>JALJCO010014045.1:0-1200000 GCA_023101725.1 Atherinomorus stipes
GGAAGGCAAAGTTCCACACGAGCGCGCAGATCGACTCAGCGAAAGCGAGCAGGTTGACAGCTGTAAGTCACGTGCGTGTGTCGTGTCTGTGCCTGCAACAGTAGCGCTGTGGTCTCTGAATTTGCGGCGCATGGGACGTTCAGTGCGCCCGTGGAGCATCACACACGTTCGTGGAGTGTATAACACGCTCGTGCTGAATAAAACTATTGTCTCCAGTCCGCCGCGTGTAGTGTGATAAGCGCCCCTAGTGGACTTTTGGCGGAGGTCGCTCGCAACCCGCCACCCACTGTACCTGAGTGTGTACCATCATGTCAGGTCTCGCATGATCTAACAGCCCACGGTCTCGGAGCTTAAAACATAGGCTTATACTCACTGCTCCCCCTAGAGGAGCCAAGAACTTGCTTCCGTTGTCAGTTAGGTTAATATGCAGCATTTTCTTTTTGCAGGTGTTTTTTGTTATTGCAGATGTTTTTTTGTTAATGCTGCCATTTTCTTGTGTTTTGTTAATACTGCATTTTCTTTTGCAGGTGTTTTTGTTAATGCTGCATTTTCTTTTTGCAGATGTTTTTGTTAATGCTGCATTTTCTTTTAACATATGTATTTTTTTGTTAATGCTGCATTTTCTTTTTGTATGTGTTTTGTTAATGCTGCATTTTCTTTTTGCAGATGTTTTTGTTAATGCTGCATTTTCTTTTTGCAGATGTTTTTGTTAATACTGCATTTTCTTTTTGCAGGTGTTTTTGTTAATGCTGCATTTTCTTTTTGCAGATGTTTTTGTTAATGCTGCATTTTCTTTTTGCAGGTGTTTTTATTAATGCTGCATTTTTCTTTTTGTATGTGTTTTGTTAATACTGCATTTTCTCTTTGCAGATGTTTTTGTTAATGCTGCATTTTTTTTTGCATATGTTTTTTATTGTTAATGCTGCATTTTCTTTTTGCAGATGTTTTTGTTAATGCTGCATTTTTTTTTTATAAATGCTGCATTTTCTTTTTGCATCTTGTTTTTGTTAATGCTGCATTTTCTTTTTGCAGATGTTTTTTGTTAATACTGCATTTTCTTTTTGCAGGTGTTTTTGTTAATGCTGCATTTTCTTTTTGCAGATGTTTTTGTTAATGCTGCATTTTCTTTTTGCAGGTGTTTTTGTTAATGCTGCATTTTCTTTTTGCATATGTTTTTGTTAATACTGCATTTTCTTTTTGCAGATGTTTTTGTTAATGCTGCATTTTTCTTTTTGCAGATGTTTTTGTTAATGGTGCATTTTCTCTTTGCAGATGTTTTTGTTAATGCTGGATTTTCTTTTTGCAGATGTTTTTGTTAATGCTGTATTTTTGTGTTAGCATCTGTTTTGGGCCCCGTGGCATTATCTGCATTTTTGTTTTTGCATCTGTTTTTTTATTTATTAATGCTGCATTTTCTTTTTGCATCTGTTTTTTTTTTTTTTATAAATGCTGCATTTTCTTTTTGCATCTGTTTTTATAAATGCTGCATTTTCTTATTGCAGTTGTTTTTGTATATGAAGCGCATTTGCACCTGTGGGCCACCGTACTTTCTCCTCCTAACTAGTCCCTCGCGTCGCTGACTGTGGGTCAGCTGTGACTGATAGTCTGTGCTCCTGTTTTTCAGCTGACAGATGGGCGAGGGACTGACTTTAGTGCAGCCTGAAAAAGGATTCTCCATGCCTCTGTGTGCTGCCACAGCCATTTTACCCAGCTGTCAGTCACAGACAGCATGGTTGACGTTATCAGTTGTACTGCGCTTAACGGTGGAGGTCTGCTCAGAACTGCTGCTGGGTAGGAGTCAGATGGCAAAAGAGGGTGAAGAAGGGGAAGGGGGAGTGAAAAATGGGGCAAAAATATATTTGTACAAGTTAAAAGAGAGAATAGTGGAAAAATATATTTAAAGGTGCATTGCGCAAGTATAAATGTTAAATACTACTCTTTTCTTTCCCATGCTCTTACAATTACCTGATGTGTAGAATGAGCTGATCTTTCTTCACTGTGGTGGTCTCAAGGGGGCGCTTGTGGGGGAGACGAGCTGCACGTTCTCATTCATCTTGCTGCGCCCGTGTTGTGTATTCTGCCACCACAGGTCTGCGCATGTTGAGACAACACTAACTGCTGATAAAGATGGAGAGCAGGTGCTTCTCAAACCCCAACTCAGACTCCAGTAAGACAAAGAAGAAAAGGTTTGTCTTGTGAGACGAAAAGAACCAAACTGGAGTCTGAACAGTGTTGTGCCTAAAAACACCCCACACGGCAGGGAGCCATGTTTTGGCACAACACCGGCACTGGAGTAAGACGAGTAAACAAGCGATCAGCATTTTTTCCTTTCTTTTTTTTAATTGGAGGGAGTTCCGATCCAGTCTGGGAATAAAACGGGACCTGCACTTGGCTTTGTTCTTACTAACAGGTAAATGTGATGTATGACGGAAATAAAGGGGCATGATATTGCAATGCTACATTTTTAGCATGTAAATGTAGCAATATGACAGCCAAACGACTGTTCCCAGGGAAGAAATACACTCTAGCCACTTGTTCAATTTAATTTAAGCGGTAATTTTATAAGGTAATCGAGGTCTCAGCCTGTAAATTTGGTTATTTGATGTACAAGCCAGTGTTAGCCTGTTGTTGCCGTTAGCATACAGTTCTTCAGTTTACTCAACAAACAAACTGTAAACAACTTGCAGATTTATAACTTTATTAACTCAGTAGATATTGTGACTAACTCTGGGCTCAGACTGAGTGTAACGTGGGTTAAACTAAAGACCAATGCAGTCGAAGCAGCTCATGCGTGTGTAGGCTACGACATTAGTGTCACTTCCACTTGTCGCCAGACGGGTCAAACTTCTAGAAAAAAAGCTGGAACTTGCGCTGTACTCCTTTAAGGATAGATAAACACGGGAAAACTGACGGCAAGGCAGCAATGTGAGGAATAAGAAAGGGAAGAGAAGCTACAAACTGAGTGCAGAGTAATTTAAATGACATCAGATGCTGAAGCCACTAACATTGTCTCCTCCTGTAAATGCACACATTATGAAGATGGCTTCCAAGGCCTTTGGCTCTACACCAAGAGCAAAGAGGCTAAAGATGAACTACAACAAGAGAATCAATTCTTCCTTCCCCTCCTCTCCCCTCTCAGGGAAAGATTTACAAGCCAAGTTATGACAGCACGCAATAACGACGGCCATATTTTACCCTTGCTGTCTGACAGCAGCTTGTGCGGCCAATCACATCACAGAACCAAGTTGTTATCTCTACTGTGTGTATTGAAATCTGCTTGTCATTGCTAAATGTAATTGTGCTACACTGAGTTGATCTACTCAATTTACAGCCATCAGAGATAAAGGATTCTGAGGATAAGAAGACTTTTATAGGAAAAGCATTAGGAAGAATAAATGTCCATAAAATAAGTAGTTTCAATCACTTGGAGATGAATTGCTGGGAAACATGATCAGGAAATATAGTATGCTCTTAAAAGTTCACCTAAGTCCAGAAGAGAAGGGGCAGGAAATTGAAAAAAAAAAAGAAAAGAAATATGAGAGCAAGCAAAAGAAAATAAATGGTATTTCAACCAAACAAAAAGATGAAAAAACAGAGAGGATGGTAAGAAGAGATGCAAAGGAAAGAAAAAGGTGACCAGAGTTACTTAAAGCTGGATGAAAGTGTGCATGGATCAATAGATATGGATGTGAATGGGGAGACTTTTAAATAAGGCTCTCGCTCGTGTCCTCAGATCTTGTTTCACAAAGAAACTCAAACTCTTCAGATCAATATCCAGCTTGTTTCTCTGGCCTGAGACCTGTGCAGCCTGTAACCAGTGGCTCCTCTTGTATGCCGCTGTGTGCGCGCCTGTTTGTCTCTTGCAGCACTTGAAACCCTCTCAGTCTCTTTATCTCAGTCTTTACTGGTTGGCTCAACATCATCACCCACCACCTTTGCTCAACAGCTGCTTGTTTATCTATTCTCCCAACAAAGCAACCATCTTTCAAGTCAGAGCCAGATAACAAGCTGCTATATTTTCATTTTTGTTTAGATAAATGTCAGTTCTGCTGCACACTTTTACAATTCAGTTGAATAGAAATACAGGTTTAAACTTGTAGAGGATCCTCCCTTATAATGTAGCACTTCTTACATTTTGTATAGGGGAAGATTTATCTGTTTGATTAGTTTGATATTTGTATACAAATTTGACATCTTTAAGATGAATTACCAAAATCCTGAGCTGATAAAAGTGCTTACTAGTTAAACTTTGCTCATTTTACCAGCTAAAGTAGAAGAAATTCACTTTACTAGCATGAACATGCAGACGTTGAAAACACTATGGCTATAAACTTTCATTCTTATCTTTCTTGCTTTTTTCAGATATGTTAAATGAACAAAACTTAATTAATATTGGTACTCATGTTAACATTGTAAAGATCAAGGCTGCTCAGCTATGCATGTAGCTGCCCCTGCCTTGTATAAGCTAAGCCAGTTCTTTCTTAGCTACGTTTGTTCATAACCTTGTGTCAGGATAAAGATAAATATCATGAAATTTCAAATGTATTTGAACGTATTTTCGTATCCTTCAGAAGATATCACGTTGAGTTGCCCTTTTGTGTACATCCAGTATAATGGTGAAGATGGGGCAGCCTCTATATAAGGCATTATCTGCAGCAAAACTTCTTGATTTTCACCAATACTTTAAGGAGAATAAACGAACGCAGAGGCGGAAATCCCAGGGGGACACAGGGGACGTGCCCCCCTTAATAAAGTTGTCCCCCCCCCCCCAAATTCTTGTAAACAGAAATAATTTTTCAAAAATAGAATTTATTAGTGTTCAATGAAAGCACAACACAAGCGGTGCAAATTACAAACGTAAAACAAAATGTTTTTTAAATTGTTGAAAGATTTTGACACCTCTATTCCTCAAAGTGGTTTGATCAACCTGCTCTCTTTCTGACCGGCGGGGCTACTGGCAGCTCTGTATTTCAGCTGGTTCCAGGTGAGGAAAGCCTAACACGGAGTCCACAGTAACGTGTAGAAGCCAGTAAGTCAATTAAAATCCTACTTGTTTAATAAGCATAAGCGTGTTACAGTAACAGTGACATTCCTCCTACTTTGTCCAAAATCTGCCTCTTTTTAAACATTTATACATATGAGCAGCAGCTGGTCAAGTTTTTTTTTTTTTTTTCTACTTGTCCTGTCCAGCAAGCAGAATAGAAATCCGATTACTTTGTGTTGAACAGTTTTGCTTTACCAAGGGGAGCTTTATGAACACAAGGTTCCCCTTGATATCGAGGCCGGATACAGGCATGGGCAAGGAGGGGCAATGCCCCCCTAAATGCCATGACTGCCCCCCAAACATGATGGCATGCGAAAATCCCAAATTGAAAAATTATTTCAAGGGAAATGGTCAGCGCGCATTTTTTTTTTTTTCTCTCTCTCTCTCTCTCTCTCTCTCTCTCTCTCTAGCTGGGTTTCCATTACACCTGGAATTGCGCAAAACCTAAATATCGCAATTAAAAACCGCTAATGGAAACACCTACATTTCGAAAAAACTCTCAAATATCGCAAAAAAGTTTTTACGCTTTCATGAGGAGTAAATCCAGACGTTTCGATTAATTTTGTCGCAATTTCTCGCCATCAGGAGTGACGTAGGGGGGTTCAAATCCAGTTATTCCTACTTAATTATGATTAATATTATCATTTACAAGCATTAACTGTGGAATCAGAGTGATGGGGGAAGTTTAATCAGTCACATATATGAAAAATCCCCAGATCGCCGTAACTCAGCAAGCTGAGTTCATTTAGACATAATACAGATGGCTTAAGTTCTTCATGTATTACCGACTGGACACGAGCTGTTTATGTCATTTCCACACATTTGTAACCTCACAACTCGGTTATCTCGTTCATGTTAATTATATGTGACCAGGATTTAATAAAACGTGACCACGGATTACATCGTATCGTATGACTGCGCCTTCGTATCAACGGCTATTTTATCACATCGGTCAGGAACTGGTGCCGGATAAAAGTGGCCAGATCATGACATCCACACCCCAGAAGTTGATCCTGACGGGGTTTTTAATTTGTGTTACGTTTCGGGCGTCTGTTCTGGAAGTCGCCACGGGTGTTTTTCCCTGCTGATGTGATCAGAGGCTCCGTACATACGGACTTTACCTCTGAATCATCATCAGCTGTGTTTCATCCCCTGATGAGAAGCAGCAGCTCTAAGCACGTTTATATCTCCATCCTCCTCAAAGTGGAGTCTCGCGGGACGGGATTTTACGAGAATTACAGCTTATACCATTCAATGGAAACACCTGCATATCGCATTGTACTTTTTCGAAACTTAAGAAATATACGCTTTTATTTTTGGAAAAGGGATAATGGAAACCCAGCTCCTCTCTCAAGTAGCTACTGATTGGTAGATACAAAGGAAGGGTGTGTCCAGTCTGGGCCAGTCGCTTCACTTTCCTCTAGTCTGCTAAAGCTAACATGCTGCGGCATTAGCAGCATCAGCGAGCGGAATCATTGCTGCTCCTCGACTCGCCACAAATTCTAACCATTCTAATCATGCGCGAGCTCTTTCTCCACTTTGTCTCGTGCTTTCCCCCTTCCACTGCACGATGCTGCATGTGAGAAAATTAAGTTACTCTGGCTCAAAAGAAGGCTATAACAACAGGCGTAAATATGGACGCATTTGTTAGGACTTTAACACAGAAAAGCAGACAACTGATGTTATAATGACTGATATGAGCCATGCTGTGTAAAGAGCTAAAGAAATAAAAATGACAAAAAAAAAAAACAAAACAGATAGAAATAAAACAGGAC
This sequence comes from Atherinomorus stipes, assembly GCA_023101725.1. Classification (NCBI taxonomy): domain Eukaryota; kingdom Metazoa; phylum Chordata; class Actinopteri; order Atheriniformes; family Atherinidae; genus Atherinomorus; species Atherinomorus stipes. Next base: position 6,820 of record JALJCO010014045.1, read on the forward strand.
AGATCAATAGACAGATTTAAAAAGTAAAAAAATACAAAAAAATAACTATTAAAAAAAGATAAATGTAGCCTCAACAGGACACAACAGACCTAGGTCTGTTAGGACTTTGCAAGCAGACGGCTGATGGTATAATGATATGAGCCAAACTGTGTAAAGAACTAAAGAAATAAAAATGACAAATAGACACACAGACATACACATTTGAAATGTAAATAAAAAAAATACACACATGCAAAAAGATAAATGCAGCCTTAACAGACACAAGCCAGTGTCCTTTTTGTGCCAGTCCCAAGCCCGGGTAAATGCAGAGGTTAGTGTCAGGAAGAGCAAACAACATAAAACCTACAAGACAAATCGGTAACACTTTACAATAATGGTACAAATCATACACTTAACTAATGCGTAACACATGATGAACTAATACATTAATTAATGCAGGATCTATCATGAATTCCTGTTGCTCATCATGAACTAATGATGATCTCAATGTGGATTTATGTCATTACTTCACCCTTAATAGATCATCAATTGATGAACATTAATTCATTGTTAATTCATGCATTCATCTATATGTCAACAAATTTTCCAGTTTAGACCAAAAATACTATTTGTTCTTTATAGCTTTTTCTTTAAACTTACCCAAAGAAGTGCATGTTGGAATTGGTATATTCATTACAGGTAAATCCCTACTCATTAGTATTTCATCATTAGTTAATGATGATTTCAAGATAAATGTGTACCCTCAAGTAAAGTCACATCAAATTCAAAATGAAGTAACTCGTAATTCATGTCTGAGTTACAGGTGAGTAACCGTTTAATAAATTGTGCCCCTTTTAAAACAAAAAAGCAGAAATGCACTCGAATCAAAACCAATTGGAAGGAACTTTTATTTTCAAAATATCCTTTTGGTTGACAAAAAGTAGCTGGTTTATTATTATCACAATGTTCACAATTTTTGTTAATAACAAAATGAGTGAAAGGAAATAGTTGCTCAAATTCCAACTCACATGTACCATTCAAAACCAGAAAAAATTACTGAGAATAGACTTTGTGTCTTTCAGAGATGTCCAATCTTTTTCACATTCCACAAATAACCTTACGTTTGTTTTTAGTCTAAGTTTAATCTAATAAACACCATTTACACAACACTGTCTTAAACTTGTAAAAAGATTTCTAATGAGTATACAGTACATGACCTGCTTTTTTCCCGACTTTATTACACAGTAACCTGTTTGCGCATGTCCTTCAGCAAACGCCCCCAGAGGGCCATACTTATGCCTACTTCCTAGCCAATATGTCCATTCAATCAAAGCCAAATGCTCTTTTAAAAGAGACTCATTCCTGTTTCCTCTCAGTCGCCAGATTTGATTTTTGTAAATCCCCCAAGCCCTCTCAATGTGTTGTGTATGTCCTCCACTGTTAGGATCGACAAAGCTTCTGCTGTGATTCACAGTGAAGTGGGTGTACCCCGCTGTGGTAAGGGCACCCATGTAAGGTCGCCATTGGTCACTTATGATTGTAGATCCTTGACGGACATGTGCTCTAATGACTGGCAGCAGATAGTTCCGTGACCGTTTCTTCACAAGCCTAAGAACTGGTCGTCTTCTTGCTCCTTTGATCCCCAGCATACCAAAAACCCATTTTTTTCTTCTCCATGTGTTGCCATACCGCCCTCGACCGTACTGTTAAGAGAAATTTCACAAACATCAGAACATTTCAAACCATGGAAACAAATACAGTCATTACAGGCACTATTCTCTAATTTGTCACTAAAAAGTGCTGGTTTTAAAAAATCTAATAAAGTTGGTATATCTTGACACATATCGACTATCTTATCTAAAGATGTGGCGAGATGTTTAAACTTTTGAACCATTTATGTCAATATCACAAAGATAAATTACTTTCAAAATATAACTGCAACATTTACAGATCAAAGACTTAGGATGAAAAGCAAGAGTAGATACCTTCCGTTTATGGCAGAAGTTGCTTTCATCTATAACCACAAATTCATGAGAACTACCAAGATGCTGTCCAGTCTGTCTTCTTTTTTGCCTCATTGCATGGATACAGACATTTCGCAGTGCCTTGCTCATTTTGGATAGTGTACGTGTGCTTCCTGCAATTCCATCTTGCAACATGTCAATTTGGCGCAGCCTCAGACCCTGAGAAAATCTGTAAAACAATGAAAAAGAGCAATGAAAATAAAACAATTTAATGGATTCTCTTCATACTATAAAAACCTGACCGTACAAAGGGGGAAAAGGGGACAACACAATATTGGATAGGCAGATGGCAACCCTAATTCATTTTTAATTAATGGGTTTTTTCGTGGATGCAAACTATAAATCTAAAGTTGTTTATCTCCTGGAAAATTATTATTGACTGATGCAGTTGTCTTGAAATGTCTAAGACATCATATGATTTTAAGGAATGGTATTGTAATAAAAAAATGGGAAAAGTTTTTTTAAGTTTATATTTTTAAGTATATATTTTTTTAGGTTTATATTTGGTTATCATATTTAAAGTAACAAAGACAATTGTAAAGTTCAGAGTAACAAGTGCTACAAGTTCTGTTCATCTGAAGAAAGATAAAGTTTAATCAATTTCTGATTAGTTTTGTCCCCATGGGCATTTCTAAAAACATAAAACAGTGAATAATTTTTCTATACAAGGATAAATATTTACACCCACCAATTTACCTACAACAAACTGCGTGTAGCTTTTTTTCTTCTTATAACAAAATATGTGCCTCATAACTTAACTCTTACTTCACTTACATTATATAAATTGTGTATTGCCTTGAAATAGGCAGGAGTAACTAACATTAGATAAGCTGTCAAAGGGGAAAGGGGTGGGACTTAAAAAGTTATCTTCTTCCCACTCCCTTTCAAGCACTGATGATTTTGTTGACCTCTTTTTTTTCCCTTTTTTACCTGCATGTGTTCTGTGATATTAATTCATGATGAACTTGATATGTGCCATGCAGTGACAACTACAAAGGTGCTTGAAATAAATGAATGAATGAATGAATGAATGAATGAATGAATGAATGAATGAATGAACTCTGACTGACGTTACCTGTATATATACATGAGCCAGCTGTTTAAACTCATTCTACTCCTCTCAAAGAATGAGCCAGATCTGATGGACTTTTTCACAATTCTCCGTCGATGGCTTCTGTCTCGGCATATCCTATAAAAACATAAAAATATCATTTAAAGAAATCTGTAAATAGACTGGTAAATAACATACCCCCTTTCCCCATATATATATATATATATACACAAGTTGTAATAAATTGACCTGAAATTTATTCATTTTATTTGACTAACAAAAGTTACTGTGAAATTAAGTTTAACTTCCATTACAGCGGTGTATACCTTTTTAGGCGCTAATGGCGCCTCCTTCTAGTCCCTGTTTTTTTTTTTTTTTTTTTTTTTTAGCTTACCATAACAGTTCGTCAATCCCATCTCCTCGTTTGAGTTTCATTTTATTCTTGCACAGCTGACACTTCTGTGTCTTTTTCAGAAGTCTTCTTTTCATAAGCCATTCAGCAATTTTCTTTTTGCGTCCTTGACACAGGGAGAAAATTTTCTTCTCAAAGCCGTTTCTCATGGCGCGAGCAGGCAAAATCTGAACCGGAAGTACTTAAACTCCGTAAGAACAAAGTAAAAAAAACAAAAAAAAAAAAAAAAAGTAGAAAAAAAAAAAACAAAAAAACATGCAGGCTCAAAATTAAATACATAGCCTACAGTAATGTTAATCTTTTTTTTTTCTTTTTTCATTTTCTTAACAGAAATGGGAAAACAAATGCATACATTTACCCCCCCCCCCCCCCGAAAGAGTGCACAGTCCCTTTTACATCTGTTCTGAAAGAGGGAAAATGAGAAAAATTAAAAATATCATATGTATACTGGATCAAATCAAAATAGAGGCAAGTCAACCAAGGATGAATGTCCTTTCATATTTCTGGGATAATACAATGGGAGCAGATCCTGGACCAGCCGTAGAAATCCTGTCGTGCTTTCAGTGGGAAACGATACTCATGTTAAACCGTCATCAGCAGGACAGCTCTGATTCTCAGCAAGAAACACCAGAGCAAGCAGCTGTCATGTCGAAAAGGGCAAGAAAGAGGAACCCACCAAAGAGATTAATTGAACAGCCTGGCGGTAGGATTTACTTTATGTGTTTTGTGCAGGATTTCAGCATTAATGTTATCTAACAACTGCTGGTATTAAACTTTACTTGCTAATGTGCCTGATGCTAGCTAGCCGTAAACGGTTAACCGCTAGCTCTCATTTGAACTTTTTACGTGAGTTAAAATTATTAGGCCAATAAAGTTTTGTTGATATAAAATGTAGCTCATTTTAAACATGAAAAAGTTTGCAGTTTGTTTTATGTGAATTGTTTAACCATCTTTTTCCTAAAGTACATGTTTGAACGGTACTTTCGTTTGGTTGTATGGCCCCTGTTTTACTTTATAATCATTAATAGTACTCATGTAAGATTGTTTTTTTTTTCGTCTTTATTAGCACTAATGAGCAGCAGCGTCGAAGAAGATTGTGAAGCTGATCCCCAGAGGACAGCTGACGGTGAAGCCACTACAGGCAAGTTATGACAGAAACAAGTGCAAACAATTATAAATTTTGAATCATACGACTAGCAGTAATATTATTTAGTTTGTACAAGATGTGTTTTAAAAGAGAGTATTCCCTTTTTTGAATAAATCATTTGGAGAGCAAAATTGATAAACTTAAGTTCTACCTAAGCAATGTTATGTTGTTTTGTCTGCTGTCTATCTGATCTTGGACGGGTTATACTGAAAGTAATCTCATTTTTTTGGGACGCTGATTCAATGACAATAAAGGCATTCTGATTCAGATTCAGATTCGGATATATCATAGGTAATCTAAACTGATGTACTTAAAGGAATAGTTCACCCACATAATGATTTAACTTTATTTTCCACTTACCCTCATGGTGAGCAAGACTCTGAAAGCACTTTTTTAATATGTCAAATGCAGCCGGAGATCAGGACGACTTCTCGCTTCCCCCAACTTTCATATAATGGAGTTCGCTAGGGTCAGAGCCAAAAAGGTCCATAAAAGTCCACAAAAACTTGTCAATATTCCTCCATACTGCTCGTCCAATGTAATCCAAGTGTCCTGAGTGGGTAGCGTCCAGAATTTACTCGAAACAACGTTATTTTGTATATTTTTAGAGCCTAAACAATGCTATATCCTTTTTCCTGCAAGCGCGCCGAAGCGCGTTCGCGACACTATGGAAGCCTCTGCGTTCAGAGCCTACTCTGCCGATAATGCAAGCGTAGAAGAAGAAATTCGCTTTATACATTGTGCTAAGAGCGCCAGAGCTGCAGACAAACCAGGGCAAACACAGAAGGGGTTGGATATTGATTTAAAACAAAGAAAGAAAGAAAAAGAGAACGTGTGATCTCATCTGCCGTGGCTTCCGTAGTGTCGTGAACGTGCATCAGTGGGCTTGCTAGACATGTGATGTAGTTTTGTTTAGGCCCTTAAAATATACTAAATGGCGTAGTTTCAAGTAAATTCTGGACGCTATCCACTCAGGACGCTTGGATTACATTGGACGAGCAGTATGGAGGAATATTGACAAGTTTTTGTGGACTTTTATGGATCTTTTGGCTCGGACCCCGGTGAACTCCATTATATGAAAGTTGGGGGAAAAGAGAAGCCTTCCTGATCGCCGGCTGCATTTGACATATTAAGAAAGTGCTCCAGAGCTTTGCTCACCATGAGGGTAAGTGGAAAATAAAGTTAAATCATTCTGTGGGTGAACGCACAAGCATTAAGCATTTGAAGGAAATTCCTTGTAATAAGTATATGAATGACATATTTTATGAATTGCATGTTGTACCTCAAGTTTAGTAAATTTATGTGTATTATAGAGTCCCTAGGAATTGAAGACGCGGGGACCTCCCAAGAAGCTGGCGCTTCAAGGCCTAATAAGTCTAAACAGAAGCAACACTCTCGTCAGAATAAAGGTATTAATTGATCATGCTTCTTGTGTATATCTAGGCTCAGATATGCAAATGTTTAAGTAAATAGTTAATTCTGCTGTACTGACACATTAAACAGAATTATATGCCCAGTGAATATAAACAGCAGTAGTCTTGCTATTATGCCCTTACACATACCTACAGTAGTTTGCAAGAGAGCTCAGTAAATTAGAAGAATGGGTGCATTTTTAAATTATATTTTATTTGATTTATTTTTACACAGCTGTGTCAGACTCCAAGTCAGTCAAAGTGACATACGATCCATCTCCTGACAAGGGTAAGTAGCAAGAGTGGCTAAAGCTGAGGTAACCTTAACTTAGTTAACTGGTCAGTTCGCTGAGGAGTTAAATCAGTATCCACAGCTATTATAATAAGATTAAAATGTTTGTCCTGTTTTAACCAGTGCATGTATTCTCTTAAGCCATCAATATTAAAGAGTTAATGCTCCAGTGATTCACAAGCTGAGGGGTCGAGCTAGGCTAAGTGATATTTATTAGGTTTTTTTTTCACTTCAGGAAAAAAAAAAATTCCAACAGTGGCATTCCTGTGTGGAGTTTGCATGTTCTCCCCGTGTATGCGTTGGTTCTCTCCGGATACTCCGGCTTCCTCCCACTGTCCAAAGACATGCATGTTAGGTTAATTGGTCACTCTAAATTGTCCCTAGGTATGAATGTGAGCATGAATGGCTGTCTGTCTCTCTGTGTTGGTCCTGTGACAGACTGGCAACCTGTCCAGGTGTACCTGCCTCTTGCCTGATAATAGCTGGGATAGACTCCAGCGACCCTGAACTGGATAAGCGGTACAGAAAATGACTGACTATATATTGTGTTTTTACAGCTGCACCAACCATGGCAATTGCTCTGCAAAAGGCAAAACACACAGTTGAACTGAAGGATCAGCAGATCCAGCATTTGCAGGAAAAAGTTGCTCTCCTCACAGATGAGAAAGTTTATCTGCGTGCCAGACTAGAGGAAGGTAAGTTTTCTTATTTAGGTAACGCCTTCATCTTTTAGTTATTATCGGTTTATTCAGTGTGCTTAGCATTATTAGATTTTTGATTACAATATTTTGTCAAAGCCCTGAAAGGAAGAACTTCAAGTCCATCCCCATCATTGGTTGGCCCACCTGTGAAGAACGAAGTCAGCTATACTGTCTCCAGCACCTCATCTGGTCTTGATTCTTCTTCAGAGGAGGATGCAAAGAAGAGAAGAATGCAGAAATACAAGAAGAAAACCAAGAAGGTGAATTTTCGCAGAGGTATTTCTATACTTAAAAGTTTCAGTTCAGTTTCTGCATGTGTGAAAGTACATATTAAAGACCAACATAAACAATGTAAAATATTCTGCAAAATCTGAGTTTACACAAAAATATTCACTTTGTTCAGTGTGTTTATGTAATTTTGAAGTAACACAATGGAGGGGAATGGTAACCCGTCTCATCCTGTTATTTGTGGGGGGTTCACTGTGAATCCAATGCAAACACTAAAAGTATCTCAAGTTATTTTCATCTTCTGGCTGAATAGTGCATAAAAATGTGCCTTTTTGCTTTCTTTTCTTATTCCCTTGTTTTCTTTAATAGAGACCATTATTAAAACGGGACAGCAAAAGTTGACTGTCACAGATCTTTGCAAAAATGTACACTAACGTTGAGAAATCAAACCAAGGGAGAGCCTTGGTTTTTAAATATTCCATCAATTTTAATGTAATCATAAAACTAAGCATCAAACTTGAATTATATTAAACTGAAGTATTGTTATACAGTAGTCTATGTAATGAAATGCAGAACAAAAGAAACTTTTGTTTTCTTTATTTGTGCCTAATTGTTCAGAACCATAATGACTGCAACAAAATGTTCATACTGACCTTATTTATGTTTCTCAGTGAAAAATCCAGAGGAGTCGATTGCCCGCTATCGTCGTGTGGTGAAACTTGTGAGATCAGGAAAAAGCAAAGCAGAAGCCTACGAGATCCTCCATGTTGACCGTAACACCATTGTGAATCAAGCATCTATTGCAGAGCTTGCTGATGTCAACCCAGACAGATATGAGGCTCTAAGAAAAACCTTTCATAAAAACGACAGTATTGCTGCTTTTGCAAAGCTTTGTCGATCATTTTGTGTCAAAGAACCAGAGGTCAGGCTCATTGAGGAACAAAAGAAAAAAGATTTGCTTCTTGACATAGTCACAAAATAATTATAAGGTCTGTGGACATGCAGAGGATTTTTTCTTTTTTCTTTTCTCTTTCTTTTCTTTCTGTTTTTTTTTTCTATTTTTCCTTGTTATAATGTTGATATATAGAATAGAAGTTATAGATATGCATAAACATCTGTTTCAGCACTTTTTACATGTTTTAACTTGAGAGAAATGTTCAAAAATGCAAAGTAATTATAGTACATGAGACACAAAGTCTATTGTCTATTGTTCTCAGTAATTTTTTCTGGTTTTGAACGGTACATGCGAGTTGGAATTTGAGCAACTATTTCCTTTCACTCATTTTGTTATTAACAAAAATTGTGAACATTGTGATAATAATAAACCAGCTACTTTTTGTCAACCAAAAGGATATTTTGAAAATAAAAGTTCCTTCCAATTGGTTTTGATTCGAGTGCATTTCTGCTTTTTTGTTTTAAAAGGGGCACAATTTATTAAACGGTTACTCACCTGTAACTCAGACATGAATTACGAGTTACTTCATTTTGAATTTGATGTGACTTTACTTGAGGGTACACATTTATCTTGAAATCATCATTAACTAATGATGAAATACTAATGAGTAGGGATTTACCTGTAATGAATATACCAATATTCCAACATGCACTTCTTTGGGTAAGTTTAAAGAAAAAGCTATAAAGAACAAATAGTATTTTTGGTCTAAACTGGAAAATTTGTTGATATATAGATGAATGCATGAATTAACAATGAATTAATGTTCATCAATTGATGATCTATTAAGGGTGAAGTAATGACATAAATCCACATTGAGATCATCATTAGTTCATGATGAGCAACAGGAATTCATGATAGATCCTGCATTAATTAATGTATTAGTTCATCATGTGTTACGCATTAGTTAAGTGTATGATTTGTACCATTATTGTAAAGTGTTACCGACAAATCAAATGGATCAAAGAGAGACAGATATGGATAGATGTACTGATATGATGATAGCATAGTTAGTATAGTTTTCTATGCATTTTGGGGGTTCGGGGGATTTGACACCCCCAAGATTTTCCGGCTTGCCCCTCTGATATTCTACCTGCACCCCCCAAGTGGGGCTGTCTTAATCCGGGCCTGCTTGATATCCTGTTTATTCAGTTTATTTCTTTAATTAAACATTTGTCTATAACAGCATTCCATACCATACTGCTGGGCCTGACAAGTGAGAAATGAAAGTTAACAGAGGTAATGATAGAAAGTGGAACAGAGAGAGAGGAGTGAGGAAGGGGAAGAGAGAGAGAGAGAGAGAGAGAGAGGAGAGAAAAGATGAATCCACTTACACAGTTTACTCGTGCATCTGTACAGAAACCTCTAAACAAGCAGCTGGTCAGCAGAATGTAGCAGTGACAGGAGAGGAAACAGACACATGAAGGTGGGAGAGAAAATTAAGATACATGGACAGAAAGGAGTGGACACTCAGGACAGAAAAAACAGAAAGGACAGATAAAAAAAACCAAAAAAAAACCCACCATATGTCAGGATATTAAAGGTAGAGACCAAAGATTCCCCACCTGAAAATAAACTTGTGCAAGTGAAATCCGTCTCAAACCGTGCCTTTGGGCCTTTCCTCACGTGCAGTGGTGAGTTTGAATGCAGCTCCCTCTTCCCCTGTGAGGAAAAAAAAAAAGAGAGAGGAAAACGATGGATGCACTGCAGGGCTCCAGACTAACTTGTTTTACTAGGAGCACAGTGGCCCCTTACTTAAATTTTTAGGAGCGCAGGAAGAAAATTTAGGGGTGCACACTGAAATCAACTTGCAAAGCAAATGTTCACATTTCCTCTCATTTTCACTGAATTACTGATACTTGAACAATAAATGCAGAAACTACAATGTTAACAGGTCACAGCACATTTTATGTTTCAGACTGGCTCTGTGTTTACTCCAAGTGTCATGTTTTAGTTGTGTGGTGCCAGGTCCCTGTATGTTGTGGGTAGTGGTGCAATGGATCAATGACTTCACGGTTTGAAGCAGTTTACGGTTTTTGAGTCATGGATCGGATCAATATTAGGATCAGCTAAAAGGAGAGAGAAAGTCCAAGACAAATTTACCTCTCTTTATTTGTTTCAGTATTTTTGCCCATTAAAAATATTCAACTCCAGACTCATTCCACTGAAATATATAAAAATAGATTAATGATAAAGAAGTGATGATAAAGGGACCAGGAACAGATGACAAAATTGCAAGGTCATGCATGATGTCACCAGTTCACGTGATAACAATCATGATAAAGAGGGCTGGATTAAAGTCCTGTGGTCCATGATGGAAAAAAAAAACACTCAGACCCCCCTGATAATTGACTTTTAATCTGGTGTCACTGATAATTCAGCCATCGCAAATCTGCGGGGGCTTTTATTTTGAAATTCACCATATGCTTTACACTGCTCCCGTGTCTGATTTCCTGTCTGGTCCTGGCTACACGGCTACACTGCTTAGAGCTTGACGTGTTGGAAGCTGGAAGCATGTGCTGTCATAAATAGACCCGACACCACGACGAGACGCTGATGACTTCTGGTGCGCCCGGTGTGGAGTTAAACCATTGACTAAAACGGCCTCATAGAGAGGCAGCACCACACAAGGAATGCGGCGCACACAGACCTGGTGTGAAAGTCTGTCAGAAAAAGAATGGCACATTTTATTGGTCGCACATGTGCGACTGTATGAAAAATTTACTCGCTCCGGCTCACATTTTAGTCGCAAAATGCGACCATTTGGTCGCAGTCTGGAGCCCTGCACTGAAGAAAAGGTTAGAGCTTTGGATCATGCACGTTGGAAAAACCTCCAGGGTTAATATGGTTTGGCTTTTACCTGCTTCTGAGCTCTGAAGGAGGCTTGAAGCTGAATAGGCTGAAGAACGAGGCGGCTATTAGCCTGAGAGGGAGGGGCACTCAGTTTGAATACTGTTGTTTGCAAACAGAAACGGTGGGGAGACTTTGGACTCTACCTTTAATGTCAGCAGGGCCGCCCTAAACGCAGAGCACACGCTCTGCGTAGGGCCTCATCTCCCAACGGGGGCCAGGAGCGCATTTGCGCGCAGTAGAGCATAGGCTTAATGGATGCGCCCTATGCGCTATACCGTGAGGCGGAGGAGAGAAAAGAGACCGCCTGTAATCTGACCATGTCAGCATTCCACATCTGAACAATCAGATGCGCGCACGCGCAGGCTCTCTCTTGCAGAGCTGAGACATCACGAATCCGGAGCGAGCAAGAGAGAGAGAGAGAGAAAAGGCAAAACTCGAGGAAACTCGTGCTTTACTTGAAGGTGGGGATGTTGTTGATATAAAACTTTGTGACACTGATACCTGAGCTGCCACTCAGAGACAAATCTGTAACTTCAGTCTCTGTCTAGATTGGCTTTTTTTTTTTTCCAGCGGCCCTGATTAACATTTATTGGATGCCTTACTAAAGCCCTATGCATTCACCTCTGTTGAAAAGTGTAAAAAAAAAGAAAAAAAAAAAGAAAGACCAGTTGGTGGTCGTATATCAGTTATAAACTATAGCCAATATACAATAGATTGGCTATAGTTTTATATCAATTTATGCTGTTTAGAAGTTTGACTTTTTTCAAGGAGATAAATGTCAGTGTTGGTTAATTTAATTTACAATAGTCATCTTTTGAGGAGACATTACAGAGAAACAGTGATTGAAATGAGTCTGTAAAGATGTGGGTATGAAAAAGTTCCCCTTCCTGCCAAATGCCTGACGACTGCCAGCCGCTTACCAGTGACTTGTCTGCTAGTTTGATTGCACAGAGAAACGCCCATATTCCCAGGGGGAAGGACTGCAGAGCATAAATGAATGCCCGGAACAAGGACATTTCCACACGCCAAGTTTGGACACCGTGCGTGATGACGTACTTGCGGGAGAAATCGTTCAGCCAGTGATTGTGCAGTAATAGTGCACTGTTACTGCACCACTTCTGGCAGAAAAAGGCGGAACTTTTTGGTCAGGGGCGGCACTGAATGTCAGCCTATATTTCACTGACATTTAAGATTGGTAAAGAGATGTCCAGATTTAGAAATATATATTTGGGTATTTTTATTGAGTTTGATGCCAAATCTTCTTTATTGTCTTGTAGATCAAAGAATAGTAAAATAATTCTTTATCTCCTAGAGAAACTCACTTAGCTGTATTTCTTTTTCTTATTACTAATTTTACTTATCACTATGACTCAGATGTTCAGTTCGACAGAAAATTAATTTGGACATTGTTCTTTTTTAAGTGTCAAAAGCTTGCTATAAAACATTTTTCTCGTTCTTTAGAAAAGTAAATCTTGGATAATTATAAATATTAGCTTATAGTTTAGTTTGATATTTAGTTTATTTAGGTTTAGTTTAGTAGTGGGTGTGTGCTAATAACACTGTCCCCTGTGTGTGTGTGTGTGTGTGTGCGTGTGCGTGCATATGTGTATGTCCAATTGCATCCAACCAGGTCAGAAATGGTAGCGAAAAGAAAAAATACAGACATCCGGTCATTTTTCAGTGCACCAAAACGCCAAGTAAGTAAAAACAGCCCAGTAATATCAAGGCATTTTTATAAAGATGTCCATATGAGCTCATGAAAATATTTCATAATACATATATTTTTATTATTATTAGGCAAAGTCAAGTCAGCTGAGCACGGAGAGCTCCGTCAGCCTCCGACAGAGGCATAGAATGTCAGGTCAGCTTGTTGAGCTTTTGCTTATCGATGTTACGTAATCAGGAGAACTCTCTTTTTTAGACATACTGTAAAGACAATACCCTTGTTGTTGTGTGTAATTCTGTTTTTGGCGTGTCTGAATATTCAAAACACCTAATTTCTGTTCTCGGAGACAGACTGCTCAGAGTCATCAAGAGTGGTGGAAGGGCCAGACAGAAAGCCTGAGACTTCAGATGAATACTGTAGTTTGATGCTGATTTTTGAAGATATTTCCTCTATAGTTCAGGAACCATGGTTTTGACCATAGTTTGGAAATTAGAGCAAAGTGGAAAGAAATTCTGTTACATGTGGTCATAAAAGTGAACCATCACCACCCTCCACCTAATAACATTGTTGATATTGCTGGTTGAACAGAAAAACCTGGAAGCTGTAGCTACAAGTAGAATATGTACAAACGCAGAACAAGGCTGGAACTACTATTACTACTTTTAATAACATTATTTAACATGACGAGGGCTCAGTTCTGCAAGGCAAGTTGCAAAGGAGCAGGATGAAGACAGCAATTATCCATGCCCCCCCCTTTCAGAAATTACTCTCTGAAATTTTACCGTTTGTTGTCCCCCCAAAAAGTGAAATGGGATTTTCGCCCCTGAACGAACAGAGTACTATTGTCCCGTGAGTTCAGATTTAGTTCTCCGTTAGTTATCAGGGTGTTCTACACACTTTGGGTGTTCACGATGCTCGCTTCCATAGTACAGCTGAGAAGAGGAGCCTGCTCCCCAAACAACAACAACAACAAAAACACAATTTGCAAAGCTCTGAACACACAGGACAATAGTGCTCATTCGTTCATTCATTCGACTTAAAGCATTGATGAAATAAAGGCCTTAATAATGCCTTATATAGTGGCTGCCCCGTCTCTGCCATTATACTGGATGTACGCAGAAGGGCGACTCAACATAATATCTTCCAAAGGAGTCAAAGTGATGCAGAAACTTTACCGGTGAGTAAATGCACACATAAACTCCTGTAAATAAGGTCCAAGCTGAAAAAAGAAAGTTATCTTTTAAATTATACAGGTGTATGCACATGCACTGCATGTATTTTTTTTGCAAGAAAAACACTTGATTTTGGTGAAATCTCAAATAACAATGAAAAAAGCATAGGCCTATTTCAGTTCGTGCTTGTAACACTTTGCGACTATGAGGATGTCTGGTCATCTCTGTTTTCACATTCTATTTGTTTTTCTCATTAGTTAAAGGAGACCTTGTTTGTTATTATGCTGGGACCGTCAGTTCCCACGATGCAAATGTCACACGAGTCCGCTCCTTGTGTCACCTCTTGTTGCTCCCTGCTGTCCCCTGTGACACCTCTGGGACCATCTCTGCCCTTTCCCTGACAGGGAACCATGGTGCATCACAGCACATCAACATGGACACACACAAAGAAAATATCCAGAGAGACAAATATTACCATAATAAATGACACCTATTTTATGCCTTTTGTAATGCACCACGTAAATACACTCTGCATTACCAACAATGCTATGAAAATAGAGTATCTAATTTATTTAGTGTTTCCTGGAATCTAAACTCTTTGATGCAGCCTCATTGCATTCCCATAACATAAAAATGCTGAAACCTCAACAAGCATCTGATTCAGTATCAAGCACTGTGTAGGCTCATCAGTTTTTATATTGAAATATATATATTGAAATATGCTGTATGGTTAAGATGCTTTGAATGAGACTGTGAAAGCCTTCAGTGGAATGATACAGAGCACATCATCCTGGAAAGGTACTTTATGAGAATGGATTGGAAAATGCCCTCCTTGCAAAGCACTTGGTGGAATGCATTAACTCTTCTGTTCACTAGTATCTGGACATAAAGGACATCTAAAGAGTCCAACACCTTATTGACTGTGTAGGGGACAGACTTTTGATATAAACTATAATATATAAAAACTAATTAGTGAGGAGCATCAAAAAGTAGATCAACATTGAACTCCTACATTAGAAAGTATTTATGATGTACTTGTCCAGCTATTTAAAAAGTGCATATTCAGTTTTCTTTCCCTCACTTTACTGAGGTTTGTTTTCACATATGAGGCCCTTTTTACTGTTCTCATAGGTTGAAAGAGCATAGCAGCAACACCCACAGTCTCTAAACAGAAAACGAATATGACACTACAAATATTAGACGACAAGAAGGAACCTAATTCCCACAGCAACCTTAGCAGGAAATAACAAATCATGTGCTCTGATCTTTATTCAAAGAAGAGGAACAGAAAGCAAATATCAGATTCAAAATATTAGCTTTAAATAAACAAATTATTATAATGGCTTTTTGTAACTGAAATGCTTACGGAAAATTGTGAATTTACAGAAAATGTTCTTCATCTTGTAAGTGGTGTTAAATCTTTATCTTAAGTTGCTAATTTTTGCTTAATTTGTGCCTGACATTTTCATTTTTAAATGAATACCGTACTGTATAAAAAGCAATTTTCACTATTATTACAGCACATTTTTCTTCATACCCCTGGGCCGACCTCCACTGGTTGCTAAAGGGAGTTGTTTCACTTAGAAAGCTGATCAAAGCCTGGCTGCTGGGCAGCCTGCCCTTGCAGTAAATAGCCTGGTTCTTGCTTTCCATCTTGCTCATCTTTGTAGTGAAGCCGCTGCTTTGGGCAGAGGACAGAAGATGATAGAGCTGTGGGGAAAAGCTTGCTCTGGTGAGAAAATTAAGATGTCTACTGCAAATAGTTACTGTAGCTTCTTTCCTATAAAAAGCAAGTTTTTAAACCTGTTAACATACCCATAGTGCAGTACGTTTTGGATGTATTACAAGACATCATCGGGAAAATCAACCCGGGATTTCTGCTCTGGATTAACAGAACACCACCTTCAGTCTCAGAAAGGTGAGTTTATATAGGAACAACCCTGAATGGTTGGTGGGGCTTTGGAATGAATTAGTTTATGATGGGTATAGAGGACGGCAGAAATAAGGGGAACAAAATACCTCTTTTGCTTTGTTCTTCTTGTAAAGATTTGTGGTTCTGACATGCTCTATTTGGCATGCTCTGTCATTGCATGTCTTACCCTAAGATGCTAAACCAGCAGACATTGAATGAGTTTATTAGGAAATATTGGCGTGTCAACATACCAAAGGCCATAAGTATGTGTCCTTTGTTTTTCAGACAGCTCCTTTACAAATTTGACACATAACAGTCATTCAGTCTGATGTTGTTGCAACCATTTATTGGGGAGACAAAGTGAGTACCAGGCATGTTGGTCAATTGTTAAGGTAATTTTTGTTCACTTCGCCAAGGAGGTAATGTTTTCGGTAGCATTGATTTGTCCGTCCGTCCATCTGTCTGTTAGCAACTTTACGTAAAAAGTTCTGAAATGGATTGACCTGAAATTTTCACCAGCCATGTGCCTTAGCCCAAGGACAACCCCATTTAATTTTGGTGGTGATCCGGATCACCTTCTGGGTGCAGGACTGTTTTGAAGGATTCTGAGAGGGACCCAACTGCAGCCATGATACGTCGCCATACTGTATATCCAATCCATGCCAGAAGTCCCAATCGGAAGTTTCTTCTTTATGTAACTTACTAAAATCTAACCCTAATCCTAACCACCGAGTACACCAAAGCATCTGTTTGCAATTTGCAGATAGATACTCTTAGCGGTGTTTGACTAATTTCCACTTGAGACTTCCTGTATGGATTGAATGTATGGCAGTGCCCCTGTTGGCTATTGTAACTGCTGTTTGGTACTCTTGAGGATTCTTTATCATTGTGAGATAGGCCATGTTGGAAAGGCTGCTGATGAGGTGTGAGTGTCCCCTGTGGCAGAGGTATGCAGCTGCACATGATTTCAGGAAGCATAAATGCAACTTATGAGCAGCAGTGAGTGCTTTTCTGGTTCATTTTATTTCTTTTTACCACTCTGGTTTGCAGTTTCTGCTGTAAAGCAGGGTGCCTCTACTGTATTTACACGGTGCGGTGGCTTCCTGGCCGCTGCACTGGTACCCATCCGCCCACCCTGCCTATCAGTATTCCAATCAGTGCAGAAGAGTTAGCAGTCTTGCTCATTATTAGCTGTTTGTCCTTTGCAATCTGAGCTCCAAAAATGTGCCAGAGATTTGCCAACATTTGCATCAAATTACGAGCTGATGACATCGTCAAGAGCATAAAAAGCAAAAGCAAATTCATTAGCTTTTTGATACCTCCACTCAACACAACTGGGTACAATTAGACAATTAGGTCACTTTCTTCCTATTGTGGAAAATGGCTCTCTGGTTCAACCATGTTTGGCTAAATTACCACAGTATTTGACTTGGACATTACACAGTGCAGCAGAGCTAGACAAGACTGTGCAGGCCGGTGTCATCTGGTGGGTGGAGATGGGAGGGAGGGGGAATTAGCATATTTATAGATCCCAATTCACTGAATGAGAAAAGAGTTTGTCTTGAAAGGACCAAAAAAAAAAAAAAAGTAGAATTTTGAGGATTCCCCCCCCCCCCCCCCCCCCCCCCCAAACCATTTAAGAACTGCTGGATGGTTTAAAAAAGGAAAAGAGAAAACTGATTTGGATGACTGATGCAGCACATTTTGCAGCAAGTGTAACTTAAAGAAATGATCTGTGTTTTTTCTAAACCACTTCATGGTGACAGATCTGTAAATTTGGTGCTCTAGCCTAATTGCTTGGCTCTCATAAGTGTCCACTTTTACAGTAAAGAACGTATGTATTATGCTGTTACAGTAGCTTAGCATACCAACTAGATTGAGTCATTAGTAGTCATTGGTGACTGTGCTAGAATCTGCAGTCTTACTAATTAAAGGCATAAAGAAGAAAGAATGCAGTAATTGCACAGTCCCTTGAGTAGTTGACATGAAAAAAAAAGATTTAAAAAAAAGAGAGCCTTATCAAGGTTTAATGGTATATTAAGATTTTGTATATCATTTAACCTTTCACCTCCACGCAATTCTGAATTGCCTTGCCATGTTTAATCAATGCTTTCGATCACTTTTACTTGGTCTTTGTTAATTGGACTTGTCAAAATCCATAATCCTGGTTGCCATGTGACTGTGTTAGAGGTTATCATCAGGGATCGGAGCTGAATGGTAATCAGGGTGAATGGGCATGAGAGATAATGCTGGAGTGTGTGTCTGTGTGCTATAACGAGAGGCTGTTTTGTTGCCTTTTTGAGTGCATGTGTAGAGTGGAGACACAATATGTGTGTGTGTGTGTGTTCGGAATCTTAATGATGACACCACCTACTGCAGAGTACACCATTGTTCACAAGCGCAATACACTATGTTTTCCTTGCTTTCTTTGTGGTTATATATCGTATTAACCTCATTAAAGACAAGTATCGTCGCTTGTTCTTGCTAAGAACCACTCTCTTCAATTTGAACACAAGAACTTTATTGTTAATAAGTCATTATAGTTCTAATCAATACTTTTGCATTAACACTGGATCACATGACTACTTCTGTGGACAATGTGTTGTTTGTAAACCACAGAGATGTCTGGCTACTTAACTGTGTCTGGCCAGCTTAATTCAGGAAAGGCATTGTTAAACACATTGCAAGCTACCTGCCCTGCAACAATCAACACACCCTCCATTTATAAACAAGCTAGCGAACATGAAACACTAAGCAGCTTGAACTCAGATCCAATACTCTGACACCAAACACAAAGTTGGGTGAGGATTGGAAAAAATGCTACTAGAAACCAATCTTATTGGGGCATCAAAGACTGAGGTCTCGTGGGTCAGCACAAAAAAGGCCTCCACAAAAGGAATTGGTGGACAAGTTGACATGATCAGACAGCTCACATAAAATTCCCAAAGGAAATGAATTGAAAGAATATTTTGTATCATTCCTATACAGTAAGTAAATAGTCTACTGTTTGCTTAGAAGTTCACTTTATCAACATGAAATATGTCAATATACCGTAGCACTTTTTTTAAAAGTAAAAAACAAAAAAACAATCAAGATGTTTTCAGAAAGGTTTTTATTATAAATCATACACTAAAGCAAAAATCTGTCTTTTAAAGTATGGAGGCCCATTGTCTGCTTTGGCTAGGTGCATCTGGTAGGCTTTAATTACCCATGAGATGTGTCTAGAACTCTATTGGACTGCACTGCTGTCAAACTGAATTGATTAGACCGAGACAAAACCAAGCCATGAAGTCCAAAGAACTCTCTACAGACCGATAAAACTGTGGTGAAGCATAGATCACAGCAAGAGTATAAAACCATTTTTAAAGCTTTTAGTGCTCCCAGGGGAACAGCAGCCTCATTAATTGTTAAATAGAAGCATTTTCTAATCACCAAAACTCCTTCAGTCTTTTGAAGAGGCGATCCAACCGAACTGAGGTACTGAATAAGGAGGAGCGTCAACATGATTCATAGGATTCACTTTTCTTATGCGACAGAAATCATACTCTTTGCTTTGCAGGAGCTTGTCAGCGTGAGGGATAAGGAGGCTGACCAGAAATGAATGAGTGTGTTCGGCCGCGACCCAGAGTTACATCAACCAAGTTTACCGACATCCAATGCAGCTCCACCCACATCCAATTTGGGTAAGGGGTTAGTGGGCGTAGCTCCTAAAGTGACATGATGAATGACTTGGATGCGTGTGTGTGTGAGTGTGCGTGTGTGTGTGTTAATATTTTGCTTCCCACAGGATGCAGAGACAGGCAGCTTGGAATGAGGGATGGAAGAACAGTCACACTAAACTTTTAAAGTTTTACATATCAGGACATACAGTAATAAAACAAATGTCATCTGGTCCTTAGCAGGTCCAACATCTTAGCTTGTTAAGAAAACATTGAAAGTTACATTGTGTCATTATTTAACAAACAAAAACTGAGCCAAAATATAGAAGATGTTTGTGATAAATGAAAGTCATCCCATAATTCAGTAGCTTACAGAGCCAATTTAGCTACATTACATTGGTGCAATGATTTTTTACGTGCTATTATTATTTTTTTAATCATTGTCTCACATTATTTTTGACAATTCTTTACAATATCTGTTCATTTCATTGAGATTTGCAAGCAATCTGTTTATGAACAACTCTAAAAAGTCCTGCTTCAGCTTTTCAGTCGCCTTCAGGTCAAGTTTTACAGACCTTCTGCCATTCTTTTGTAGATTTGCTGCTATGCCTGGGGTGTCTGTACTCTTGCATGACCCAGTTTTGGCTGAGCTTTAACTGTCAGAGACCCTGTCATATTTGACTCTCCAGTAATTTCATATACAGCAGGGTTCATGGTCATCTCATTGACTGCATGTTCCCCAGGTGCTGCAGCTGAGGAACAAGCCCAATTCACCACTCCGTCCACCATTGTTTATGCTTTCATGGTTTTCATAAATGGTAAAATATGTTTTTCCATTTTGTTCTTGTTGATACAAGAGGACGTTATTGTCTTCTAGTTTGTTCGGATCATATTTCCAAATTGAAACTGTGATGTCATGTTTTGTTTTCTTTTTTGTTTTTTTAATGAGAAGAAGCTTTCTTGTGGCAACCCTTCTGAACAAACCACTCCTATACAGAGATTTTCTCATTGTAATGTTGCGAACTTTAACATTTAACATCCTAACTGAGGCCTGTAGAGTCTGAGATGTAGCTCTTTGGCATTTTGCAGTTTCTCTGTGAATTGCATGTTATGACCTTGATGTGAAATTTCAGGAAGATTGATGTCCGTCATGAACGCTTTCCAATATTAATACTCTTTTGTACTGATTATGGAGGCCATATTGGAAATGGCCTTTTAACCCATTCTAGATTAATTCAGGAACATTAGCTTCGATAAGATAATTGCTGATGTATTTTACCAACACTGGTAAAACTGCTGCTTTCATAAAGGTGGTCACACTCACTGATGATCAGTTAATTAACCTGGCTGCTATTTAGCCTTTATAATTCCTATGAAACAACAGGATATAATTAGTTTATCACACACTACAGTACCTCTGCATTTTGACCTACATTTTGTACAGTAATAATGGCACAGTGTGACATGTTATTCATCTGATATATTTGCCTCATTTTAAAGCCTCCCAGGGGCCAAAGGATTTGTTATTATCCTGATATACTGTAAAAAGCTTTAGAAGAGTTTGCTCTGTTTTTCACATGACTTATTCAGTCAGATGTTTGTAGAGGACCTGCTCCAGAGTACAGTGACCCAAGACCTGGGTGACAGTTCACCTTTCCACAGCAAACAAAAGCCCACCTCCACTACAACGCTAAGGTGGCTTTGGGACAAGTTTCCACATCGATAGAAAGACCATAAGATGGCATTTTCCGGATGTCACAAAGCTTTAGCTACAGCTGAAACCAAATGGGCTTCCCCGGAATTAAGTTTATGAATACTCATATGGATAAAATGGGGATTTTATCCATTCAAATTAAATCTGCAGCACAAAGTGAGCAATATGGATCTGAAATGGGTACTTTCTGAATTAACAATTACATCTGCTGAGCAAATGGAGTGTTGACTGTAAGAATCAATTAAATCAGCAGGAGGTGCATTGCTCCTCCCTCCTACACTTATATACTCCATCCACAGGGAGGGAGACAGAAGGATGTACACACAAAAACACACACATACAAACTCATTGATTTTTCTTTTTCAGATGCTGTCATGGATTAATACAGCACAATGAACAAAAGCACATCTTACTGTCATTAAATGAAAGATATCTTATAAGCTCTAAATTTATATAATTTCATGGACTATAATGCTGCTATTGTTATAGCTTTATCTGTTAGATCGGCCCTTTGCTAATAATTCACACTTCTGTTATTTTAGTGACTAAAATACTCCTAAATCCATTTCTTCAGGTTTTGATGTGGAATAGCTTTACTTTTCTCTATGTTATCTCTACTTGTTAGCTGAAACGTGTGCACAGGTGCACTTTCATGTGCACATATTTGACTGATATTTTATCACGTGTCGTCCCCAGTTCCATACATGGCCCTAAAACTCAGCTCTTACCATCCATCAAGCTTTGCAGCACATCACACATTACAGGCTCACAACAGGGAAATGCAGTGAAGGGGGGGCATTAATGCACAGCTATGAAAGGAGGGAGAGTATTAAAAAGAGCAAATGATGGGGAGGGGAAGGGAGAGTGATGTAAAAAAAAAATAAAAAAGAAGAGGGGGGAAAAAAAGCATCAACCTTTTCCAATCAATATCCATTTCCCCGGGCTGTCATGTTGTTGCGTGAATGGCTGTTGCATTACCAAACGGAGTGCGTCTGATCCTAAATAAAATATCACCTTCAATCCAAACCATCCCATTCATCTTCATTTAACAAAGGCTCAGCTTTGGCAATACCTTTTATGCATCCCTCTCTGCCATAGTCAGAATGAATATGTCAGAATGACAGGGCCTGGCACCTGCATATGGGAACATTTCTCTACCAAAAAGACACTTTACTAGTAGTGTCATTGTGGCACTGCGCAACACACGTTATTCCACAGGGACGGATTGCAACATGCAGTTTAATATTACACAAGTCATGCTTATGATGTGTAAATTACAATAAGGTTTTTTTTTAATGCATAAAATACACAAAATAAATCCAAAACAAGACAAGCACCCAGAGTGGGAGGATGCTGTCATCACGTACAGTGGAATAAATAAAACACTTTTAGACACATGCACATGTTGTACTGTAATGATGCAAAATCAGCTTAAAATGAATTTGAGCATACTGAAGTGCATGTGTCTGAGCTTTCTCAGTCTAGACTGACAGCTGACCTTATCAGCAGAGAGCAGGACCTAATTTGCGTCACAAGTCAGAGAAAAATATGTGAGCGCACAAGTTGAGCCTCCTTTCTCCCCGTCTTCATCCTGTCTTGCCTTTTTTTTTCTTGTGTTGCTCATGCTCCGTCTGTCTAGAGAATACAGACAGCATTAAGCAAATAATCTGCCTGTTTATAGAATAAAAAGGTGTAATATCATTACTGACATACAGCTGGCTCTTCTGATTCTCTTTGCTTTCAGTCAATAAGGAATCACGAATGTCTTTATATAAGCATCTGTTGTATACTTGGTCTGAATACACCTTCCTTGCACTTCGAAGGGTGTGTGAAAAATATGTTTCAGGAGCCACTTACTCATTGATTAGTTATTTAAATGTCAGTAAGGGATCAAACTTGGTGTAGTAACTTCAAAGATTTGTTTGCAGTGAGAATCACAATACATGATATAATCTGATGTTTGAGGGGGTAAAGCTGAAATAGAGAGGTTTAACCCAGAAGACACTTAGATGACTTGGTTGCTGGACTTAATCCACGCTTTATGGCCTGCATGATACAGCTGTTTTACTGTAAACCTTTTCCAGATACAGTTAAGACACGAGAAAGAAAGCTAAAAAGGAGAGGAATGAAAGAAGATCTTTAGTGGGAAAGGTCTCTTGTCGTCTCATTTGCCTGTCTTTGACCTCTCCTCCTCTCTCCTAGCATCCTGTCGCTTGGTGCTCTGATCAGTGAAGCGATGACAAGAGCCTGATCCTCAGAGCTGCATCTCCACTTCAAGTGTGGAGGCAAATGACCCGCTACAGCACCGAGAGGGTAGCACACAGGATTATATGCATGCACACTCACTTGCGCACAAAGCTACAGTCTATGAGGAATGGGGATATCTTAACTTGTCCTTTGAGTCTGCCTACGATGTCATATCTTTGAGCAGCTGCTAACAGTCCAATTTGGCTAGAAACCCTGCCTGAGGCCAACAACTTGCTGTGGAGTACTAATGATCGCTCTTCCTTTTTTTTTCTGTCTCCTTCTTCATCCATCTTTCACAGCTTTCTGACTGCCCATATTGAAGTTTTATCTATCTCATTTACACCCTACCAACTCTCTCGATTTACTGTCCTTTCTTTTGATTGCATGTGACTTAGTAATTCTCCCCATCACTACCTACCTGCTTATCGTTCTTGCTTTTGAGCTGCTCTATAGCGGTGCACGACTTTGCATTTGTTGTCGGCCACATCTTTGTAAACCCACTGTCCACTGACATTGTGTTTACTGTCCCTGTGTCATTAAGAGCCACAGACATGTGTCCTAGTAAAAGACTAGGACATAAACTGAAGAGATGTAGCTACGGTCAGAGTCACATTATTCTCTGTTCTATTTCCATGGCTGCCTGGGAGCCTAAAAGCCCTCATAAATTACACTGTTATTTGGGTCAAACCTCTGTTAGTAAGCACACGGCTGATTTAGAGCCTCAACTTCTACCCTTGGCTCTGAATTTGTGCTGAACATGTGTACGTGCTTAATTGCTCACACATGCACAAACAGATTCACTGTTGTAATGAAATAAACCATAAACAGAGAGTACAACATAAAGATATGAAGAGAAAGGCTTAAATGGTTTTCATTATTTGAGAACAGACCACAAGAAGGGTGTGAGTCAGACTCTCTTTATAACTCATCTTGTGTGGTCAATGTCAGCCATCATGGTGTGTGCTCACTGCACATGTAGTGTGTATGTCAGCGCGCACATGTTGGTAAACCTCCAGAGTTGCAGTCAGTTTTCCATGACATTTTACAAACCACATGATTCTGGAAACCCAGCTTTTTTCCTTCTTCTTTGACTTTTGATTTGACTGTCCTGCTGCTTTTCTTTCTGCACCTCCATGTTTATTTTCCCAATTTTGTCCTTCAACCAATCAGCTGAATAACATGATTTAAAAAAAAAAAAAAAATCAAGATTGTCACTTCGTAAAGCATATTCTTCCAAATCTGGGTGCGCAACATCCTAAACAAGAAGTAGATGGCTTTCAGCTGTTCTTACATATTTAGGTTAGCAACGTGCTAAACAAGCTGCAGCAGTCAGGAAGACACGGTTTCATCTTAGGCTAAAATATGTGCCACCGTGAGCTGCTCCTGTTTACAGTGGTGCATTGTTTGACCTCCGTGCAATCTTCGTTGTTGTCATAGCCACAAAACTGCTTCGGGAAAGCATAATATTTTAAATTACTGGCCACTGCTGGAACATTCATATTTTATAAGAACAGACAAGACATGGGAGTTTAAAACAGAGAAGGTGAGTGCCCTGGTAACATAGAAATAGAAGATTAGAAATTTGTACAGACATGCAGACAAAACACTCAGCTTCCAAAATGCTGAGTCGTGATGGTCATATTTTTGGTAAGAAGTGGGGGAGTGGATGAATGATAGTTAGATAAATGAACATAATTGCACAAATCCTGAAGAATCTTTACAAATTACTTCATATGGATCAGTTACATAAAGATCTCAATGTCTTGGAAAAGTTAGACTCCTAACCATTAAAAAAAACAAAATCGTTCTCATCAATGTCAACCCATCGACTAGCCATTTACACTGTGGTCAATCCCTCCTAATTCTCCTTCACTGGGAAGTCAGTGGAGCTGCTTGTTATATCTGAATGCCTTTCATTTCATCCAGCATAGATTCTGATGCCCTTCAAAGGGCTGTCATTTCTTTGCACACTGGAATTTCCTCTCTCTTGCCCTATAATTTCCCTAACCCACCCACACACTGATACAGTCAGCAACACCACTTACACATGCTTTGTTGTGTTTTATGCCTGTTGTCAAATCCCCAGAGGTTTCCTCCAATCAATGCCCAGCAGCCATACCCACTTGTCAATGGCAACCATAATGTGGATGACAAAAAAACTGGAGGAGGAAGTGATGTAGAAGATGCGAGTTAGAGTTAATCGAGTCCTTCCATGTATGCATCTCACTTTGTATAAGTATTTGAACTTTTTGGCCACGAATATCGTCTCATTTCTCATATGTTTCAACAACCGAGCCTTCGTGTACAGCCACAGTTCACCACAATACAGAGGTATTTCTAATTTTGACTGGCTGTGGCAGCTTTTCTGACTCCAGAAGTATTCTACTGAGACCTTCAATTCAACTCATTCCAACCCACTGCAAGAATGTTCAGAGCTTTCCATTCAAAACTCTGGCAAGAATTAAGAGACCACCCCCAAACAGATATTTGGAATTTTATAAGATAGTAGCCTTCAGTCTTTTTGAGGAACTATAGCAGTGGTAAAAAGATTATTAAAATGATTATTTGTTCATTCATCAACTTATATTTTCAATGTTTTGATTGTGAAATTGCCCTTTTTTTTTGTTTTTTGTAAAAAATTATTCATGTAATGTTCTTAGGAAGTGAAAAGTAATGATAAAATTTTACACTGGTGTGGGTGTGCTGTGAAGCCATCTGTAGTAGCTAGAAATAGCCTGTAATTTTACTTTGCTATTATGTATAGCAGAAGCATACAGTACATGAAAGAGTATGGCTACATTACCTTCTCTAGAAGTTACAGTTTGGCAAATATGATTCCTTTGAAAAAAAACAAACAAAAAAACATCTGTGTTCTGCACAGTTTTACATTTTTCAAGGTTTTCCCAGTAAAATCCTGAACTGTCATGATGGCTTGGTATCATCCCTTCATCCCATTGCCCATTCAGCAAACAGGAATCTATGAACATACTAAATGGCACTGGCCATGTCTCCGCCCACCAGTGATTGACTGCTGGGCGGAGACATTTACTTTTTCTGCATTTACTCTCTTGTTTTTGTCGATATACTGTTCTCTGAGCTCTGCATTTCACCCATCTCTGTACTGAAAGTATCAGAGAGCAGTGGGCTGCTACTTAAAGCACCTGGGGAGCAGTTGGTCGGGGTTAAGGACCTTGCTCAGGGGTCCACAGTGGCTTTGCCTGAGTGGCGTGACGGGGATTCAAACTTGGGTCGTCCGCGCCAAAGCCCGCAACATTACCACTACGCTACCCACTCCCCCAGTAGACTACCCATAGACTTTTGATGCTATGCTCTGTTTATCACTTCAAATGTTGTGGAAATTCAACTTTATGTTTAAATCAAAGAGGTAGTGCCCTGCACGGGCCTAATATGTGAGCCCAAGTCCGGCCCTGGCCCGAAGCGGTGGAGCCCCAGCCCGGCCCAACAGATGTTCAAAGTTTCGGGCCCGAACCCGAATGAACTCTGACTTTTTTTTCTCCTTAAACCAGGCTGTCATTAAAACATTTTAATTGGGGATCTTGGCGTGACTTTGTGCTATTTTCATTATAATTTTGATCAAAATAAAGTTCATGAATTGATTTAACTTAATGACTGCATTATTTTATCTAAAGAGAATTGTTGTGTATGTTGTATAGGTGCAGTTATAGGTTCACCTCCGATCTTATCTGAGAACTTTTATGGCACAAGTGGGTATATTTCGTTTCCTTTCAATATTAACATTAGTTTGTAAAGTGAACTATCAAATTTTTAACAAGCAGTTGTTTTACCTGCGTGGCAGGGATGTGAGCGACGGGAGGGGGAGAAAGGAAAAGCGACTGCTGCGTTCAAGTGCTGCCATTTAAATGGGTTAAACACAAACACCACACACATCTCTCTAATTAGCTGTTTTTTAAAAAAGGAGAGAGTCGTCAGGACAGCCCGAGCCCAGCCCGGGTCCGAGGTAATGATATGGTGACTGGCCTGAAGCCTGGCCCGCGGGCCGGGCTTCCGTCGGGGCCCGCGGGCTTGGGGCTCCAGTGCAGGGCTCTACAAAGAGGGAATTGGAGTAAGAAGTTAAATTCGTATCTGAAGTATCAGATCAAAAAAGTATCAGTGTCTCAGTGCAAATGCTTTCTATATATTATTCAGCATTATTTGGATGACAGAGAGTGAGCTTCTTAACCTGACTCCCGCCACCTTGAATTTGGAAAACCATTTGGGGGGGGAGATAACCCGATGTAATTCAAATTAGTCTTTTTATATAAATCTATGGATGGGATGGGAGAAAAGTCGCCTCTTGAGGAGCCTCCCCCACAGAAAAAGGGGGCCCGGGGGGAAAGGGGGGACAAGGACCAAGAGAGGAGGGGGGTACAAAAAAGTATAAAGCAAAAACTCAGAAAAAAAGGCGGGGGGGGGGAGGGTGAGGGGAAGTGGGAAGGATTTCGGCTTCTGTCGCCCGTGGTCTACATCACATCCGGCCAAACGCCCCCCCCCAAAAGTCCCACCCCGATGATGATCGTCTTATTCTATCAACCAAAAAACAAAACCTCCTCCTTGGGAGGAGGGGGGAGGGAAGGGGCGTCGTGCATCCCGAGATGAACAGATTGAGCTTCTGGCTCAGATGACAAGTTGAACTGACTATTGACATCACAGTCCCCAACCAAGATCTTGGCTCAGAGTTCCTAACTGTTAAGAACGCTAGCTTGACTAGCTCATGAATTCCTTGCCAAGTGCTAGCCAAGTCCCTGTATGTTTGGCCACCAGCATAGCTGGCTCAGGAGTTTCCCACAAAGCACTTGGGAGAGCTATCTTTTCTAGTTTTAGCCTCTCAGGATTCCCAAGTTCACAACTTGCTAGTTTGGGACCAAACCAAATGCTCCAATGCTTTAGATCTCCAGAGTCACGAGGATCTTTTAGCTAAGAACTGCCTATTTGATCAAGAGATGGCTGTCTGGCTTTGCTAGTTTCCTATGGACATTCTTCATTACTTGAGCTCCCAGCAGAGCGTCAGTAGACCTGGAGTTTTCTGTTTGTTTGCCTGAGAGCTCATTTGGCCAGTTCCCAAGAACACAGCCAAAAAAAAACCCCACCCAAATCTTGGCTTGTGACCCCCAAGCTTTCAAATACGTGAACCTGTTTTCACTTTTCAATCATCTCCAGACTCCCACAGCTGGCTGAGTCTTTCTTCTACTGTCTTCTCCACTTTGTGCTAAATTCTCCCAGTAATGTGCTAGCTTTTCATAATTGGTGCCTCATGGTGCTTGCTTTCTGACCCTACCTTTCTGAGGATGTATGGTGCTCATACGGTTCATCCTCAGCGTTAGCTTTGATGGCTGATTTTGTGCATGGCATGCCTTAAAACACACAAAGACACTTTTAAAGGCATAATAAGGTTAAAACTTGATTTTTAATAGATTGGGACTTTAAATAATAATAAACTTTAGATAATGAACTTAAAATAATAATAATAAAAAAAACATCAAACCAAGACAGGTGATCAAAATAAAGAATGAGATGATGAAAGAGTCAAGCATTCATAGTCTTGCTTAGAATGCAGCTGCACTGTTTTAGTATTTTATTATATATAAAACCGAGCACCTGTAAACTATATATTTGACTATTTGCAATATATGAGTAATTATTTCTTGGCTCCAGCTTCGTTTAGAAACAATTGCTTAGGATCAAGCAGTAGTACAATTGCTTCCCTTGGCCCAGCCCCAGAGCAGGGGGGTTGCTGTGGTTTTTGAGCTCCTCTCTACAGCATCAAAGCTTGATTGATGACACTGGAAGAGCTGTGCTTGATTATTCTGGATACAAAACACACAAACATGTGGTGCTTAAAAAGGAACATTCATGTCTGTTCACCGCAGCACACACACACAAACACACAGGCAGCTGCTGCAAGAAACTTACACTCAGCTGTGGCAAACGCATGAAAAACACACTTTTCATAGAAAATAATTTCACATAGCTTGACCTGTATATTTCTCAGTGGGAAGACACTAACTACATGCTTTTACTTAAATAAAGATGTCCTTTACAGCTACGTTCCTTGAGTCACTGGGCTTTGGAAAGCTTTGCAGCTTGTTTGTTTGTGTTTAGTGAATTCTCAGAGCAAAGTTTTCACCTTGCTGAGTTGGCTCTGAATTCAGATTTTTATCATCTCTTCTCACTCAACAAAGAGAACACTTTGAGTGAGAGGGAGTTTGTATTTGGTCCAGTTTGAGTCAGCCAATAGCAGCAATATGTTGCGTCTGCCTCACATTAACCAGTGATTACCACATCTGCAAGGGATTATGTGCTCAATATGATCACAGTCCCTCCAACTGCTCAAACTTTTACTTCACCTTTTCTCCCCCTTCATCTTAAATAATGTTTCTTCTTCTCCTCCCCCTTTTCTATTGTATTCATTGTCTGTCTGCTTAGGATTTATTTCCAGATCTGTTACTGATAGGTGGTGACAGCTATCCAATGATAGAAATCAGGCTGATTCTATTTTCCGTTTTAGCTGTTTTGAATTGGGTGAAATAAAAATAAAAAATATTTGGAAATGCTTAAACTTTTAGTTTGGGTTTGCAGTTGAGGATGAATCACAAGAGGACCGGCTCTTGAGCATACTCTCTTTTGAGTAATCTGTGGCTTTTTGTCAGCATTATGAATTTCTTTCCCTTTTTTTCATAATAACATAGAATTTCTGTAAATAAACTCATGAGGGTAATTTGACATAATTCGAAAAGGCATACTGTTGAGTATAAAAATGTATTTTAAAGTGTTTAAGGCTAAATCAATGCTTAATTTCCAGCTTTTGCTGTTCCAAAGTGGCAAAAATTATAATATGGCAAATTTCATTATTGTGACTATACTGGCTGAACTAGATTGTAGTGTATGAAGGACTTTGGCAACTGGAAAATGTTGCTTCATACTAGGGGTGTAACAAAACATTGGTCTATATTGATATAGAATAATGTGTATCATTTGTAGATCAATCCAAAAACCCAATATCAATCAAAAATCTATTTTAAACCCACCTTTATAATGAAATTGGCTTCATTTTGAAAGTCTTCTGACACACAATTTTCACAACAAAATACATGTTCATAGTTGTGCAGTGAATAGATGTGACGCAGGAAGATTGTACTGTAAAGCTTGCAGTTATGTTAAGATCAATAACCTTGTTTATTACTAGTACTGTAGTACAGTAGTTTTTTTATATATATATATCATTTTATATCGCTCGGTGGATCCAAAACCAAATCAAATCGAAATCGTATCATGACTGAATTTGAGAAATCGGCAGATATCGAACCGCCTATCCACTGTATCGATATGATATCATATTGTGATTTAACCAGTGATTTACACCCCTACTTCATACTGTAACTTGCTAAAAGTTTTGCAGTTCTTTGGAGGATTGTTCTTACAAAGGCTCCCAGTTCTTTGCTCTTTTTGGTATATTTGCATGCACTGTCTCATTTTTGCCCCTTTCCTACTAAATCACAGGATTATTTAGTATCTCAATTTCCAGAGTTTTATGCTGCTGCTCAGACAAACCCTTGACTTCATTCTTGGAACAAAAATGTGCATCTCTTGGTCTTTACAAATGATATTTTTGAACAGGTTATGGTTTTGACATGCCACCCTAGAATGACAATAGATTTTCCACTGTGTTAAATAGTAACAGAAATTTTGTTTAAATTTTTGCTCATGTCTGTATTAAATTGCATTTTGTTTGGCCTTGGGCATATAGACTTCATTAATGATCCATCAAATCCAAGTATAAAAACTTTGTTCTGTTTCACTGAATTCACTTACTTGGCTTAAGTACTGATTTGAAGTTAGGAGTTGATTTCATTAGTCCATCTGATACCCACATGACACTTAAAAGCCAAGAGTTATTTCCACACACAATCAGACCCAGGTGTGTTATCCTTATTGTCGCCATTCTCTCCTCTCTGGATTTTCTGTCCTAAATAAAAAAAAAGAAGCATGGATCAAATCTCAGCCCTGTCAGCATCCATTTTTCTGTTCCCCTGAATCCACAAAAATGCATACAGGGGCCATGATGCAGACATACACCCAGGGTGGCGTCTCATTCCTGTGGCTGATGAGAGCAGGCATGATGGAAGCGAGGCACGTAATGTGATTTATAGAGCTGGGCTCACTTTTCAAATTCAATCAGGAACTTTGATTACTGATGAAAATTTGAGACAGGAAATCGCTTTGATAGCAAACGAAAACCTCATGAGACAAAATAACGCTGATGTGTGCGCGGACCGGCAAACGCCAAGTCTGTCTGAACCCGGCCATATTTGATTAGAGGGAACACACGCGATGCGATCATGGGCGACAAAACAGGAACTCCAGAAAATTTAGCCAATGACTAACGAAATCCTTCCCCTGGCTCAGATTGTATCTGCCTCTCATGCTTACTCCCTTGTTAATACCTGCACTGATAACTCACACATGAGCTCTTTGGTCTTGCTAGTATCACAATCACACAGAAGCGACATCCATCCGTGTTGTAGGTGCAGACAAACACATATGGCTGACCCTTTGCAAGGGTCATAGCAGATCTATAGCTGTTTGGCTGCTTATGTTATTTTAATGTCTGCACATGGGGAGACACTCAAGCGCACACCTGACAGCATGACAGAGGGGCCCAATTACCTTTTCCCAGAGAGAGTGTGTCTGTTTGTGTATGTGTGTCACAGACAGAGAGCAGAGCAGAGTGACAGAAGGAAAAGCAAAGATAGAGAATGAGAGACAGAGTGCTTGTGCATGTATGTGATACAAACATGACAGGCTCATCAGTCACCAATGGCCTTTTAAAGTGTTCTCCATAGGGACATCTGACCTTTTTCACATGATGTCAATAGCAGCTGCATGATGAATCAATCGCCTAAGCCTTCGACTCCTGGTAGCTTCTGTTATCCAGAGTAAATACGTGAGATGACATTCCGCCTGTTGAGACACCCGCAGACAAAAGCCCAAAGTTATGGATTGGCTTTTAATGGAGAAAGGAAACCCAGTGGTGATAGCAGTGAAACAGAAAGAGGCACTGAACCTCGTAGAGGGGTGCATGGGGAGAAAACTTTTGGATGGATGGCTGGATGGATAGATGGATGGAGGTGTGGGAAATTACAAGCTATGAGAGGGGGAATAGCAAGAAGGAGATAATGGGGTATTCGAGGTCAGAAGAGTCTTTGCAACCTTTCTGTCTGTCTGCACAGGATGGATAGGAAAAAGGAGGAAAATGGGGCTGCACAAGGCCAGCAGAAAGATTAAGAGTAGGGCAGTGGGAGGAGAGAGATACTGAGGAAATGGAGAACAGGCCTTGAATTTTTTTGGATGTCAACCCATGTGTGTGTGTGTGCATGTGTGTGTGTGTATGAACCTAGAGAGTGAGCGATAGGGGAATATGGAGCCTAATATGATGGGCTAAATGAGGTGTAATGGCGGTAACATAGAGTGACAGCAACTGGGCCAGTGCATTAAGGGGTTAACCAAGGCCAGGAGTCGATGACCTACCCCCTCCCCTGAGACAGAATTATCTTTCAGTACGACACACACACACACACACACACACCTTACACACACGCAGATAATCAAGATGTGGTTGCCAGACTGCTGTATTTTGCAGTAAAGAATGCTGTGATGGGAATTTCACCACTGCTATCGCCATTAAGGCAGACAAATGAGACAACAGTGTTGATGGAATATTTTCAGACCCTGTCAGGTTTGCATGCATCTTAACTGTGATTCATTTTCAAATCAAAAACAGCTATTTTGGAGTGCTTTGTAAACATATTAAAGATAAAAAGCTATATTCAGACTATTCACTTGGTGCTTAGCTGAAGCACATTCAGGTGTTTTCTTATGGGAATATCTCCCATTCCTCTATCTTGAACAAGGCACCTCTGGATTCAGCTCCAGACTGTGGCTGGTTCACACACATTTTCCTGGTGTTGTGCCTGAGATCATTTCCGTGTTGTTCATTTTCATGTCTCAGTTACATCAGATCAGAAAGTTTTTCTTATGGCCTCACAGTCTCCTGGTACATTTTGGTAAATTATCAATGATATATCAAGTCTGCTCAATGTGAGGAATGGCTTAAAAATGGTCCTTCTACCAGAAAGGTTTGACGGGTGAATACCACAGATATGGTTGTCTTTGTCAGGTTCTCTCTCATCTTCTCATTTTGGTGATTACATGTCTGACCAAATTCAATTGTACTTGATTTATCAGTTTAGTAGGTTATTTAGATTTGGCGAGTCTGTTAGTGGTGCCCAACATTTTTCATTTTGGAGTTATGGAGGCTACTGTGCCATTGCACAACCTCACTGATCTGAGGGTAATTCTTTGCACCCTTTATCTACTGACATTTACTGTAAGTGGTGTCAACATATACAGGTTGGTGACAATTATATCTGATGAATTCAAAAGAGCTGGTGGACTTGGTCAAGTTGGAGCATAATGCTGTAATTCTTTTAATGCTAATTTTTATTTTGAACAGATGACAAAATGCTTCAGTTGCCTGTTTTAACATATACATATACAGTGTATATATATATATATATATATATATTATATATATATACATTTGGCCCTGCGACAGACTGGACGAAGGTGTCCCCGCCTTCGCCTGAAATAGCTGGGATGGCTCCAGCAACCCGCAACCCTGAACTGGATAAGCGGTACAGAAAATGACTGACTGATGATATATATACATACACAGTTGTGTGAAAAAGTGTTTGCCCCCTTCCTGATTTCTTTATTTTTTTTGCATGCTTGTCACACTAATGTTTCAGATCATCAAACAAATTTGAATATTAGACAAAGAAAACAAAAGTAAACACAAAATGCAGTTTCTGAATAAAGATTTCTATTAGTAAGAGGGGAAAATTTTTACTAGTAAGAGGGGAAAAATGACTAAAAGGCAATCACTTTTTCCGCACATGGCCCTGCCCCCCCTGTTAAAACATAAATTAACTGTGGCCTATTCAAGTGATTTAAATTTGTGTAGCCACACCAGGGCCACACACGGCCCACACCGATCCCAAACCAAGAAATCACTAAAATAGGACCTGACTGACAAAGTTAAGCAGACCAAAACATCCTCAAAAGCTAGACATCATGCTGAAATCAAAGAAATTCAGGAACAACTGAGAGACAAAGTAATTTAGATCTATCAGTCTGGAAAAGGTTCCAAAGCCATTTCTAAAGCTTTGGAACTCCAGCAAACCACAGTGAGAGCCATTATCCACAAATGGTGAAATCATGGAACAGTGGTGAACCTTCCCAGGAGTGGCCGGCTGACCAAAATTACCCCAAGAGCACAGCGACGACTCATCCAAGAGGTCACAAAAGACCTCAGAACAACATCCAAAAACTGCAGGCCTCACTTTCCAGATGGAAAAGAAGAGGGAAATAAGGGAATCAAGGAAATTAAAAAATTTTTTTTTTTTTTAAAGGAAGGGGGAGGGGAAATGGGGGGGGGAGGATAAAACGGAAAAAAAAAGGGAAAGAAAGAGAAAGGAAAATGAAATTAAAGGGGAATAATGGGAAAGAGGGAACCCGGAGCTGGCTAGTAATTGGAAAAAGGAAGAAAGGAAAGGACTAATCCGGAAATAATTTATTATTTTTTATTTTTATTATATTATACATACGGCGGCAAAACCAAAGGCGGGGGGAGGTCAATTAAGGTCAGTGTTCATGACTCCACCATAAGAAAGAGACTGGGGGGCAAAAATGGCCTGCATGGTAGAGTTCCAAGACCAAAACCACTGCTGAGCAAAAAGAACATAAAGGCTTGTCTCAGTTTAGCCAGAAAGCATCTTGATGATAAGACTTTTGGGAAAATGACGGATGTGACAAAAGTTAAACTTTTTGGAAGGTGTAGGTCCCATTACATCTGGCGTAAAAGTAACACGGCATTTCAGAAAAGGAACATCATACCAACAGTAAAATATGGTGGTGGCAGTGTGATGGTCTGGGGCTGTTTTGCTGCTTCAGGACCTGGAAGACTTGCTGTGGTAAATAGAACCATGAATTCTGCTGTCTACCAAAAATCCTGAAGGAGAATGTCCGGCCATCTGTTGGTGACCTCAAGCTGAAGTGCACTTGGGTTCTGCAGCAGGACAATGATCCGAAATACACCAGCAAGTCCACCTCTGAATGGCTTAAGAAAAACAAAATGAAGACTTTGGAGTGGCCTAGTCAAAGTCCCAACCTGAATCCCACTGAGATGTTGTGGCATGACCTTAAAAAGGTGGTTCATACTGGAAAACTCTTCAATGTGGCTGAATTACAACAATTCTGCAAAGATGAGTGGGCCAAAATTCCTCCACAGCGTTGGAGAAGACTCATTGCCAGTTATCGCAAACGCTTGATTGCAGTTGTTGCTGCTAAGGGTGGGATTTTTTTCCCCCTTAAAAATGAAAATGTCCATTTAGAAACTGCATTTTGTGTTTACTTGTGTTATCTTTCTCTAATATTTAAATTTGTTTGATCTGAAACATTTATGTGTGACTAACATGCAAAAAAAATAAGCAATCAGGAAGGGGGCAAGCATTTTTTCACACAACTGTGTGTATGTACGTATATATATATATATATATATATATATATATATATATATTTGAATTACCATAGTAATCTTTTTTAGTTTAGCAAAACGTGACTGTATCTGAGTATAATGTTTCCGCAGTGTACTGTACTTTGGAATTTCCAAGATAAACAATGACAATGAAAAATAACAACATGGGGGGCTGGTATCATTTTCTTACAAAGACCATTTTGAATTTACACCATTTTGTCCAAGTGTGATGGATTGAATTCTAAATTGAAGTGTTTCAAAAGGAGACAAACATGAAGAGGCAAAGAATGTGTGAAACAAAAGGACACTGCAGGCTTCAGGTGAGAAATTAGAAATATTAGCATATTTATTACAGCGACATGAAAGACATTAGAATGCCTACACGCTTTACAACAAGCAACGCAGAGGAAACTGGCATGAGAACAAATAAGCATTGTGCAGTGGCCAAAGAAAGAGAGAAAAAGTGAGAGGAGGGAAAGAGAGAGCGAGCTGAAAGCCTCAAATGAGAACATTTACAATGAAAACCTAGTGGGGGGAATGGACACCAACACTGTAATCAGGCAAACCAGCCAGCATTGCCAACCTTGGCAGGGTTAAAAGTGCCCGAAATGTGGGATTTTAAAAAATGCAACGAAAAGTGGAGGCATGACATAACTTTTCAATGTGGGAGTATTGAATAAACTCATTAGAAGGAGAACACTGTCAAATTCAACATCGTTTTCAGGCAGTATGTAATGACACAACAAGAATTTAGCATTTTAAAAAGAATTATGCAACCAAAATTATTAAATTGTCAGCCAGTCACGTCTGCAATATGCATATAAATAACAACAGCAGTCATTTTCCCCATCAACTTTTACAGGCCATCAGATTTATATTTCTAGACTTAACTGACTTGAAAAGGAATCAAAGTGTTGGTAATGTGGAGAGCCTCTGGGATGATATAAAACCAGGGTGTTGATGTGACATCACCTTAAGAACGGAGATAAATACTACCTGTACTGTATATACACTTTACTCTTAATATCACCTCTATATGACAACAAAAAAGAACAATAGCTCAGTAAATAAGGCATCTAAAAGGCCAGCGGTCCAAGCTTGGCCGCTAGTGTGAAATCATAGAGTTAGCAAGAGTAGAATGAACATTTTTAGACTGCTACTTGGCGTTTTTGTATTCTAATCTGCTGTTTCTAAAGTCAAACAGTCGTGAAATTGATTTAGTGAAGAGAATTTTGTAGTGAGACACTTTTTAAATAGTATTTTACTATTTGTGAAAAAGCAGGACAGAGAAACGAGTAAAAAGCGAAAATGCGCACTACAGACAATTGCTGCTGGTGAAATCCTGCCTTTTCACCTGCAAAAATCTCACCCACGCCCCAAAGCTGTGTTTTTCTGTGCTGGAAATGAGTGTACACTATGTCCAGACAAATTTTAGTCTGAACCACCCCCACGTACACAAGTGTTAACCATATTTTATAATGTTTAATCCCCCTTGACCTCAGCTGTTAAGAAAACTGTTGGTCAGCTGAGTTCGTTCTCCCTTCTCCTACGTACAGTAAGGCGTCATGTGATTCCAGAACTGCGCTTTTGTTTTCCTTTTCCCCTCCCTTTTTAAAACACTTTTTAGTTTTTGGAAACCCAAGAGAATGACCAGTTACTGTATCACCACAGATAATGATTTTATGCCATTAAAATAACATTAAAGATGCACTTTAAAATGTTCACTGCACTGAAATTCACTGCTCTGCCCAGCAGACTGTTCAAGCCCCACCCCTTAGTTACTGTTGCAAGACCTGCCAATAACATGGCACAGAGTTGATGTTGGCACTGTTGGCAGGTTGAAGTATTAAGACTTGTATTTCTCATTTAAACAGTGATTCTTTAATTTCACATAGAGGTAGACAGAAAAAGGCTTCTCATTTCAAGCTGGCAAACTGACAGATTTTAAAAGGCTTTAGGCAAATAAGCTAATGTTATCTCAAAGATTTAGTAAGAAATGGTTTGTTCTGGCTGAATGTTTTTGGTATTTCCAAGGTGACATGTTTTTATTACAAAAATTATTGTAGGAATTGGGCAAGAGCTAATATTACCAAACTCTTTGATCCTGTTCACTATCAACTAATTGGAGAAATGGCCTATCATGGATGTGCTTAGGCCTAATTAATTTACGTATATAGTAGGACTATGTGTTGAAATGAAAAGCTGACAAGTCTGTTGTGCCCAGGTACCATTGCTTAGCTAAGAGGAGGGCTTTTCTAAACAATACATTTGTGATACTGGATAGAAATTCAATCTGAGGATCATTCTTTTTTTCACTCTAACCCTCTTCCTTTTCTCAAGAGGAATTTTTAAAAGCTGTGTTGTTGCAGAGAAGCTGTCTAAAGAGTGCAAGTCATTCCTTTTTAAGGTGGATATGCAAAGAAAAGCAAGCATGTCAATAAGGAAAGTCCATTCTACTCGTTCTAACGCTATCATAGAAACTGCAGTCACTGTCACCTATCAAAGCTGAAGCTTTGCGCCATGCTACATTCCTTTGTTCAGACCAATGCATTGCCTCCCATCACTGTTCTCCTGTATGACCAACCCCTGAACAAGAACTTCAGAAATCTCTTTTTCACAATTAAAATACATCATAGTCATCATCATTATCATTACAAACATTCTAACATTGGAAATCAACACTGTACATATTTTACACTATGATACAATCATATATACTGTATTTTATGCCACTGTTGGTCCTATAGATTACCACATGTATTAAAACCGCGTTTTGTAATACACTCAGAGCAGGTTCAGTGCCATTAATACAGTGTACACAAAGAGGGTCCCTTCACATCTAACCGTGTACTTACTGTGATAAGCAGCAGTTTCCTTCTGATAAAGTTAAAAACAAATTGATTTGCTTCTTGTTGTAAACATTGTTTGAGCAGTTTTTGTTAGGTTGGCAAGACCGATTGCCGAGCGTGAAAAAGTTCTCAAACACAAATTCTCATTTTTTCCTTTTTCATAATTTGAACTTACCCTCTTGTATTGTCACATCTGAACATTGCTGGTACAGTATGAACATTATTTTTATTTTAAAGGGCCCATCCAATGCTCATTTTCATCAAGCAAACTATTTTAAAAGGACAAAATACTAATTACTGGCTGGCTTTGTTTAACAATCCAGCTGTAGGGGCTGATGACAGGGAAGTACACAGTTGAAATGGCGATATGTTACTTATGAACAACAAGATTACAATACATGGTACAACCCTGAAAAAAACAAGTTATATGTTCTTCACGCTATCAAATTTATCATGACCATTGCATCACCTTGGCTCTACACAAACACTATAACTTTCTTCATACCTGAAACACGGAAAGGCTGAATTTGAGCGGAATTATTCCTGACAACATCATAATATAAAATGTGGAAAAAAAGCCATGTTGTTTGGAAAGGACAATGGAAGTTTTCTCTGTTCCTGTCACATCTTTGCAGACCGTTAAATTGTAAGTGCAAGCAGACTAGCTATCATACACTGGGTCTAGTTGCTATGGAAGTTTGTCTGAGAGCAGTATCTAAGGAAGCCCTTGTCCTCACCAGATATAATAAACATATCATACTCCCATCTTACAGGAGTTAGTAACATCTACATCCCTCTATCTCTACAGGTCCAGTTCATCTTTTCCCCACTCCCAACACATTCATGTCATCCACAATCTTGGCTCATTCATTGGCTTTCTGTGGGCAGACAGCTATGGAAGAGGCCATACATACGCAGGGTAGTAGTTCCTGTTAAGGTTGAGCAATATTATCCTCACCACCAATACAAACGTTAGGTCCATCTCTACGGTATCGGGACACACCGCCCATATAAACATATATCTACACATATACATATCTTTTGACCCTTTTAAACCCTTCATTGTGAAAACTCAAAAAGAAAAAAAAAAGGAAAAAGAAGACAGTAAAAACCGACTGTACACCTCACAGACAGTGTTGATCATTATATTCCTTTTTTTGTCATTTCATATGTTAAGTCTTTTTTTTTTTTCTTTTTTGTTAAGCTTATATGACGTGAAATGGTCTGAGATGCTCTAGGGGTGGTTATGTTGGAAACGTGTCTCTGTTGCTCCATCATGGTGACAGTGTTGCCGGGATTCTGAATGCGAAAGCCAAAAGTGCCCATCGGGGGATGGGAAGTATGGGAAGGTGAAGGAGTCAAGCGTCCATGTTGTCTCCATCTCGGTGTGTCTCAAAATCAATGGAGGCCTAAGCATCAAGTATCCATTACAACTCCATTTTCAGTGGAGAGACTCTTCACACGATCATCCAGTTAGACTCTGTCTCATTGTGTGTTTATGTGGAGACCGTTATACTTGGACGTGCGTCCCTTGGGTTTGCAGGCTCTGCACACTGGACAAAATCTTCTTCTGGTGGCCGGCTAGAGTCACTCCATCTTAAACAATTCACTAGACAGAAAACAGGAATACAAGCAAACAAAAATGCCAAGTTATTTTCTAGGAAAAAAGCCCTTTTACAGTAAACCTGAAATACCAAGCAGCTGCAGACCATTTATATCCAAGACACTTGTGCAAATCCTCATCTTTTAATTTCAAACGACAGTGAAGTGGAATGTAATAAGTCTCTTACTGACAGTTTTGACCTTTTGAGTGCTTCATTTAAGGGAGATGAGACGCCACATGTCTGTACCTGACACTGATGTAGAGGATAGAGTCCAAGCTGACATATCCAGAGCTGGAAAAGTTCTCCTTGTACTGGCCCATCTTGATGGCCTCCAACCAATCATCGACTGTGGTCACACTGAACTCTGGTGTGGACGGGTCCTCCCTGCTGGGATGTAAAACACTGACAACTCAGTGGATTTCCAGCCTGTTGAGTGACTTAACTATTTCATATGAACTTAGGTTAGGCGTTTATGGTAAATTATAAAATGAAAACTACATACAGCCCTTTTCATTTTATGTTCGTTTTTGCTTAATCTACAGTACTTAATCTATATTTGGACAGAATAACTTTAATTCTACACAATGAAAGCTTTAAAGAAAACACTAATGTTAAGCTTCCAGCCTGACCATTAACGGGCACGTATAACCTATGATTCATCACCTGCTCTCCGTCCCTCAGCTGAAGGTTCTATTTGAGGAAATCAATGACTTGTTTGTTTGCAGCTTTTTGTTGTGGTAATACATTATGTTTATTAATTTGCATACTCAAATCTGGAAATATGAAAATGTAATGCACTTACAGTACATGCATCACTTTGTCTATACCGTAGAGTTTACAGTGTGACCCTTGTGTAAAACAGCTCTTTTTGGTCACGTGGTTATTAAATCTACCGTCTGTGGAATCCACAGTAATATTTGAATTTCTGTTGGGGGTTTTTATGCTGTCCCCCCCACCCTTGTTTAGAGCGTCTGTAAAAGGATTCAGACATCTGTATGCTGCTTTGATTCTGAGAATCAACTAAGTGCCCGAGGTGTAAAATGTAAATGTAAAAATAATGATATTCTTTTAATGCGTGCAGTAACACTGGGGATTCGAAGAGTCTAAATTGAACACGACGCTATGGATATACCAGCCTATAAGCCAATATCCTTTTATTTATGCCGCTATACGAGCATTGATTTGTTTGGAAAAGATGAAAGAATTAGAATTTCTTTCAAAAAAACATTTCCTACTGACAAATTGCAAAAGTCCTGTGTTTAATGTATTCCGTGCAGTTTTTTTAATCATACATTTCTCCCACTCACCACGCTGAGCTGTTGGCCAGCTCTCTAAGACTGGCCGGGGTTCTGATGAGTTTGTCCAGGATTGTGACAATCTGTCCAAACTTTGGCCTGTCACTGCGTCCCTTCTCCCAACAATCCAGCATGAGCTGGTGCAACACCACAGGACAGTCCATAGGAGCAGGAAGACGGTAACCTTCATCTATTGCTTTGATCACCTGTACAGGGAGAGAAAGTGGACGAGCATTCTGCTGAAGATTGTGTGATGGAAAAAAAAAGCATCTTTCACATTACAACCACCACTGAGGTGTGGCATTTGTGTGTGTGACTCACATCCTGGTTGGACATCTCCCAGTAGGGTCTCTCTCCATATGAAATCACCTCCCACATGACAATACCATAACTCCACACATCACTGGCTGAGGTGAACTTCCTGTAGGCTATCGCCTCTGGAGCTGTCCATCTTATGGGGATCTTCCCTCCCTGTAAAAAGTTAAAGGCAAATCTGCACATTTATTCATGTACTGAATATGTCACTGTGAACTTGTTTATAGCAGTGTGAGCGTTTAAAGCTCATGCATTAGTTGCACTGTGTGACTTTCTAAGTGCTGAGCAGCAATGAAAAAAACAAAGCTGCTCTCCTCTGTTATAAAGTCCCCGACACACGGTTACTTTTGCTTCCAAGTTCTTGCAGCGATCCTTTCTTCTGCCATCAGTTTTCTTTTTA
Source organism: Atherinomorus stipes (assembly GCA_023101725.1). Taxonomy (NCBI): domain Eukaryota; kingdom Metazoa; phylum Chordata; class Actinopteri; order Atheriniformes; family Atherinidae; genus Atherinomorus; species Atherinomorus stipes. The sequence continues at coordinate 49,317 of JALJCO010014045.1, forward strand.
ATTCTCAAGCGGGCCCTGCTTCTGTTGTTGACGTGCAGATCAAAAGGATTTCATATAGCCCACTACAGCACACTGCATGTATAGACACAATAGGCAGTGAGACACCCCCCACCCTCCCTCCCTCCCTCTACTGCACACAGACATCGTACCTCTATAGGCTCAGTTCAGCTTTTTAACATGCGGCAGCTGCCTCTGCACCACCTAGCATTCTCCCATCTTTGCTTGGTGAAAGTCAAGTAAAAGACGAAACTGCCAAGACACTCAGCACTGTACTTTTGTTTCCCCCACCCCCCTTGTCCACCCCTACCCCCCATCTTCTTCTTTTCTTCTTAACTGCTCTCATCGGATCACTCTCTTTCTAGCTCTCATTTTTCTCCCCGTTTCCTCTCTGGATCTCAGTCTTCTCTCTGCGTCTTCCCCCATCTCTGCCTCAGCCTGTGCGACCCCCCCCCCCCCCCCCCCCCCGCCCCCCTCACTGCCTGCAGCTCTCCATCTAGGTCTACTGACATCAGTGGGAGTTTGTGTGATTGCAATGGAGCAGTCAGCGGCTGATACACTCCTCCTAGGGCAATGCTAATGCCATATTAAGAATAACATCCCCAACACTTCCTATGAATATGAATAATGCTATCTCCTTGTGGACATTTTAGATGAGTTACTCCACAGTGGTTAGGCTCAGTGATGTTTGAGTTTCTACAGTGTCCCTGAGCTCTGTGTGAGGATGTGCCATCACTAGGGACTGATTTAACTTCATAAAAGGGAGAATTTTTACTGTGTTCATCCTATCTGGCTTAAAAAAAACAATACAGTAAAAGCATTTCACTTGTTTAACCATTATGAAACTTTATTTTCGGTTAGTTATTGTGATTTGAACTTGAAAAATGGTATTTAAGATTTCTAAGATTACTGAAAATGTGAAGACTTGTGTTTAGTTTGCATTTAAAAAATTGCTCCCACTCACATTAAAAACAATGAGTTAATTAACTGCAATTAAACACATTAATTTTTGATGGTGGCAGATTGAGAGAGTTTATCTTACCCTTGTAGTGTAGGCAGCCTCAGGGTCGTCCTCCAGAACCCGACTCAGCCCAAAGTCAGACACTTTACACACCAGGTTGCTGTTGACCAGGATGTTTCGAGCTGCCAGGTCTCTGTGAACGTAGCTCATGTCTGACAGGTATTTCATACCTGAGGCGATGCCGCGCAGCATGCCCACCAGCTGGATCACGGTGAACTGGCCGTCATGTTTCTGGAGTGACAGACAGGGATGAAAATTAACTCATACATAGAACATAGTGTTAATGCTGCTGACATCAAGCTGCAACACAGTGGCGCATTTACAACAGCTTGGGCTGTAATTCAAGGTTTAAGCCTGGATTCATGCTGTAATGGCAGCAATCCACACTTTTCAAGTGTCCCTGAGCGAGATTTCTAATCTTTTCCGGCTCCGGGTAACCCTGCGCTTTGACCTTCCTCTGGAGAGTAGCAAGTAAAAGATGAATTTCTTATTCCAGGGATCAATGTAGGATCACAACCCCCCAAAAAATACTGCTCAAAGAGGATTGAATCTGACAGAACAGACAAAACTTTCCTCTTTAACACTGACCGTGAGCCCACGCAGAGCTCACTGGATTTCAAATTTGAGCTGTCTTTGGCAGGGAGTGCAGCCTGTTGATCGATGATGGTCCAGCTCACCTTCCTCTGCCAATTATTTCTGCCCTGGGCCAATGGTCCCCGTTAAAGAGCCATTCATGTTATCAGTCACCCTGTCTCTCCTTTATATCATCTCTCCTTCCTCGTACTCTCTATCCATCTCTGTCTCTCCTCAGTCTCTGTCTCACAGAGAGAGAGAACTCTAATACTTTGATTCAGTCTCCACCTATCTATCTTCCTTCATCTTTCTGCATCTGTGCACCCCCCTCCTTTCCTGTATCTTTTTTCTGTCTCGCTCCCTCGGCAGCTGTGGAGTAAGTTAATTAGCCGGTGGTTTTGCGAGATGCTGATTGATTGGACTGTCTAACAAACCTACAGACTTCCTCTATCAATCTGCCCACCACATTGCATTGCCAGGAAGGGGAATGAAGGGAAGGCATGGCTGGGATAACAGAGAGGAGACGAATGTAGGGCAGAGAGGTTAGATGAGAGACGTGGAAGATTTGAAATTTTGGGCGGGCAAATTTGTGAATGTTACTTTTATTTCTATTAAAGAAAAAACAGGAGAGTGAGACAGCATCTCAGGCAAAGGTAGATGGTTATAAATGAAGACATTAAGTGTATGGATACCACAGATGAGCTGCAAAAATAACTTATTGCATAATTATAGGAAGATGACTCAGAAACTTTCAAGATTTTCGGACAACAGACAGTGCAACACCACACACACATACATTAATACGCTTGTTAGTCTGTGTGTTTCAGAACATTATTCTTCAGCTGTTTTGTATCTGTCACTTCACTTTGCTTCAGTGCTGCAGATGGGCTTGGTGTCCATTTAGCAACGGGCCCATCATCACCGCCTTAATGGCTCCGGAGCGGTGCAGCGATTTTACTGGCTGACAAACAACTCTGAATATGAATCAGGGGGATGTCGAACATGAGGCACACCAGGACTGTACTGCGCTGTTCATCTGGGTGTCTGCATTACCCGTTTCAAGGCTCCTTTGCTAAATTAATACTGCTGCTATGGGCATCACGGCTAAATCATTAAATTTTACAACACTATGTTCTTGCTTTTTGAACCTGGCATTATACAAAGAAACAATCCTCTCTGTTCCTCTGGTTTATAATTAACATTGAAAACACTCCAAACCACCTGTCAGTTTTGATGAAATGCCTAGTTTATTAATTTAATGTCTGCAGGTTTGCGTGGAGATAGCTAGGTGGAATAATGACTTAAAAACATCAGCTTGTGTAATTAATTACTATTACCTAAATTGCATTTATGATGATGTATTAAATTACTTGCTTTTTTCTTTTTAATTTGTTCATTTAAATAGCAATGTAGCACCTTTGCATCTGCTCTTGTATTTTTAGGGGTTCAGCATTAACTCTGAGCCAAATTAATTATTTAATTGCAAAGAATGTTGTAATCCTCTATATCCTGACACATAACCATATGCTTGGTATTTATATTATATGTATGTGAAAGTATTTTACTGTCTATATTCTTGTGTTCATGACTGAAGGAAAGGCTGCACACAAAGCAAAAGAGCATTTGTCAGCAGTTTACTGCACTTATGTGAAACTGATGCTTAGTGCATTTAATAAACTAATCAAACATGAAAGATCATGTGCATGTTATTGTAGTTAATATTGATGGTGTGTTTAATGCACTAAAGATAATACTCATATTAGCTCCACACATCATCTAAAATGTAGCTAATTTTCTTCACATTTTACTGCAAAAAGTTAATCTTTTACAATTATGGACAGAACTGAACAGTTCTGAGAGATTAAATACGATGTAAGTCACATCTTTCATGTAAGATTTAAAGAGAATATACCCTCACATAGACTCAGAGTAATGACCTTGAAAATTTCAAACTCAATTTCTCAGATGGGACATCCTTTTTTCCTATTTGGCCTTTCTAAAAACTTAAGGCATCCGCCTTGGGTGAAGTTCTGTGTTCTTTTCAGCTAAACTCCAACTCACCTTGAGGAAAGTGTCCAGAGATCCATTTTCCATGAACTCCGTTATGATCATCACTGGCTTACCTACAAAGACATGACATAAGGCAGCTGTTAGCTGGGCAGAATTACAAGGAAGAAATACACAAACTATAAAGAGACGAGTAAAGGGGAGAAGCAGTGTCCACAGCTGTGACCAGCCGGTCTCTCTGTCTCCCTGCTCCTCTCTAGGGGATAACATGGCATGTCGTCATCAGTCACACTGACAGCTTCTAATCAGCCCTCTCCATAAACGCCAGGAGATAATTAGAATAGACCAATCCACCAGAATATGTGTGTGTGTGTGTGTGTGTGTGTGTGTGGGGGGCCTCCTGAGATCTCATGAATACTAATCAGCCTCAAGGGAAGGGGGTTGCGGTTGGATCGCTGTGCACCTGCACCTGCATGAATGTGTGTTTGTGTGCAAAAGTGTGTGAGGAAGGGAAGGGTTGACTGACAGGTCCCACGCACTATGATCCCCTGCATGGCATCTGGTGGGGCTTACAAATGATTAACAAAGTACCTGAAATCACATGCACACACACACACACACAAATCTAAAAAAAAAAAAGAAAAACAGCAGTTGTCCCTGTTTTACAGGCCTCTCCCCGGTTACACCCCCTGCAGTCAGGCTTTGCCAATCACATACAAACACGCAATGTTGAGTTACAAATGATGGCGCGAGAGTGTGTGTGTTTGTGTGTGCATGGCTTGTAAACACATAGACTGTGTCAGCCATGATGAATAGTTCACATTTCCCAAACCAGACCTCAGAGGTGCAAGGAGAAACACCTGTGGAAGAGATAGCAGGAAGGATGTAAAAAAGATTAAAAAAAAAAAAAAGTCTAGATGAAAGGTGTTCTTGTAAAATATAAGATGGTGAGTTGAGATTTGTTTTTCAGTGATAGACTACATGAAAACTTAGTTAAGATTGGTCAGATCTCTCTTTTACATTTTTCTGACTTCTTTTGAGACTGAAACAGGACAAACACAAAGAAGTCATTAGTTTATGAGTGTACAGATGAGAAAAGATAGAGAATAAAGGGAATATGGGTGGAAGAAGAGGAAATGACAGAGAAAAAAGAAGGATCAGGAGAGAGAGAAATGTAAGGAGACAAGGAGAGGATAGAAAAGACAGAAGAGGAGGTAGATAGGTGGGAGGAGGGGGTCAAAAGCATGTCAGGAAAAGGGAGGAACAACACCACTGAGGCCTACAGTAAGATTGGAGGTAAAGACAGCAATGCATCACCTTAAATGAATTCACTATCTCACTGCAGCAAACGCACACACAAACATCCACACCACACACGCGTGTACAAACACAGCCGCCTGGTCTCTGGTGGTGGTGTCTTCTTTGACAGTAACATTAGTCTCAGGGATAAAAGTGAAAGAGAATTGGATTTTCTTCTGCTGGGGGTGAGGACTGCTGGTCACATTCATCTCCACACGGGGCCTGTGTTGTGTGTGGCGCATCGCTGCCTGTGTGTGTGTATGGGAAAGAGCTGGTCTCAGGTCACTGCAAGTGGAGAGGGATGGCACAATGATGCCTTCCTGGTTTCAGCTCAGATCAGACAAGCAGAGCATTTGTGTAGCAGGTATGCAAATTAAAGAGTCGGTGGGACTGATCCTGACTGAGAGGAATCTTTATAGCTTTTTGTTTATCTGTGCATGTACGAGCCAGTGTGTGTGTGAGCTTCTGTGCTTAGCTGTGTTTCTGATTATAGAGCCTGCAAATGTGAATACATGTATGTTATTCTGTGACAGGCATTTGTGCATGTAAATGTCACATTCCACAAAGTAGACAGCCATGAAATTAAAAGAGCCATAAAAACTACCCTGAAAACCGATTATGTGTTTGTAAATGTTCTACATTTGTGTGTGTGTGTGAGCACTGTGTATGTTGCCACTGAAGGAGAATACTGCCTTCAGGTTGGAAGTGTTAGATGTGGTCAAGAGCGGAACACAATGAAACACATTCATCCTGTTGTCTTGGTTTAGAGGACCACATGAGTTTGCACGTACTCACACACCCACTCTGTTATCCTTAGCCATTATCTGGCATGCAGAATTATCCCCGCAACTCCAAAAGATAACAGAGGTTACTGATAAAAGCGACCGCACGCTCCCTCATGCCGCACATTAGCTAGTTTTATCTCTTTTTTGTCTAGTGCCGGTGCAAACACACCCACACAGAAGCACTCAAGACACAATGAGTCCCTTTCACTCCTAGAAACTTCATCACATGCCCTTCACACTCCAAGCACACAAACGCTGACAGGACGGCGCCTCTCCGGCACGTCAGAGCTTCCCTCAGCCAAACACTCAGGAGCGCTCTTCAGTTTTCTCCTGAAAGCACATAATTAACTAATCACATTCACATTCATTTGAATTTGCTGCCTTTCATCTCTTTCAGGAATAACGTGACCATTTGTGGCACTAAAAACAAAACTAACCATGTTTGTGTGTGCGTGTGCAGATGGGGTTATGATGTTGTGCCAGGTGGAGTGTGTTAGGGAATGGATCAGAGACAAGCTTGAGCTTTTTTTTTTTTTTTAACCCCAGTTCGTTATTAAACAAGAGGAAAAAATGCGTTGCCTTTTTCAGGATGAAGCTGGTATCACTTAAGCTTTGCATGCATGTGTGTGAAAGCGTGTGTGTGTGTGTGTGTGTGTAAAAGTGACAGAGACTTTGGGTTCTGCTAAATTACATTATGAAAGGCTGTTTTTGAGTGTAAACGAAAGCGATAGACTGTATACATGTGGATGATTGCATTATGAGTTGGTGTCTGTGCGTGTGCCAGTAGGCCACATTACTGCTTTATTGAATAAAGCGGCCCAAGGTACAAACGAGAAAATGAAATAACTGCTGTATTGATTAATGTTAAGGGTCTGAACTAAATGATACAAAGCTTTTAACACAGGACAGATCTCTGTTCTGGGAAGTGCCATGTGAGGCGGTTCGGGTGCGGAGAAACAGACAGACAGAAACTCAATAACCTTATCTTCGCTCCTCTCTTCACCTCTCTTCTTCCCTCTTCGCTCTCTCATCTCCTCTCATTTCCTCACGTTTGTCTCCTCACCATCTCCCCTCTCCTCCGTCCACCCCTCTTTTCGCGCCGGCCTCATTTATTCTCAAGCCCCATCATCTCTAAAACCCATGCTCTTGTATCCTATCTCATCCATCCATACGCCCCTCTTTCCTACATCCTGCACCCATCCTCACCTTTTCCTCTTCCCTGTTCCGTCTTATTCACATTTCTGCATCTCTGTCTTCAAATCTGCATGTGTGTTAAAAACATGAATACTTTCAAACACTTTGATGGGAAATATTGAAATGCTGATTGTTCAGCGCACAAAGATGCAGTTAAAATTAATCACTAGTTTCTTCAAACAGAAGACGGCTGAAAAATGTGGCTTTGCTGGTTTTAATAGCACCTTTGTAGAGCAGCCTTTTAGTGTGTGTGTGTGTGTCAGATGAGATGGAGTTCTGTAATTGAGGATTTTCCAAATGAGCCGATTGTTGCAGTGATTGTAAAACGCATAAAGGACGGATGGATAAAATGAGGGACTGGGAAGATGAAGGGAAGATAAGGAGATGGAGGGGGGAGCATGGGGAGAAGGGGAGGATAGGATGGGGGTAGATTGCTGCACTTTTCAGATGCGTAGAAAGACAGATAAAGAAAAAAGAAATCTATTTTTTCCCCCACTTTTTCTGCGTGTGGTGCCCTAATTAGCATGACAATGGCAACAATCAGGTGACAGACAGCAGAGGAGGTTATTAGAGTGGCACATGGCGGCGGCTGAAAGCTTATGAGGTTTTAAGCAGCGAACACCCACCCACACAGACAGACACCCATGCACACACACCCACACATGAATTAGAAAGCAGACAGGCTAGACATGCACTCGTGCATAATCTCAAGAGACCGCAGAAATTTTAATATCGCTACAACTTCCAAAACCTTTCCACTTATCAGTTTTACAACTTGGTTGAATCTTTCTCTTTAAGCTTTACGGTTAATGGTTACATCTGCAATGATGATCAAATAAATCTGGAAATTTGCAGTATTTTTACTGCCATGCGATACTGAAGTGAGTACAGTCAGTTACACTTATGTAAGAAAACCAATAAAATCATACCCAAAAATGTTTATGTTTGCAGAAATGACCTATAATAACATTTAAAGAATACAAAGCCTCCACAGTCCATAAAGTGTTGTGGTGTGGTACACAGGATGTATTTTAGTCCTGATCATTATGTTGTTGTTGGTTTTTATTCAAACTAAGTACTTGTGATTTCTATTTGTAATCAGGTGGTGTTACTTCATAAGCTCATCAGATATGTGACAAGTTTCATCTTACCGTGTTGTATCAGTTGTGTTGTGGCAAAGCAACTGGCGTCCATCTGCATGGACGTTGTAGAAAAATGTTTTTAGCCATAAACATGGTTATTTTCCAACACTTACCAAGTGATGTTACTGTCTAAATACAACCAGGAAGTGGCCAAATTGTTTTATCAAAGAGTCATTTTGATTCTGCCAAAACTGAACTCACAAGTGGAGAAAAAGTTTTCATATGTAAGTCTTGGTTATGTGTACAGAGATATGCATAAATGCACCATCTACACTACATCTCTTCTCCTATAGAGGGCTTTGTGGCTTGTGAAATGAACCACTTGAGAATAATATTTGCTACAGTTTGGAAACACTTTTATTACTTCTTAACTGCCTTTTCCCACTTGTATGTGTACTTTGGACACCGCTATCTGTAAAACAGATGACTCAGTGCTTGGTTTGATTTTAGGACTTTTTTTATAAAAGCTATACAGTTAGTAGCATCTGATCTGCTGTATGATGGGTAAGTTTATGATGAAGTTAGTTGATGGACAGAAAATGAAGCTGTGGTGGCTTCATTCCAGGTACTCCAGCTTCATCCCACAGTCCAACAGCATGCATGATATGTGGACTGGTTAATCCAAAGTTCAGCCTCAGAGTGAGTGCAAACGATTGTTTGTCTCCTTTGTCTTTTTGTTGGCTTGTGATGGGGTGGCGACCTGTCCAGAGCGTACCCCGCCTCTCCCCTGATAGCAGCTGGAGTGGGCTCCAGCCCCCCGTGACCCTGAATTGGATTAAGTGTGCATAGAAAAGCGATGATGGATGAATGGTTTTGATAGTTAATTAATCATTTGACTAATTTCTTTAGCAAAAAGATAAGTTCCCAGTTCCTGCTTCTGAGTAGAGTTAAGTTTCATTTTATTGGCTTAATTTCATAGTAAACTAATTAACTAATTACCACTGGACTAACTAATTAAAAACAATTAAATATATTAGAAAAAAAAATCAGACATTGTGTTGCGCCTTTATCTTTCAACTTGTCACAATTGCCTCCTGCTCTAAGAAAGTCTTATTAGCAGTAAAATGATGCTTATTGTAGAACTGCATAGTAACATCCTGTTACTACCTGTTCAAAGTACAGACCACCATTTAGCATCTAGATTTAATCGGAATATCAATCCAACACATCACAATTAATGTTTATTCTTATTTTCTGAGGCAAATTTTGAAAACAATCTTTTATTTTCCTATCTAACGACTGATAACGTTACAGCTGCTAGTTTTGCTTTACAGTACATTACAGCTACTCTAACTTCTGCTGTTTCTCCTTCAACCACAGCAGAAAAGCAATTACTCCCAGTCCTACTTAAACCGATACTACTTCTGTGTCTACTTCTACTTACACCTACACAAACCAATCCAGCACACCTGAGTCCAGAGCAATCAGGGTCAGCCTGTCTGATTAGACTGAGGGCGATGTGAAGGGACCAGCTGGTGCCAGAGAAAAGGGCCTAAAGGAATTATTGACCCATCTCAACTCTCACCCTCTTGCTCACACATACACAGCCTGGGCTGTGACCTGTGAAATTACTGCTCTGCTAGTGAGATTTGTTTCTGTGGGGCTCTATCAGCTCCTCAATGTGCCGTGAAGACAGGTGAGAGGGGAAACACAAAGAAACACGTGTAAAAGGAGGCATGCAAGCTTTACATACCATAAAAATGGTGCACAAACAAAAGTTGTATTCTACGAATATGGCAGTCCTTAAGCTGTCAAGTTTCCTCTGTCATAAAATTTCAAGTACAGAGTGTTAATTATTGCAATTAATTTGCTTTTTGTTTTGTTTTTTAAATGAGTTATGAAAAGAAAGTGTCAGAATCACACGTGCACATGTTGCATGTCTGTCTCATCTGGGAGAAACAAAAAGAGAGAGAGAGACAGAAGGAAGAAATGAAAAAGAAATGCTGTGGAGTTTCATTCATTATATGCATACTGCTGAATATTCATGAGGCTAAAAACACATCCAATCAACATAATGAATGATTAATATTCATGATAGATGCCTTGCATCAGCATTTGCTCTTTTGTTGTTGGCCTAGGCGCCACCAAGCGCTGCTGTGCGATGAACTGAAGATCTGAGCGACAGAGAACAGATGAGGGCAAAAACTGAGGTTTGTTTGTCTGCCTGCATGTTTACAATTCTGCCTCTTTGTACCGATTCCCTCCTTCCAATTTTTCTTTGTCTGTGGATTGCTCACAAACATCTGCATAACACCGGGAGTCGGATGGGGAAGACAGACAGAGGGGTGACACCGGGGAACAGGAGTGGCGGAGCAGACACAACATCAGACTGTGGCCCTAATAACCATATGAAATGATATAAGAAGGAGTTTATTTGTTACTTTTCAGGTTTTTGTTTTTGTTCTTTGATGACTAAAGAAGCAGAAAATCCGGATTTGATCAGAGGTCAGAAGTGCTGCGTGTTTACCAGGCAGTGCTGCACAGTAAAAATCAGCATGACTGTGGAATTGCTGTGAAGCCAATGCCTGCATGTTGACATCACCTGTATTGATTTCTTTTCCTCTTCCTTTTTTATTTAGAGAAAAAAGAATTGCAGAATCAGTGTTGGGAGAAGTATTCAGATCTTGTAGATAAATAAAAACATAAATAAAGCCATTATAATCTGAGTAAAGCAGAAATAAATCAGTGTGTCACATCACAGACAAATGTGTTAATCACTCAGCCAAACATTACTGATTAAAGCAATCACCAAGTAAATAAAATTAGGTCTCAAAAATCACAGGAAAAAGATTTCTCTGTGCTCAGAGACGCTGAGGGTGTGTCCACAAAACAACCTCACTGACAGATCTCAGATCAGCTCAAATGAAACACAAGGGAAAAACAGAGCTGTTCATTTTTTTTACCAGCAATCTGCTTACAGGAGCTGTGAAATCCCAAAGGCACAATCCCAGTTTCATATTCTTTTCTTTTTTTGCTCTAGTTGTTGGTGAAACACAGGATTTTTTGAATATTCACAGAGGTAAAGTTATACGAGGAGTAGGGCTGTATCGGTACAAAAAAATCATGGTTCGGTATGTACCTCGGTACACAAGTCACGGTTCGTTTTTTTTTCCTGGTTCAGTAATGGAAAAAAATACAAATGCTTTATGTTTAAAATTGAAAATCAAATCTGTTTGTTTTGTTTGTTTTTTGGCCATATTGTTTGAATGAGAAAAAAATTAACCATTAATAAAGAAAATATTTTAAAATAAAATCCTGCTGTTTGTTTGTTGTTTTTTTGTTTTTTTTTCGCACTTTTCAATGAAAAATTTAAAAAGAAAAAACATGCTTTCACCTCACCATTTGGGTTTTAAGAGCAGCATTTAACAGAAACAATCCCCTTTCATTTCAATTGTCCTCATCACAAAAACTAAAGATCACAACAGGTTACTCTTCTGGTCAGATTGCCTGAATTAAAACATGCATAATGCTCTTGTTTGTGCTAAATTTGTCTGTTTTCTAGTCGTACCAGTAACATTCAAACTTGTGTGGTGTTGTTGGAAGTGTTTCTGAGTACAGTTCTGCAGAGTGGCCCACTGCATTAATTTTGATGGCTTTTTTTTTTTTTTTCCTCCTCCCTCTTCGTCAAAACCGTCAAAACCATCAAAACCATCAAAACCATCAAAACCGTCAAAATCGAGGTGCTCCCAGACGGGGACTTGAGGCATAACAGGGACGCTTCCTCTAGCTCAACTAGCTTACATGCCATGTTGTTAGGAGTTGTGAGAAACAGGATGGTCATCGCGCCGCACCAACTGGAGGTGACATTTCATTGGTCCGTCATTCAATTATGTCCGGTGGCACGCAAAAACTTAATGAAACAATAAAGAGCTAAATAAACAAATCCTGCACCCAACAGTTTGGTACAGGGCTGTGCCGAACTGAGAGCAGTTTACCGAACGATTGGACACAAATACACGTACCGTTACAGCCCTAACGTGTAAAGAAGAAAACTGTTTGGTTGGGCTTAAGCAGATGCAGACTAGTTGCTGCTTTCAGATGCAAGGTAAGATATAAAAAAGCAAAAAGGCTTAAAACTATTAGTTTTTATCTATTGAGAGCTTGTTAAACCATCCTTTTTTTAATGTGTAAGAACTTCATCTTGTTTCAAGGTTACAGGCATGAGGAAAACATGCCAACTCCACACAGAAAGGACCCAGCTCATATTTAATCTCCTTGGTATTTACATCACTGTTATGGCCCATCCTATATCCTCTATTGTGGAAAATCTTCATCATTAAAGATGCTAGGAGCTAAACTGTCAATTAAAGTAAATGGAGTAGAAATTACAGTATTTCCCTTTAAAATCTATTATAATGAGGTATGAAGTACCTCATCAACAATGGAAATACTCAAGCAAAGAACTGATTTCTTATTACTGTCCATGATTTAAGTACTTAAGTAAATGTAATTAATGAAGTAATACAGTAAATTACATGGTAGAATAATAAAGTAATTTTTGTTAATTTATGTGTTTGTAAAATAAAAATCTTCTGACCCATATCTCATTCTAGATTTGGGAAAAACCCACATCAAGATGGAGATGATGGGAACTTTCTAGTGTAACAATGATGATTATTATCATCTAAGATCTATCATTATCTGCTGGCTGTGCCGCTCATAATCACATGAATGTTTGCCTTTTGCTTGTGTGTACTTTAGTTTGCATAACTACTGGGTCATAAAGGCAGGGAAACCTAGTTATACAGCCTGTCTTCCTTCAGCTTATTTTAATGGTTCTTTCCAACTCTGTGAATCAGAGCTCCGGGGTATTGAGCCGGAGTTGTGCATTTAATATTAGCATGTGGTCCCCAAAAGAGAGAGATGTCCAAATTTAGCCAGCTTAGTGTGTCTGTTCTATGATACTGAGGGAGAATGACAAAGAATGAGAATTAAAACAAGAGAGTAAGAAGAGGAGACTGGGATTGACTGAGCTGGAGAGGCAGTGAGGGAAAAGAAAGAGAGAGAGAGAGAGAGAGATGGAAAGCGATTGAAGGAGAAGATTAGATGGACACTGACAGAGAGAAAGCAGGAGCGTGAGATAGGGATATGAAAGCAGGATGGATGGAGAGACCAGTGATAACAAATCAGCTATCTTGTTGAAGCAGGCCTGTGTCTGTCTCACCTGCACCGACACACACTCTCTCTCTAATTGCCCAAACACAATCATGTGAGGTAAACAAGTGGCCGTTCGAGAGGTGGACAGTCGCATCACGTGCACACTGCCATGCGTCATCACTGCGTTACCATGGTAATGGAGCTTTTATCTCATACAGGGTCAGCTCTTATTTACATCACCACAATCCCTGCTGTGTTTCAAACTGGTATGTGACAACCCCCCCCCCCCCCCCCCCCCCCCCAACACACACACACACACACACCTATAAGAAATGTGTCAACAATCAGATCATGTAATCACAAACACATGATGGTACTGTTTAACAGGGGTTTACATTTACTCACATTTTGTGACGACACCCTCCAGCCTGATGATGTTTGGATGGTCGAACTGCCCCATAATGGAGGCCTCAGACAGGAAGTCCCTCCTCTGTTTGTCTGAGTATCCCGCCTTCAGACTCTTGATAGCGACATAGATCTCTCTCTTCCCCTGCACACGCAACCGACCACTGCACACCTCCCCAAACTCTCCTACACAAACACACACAGAATGATTAAAACCTACAGTAAAGGACTTGTACAAGCCATGAAAAAAACTTTCTTTTCATGACTGCGGGAGTTTTTTTTTTTGCTTGAATGTTCTACTTAATTCCGAGTTAATAAAGTAAATCTCTGCTGTTGAGCTGCCAACTCACCAGCTCCGATCACTCTCTCTATGCGAATGTTGGAAGCGTCTATCTCTTTGGCAAAGTCTCGGACAGCCTGGTTGGGGTCTTCGTAGGTGTGAGGATGGATGTAAGTCCTGCTGCCTGGAAGCTTCACTGCGTGTTGAATTAGGCAGAGACGTAAATTCATTAACAACTTTGCAAATGTTTTGGAACAAAGTCATCCTAAGTTGTACGATATTAAAAGAACATGAAGAAGTTCCTTTGCCTGTAGAGAAAGAAGCTAATGTGGATTTGGTGTCGTACTCTGACAAACTTATGTTGAAACGATAGATGAAGCGTGAGTGATATGATAAATAATTACATAACGATGCCCATAACTTCTTTGTTAGTAATGGTGCTAAAATGAATCATAATTTTAACAAGAGCCCATAAGGAGCGCTGCTCTGCCAGGAAACACGTGTGCAAGAAACTGTGAAACAAAGTGTTTTATTCTGCTGAGAATCCTGCAAAGTTACAAGCTTTTTCTGTAATACAATCGACCTTTTGGTTGTGAAAAAAACAGTGAATTTCGCAGTGTTGACACATTAGAGTATCTCCCCAAATCTGTTGTTTGCAGGCACAAAAACACTCAGTGATGTGATTCATAACAGGTAGGTGTAAAGTCTGCTTTTCCATTTGTCTCTGGGAGTGTTTGCACATGTTTGCGCCTTTACCTCTGCCATGTTGGAATTGCATCTTTTCCTCATCGGGATCCTGCTTGGCTTTGATGTATCCACAGTGCCTGAAAAAGAAATGTACAGGTTTATTATAATGTTACATTGTATGTGAAACTTCATACAAAGTAATGACAGATTTTATCCAAAAAGAGGCCAAAATATTCTACACAGATGTGTAGAAGTTCAGCTTTATCCTGTGGATCTGCACACATCTGTTTGCAATATCAAAACTAAGTTATTTCCTGGAAACCCCTTTACAGTACACTGCCAACAGCTGTGTACATAAAACAACTACATATATTTTTTTTGTCTCTATATAGTATTTGACAAACCTTTAGAACCTCCTCCCAAAGTTATCTTCTGTATCTATTTTTTTTTTTCCTTTGCATTGTTTGGTCCAAACCTCTTTTTTTCTCTTTTGTAAACAACTCTGTGTGTGTGTCAGATTCATGCACTGACTCACTCCCCTTCACTCATCTATAGACGTGGTCATCAAACACACACATACTCCTACGCATGCACACACGGTTGTGTGCCCTTTACTCACCCCACTCTGCAGACTTGCATATGCCCTGCGGCGCAGGTCAGTCAGGGGATCAGTGCAAAATATCGACATATTGATCAACTCAACCCTGCTGTGCAGCTTTGAGGAAGTGTTGAACTTATTCGGTTTTACAGACCACACGGGAGATTTATGTTTGTGAGCTTTATATGTTTCTGACAACGTCTTTCCTTTACTTTGTCAGACCTCTGCCCCAGACACTGTTTACGAGTCCTAATCACCTATAATTCTGTCTGAGATTTGCTGCTCTGCGTTAAATTTTGCCAAAAAACATCAAATGTAAGAGCACTATCATATTACAGTTTACTAACCACAACATAAATACTACAGCATCTGCTCTCCTCTCTCTTTGATGAAAAGAGAAGGCTGTATGATTCGTAATGTGATGAGGAAGAATTAGATGAGTGGGGGGGGTTGTAAATGTCTGCACAAGTTATTCAATGTATTTGTGTTTCTTGGCCGATTCTTTATTTCATTCATGAAATTTAATAGTAATTTATTGCTAAATTTGGAGCAGCAGAGGACTGCCTTCAGGTCGCAGGTCTCCTTTCTTTGTACAGGTAGGGGAGCATCCAGTCAGTATGTCTGTCCATCAAGAAGATAAATTGATTTGGGCTCATGGCCAAGAGCAACTGGGAATCTGCGGCACAGATGGCATGTGATTTAAGAAAGCAATGGAGATGGGGACAGAAGGGAATCACAGACTGAAAGAAACAGCGGGCAAAGATTTGATAAAGGAAGGGAACAGAGAAATTAGATGAAGACAAAAATAATATCGGGGAAGAATAGTAAGTGGAGAGGAGACAGGGTAATGCACGATGACTAAGAATGAGACAAAGCAGCAGAAATGGGAAAACGTGCGGTTTCACTTGCCTCGGTAAATTTGGTGTTTAATCCTTGTGTTGATTTTACACAGCTGAATGCATACTTTAACCCAGACATCAATAGGCTGTCTTGGGATTACACACACACACGCGCACACGCACACACACTAAAGAGGCACATGTGCATGAGGGTAGAGACTGGTTGCTGGTATTTGATGATGGGAGGAGGCCTACATTAATGTTCTTGAAGGAGGGGAGTTGGGTCCCACCTGGTTATCAGCTGGTCTCTTGCTAGTCAAACACCGAGGGACTATCATTACCCTCCTGACTCGCAGTCACATATACTCAGTGCTCTGGGGCATGTGTTTAAAACATATGGGGAATGGGGACATGGGTGACACCTCTGCTCCAACTGTGTCCCCACACATCCCCCAGGGATGCAGTTGCACACACACACACATGCAAATGTGCATGTTCTGCAAAACCAGGTTCAGAACACTTCCTCATCATTGCTGGATGTCTTTTAATGTTAGTGTGTGAGTGTGTGTGTGTGAGTCTGAATGAGTGCATGGCTGCATATGCATGTGTGTCTGATGGGAAATGAACACATTTCCATAGTAATTACAGAGCAACTCATTCCTCCTCTCCAGTTAGAAGTGTCATGACTCATTAGCGCTGGAGTCTTAAACATGGCACAAAACCTGACATGGCTGCGGCTTTTGTTTCCCCTCGACAGCTGTGTCTGGATGTATGTGTTTGAAACAGATATTTAATACCTTCAACTGAATGCAGCTGACCTCCAGTTCATCTGTTAAAGACAGTAGAATTGGACTCAGGAGGACAATGTGGAGGTGATTTTCTGACGCCAAGGGTATTTATTTTCCTATTTTTACTCCTGATTGTTCACATATGAAACTGGGAATAGGAAAATGTACAATGGAATGGGATACTCTCTTATTTTCATCCATTTCTGATTTAAATAGACATCTCCTCAGTAAAAGATGCATTACGATTTTACTTAACTGAAACTTTCTCTGTTTCTTAATTTTTAGGTAATTTTTATGAAAGAAAGAAAATGTGTCATCCCAGTATTTTCTTTCACAGCAGTCTTGACTATTAAAAATGTCATCCCTGACCTCCTAGAACATTTTATGTAGACAGGTAGATGGAAAAATACTTTGGGAAATTCAACATGATCTATTTAAACTGCTTGGATGCAAATAAACTAGGCTGCATATTGTCACCAGAGGGTGGCAGTACAGGCTACGTTGCTTGTGGCAGCAATTCGGTACAAGAAGTAGTTGCTACAACCAGAAACGGGGGAAAGAGACAACAACTTTGATGGGCATCCACAAGGGGGAAATGGGGAGTGAAATTTCTTCATCACTGGAAATATCTCAATTATGTCACATCTGAAAATGTAAAGCTATTGCTTGCCAGTTTACACAGGAAACAGCAAATCAGTCATGTCATTTTAATTGTTTCAAGGTTCACTCTCCGCAAAGTTGTCTATATTCGTCCTAATGTGAATCAAACTGAGTCAACGAATACATTTTTTTTAATGAATTATTGGAATTTTTTTTAAGGGAAATTTATCTTTCACCTTTTCTCATCACGAAGTCAAAGTAGGAATCAAAAACAGCAAGAGATACCTGACTTATGTTGACCTAAAATGACCACACCCCGTACTGTATCTTTATTAGAAAATGTTGGGAATCAGATTCGGGACCGATGCAGGCTTGTTAATTAACAGTCAGTGCAAACCCTTTTGCAAGCTTCTCTGAATTTGTTTGGATTTGTAACTTCCATCCAATTTCTATCTCTGCTTATTCCAATGCAGGGCCACGGGGGGGGGGCAGAGCCTATCCCAGGAGCTATAGGGTGACACGAAGGGTACAGTCTAGACAGGTCAACCGTCCAGTGCAAAACATCAGTTTTAGATACAAATCCATGATGTGCTTTGTGCCTTTGAAGTGCAAGTTAAAATCTCTGTAAGAATCATTGGCTTTTCCTTTTCTGTCTCTGCTTTTTACATAAAATCTGAACATTTCAACTTTTGAGCCAGAATTAATAAAAACTAACCAGGCAGTAATGGTGGTAAGCTGACAGATACGTGGAGTGTACTCACAAGATGGTGCTCCCATCTCAACGGTAAACATGTTACATACCTTCACAGGCTATTCAAAAGTCGGTAATAAAAGTAGTAAGAATCAGTAAGTCTCATGTTCTAATATACAGTACATAAAGATTACAGCAACAGTCTCAATCAAATTACTTTTTTTTTTTTCAAGATTATCTTCAATAAGTGCATTTGCACAGTTTTATTGCATGTGACAGGCCTGTATAAAGAATTAAGTGTTTGGAGATGTGAGTTTTGAACCACCAACTGGTATTTCTTTATTTACTATATTTTTTATGAATGGACTTATTCACTGTCCAAAATAAAGCCAGTACCCAAAGCAGAGGAACTTTAGGACTCATAAGATTGTGACTTAAAGTTCACTAACCAGCAACCATCACGGTGTCCCGGCCTATTTCACATACATGTATGTACTTTGCCTTTTCTCTTCCTTTCCCAAATCTAAAAATGATGGGGAAACATAGTTTTGCTCAACACTGAGCCACAAAGAAAGGCTTTTTGTGTGCTATTGATATGTTTGCCTCAGGAATTTACAGAATAAACGTTCAGATTCCTGAGCTGCAACAGGAGAAAGTCCTCCTCCTTCTGCTTCTTTCTCCTGCATAACTGTAGTGTGACATGAATACCAGCAGCCGCTGTGGGTAAAACACTGCTCCACTTAGCTGACATCCAACTCCTCTATACTTTGCACACTCTAAAGTAAGTACACATGTGGCGCATGTTGCGTCTCAGATCCATCCTGATTTAAAGTATACAGTAATCACATGAAAGACACACATTAATGGACTGCCTTAACACTATCACATCCCGGCTCTCACCTTTCTCTCAGTCTTTCTGTTCCACTTCAGCGAGGACAACAGGCTATCCCTGTCCTCCAAAGCTACCCACTCCACATTTGCATATCAATTTACTTTTTAATATAATACTCTGTCACTCGAGACCCATTTGTCATTCCAGTAGCAAGCCTCCATCCATATATTATTGTCACTGTAGCCCCTCCTTCACTTTCCTTTTTTCTCTGCCTTGCTGCAGTTTATCTCTCTTAATTTTTCCTCTGAGTAAAAACATTGGCTCGTCAAAGAAAACAAAACAGAAAAACCTTTTATTTATTTATTTGTTTATCCTCTGAGATCAGGCTCTTTCTTCTGCCCTGTGTGTTGCCGTGCTGTTTTATTCCTTCCCGTGAAAGAAGAAAGCATAGACAGGAGTAGCTGGAAGGAGGAGTAAAGAGAGAGCAAGAAGGAGATGGAAAAAGAGAGTGCTGACAGGCAAGAATGCACAATGGGGGTCCGAGCCTGCATACCAACTAACAAGCAATCAGATGGAGGGAAAGCGTGAGAAGAGGTGGGGAGGCAGCCATAGGAATAGAAACTCCAAGGTTAACATAAGGGGAGAAAGGTGAGGCAGTGTTTGAGCAGCAATAAGGAGAGCTGAAGATAAAGTGGAAGGAAGAAAAGAAGTGAAAGTTTGAGCAGGGAAAGAGTCCAGCAGGAAAAGCAACAAAGGAGAGATCTTAATAAAAGGGAAGAGTGAAACAAAGAAGGATAGAGAAGTCAAGTGCAAGCTGCGTGCACAGAGAATTAACAAGGACAGAGGGCAAGAACAACATAATCAGTACATAATTCAGCCCTGAAGGGAAAAAGGAGGAAGAGAAACAATAAGTGAGATAGGAACAGATGTGAAAACAAGGAGCATCAGGCAGTGTGGCTGCAGAACATGGAAGCAAGAACGACCGAGAACGAGGGAACGTCTACATCTGCTGGTTAGGGCTGGACAATAAATCAGAGAAAATGAAACCCGTCAGTGAAACAGCATTTTAAGTTATTCCTTAATTAACCTTTCCTCATAAAAAGCAACATTCATTCATTTCTCCCTCTCTAGATAACAGGAAGCTGTTGGATCCCACTCCAGCACTGACCCCAAACCAAGGAAACACATTGGGCTGGATGCCAGTCCATCATAAGACAAACACCAGATAAACTCAAAAGAACAGTTCAGAGTTTTCAGTCCAGTTTCCACTTGGAACCACATGGATATGAAGCAAATACTGAGCATCAGTGTGCCTTTCTGTCAGGTGATGGCTCCAATAAATATACTGTAATTCAGTGCAGCCAGCCCTTCAAAAATGTTTCCTTTTTTAACAAATACAGTCAGACATCTTTCCTCGAGACATCAAGCCTGTAAAGTCTGACCACTGCAGGCCTGAAGTTAAATCTAATTTACATTTTCACATCTTAAAACAAAAACAAAAGCAAAACTAAAACTCCACCCTCCTTCCAACCCATACTACATACAGTTTAACTCTGGCTGTAGTTATACTTTTTAATCCAGCGTGGCAAGTGCAGAAAGATGTCTCTTTTTCCAACATTGCTTGTAAGAGTCCATCTCTTCATTTATTGGTCTGTTAGGCCTTAGGCTCCATTACTACTTCCATTTCAGCCTCAGTCTGACTCTGGGCTAATGCGAGAGAGCCGCAACATGTCCAACTCTGAGTTGTGCTGACTTGTAAGTCCTCTGATAATTAAAATGAGTACTCAGTGTTTTTCTTATCTGCGCTACTTTTCCCTAAAGCTTGACCAAGCTGTGTGTGGTTACGAAAATGTCCATCATGTGTCAGATGTGCGGCGCCGTCATCCCACTGCACGTATATACTACTTAATTCTCTGATGTGCAGCTTCCTAGGCCGTTAAAATCTTTAGTTCACAAATGATATTGTGTCAAAGAGGTCATTTAAATAAAAAAAAATGGGAGGAGAATCAAGAAGGGGGTTGGAAGGTGAGAAGCAGGGACATTGGAGGACGGGGTTGTAAAGATGAAATCAAATGAATGGAAGCTTTTGCAGGACAGAATAAAAAGCTTTATTATACACAATACATCAGGCAGAAAAAGGCTGAGTAAAAGAGACTGAGGTAAATATGAAAGGTGAATAACGTCGAGACAAAGCAGGATATAAGACAGACTTCTACAAAACATAAAATCATGGAGCAAAGACCATCAGAGTTTTTTGTTTGGATGATGATGTGTTTTTTTCCCTTTCCTTTCTCCCTCCTTGCCCTTTGTCTCCCCTTTTCCCTTTGCTCTTACCTCCTCCTCTCCTTTCCTCTCCTCTTGTCACCTCTAATCTCATCTCTTCTCCTCTCCTCTTTCATTTCCTGTCTCCCCACATTATTTTCCCTCTGCTAATCAGAATGACTAGAAAAATGAAATCAGTAAATCATTAGTCACCCCTCCAGCATGACACAATGAAATGACACATCTATCCTACTTTCTCCATCACTCCCTCTTCTCTCTCACACACACACACACTCATAGGTGAACACACACACGCGCACACACCCTGCTGTGGGTATCTGCTCCCATCATTACTCATGATAATAGTGATTCCATTTAATATCAAGCCATTAAATAAAAAATAATTACTGGGAATGAAATCAATGGATTAAATTTATTCTCATTATTTCGCTGCAAAATTAAGCCTCCTTCATCACCTGAACAACAAAGCGCTTTCACTGCTTGGCTGCTAATAAACACAGTGGTTTATAAAAGCCGGTTGTGGATAACGACGGGTCCAAACAGCATGAAAATACATACTGACAAAAAGTAAAGCTGATGTGAGCGTTCAGGAACAGGAGTGAGTAAGACTCCTTCTGGCTTTCCCCGTCTTCATCTTGGCCATTTTTGGCTCCAGCTCAACACTCTCTGACCGCAGTGTAAAAAGATTTACTCAGCTTGGGCTAATTATTAGAAAGGGGAAATGATTAGCTGAAGAGTTATGACTAATAAATCTGTCCATGTTTCATTAACACCTGTTTGGAAACATTTCATTTCCAAGTTTCTTATTAAAGAGAGTGGTAATGGAGGAAAGGGGAAAAGGAGAGGAAGAGAGAGAGGTTCTGTTGTGGTAATTGGTGTAATGTAGCCGAATTTTTTTACAGCTTGGTGAAAGGTCAAATGCAAAAGGGTGGAACGAAGCAGAGAGAAGCATGTCATCTGCATCATTAATTGCAGTGTACCTTTATATTGGCTAACAGATCCATGCGTGGATATCAGTGTAAAACTAATTTCCCTAATGACGTTACCACACAGACACAACTTGATTAGGTCAAGATCATAATGTATGTATTTGTGTTTGTGTCTGAAAAATGTATTTCATTCAATGGACTTTAAACTTTAAACGAACAGATCAAAAGATTCTTTTATTTTATCTGCTGTAAAGTTATTTTGATCAATCACACTGCAACATCTGTTCATTTCCATAGAGCCTGAATAAAAGTGCACCTGCAGCCGCGAGCTGCTGCTACCGCACTGCTTTGTAGATACTTTCCAGGCATTCTGCAGACAAAGCTGTATTTGGCTACACCCTGCAGCTTAAGCACCATCACCCAAGCAAGCACACAGGAATCTGCCTAATGATATTACACATACCTCACCACGCTGGCCTGTTTTTGTTCTACATTTGTATACACCGAGTCTTTTGGCGGCCAAGTCATCATTAGAGCTTACTGAGCAAACAAACCAACACCACCCACAGAGGAAGGATCACATTGATGATTTTCTCTTTTTTTCTTACCTCTATCAAATTCACTGTATCACGTTGTTCCATTATTTGAGCCTTTGTTCCTTTTCCCCTCGAACCTTCAAGATTTTTCTGAACACGAAACTAAAAAAACCCTCCATCATTCCTCTTTTCGTCGGTTTCCTACATAGTCTTTGAAAATACAAACATACAAGCACATATGCACACGTTTTGAGCTGTTTTAACCTCAGTCAGTGTTGTAGTTGTTCAGTCTCTCCCAGCTCTTTTCACTGGCTGCCTCTTAACGCTGCTCTTTCCTCTCTCAGCGACGTGTTTTCATTAGCGCACGCTTCCCCTTCTTTTCATCCTTCCTCTCCTCTTTTGTGTCATGAAGTTTTCAAGAATAACCCTGGGCTGCACAACAGATGCTGCGGAGGTGAAGGAGCTTCATCGCATAAACATACATACACGTAAACAGGAGATGGTAATGTGTTAAGGAGGTAAAGCTGTTATTCCTCACTATTACAGCGGCTGAGACGCCTGTCTGCCACAATAAGCAGCATTCTGATAGCTTACTTTTCTTATTATTGTTCCCTTTCACATGCCTACCTTGACTTTTTAAATATCCTGCAATATAAGTTGTCTTGCTCTAAGAAACCTTAACACAAATTTGTAAATAGGAATTACAGAAAAATATATATAAACTGAGTACAGTATGCCGCAAGATAATGGCTTGTGTTCTTTTACATCTTGAGCTCATTAGAGAAAAGTAATAAATTTGCTAATTCTATCAGATTTTTGAGTCGTTTTCTATTTTAGATTGTGGACATGAACTCTTGCTGAATATCTTCCACTACTACAACGGTCATACAGCATAAAGGCTGATTTTGGTGGGTGACAAAAGTGGATGAAACAGTGTAAGAAACAACAAACATAGTTGGATCAAATTTGCACTGACTTCTCTCCAAAAGTCCCACATAATAATAATAAAAAAAAACTTTAAAACAGAGAATAACACACACGGGTCTGGCGTATAACCAAAGCCTGCAGCTATTCAGTGAAGGAGATGTTTGTCAGGCTGGAGCATCATTAGGATGCACACAAAAGTCAGGCTCAAACATGCAGAGGCAAACATGGAGATGCTGGGAGGCAGGAGCTATAACATGTTTAACAAGGAGTGAGAGAAAGTGAGGACCGAAGGGGAGAACGCTTTCTGAGTGAAAGGCCATCTGCTGAAGCCATGACTATGCCAGTTGCTTGCAAGCTCCCCGTCGTCTACACCTGCCAGCCTGCCAAAGCACCCTCAGGAGGACAAAAGCACAAACTTCACACACAAACACACGTTTGCACGCATTTACTCGCCGAGCAATAATGGCATGCACACGGCAATAACTGGTGTGATCTGTCAGCGGCGTGCTGTGTCTGAGGAGCTTTGGGTGTTTTTTCATGTTTTCCCTCCTGCAGTAACAATAGCAGAACAGCACTTTATTAAATGAGAACAGGAGAGAACAGAATAGCCTGCAAATCAGCCTGTTTATGAGGCATAGCTGTTCAGCACACTGCCAGCAAAGGCTGCAGGAACACTTATATGTGCCTGAGTGGGTTATGTGCGAAAAAGACTGTGTGGGCATACATTTTCAGTCATAAGAACCTTCAATCAAGCTGTGCTAAATGTGATCAGGATTGTGGATTCAATAGTGGAAAAGCAAGAACAAAAACCTCAGCACTCTTATCCAGTTTAATGATTATTTAAACAGCTGGCATTTAGGGAGAAAAGGGGGTCTTATAAATGTCTGGTGGAAAATCAATTAAAACCTGGCTGACTTTCAATGTCAATTTTAGTTTAATCATTGTCCACATTGAGCTGGTCGCTGCGAATACATCAGATTGTCGATACATCCATCCAAATGTAAATTTCAAGAGCAGAGCAGGAAATGAAAGTCGAAGAGTAGAAAAAAGGGGCGAAATGAAGAGAAAATCAGCAGCAGAGAGGGTGAAATGAGAGTGTGGACTGAAAGAGAATTTGACTGACAGATAAGATGGGACAGATGAAAAAAGGGATGTATGTGCAACACAAGAGGAGATTAGTTTTAGATTTTCTCCCAATTCCTCAGAAACCTCAAGGATGACAGTCCTATTGCACCTAACAGTGCAATCGCCCACCCATCATCTCTCCTTACCCTTCCTCCTCCTTTTTCAAACACACTTGCAATCCAGCTTTTCATCTTTTGCTCCTTGCACTCTCTCTCTTCTTTCCCTTGGCTCTCCTCCTCCCTCCATCAATCTCCCTTTCTCTCTCTCAGGCCTCCGCCTCTTTCTCTCTATCTTTCACACCATCTGAAATGTGGCTCTCCAGCGGCACCGACGTACTTCAGATGTACCTTCTCCCCTCTCTTTGCTGCAGCCTGTCAATCCCACTGCCTATCTAATATGTTTATTCTCCACTTGTGTCTCTCCTTTACCTCGCTTCTGTCCATCTCTCTGCCCCCCTGAGCGCTATCTCTCCCCTTCATGTCTCTCTAGTGATGCAGCTTTGATCCTCACCTCATTCCCCAGTCGCAAACATGGTGCACACTTAACCTGGGCGCACGCACGCACATTTTGACAGATGTACAGATGAGGTTTAATAGAAAGCAATAATCAACGCTGCTTCCTCCCGAGTGTCCACACCTTTCAGCGTAAGAGAAATAAGCACAGAGGCAGAGAGAGAGAGACCTGAAATTGATGGCAGTGCATCGACCCTTCTGTAAAACCTAGTTAACACCTCCCGAGCCTGTGAAACCTGATTAGTGTGTGTGTGTGTTATCATGTGTGTTCATAACAGAAAATGTTTAACAGGTTGTTTTCCTTCTTAGATGGACAACCCCATATTTCCCATCTGATTAAAAACATCTTTATGTGTTTGTGTTCATGAGTGTCATATGTGTGTGCATGTGTGTGTCCACCACATAGGACAGATTCTGCTGATTACATCCCCCTCGTCAATACTGAATAGAGCACTCAGCCTGATAAGCAATCACCTGAATCAATACTAATGTTTTCAGTGAGTGTACATAAGTATAAGTATGTTTGCATGCATGTGGATGAGTGTGTATGGGCGTGTGTTGCTCTTAAAATGTGGCTAATCTAGTTGGAACTCATGGAGGACGAACATTTGGTTACATGTACGGTAAATCACGGATGCTTGTCATCCCCTTTTCCCTCTCCACCCGTTCTCCAAAAAGCCTTCACCCAGCTCGGATCCTTTCATCTTCTCTCCTTTCACCAGTCGGTTCTCTTTTATTTTCCTCTCTGCCTCTCATCTCTTTCTCGTCTTTGGCCTTCGTTGAGACAGAGCATTAACGGCCGTCTAACCTTCAAAGAGAGTGACCATAGAGACTCCACACTCTTCACATTCAGAGTAGCACAACCTTTGGTCAGACTTGTGCAGCCGTGTAAATGTCAGAGATGGACAGCTGACTTTTTCACACCCACAAATAAGCCCTCAGAGAAAGAGAGAGGAGACCAGCTTACGTGTACATTAATGCACTTGAATATTACCAGATGGGCTTTCTGTATATGATTACATGTAGAAAATCCTGTTAGTTCGTGACTCTAATGTGCAGCAATGGAGAAAACAGGAGCGATACGTTTAAGTGAATCTTTATGAAGCTCAATTTATTTCAAAGGTTCTGAAACTGCTCTCTTTTCTAAGATGATATTCATGATAATATAAAGAATATCATCATAAGTGATGATATTCTCTCTTGTGGTCAGAAAAATTCATAACCATGTGAGTTGGAAATCTTAGAAAACTGATAAATATGTAGCAGTGTGAAGTTGTTTCACCTTTTAAGCCATGTGCCTGTTTTTCAGATCTCTGCTTGAATATTGCATAACCAGAAAAAAAGTCTACTGTATCTCCAAACCTCAAGCTCTACTTGAATACTTGTGGAGTTATGGTAAAGGGAATACCATAATATCAATATATGTGTTACTGATGAGGAGCACAAATGAAGAAAAGTTTTAGGCTTGCCTAAAAAAAACAATCAAAAACCCCCAAAAGAGACAAAACAGCCTTCAAGATTAATATCAACATCCTTTTGGATCGATGCAGCTGTAGCTCTGAACTTCTATGAAATCATGCTTTATATGTGAACATTTTCTCTGCAAAGGTCAACTCTGATAAAGTGAAGCAGAACAAAATAGGAGGCTTTAGTACAGACAGCTCAAGCAAGATAACTAAAATGTTTTATCATCACAATTTACTAGTTCATCATTGTTTATTACGATGTTTCAAACCTCAGGGGGACCTCAGATTTTAACATGTTAAAATAATGTTAAATAGTCTCCTAAAACAGCAGAACACATAAAATAGTGTAACAGGTGCAACAGGTGTGGATCTCAGATATATTTTCTTTGTTTTTTGTTCTAAATAATTTCCTGGCACTGATGAAGGCGTCCAGCTCAGAGCAATCCTCTGGGGCAATAAAAATGTCTACATATGAAATACTTTACCTGAGACACAATCTTTTTAATGATTTGGTTTCTATGGGATTAGAGTCTAGTAACAAAAACAGATTTTCATAAGCTTCATCTTTAAGGTCATTTTACTGTTTAGACATGAGGGGCTCCAGCTGTCAGTGGTGATTTTCTGTTGACCCTACCTTCCGCTGACAACAAAGCAGGTCACCAGGAAGATGAGGAGAACGATTCCCCCTGCAATGGACACAGCCAGAATGGTGGACTGGTTGGGGTCCCCTATCGCCAAAACGTCTGCAAAGAAGAAAAAGTGAGCAGATTGGTTTATTATAGCAAGCATAAATGAGGATGGAATGGAGTCATGGATGTTTTCTACTGGAGGGAGGAGAAAAGATTAAGGGTGGCTTCAAGTTAAAAAAGACAGCAAGTTAGACAGCAAACGTAGCGGAGGAAAGATGGAGAGAGCATGAAATATGATAGCAATAGAAAAGAGATAAAAGACAGGCTGAAGGAGGGGAAAAAGAGAGAGCAGCAAACCAGCACAAGAGAGAAAAGGAGGTGGATGGAATAGTAAGTAAGGCCCCTTGATGAAAAGCGCTCTCCCTCTCTGCATCGCCTATGAGGGTATGAGAGTGGACGTGAAAGCCATTCCCATTTGGCTGCGCTGTCCAAATGGATATGTTAACATTGCACATAACAAGGCTACCGCCGAGAACTTTCTGCAAAGATGCATCGATTTTTACGCCACACCAATCGAGCCATTACTCAAAACAAATACCCCATTTATCTGGTTTAGCTAAGCATGAGTGGGTGCGTGTGTCTGTGTGTGTGCACTGTATATGAATATGCATGTGTGTGTGCGCGTTGAGGAGGCAAATTAATACCCCCAGGCAGGCACAGACTGGCATTGATCTCCCATTAAAGTTGGTGGCACACACATAATCACATTTAACGATCGGCACAATTGATCTGATTAGATAGCCTTGATGTGATTGTTACAAGATCAGCTACACTCTGTTTTACAGTGTTTCACTTGAATTTGGACCTGTTGTTTGAAGACTCAGCAAAGGGTTTAAATGCATGACACACTCTGCCAATATCCTGACATATGAAAGGAATTTGTTTTGATGTTACACAGGACCATAAAACCCAGGTTTAAGTTACTCATATTGACTGTCGAATGATTTATAGGCTAATATGTGGCTTTTTGTGTGATGCACAATCAACCTATAGCGCATAAATATACATCCCCTGATTCATTCCACTCCGCCTCCCTGTCTGGGAATCAATGATCACTTTGAGGAGCACATTAAGGGGTTTCTAAAGCAGAAAATCCTCGAGCACACAATGAGGAGATAATGAAAGTGGATGAAAGCAAACAAAAGATAAATGGATGCGTGGCGGGGAGTTTGACAATATTATCAATGAGTTTCAACATAAGAGGTGTGTGTGTCAAGCCTCAGTGGCATAGACTTCTCTTCTGATTGATCTAAATTTAAGTTGTAGATACATCGCAAGTTTAAACTATCACACAGAGTAAAAAAAAAAAAAAAAAACTGGATTCAGAACGTGTGCTGACTTTTTACACTCTGATGTAAAAATCTTCCACCTATTAGTTTTTGCTCCAGTGGTCTGTGTGAATTAAGATCTCCAATCCAGGGATGCTTTATCTTTTTTCCTTTCTTGTCAAACTGAGTTGTCTTCCTTTAACCTGGTAAGTATTCCCGGATACTTTGAAGCCACTGGTTCAGATACATAGACGACAACCTGTGAGGCTGCCTGGGTGTCTGTCTGACAGCAGAACTGAAGCAGACGTTCGGATGAAAGTGAGCTATTTTACAACCATCTTCAGGATTGATTTTAACTGTGGGAGGGATGAATCAGTCTCTTAACACACTTGATAGAAGATGGCAGCACATTTTGCTGTGCTGTTAATCTTTGTCTCTCTTCTTGGCCTGCATTTTCAGTTTGGGTATATGGTGGGTCGCTTTTGGAGAAGAAGAATGAATCAACTGTAACTACAGTCAGTGTCTGTTATTCCATTTTCAAGCTAAAAACCGCAGGGAAATTCGAAATGGAGGACTACAGATGAAAATATAACAAACCAGCTGTTTAAAGCAGGAAACAATAAGGGGAAGTTTAAATAGCTGATTCATTAGCAGCAAATGAACACTTCATTATTCTTCACTTTACCTTCGTGACTTGTTTCCAGTTCAATCTCTCCGCCGTAGCTCCCGTAGCCTCCATCGGTTCGAGCCCTGACTCGAAACACATAGGTGGTCCCTGGTTTCAGCCCGTCCACAGTCATCATGTTAGAGCGAGTCTTCAGAACCGTGTAGTTCTGCTCCCGCTGGTTCTAAAGTGCAGGCGAGAAAATTAAGCATTAAGTGAAAAGTATTAACTGTCAAAAAAGTAAAAACGGAAAAAAGAAGTGGGAGGTATGGAAACTTTAAAAAGAGTTTTATGTAGAGCAATGAGCTGTGGTATTGAAAGAGACAGAGAAAATAGAATAAGCTGAAAATAATAAAAACCTCAAATTGTTGAATTTAAATGTCTCTAGGGGCCAAAAACCCCTCACAAAGTTTTCATTTGTTCATCACTGGACCATTTGCTCGCATTTGTACATGAGCATCTGTCAAGTCCCAGATTTTATCATCTGTACACTCTGGGGCAATATGTGGTTACTAGTCCCGCTCTGCTTCATTCTTCGACTACCTTGTGCGGTGTGTGCGCACGCTTGCTTGGTTGTGTGTGTGTGGGAGGATGAATACAAAATAAGTGCGTCTGTCAGTAAGCTCATTCCCTGCAGAGAGGTTGATACTCTACCTAATGGAAGACACTGCACAACACGGATTAATGCTATTTTACTGTTAACACATGCCAATACACACATACACATGGACACACGCCCTTTCGCAGTCTTAATTTCATCACCTTGGCTGTGTTTTACAAGGTTTGTTCGACAGATGTGTGGTTAATTAGCTTGATGTGAGCAGTAGAGGAGACGTGAGGGATAAGGAGGTGGAAACGGGGAGATAGAGAAATGTTTGTGATGAAGTCATTAGAGACATGCCCTTAAGCTAAACCCATATCTTGCCAGCATGGAGATGGAGCACAAGAGAAAAGGGAGGGAACGTGTTGCATTAAAAGTGTTATAGAAGCACTCCAGCAATTTTGTGTTGTGCTAAAGGAATAGTTATTTATAAAGATGTTTGGGGAAAACATTCCCAGCTTATGACAGCTGAAGCATAAGGTTTACACCACTTTGATGCATGTCTGTTGAGTATGATGCTACTTTGCAAACTCCAATATAGCAAAATCACCCTGCCAGCGCCATAATAAAAACAGGCAGTGTTTTAGGTGTTTTTTACGATGAGTGCAAGTACAGTTATTTTAATGCTGACCCCTCCCTGATACATTCTACTCTTGTGAAGCATGAATTAATTATGTATCAGATAAAAGTGACAGGGTTAGGTGGGTGGGGTCTGTTCTGGTTAATTGAGCTGACTAATCAGGGTATGGTGGGCTTTTTGGAAGAGAGCAGCCAAAGAACAAAGTGGAAGCCGATGCTAAAGTGCACCGAATTGCAAAACTATTGACTAGGGCTAAATGCTGGCTCCAAAGTATCCTCGGCTCCATTAGACTCCCATTCAAATGTCAGTGTCTCATGAAATACTGAGTCTGTCTTTTTTTTTTTTTTTTCTCGCCACATCTCTTAATGCCGTTATTAGATAGATTTACGTAGACTGATGAGTGAGATTATATACATGTGAAAATAATTCCACAATTCAACAGATATCCCTCTCTAGTGCAGCTTTCTTACTAAGACATAGTCAGTTCTAGTTTCTAAAAAGACCAAAGTGAACACTAAACTAAGGATTCCTGCACATTACAGGTCTTTGCAGACTCAACTTTTTGGATTTCTCAAGTCAGTTTTCCGGTCATTTTTGCATTTAAGTCAAACAAATCAGACATTTTCATGAATGAATTTAAAGCCTAACTGGAAAACAAATTATCACCAAACCTATGTGCATATACACCCAAAACATAAAATGGGAAAAGTAATAACATTTTTGTGTAAAGTGGAAGTAACTGGTGCTACCTGTACTCTTGTTATCTTACCTTAACACTGCAAACAATCAAATACTGTGGTTCCGCATATTTGTGTTTTTGAAATAAGATCCAAAAAATACCAAAAGTTACGTAAACTGTCAAGGTGTCTTAACATGCATGGTATCCATGGATCCCAACTATACAACTATAACACTTTTAGTGATATCAAGTTCACTAGAACCCACCTTCTCCTACACAGTGGCAAGGCTGCACTAACCAACTACCCCCAAACCACCACGAAAAAATGCAAAGGATTAAAAAAGAAAAAGAAATTAAAAAGACTTTACCCCCAGGTATGAAACACCAAGCCAATAAAAAGTGCTCTATAGCCAGCGGGGGGTGAAGCAGATAGTGGTCCATGAGAAAATGACCTTCTACAACTACTCACTTGATTTATTACACATTCACTCAGTGACTTTATTTTCTTAATCACAAGGTTCAAACCTTCTCCACTTCAACATGATATTCATTTTTTTAAAAAATATGGTCCCATTTAGAGTGAATTAGACAGTAAAGCTGGGTATGCCCTTGGGCTGGGCTAACTTATGACAGATAAGTCATTATTGTATTGCAAATGGTCTGCACAGTGCTTCAGCATGGACAGAAGTGAATGGAGCAGCAAAGTTTGCAATTAATGTGTAATCTGCTCTGCAACCGGAGCCAAGGACACACAAGCTGCTATACAGACAGATATGCATGGAAACAGTTTACGGCTTCTTATTTAGGAAATCAAAACTATCAGTCACAGACTGAATTAACCAAAACACTACACTTAATGTGTCAAAATGACAGATAAGCCAAGGTGTGCATTTTTGGTATCGTAAACCAATAATGTTCCATATACAGTAAGTTGTAGTCTACATGATGAGCACTATGCATGCTCATTTAAACGTAAGTTTCCATAAAGGACTACTGAAAAACAATTGTATCCGATTTTTGTTCCTTTTGCTATTTCTTAAAAGATGAAAACTGAATTCAATTCAATTTGAATGTAATTGGACTGAATTTGTATCTTTTAAGAAAGAGAAACAGAAAATATAGACTGGAAACACGTTTTTAGAAGTCTTTTTTTTCATTTTGCTTATTCTTTTCTTTGTCAATCTGAAAAAAACTCCATATTTTTCCCTGTTTTTATAAAACCCTGCAAACTCAAGGCAGTTAACAAACCAGTAGTTTGTGTCACAGAGGGAAACAAGAAAACTGTAATGTACAGATGAAAATAGCTCAGAAAAATTTAGCAGTGTACATTAAATTTCACTTACTTGACCTTCCCTTTCAAAGAAGGTGGAAACACATCAGTGGCTATGAAAAGAAAGGATAAAAATGCTGAAGGCCCAGTTCCAGAGCCATTTCATAGTTTTTTTTTCTTTTAAATGTTAATTGAGAAACAAGCTGTTGCAACATTGTGGGCCAGGATTCTTCTTATCAGGGGATGCAGCATGATATCAATCTAAATGCTATCATGCATGTATGTCAATAGATGGCTGTAATTACTGAAACTGGATGTCGGACATTATGGGAAAAAAACTACGATACCACCACCAAAAAAAAAAAAAAAAGAAAAAGAAAAACTAGCAGATCCAGACTTTTTGTTGTTGTTGTTTGTACTCAGTTGTAAAATTGCAACATCTGCTTACTCATCATTAAGCCTGATAACATCTATCATCCCAGTCTCTCTGTATAAATCTGTCTTTCACAAATAAGTTGAACAAATTAACATAAATAAAATGAAAAAAAAAAAATGTGTGTTTGCGCTCATCTCTTTCACCTTCTCGTAATAGATGACCTCGTACTCCACTATTGCTCCATTGGGCCTCTCTGGACCCTGCCAGGCTAAGGTCACACTGTCCTTGCTCCTCCTTTCCTTCAGCACCACGCTCACTAAAAAAAAAAGGAAATAAAAACATGTGCAACAAAGAGAAGTTAAAAAGAAAGAAGAAAAGCATAAAACCAGACAGAGAACTGGCAGATTTCCTGAGCTAACTTGATGTGAAGACTTATGGTATGATGCATTGTGCACGCCTTGTCATTTTGTTAACGAGACAGCCTACAAAGTGTTATATACAGGTCACATCTTCAGTGTGTGACACGTGTGTGTGGTGTGTGATCTGCCTTTGTCATAAATGTTAAAACCCAAACCTGCGACTTCCTGCAAAGCAAGCCCACATACAGTAGGGACACATGCTTGTGTGGGCTGACAGCATGTGCATGAATAGATTTGTGTGTGTACGTGTTTAATACAGACTATAGTTGTGAGTAGCATGTGCACATCTTAATGAGGTTAACAACCTCCTACACCCCTTTCACTTTTCCCCCGCCAGTTATTACACATATCCGTAGTATGAGGCCTATTAGTCATCCGCACCCTGTCATACACACCTCACTTACACAAATCTCCCACAGTCCCACACTGCGACAGAGACACATATGATTAAAGATGTGAAAGCAGAGGTGCAGAGGTGTCACTTTTGCTATCGATGTAATACTTCACAGCAGCAAATTTAAAGTTCTCATGTAAAAGCTTAATGCTGCCGCTTTCAGTCTGTTTTCTTTTAAATAAAAATAAGCTTTTTAATACTGAACAAATTTCTAGTTCATGCTGATAAAAGTGCTCTTCCCCAAGAGGCTTTTCTCATCACCTTGCAAGCGAGAATATATCTGAAATCTTGCAGAACCCTTATTTAAAAGTCGTTACTTCGGTTCAAAGCCTGAAATATTCAGACTGTGACGGAGGCGTCTGTGTAAAAAACAAATCCTTGTGCTTTGAAATTTATCGCAAAGTTTTGGAATTAGGGACGTGGGACGTGTCTCCATTCTCACCTGTCTGTGACGTTGTGACATTTATGACTACTGTTCCTGTTGGTGTTGGACTCAGGTTTGACACTCCATTCTGGCTCTCGATGGTGAAGCTGTAGTTGGAGTCCGGCTGCAGGTCAGTGATCAGCACGGTGGCAGACGAGAGGCCAAGCTGTCTTGGAACAAAATGGATACTGCTGCCGCAGGGTGTGCACTTCTTGCCATCACCGGAGCACTTCCTGCAGTGGAGCTTGTAGGTGATGTCTCCTCTGCCTCCCGTGTCTCTGGGCGGCGACCACTCCAAGGTGACACATGTCTCATTCACTGTTGAAATGGGGTTCTCCGGAGCAGATGGAGGACCTGATGGAAGATGAAAGGGTGGATTTGCATTTGTACTTTTTTGTATGAAATTAAAACTTTTTCTCTCATGGAATTTTTCTTTTTTTTGGTTTAAACTCAAGAAAATTTAATTTAATCTTCTAGAAAATGAATGGATTGAATGGGAGTTGGGTTTTTTGTGTTAATCTTTTCTTCCCTATCCTTGAAGCTCGATAAACACACACATAAGAGCATTCCAGCTTTTAACTGTGCAACTTATAAAAGACTGTTTAAAATCAATGCAGTAGGATCAGAAGCAGAGGTATTTTATAATTTAGATCATTCTTGTCTTATAATGGGGACTGTTTTTACCCAGAATGTAACCCCAGTTGCAACATTTCCAACAAAGACTAGAAATTACTCACAGCATCTAATATGACCTTGAGCATCTAGCTTTAAGCAGAAAATGGGCTGCATCACAGAGGCATGGTGAGCTAGCATCATTTGTGCAAGACTTTTAAGAACCAGATTTCAGAGATAGAAAAAAAAAACTGCAGTAAACAAGTCATGTTTACTTGCTGCACAGTCTTCTCCTGCCGTCATTACTAAAATTATGGCTACTGGCTGTAGCATAGACTTTACCCACCAGTAGGAATATGTACATATTCCCAAAATCTGTCCTTCATAGCACCACTTGTGGTCAGACAATATCTAATTGACATCACAGATTACATCATAGACAAAACTAATACTAAAGTGAAACTTAATTAAAATCATATGTGCCCAAACCTTGTCTAACTAACCAAGCTGCTGTCTTTCCACTAATGAGCCACGCACATTCTTACAGTGTGCATTGTCTTCATGCTTATTAACAAATTAATTGCAGTTTCTATTAAGAAAAGAATTAACACTGATTGAATTAGAAATGAATTAACTGACCCCAGCCAGGGAGTGGACACTTAGCGCTCAGTTAATCAGTAGCTTTGGAGCAAACACTGATTAAGAGTCTGGCTGACTGTAAATTTGTATGAGAATCATACGTTATCACATCTTCACATTTAAATCAGTTTGTAAATAGAATTTATATCATATAACAGTTTTTATGCTTGGCTGTAGAGAAGCTTTATTTTATCAAATACTTTGGTGCTGCATTGCAGATAATAAACACTGACTTCATTTTAATTAATAGAAAGTATCTTGAGAAATTGTTTTATCAGACAAGTCCTTTTTAAAAAAAATTAGGATGGTGTTTATTACTCTTAATCTGCATCAGGCATTGGAAAAGAAATCATCTTGACCCAAAAGGACCGTGACCTTGATGCAAAATGACTTGCATCATAACTATGCATGTGGAAAAATGACTCCAAAGGCCATTCAGTGATTTGAAAACCAAAGACAAGGTGTTTGAACCAAAACATATATGGGTTGGGAGTGAGAATGTGATACTGGAGCACATACTAAGACATGAGTCTGCAGTGATTTTAAGTATTACTGTATAAAAGAGATAATATGTGTGTACATTTATTATGCCGGGAGTCTTTTTATGTTTTTGTCACAGCAAGCAAAATAAACAAATACAGTACAGCAAGTAATCCTATTTTATTAGCTAACACGGTGCCAAAGCCCTCTTGAGCCTCCTGCTTTAATGACCCTCTGCAGTAACATAGATGTCTTACAGTTTGTTTACTCTCAAATTTACTCTTTTTTTTTCCTCCTTCTCAAATCTTACCCTGGATATTAAAATCCTCCTGACTGTCTCTTACTCTTTTATCACATCTCTATGTTTGAGGAGCTGTTACTGACTAATTCTGAAGATGCTTTTCAAAGGGAAATTATAGAGAAAATGGAAGAAAGATTCCAGCACATCATCGGGGTAAGTCAGCACAATACCATTCATGTTGCACGGGAACTACTGATGTGGAAATCATTGATTACAGTTCCTCACAGCACAGCATGGTGCAGCTATCCCAACCATATGGAAATTTTGGAGTGGATGACCATTTCACTTGACATCTCATCAGGTCCTGAATGAGCAGTGAGCCCCAGGGGGGCCACCAGCAGAGGCTGGGACTTTCCTGATTAGTCCTCCCAGTAGCAAACCTTTCTGAGGTGCAGGAGGGATGGGGGATGGCAGGCATACTGGGTATAATTGAGGCTGTCGGTCATAAATCTGCCAAAAGGGTGTGTTGCTAATTTTATTTTCCCCCACCCCCACCTCCTTCCTTGGTAGCACTTAACTGTCCATCATCGCCACTGCTACTGATCAGCCTTTTATGACACTTAGATTATTCGACTCTGATAGACCACTTTTCCCCCCACTGTTCCATTCTTTAGCTGGGTTTAAGTGTCATTCTTCATGTCTACATGACTTATTCTTTCACCTTTTCTACTTATATTCTCATTTTTCCCCTCAATCCTCCAAGAGAGCATGTGTGTGTGTGTGTGTGTGTGTATGCAAGTGTGTGTGTCCATACATATTTGAACAAACCGTAACTCATTTCCAGCTGATAACCCCTGTCACATCTCACC
This sequence comes from Atherinomorus stipes, assembly GCA_023101725.1. Taxonomy (NCBI): domain Eukaryota; kingdom Metazoa; phylum Chordata; class Actinopteri; order Atheriniformes; family Atherinidae; genus Atherinomorus; species Atherinomorus stipes. Next base: position 86,135 of record JALJCO010014045.1, read on the forward strand.
TGCTCCAACGATTAATGAGCGTAATCTACCATAACCTGATAATGGGTTTGGGTACACGTGTACACGCCTGTGTGGGGGGTGTGTGTGTGTGTGTGTTCCTCCATCTTTCTTTAGCTCTGCCCGTCTCCACTGTGCCCAACATGCTATTGTGCTTTCCAATCTCCACACCCCTTCTTCTATCTAAATCCATCTCTTTGTGTCTGTCTCATCCCCTCCATCTTCCCTCCTCATAGTTTCTCTTCTCTTCAATCCCTGTTCATGACGATGTGGCCCAATCCCTTCAGCCATGTGAGTGTGTGTGTGAGAGTGAGAAAGACAGAGAGGCAGACAAAGAATTACAAATATCATCAGCTTTCTGCCAGAGTATCAACCATATCAGTGTCTCATCTGAGATATTCACTGGAGCCACACAGCAAAGGCTGTACTGGATGTGTGTGCTGTGTAGGTGAACAGCAGCAGAGGCAGAGGAAGGTTCACTGAGGTGAGTACAGATATGGAAATTATTAATGGGAAAGCAGCAATACAGTATGAAACCCACTGACTGAAATGCAATCCAACCATTTTGTAACATTGAGTAAAAAAGAGCGAGAAACGACAGTAAACCCTGAGAGTATCATGATTGTTTTTGTATCACTCACGTGTGCAGGCCATTGAGCGTGGGTCCGTCTCAGCACGGTAGAAACCTTTCTCACAGACGCACTCCACGGCTTGTTCCTGCGGAGACGAGCTGTGAGGAGGACATTTGGTGCAGTAGGCATCTGTGGCCGAAGCTTTGTAAGTTCCAGGTCTGCAAGCTAGAACAAAGACAGAAGAGTAAGACAATGCTCCCACATAATACAAATGTTTATTAACCATGAGGATGAGTCTTAAAAGTATTTGTGTTTCTCTGCTGTGGTGGTTATTCATGCTTTGAAGCATCGAAACGCCAGTACTACCAGTTATTATAAGGGAAAACTTTATGTAATGGCCCAATGAAATTTTGTTTGTGGTACTGTAAATGTCCTTTGCTGTCTTGTATGATGACCATGATGAAGGCTATGAGGCAGAATATATTAGATACACAGTAAAATGATAGCTTTTACAGCAAATATTGCTGCTGCTCATGCAGCAGTTTGGTGCTCTTCATCCACAAGTTATTTTGAAGGATCATTTTAGTTTATTACAACTTTAGTGCTCATTTTGTAGCCTTAAATATACTTTATCTCACTTATTATAACACCCACTCCTTCCAATGCAACCGCCCAGCTCTTTTAACATATCTAAAACATCTTTAAAACAACGTTAAGGAGCAAGAGATTCAATATATCAGATGAAAATCTGTTGAAAACAAACTCACTTCTGCCAAAAAATAGACTTTTCTATATTTTGTCTTGTCATATCAAGTGTAGTTGGTCACCTATAAACTTTACAGCAGACAATCCAGGTGCATTCACTCATGTTTCTGCCTTTAAAACATATTTCAACGATAACAGGATCTTGAGTATTCCCATCTGGCAAACTGGCTCGCTTCCTGATTAAATTTAGGTACCAAATTGACTTTGCTGGGGTTAAAAACAATCCCAAAAAGCTTTGTTGAGTAGACAGACTCCAAATCCTTCAAACTTTGGACCAAATATCAGAATGCTGAGTTGAAAATAAGGCTAGGCTCTATTTGGTTAAAAAACATTAAGCTTTAATATATCAGTGCTTTGTGAAAATGTACAGTGCTAGCATTATACTTTATTGACTGGGCTTTTAAAAAAAGTACACACAGATAGCAATGATAATCCTTATTGCAAATAAAAAATGCATGGACTCTAATTATCTTTTGGTTTGTATTAAAGCTTAAATGCAGAACAGCATGAACATTTAGACTGAAAATGCTGAAAAAGATACTAGAAACAATGAGACGTGTCATGCTGCACCCGTGGCAAAAAAAACAAGAAAGCAATGTTTGATTTGATACACTGTGACACAAAGGTCTACGTGAGATCTTTTTTACATCAGGCTAAAGGCTGGTGGAACCACAGGGTGGTACAGTACAATAACACAGCGCTACAGCACATCAGCCGCCATTTCTGTTATATAAGCATCAGATGTTGGAGCTACCGGGGAACAAAAATACACAGCTGCAGTCTCAGTAATAGTCACAATAACATAATATGACTATTGCCGCTGCTGTTACAGTGGTTGCATATTAGTCATTATGTGGAGTCATAAAACTGGGGAGGGGAAAACCATGATACCACTCAATGGGAGCAGCCTGCTGAAATAAACCGGGGACTTGAATGATTTCCCTTTTGCATCCCAGGAAGTAAGATGAAATTTCTGACTTTTGCTTGGGTAATCTAAATCTAGATTACATATGAATTTATTTATACATTCATAGCCCTAGTATTCCCATCCAGCCAAGCCTTTTCTGCCACACTAGTAAATAGTATTACATTGTACAAAACCTTATGTAAGTAAAATGAGGGACTCTCAAATGCAATTTGATAGAAGCCTTGTGAGAGAGTGTGTGTGTGTGTATGTGGATCAATGATGCCACAGATTCCTCCAGGTGCTGATTGCGTGTTCGTGTGCCAAGGTGGTGCTAAGTATGCAGCAGGTGTGAGAATGTGTGTGTTCGCCTGCTGATTGCTTGTGCTGCTGGTGAAGGTCATGGATTTAATCAAACTACACGTCACTTGTCCCAGAAAGGCGGTATATTATCACACTAACACACACATGCGCACACACCCCCCCGCACCTAATGCTGCTGTTCATCCACAGATAGCAGAATGGAAAAGTGGCCTAAAAGTAATGTGATTTCTCACTGTGGAAGTAAGTTCCTCCACCTGGTCGCTGTGCTCGCTTGCATGCAGACAGTATTTTTAGGCAAATCATTCATCATAGGGGCACAAAGTCCACTAGTCCAATCCCCCACAGACCTGAGAGAACACTGAAAAAAGGATATGGGTGTGTAGGTGAAAGGAGAAAGAAGAGGAGAAGGAAGAAAAGGGAGTGGTAATTCTCAGAGGGTTTCTGCTCTATCCTCCCCTTGTCAGCTTCTACGGTATGGGGTGTCTGTGTGTGTGTGTGTGTGTGTGTGTGTGTGTGTGTGTGTGCGTGTTTCTGTTGGCTGGGCCGTAGGAGCACGGTGGAAAAGCTGCTTTTCTCTGGAGACGTTGCATCCGGAGAGCCCTGGCTGGCCAGCCAGAGAGGCACAAAGGACCCCGGTGCTGGGGGACACACAGGGCACCCCTTGCCAGGCCTGGCGTCTATACAACTGCCTGATCAAAAAACTTTCTTCAAGAATGGTCGCTTGGTTATAAACGGAGTCTCTTTCTCCTAAACTGCTGTTTGCTGCTCTGCTTTTCCACCTCCAGCTCACTCCAGTTTCTCTTTTCTCTCTGTTTCTCCCGCTCTTCTCGCCTCTTTTTGTTCTCAAGCTGCTCCTCCTGTCTGCCTCATGGGAAACATGTTACTTGACTTGGTTCCCTTATGATTAATGATTTACCAGAGATATGAAAAAGGTACAAGAAGGCTGAAGCATCAAGATACACTCACATACTCATATTAGACTTGCACAAGAGCAAAAGTTAAGGCATAAAAACTGTGTTGAGCAACTTTAATGTCAGCTTTAAACTTTTGCATTCGGTATGCAAAACTGAACACGTGTTTGAAACGTGTAATGTATTTTTCTTACAGCAGAGATACAGAGTGGCCTCAGATCTGGTGTCTTATTAATTATTCATCTGGTCACCAGAGAGAGTTGGCGTATTTATGCCAATCGATAGCTCTTAGATATGATATAGTTCTGCTACTCAAGACACACCCTCAGTCAGCAAAAACTGATTGAGATGTGACTCTGTTGTACACATGCATTAATTGGACTCTGTTTATTCTATTTCTGTTATATTTTACTCTTCATAACCTGTAAATATTTTCAAGAACCTTTAAAAAAGAAAACAGTTTTGTATCCTTGCCATTTTGCTACAACATGAGGATGATAATAAATACTTTCACGTTCAGAAGTAAGGTGAAAATGTGAAGAATTTGTGTCACAAAATCCCAGTGAGGATTTTTAAAATACTTTTTTTAGCTCTTTGTCTAAGACCCAACTGCCCACCTTGGTATAACCATATTAGGTGCAAAAAACCCTACAGTATTCTTATGGGGATCAAGTCAGAAGGGCTGTCTAGCCCCTCAAAAGGGGTTTTGGGGGGTCATGTAGATGGCTGTGTGACTCCTCCCCTATCTGACACAAGCAATATCTAAAGGGCAAGGCTATGTGAGGGAATTAAGATTGAATCATTGTTTTGCTTTATGTCTGTCTAGTACAGCATTCAGGTCTACACTCTCACCACACATCTGCTTTGTTTAGTACCACAGAAGCAGATCTTTTCAGAAGCTCACAGAAGCCTTTTTGTATGTGCTTCATAACAGATAAAAGCAAGATTTTAAAAAAGCAAAAAACAAAAAAACAAAACAAAAAACCAAAAAAAAAAAAAACAAGAAAAAACAGTGGAATGATATGAGAGGTAAAAGAAACACGAATATTTGGCCTTGCCATTCATTATCTAACAAGAATCTCAAATAAATACATTTTTAAAAAATTCACAATACTTAAATTTGGCAAAACTACAAACAGTTTTAAAGAAATTCTGACCTTATAAGATGAGCAGAGCATACTAATCTCAGAAGTGGCATTGCTGAACTTTGGCAGACTATTGCATTTCTCTGTCACTCCAACTGTCCTCTAAGGTTTCTTGACTGAATCAGCTGTGGTACTGATCCAAAACAGCCAGCATGTTCATATCCAGTTGCTGGTGAGAGGCGTGGAGCCGTAAAGCAAAACATGGCTGTCATGTGACACTCTGAAAGAAGCAACAGTTGTGAAGGACTGTTTCTCAGCTGTGAATGCTGCATGGCAACGATGGCCCCAGGAATGTGCATAATGGATGTCAGGCTGCCATCAAACCAGTTTTCAGGTCAGAACTCATGTAATACGGCTCAATTAAAAAAGGACCAGCATTTCTCATATCAGTCGCTGGAAGCTATAGATGTTTACCTTCATTAATTGATTGCTAAAACAAAAATTAAATCAACATAAAAGCAGATGTAATCGTGTTTATGAACAGATTATATGCACTTTCACTCTCAATTTTTCTCCTTTCTAACAGGAAGCATGAAAATTATGTAATTTATCGGAACAGTGGTTCTTAACCTTTTCAGGAGTGTGACCCCCTTGAGGAATGAATATATTACATTGCCTTTTTATACTTGTAGCCTTTACAGTTAATTTGAATTATACTGTTCAGGGGTTATGCATAATATAAAGGGTAGACACTGCTCATGACTCTTACAGTAAGGGCAGAAATTAGCAGAAAGAATAGAAGTTTGTTATGGTTTAGTTAACACTGTGCCCAATAAATTCTGGTATCAGTAATGACCCCTCTAATCAGTTCAGGTTACATTAGAAGAAAACAGCTGGATTTGTACAAGAATAGTTACAACATGGGGGGCTGTGTAGATGCACACAGATATGCAAACATGCTAAATCACAAAGTTATTACATTCTAATCACCTTCAACTTGCTCCTACAGAAGCAAAATCTCAGCAGCTCTATGTTTCTGAAGCAAAGCACTGTCCTTAACTTCCCTTTCAAATGTTATTACTAGTTTAAGTGCTAATTGCTCTGTTCTCTCGCGTTCTGTCGCACGTAGTTCAAGTCAAACATTGGCTCCCTGCCGGCTTTACCATAAAGGGCGTAAAGAGGAGAGACTGTGTGTGATGTGTGATTGTGGAGGGGTTGGGGGGGTATGGCTAGGCTGTTTGTGTGTATCTGTGTGCGCTATTGTGTGTGTATGAGAGTGCTCTGTAGAGAAGTTGTGTAAAGCTTGCTGGCCCTCGGGAGATGAGCTCCATAATGGTCACTATGGCAACAGGCTTTCAAGATGGAACCCTTCGAGTACCCCTCAAGTGCCACAGCTCCTAGAGCACAGAGCAGCCTGTGTGTGTGCGTGTGTGTGTTTTTGTGTACACAGGCGTTCGTTGAGGCGAGCTACTTAAAAATTGATACATCAAGCGTCAGTGGAGAAATCTAACAAGATTGAGTCTGACGTCCTTCACGGCCACCGGGGTCGCATCTGCGTGTGTTTATGTGTGTTTGTGCTCATGTGTACATGCCCGTGAAACATGCTTCTGGTCAGACTGACATCACACTAAGTGAACTTGGGACACACGCTAATGAAAATGGAGTACCTTACATGTTAGATGTACACATGTAGAGGAATGGTTCTGCATGTGGTGGTACTTCACAACATAAACAGATCATTTCAGTTAACGGCTCCTCTGCACAACGTAATTTTAGCCCTGCAAAGCACATTAGCCTCTGAAAACTGCAGGAGAATGGAAAATTGTGACTCAAAGTGAGCTTGTGTCTTCTGCAATTTCACTTATGGTACTGAAACGATATGTGTTTTTGGTGCAGTATTAGTTAACTTTTATTGAGTCAAGACTGCTGTATAGTGCACTGCTGTGTGTGTGAAGGGGATAATAAGGAGAGTTGTGTGTGATAAAGATGTCAGCATAAGAATCCAGCTCTTCAAATCTTTAAATCCCCAGTTAATGACAACCTTAAACATTATGAGCTTCACTATTACAACTAATCCTGCAACACTCATACAAACGCACGTGATGTGTGTGCTGTTGGTCCCATCAGGAGCGCCAGTGCACCCAACTTTAGAATGACTTTGAGACCATTGTTCTTAAAGGATAAATGACATAAATTCCCGATACTGTTTATCTGCTGTACATACTGTATTTATGTAAAGTCTGACACTGATTCTTTTGTCCTTCACTTGTCGAGTTTCCTCAGATTAGTTCAGGAGTTTTCAGCTACTGGGAGCTTTGGGAGTAACCTTGTTTGTGCTTGGTTCTTAACTCAAAGTGTCACATTTTGAGTTAAGAACCTTTTTGGACCTGTGAGAATGACTTAAACGGGCAGTATTAAGGGGAAGAACTACAAAAAAAAAGGACTCTAAATATGGTCTGGTCAGGAACTGATCTTTTAGTTTAACAGAACTTCAATGTGGAAAACTATTGCTCAACAGTACTCCAAAATCTTTTTTTTCAAAAATCTGTCTTCCTGAGGAGTAATTCAGTTCAATCTTAAATACAGACTCTGGGTTCAATACAATATCTTATGGAAGGAGATATTACACTTCTGCACAGTACTGTATATTCTAAATTGCACAAATACCGTAAATCTAACAGGTATATGACCATAGCTTCCTAGGAAGTAAAATTATACCCAATAATAAACATATCTGTAGACATGCTGAAAAAAAAACAAAAACAAACAAAAAAACAGAATTTATAAGAAACCATTTATAATCTATAATTAATTTCAATCAGCCACAACTATTCATCAGGATAATGAGCTAAAATAAGGGTTTTGTTTTATGATGTAATCGTTTTCCAGCACAACAAATTGCAATTACTTTAGACCACAATACGTAGACTTTTGTAAGAGAAAGACAAGTCACGATCACATGCGTGAAGAGCAGGCATGAGACATAAGCCGTGACCACATGGAAGCCGCATATTCCCCTGATTGACACTTCTGAACTGACTCTTACTGTGTTTATAGAGTCTTATGAGTTTTCTGACCACACACACACACACACACGCATCCACACACACATATATATACACACACAGGGTCAGACTGAATATCAAATGGCTCGTGATGTCCACTACATGAAGCACATGAGTACTCTCAGGCTGCTTTCTGATCTACTCTTTCCTTTGGATACCAGCCAATTACTGAGAGCAGCCAAGGGGAACCTCGAGGACGAGGTTTTCTTCCCTTCTAATTCTCTTCAGATCTGTCTTTTCTCCATCTTTCTCTTTTGCTACTTTCCCTTATCACTCTGCTTTCCCTTTTGTCTGTCTGTTTCCGTTTTTGTCTGCGTCCTCTCTGTCTTTCTTACTTCCTTTCTCACCATCTCTCGTTGAGTCGTGTGTGTGTGTGTGTCTGCTTTCATATGTGTGTCTTTATTTCCCAGTGGGCTGTCTGTCATACTTTGACCCTGACCTTCTCCAGAGCTCCTGCACAAATATTTACTCTCTCACTGACAGGCACACACACATACATAAACCACTCTGGGAAAAAAAAAATCACAGTGAAAGACAGGAAGCTCAATTTCAGAGCAATTACAGCAAACACACCTACATGGACACACACTTTTCCAGCGGTAACCCAAGCTGATGGATCACTAATTTTGAGCCTGTGTGATTATCGTGTAGTCTAAAAACAGATTAAATGGATACCAGGTGCATGTGCATGTGTGTTTATGTGGAGGGGGTCATGGGCGAGGGACGAACAGAGAGAGAAGAAGGGAGGAAAAGAGGAAAAAAGGGAGAGAACATGACAGGCCTATAGAAGTCTGTTGGGAGTTTGCTTCGCAGTCTGAATAACTTATCCTGTGTGTGCTGCTATCAAGGTAAAGGCCAGAAGAATGCACAGATTCACTGCCTCCTTTATGAAAACAGCCAAAACACAACACACACACACACAAAGCTCAAGTCTCTGTACATTTCAACTTTTGTTACCACGTTCATTTTGTCTCTCAGGGGACACATTGTTCATCTTTATTAAACTGCCACCCACAGAGCTTAAACACACCTCAAACACACACAACTTCTCCCCACTTACAGGCTAATACGCACACGCCATTGCAGTAAACGTGCCAACATCAGCGGGCCCCGTGACCAGCGGAGTGTGTGTAGGAGGAGCGGTGTGCCTCCTTTCCTCACCCACGTTATTTTCAGTTCATCACTCTCAATAATTCATCCTCTCAGGCAGAGAAGGAATGGAGAGCTCCTCGCTTCTGTCCGTCTCACACACACACACACACACTCTCGCTGAGGTACCTGTCAAGTGCTAGGCCATACTCTCGCTTTCTTTAATCTGTGAACTTTGTCAGCCAAACTCGCTGCAAATTGAATTGAAATAGCAGGAGAATGTGCCCTGGAATGTTTTATTCTCATTCAAGGTGGAAGTTCACACAGATGTCAAAATCCAGAGTTGTAGCGATTCAATTTATTGTGAATAATGAATTACTGAGGAGTGCTCTGTGAGTAAAAGTCCACTTTTGACACGAAAACTTGACATTTCTCAGCCTTGAGACCTCGTGCGTTATGCCTGTAAAAAGTCATTGCTGCAGCGCCCCCTGTTGAATATAAACTCCACATAACTGTCCACGCTTCCCCAAAACGCAGCGCAGAGTGTGCTCAGTGAATTCCGTTTTCATAGATAAAACCGCTGTGAAGAAAATAGCATCATTTCCTGTATGGTTGCTCCGCCATCCTTTTATATTGGCTGTGATGGATAAATGGTTCTGAAAAGCAAAAATCCATACCACTGCTCTAGTGAGGTTTGTTGTGAGGATCAGCTGTGCCAGTTTTGGTAAAAATTGAGGGGGAAAGAAAGAAAAGAAATGAGTGCGGCTTGCTGATTTTTTTTTTTTCCATAGGAATCCAGTGGCGCAGAAAATCCAATATAGCAGAAATCGACATCATAGGGGGGTAACAGACAACAGATGATGAAAACATAGCCTCCTTGGCAGAGGTAAGTAACATATAAAACATCAGGATGCTGAAGAAAGACAACATTTCAGATGGCCTCCTCACCTAACACAACAATAGATTAAAGAAAAATCCACCTGGCGAGTACTGTAATTTAGAATAAATAAGTGTGTGTATGCCTCAGCGTGACAGATACTGAAGTGCTTGTCAGTGAATGAAGTATTCCACAAATAATACTTCTCCCTATGAACCTCACTGACCCCCCCCCCCCCCCCCCCCCCCCCCCCCCAAATTCAGCCAGCAGGACATCAGGGGTGTCACATACAAAAGAACCCTCCTTGGGAATATTGCCACTTCATGTCCTCTCTGTGTTTTAAAAAATTAAAAAAATCACCTAATCAAAGTCCCGCAGGGGCTTTTCAGCTGAACAAAGCTTATCAAAACATCTGCCCATGAAGCAGCCTTGAAAGGTAATGGAACTCATAGACCTTAATGATGCCCTTTTACCACGGAAAGGCAGCTGCGTGCAAGCAACCATGAAGTAAGTAGATGGAAATAGTGGCAGACATTATAGGCATGATTTGTGCAGTTTTTTTGGTCTCATTTATTTTCAGCTTCATTTAGAGTGATCAAAATGATGTGTATTTTGCAGTAGCTGAAACTAATAAGATATTCTTCTTATGTGTAACAAAGATAAGATGTTGTCTTATACTGTAATAACCTTGAATACATCCATGTGTAAAATGTAGTTTGCTCCCTCTTGCTTTTCAAGACACTAAATCAGGATTTTATTTAGTTTCAACTCCATGTGAGATGCTGAAGTACCTTTCCTGCCACCGTTGGAACATTGGGTCAGCCCTAACTATTGTAGATATGTTTGTATTTATATGTAAATGAGCAATAACTGTTTTTGTTGTGTCAGAGCACCAGCATGCATATGTCCCTATCACCTCCTGCAGTTCTTCTGCCTTTCAGCTCTCCCTTACAAATATCCTCTCTAGTAAACAAGTTTTGCTACCTCTGCAAGGCATGATTCAGACCTGCAGCACAGGCCCTGCTGAAATTGTCCAACCCTATGGTACAGAACGTAACAAGAAAGTAAGAAAGACATGAATCAGAGGAATAGAACCTCATCTACCACTGGTTTCATAACCAAAAATGAAACATAATTTGTCATATCTCTTGTCAGGCTATTTGTGACTGTCTTTTTGTTCTGGCTACACTGCTGCTAAAAAGTCCTTTGAATTTCGTCAAGGGTCTATTTTGGCTTCAGAACAAAGATGCAGCTGTAAAATATACAAAAGCATCGACAAATTGGACTTTGAAATGGTTACATCTGTACTTTCTAGCAGAGCAGGAGTGCCTATGTAGCGCAGGCCAATCAGCCTGACAGGCTGATCGTACATCTGGAAGCCATCCATATACTAGAAAGAGAGTGAGGGAGGGAAGGAGGGGAAGGGGTCAATGGCTGCTTTCCTGTCCCTGTGCTTCCTGCTCAGCAGACCCACTGGCTGCCTGCATGCCTCCTCCGCTCTCCTTGCGCACACATGAGTTAAATGAAGAAATCTCAAGACTGATTTAACACTATAGCCTTGTGAAAATGATGAACTTTCCCATGAGTACGCAGATATTTATCTATAACTGGAACTCAGCAGCATATGGAACACAGCCAATTAATGTGAACTGTACCAAAATGAGACACACTCTCTGCTCTACACTTCTCTCCTCTCTTATTGCCACTGTCTGTGGGGAATAGAGCTATATAAGGAAGGGAGGAGTTGAAACACACATTAACAGTTTCTCAGTCCTTGGCCTGCTTTCCCTCTTTTCTCCGAGGGTTTGTTCGCACAGCTCAACCCACTGCACCAGACTTAGCTGAGCCGTCCAAGACCCAGTCACTCCAAAGCCACCTTTTTTGTCCTCAGGTTTGGTTGTGGCTAACACCCCAATCATGCATACGCCATGGGGCTAAGTCGGCTTTTAGGCTACTCAGCTTATGTGTGGCGAGTTATCGTCGATGTCAAGAGACGAGCTGTGCTTGGAGATTCTGTGTGAATAGACATTATCTGGGTCAGTGATGTGTGAGTATGAAGACGGGGACTACGTGCATATGGGGGACATAGTGGGAGCCTAAGCCTTTGTGGTTTTGTGTCATTTATTCAAACACAAAAGAGAAGGGATGAGAAAGAGGGAGAGGGGAAAGGGATAGAGTGGAGGAGTGGAGGAGAGCCATATGAGGGACAAGAGATAATGAAGAATAAAGGAGAAATGAAGGGAAAGGTGGCTGTCATTACCCAAATAAATGAAGAGTGAAGTGGGACTGCATGGCAGAGCAGCAGAAAGACACACACGCACATAGACAGCTGGAAGGACGGATGACTGGCACATATATCCGTTTGTCCTTTAAGTACATCTGGCTTGTAATAACACCCTGCTTCCTGACACTTCAACAGCTTAATGCCCTCATGCCTAAAGCAGTGCACACACACACAAACATTACACAGACTGTAAATATCTTCATATTTATATATATATATATATATATATATATATATAGACACACAAAAAAGCTCTTGACTAGCTGTCTAAATCCTTCTGTTAGCTGCCCACTACCTTCCAACAGCACACCTTTATACTCTCAAGCTCCCCAAGCTGCCACCAAGAGAAGAGCAAAGAAATGAGAGCAATGTGCTTGTCTGTGTGTGTGTGTGTGTGTGTGTGTGTGTGTGAGAGAGAGAGAGAGAGACAGAACATGCTACTGGAGGGTGTTTTTGACATTCAAAAGTCTATATCGGATCAACATGAAAATGCTGCCTTCACCCACTGCACACATGTTTATGTGTGCACACAAACACGCACATGCAGTCACTGACACATTTATTATTAAGGATGGAGGCAATAAATATATTTCAGCACACACACAAAGACACACACAAGCTCAATCCCTTTTACAGGTGTAAAGATTAGCCTTTTCTGCAACTGAGCCCTGTTCAGACCTTTCATTATGAAAACAGTCTGCAATCCTCTTATGAGGTCTTTAATTCAAATTATGTTGTGAACCTACTGGTGAATGTCAAGCAGTGTTTTAAGAGTGTGGGACCGAAATATGTCTTGTTACATCTACCTAAAAGCACATCTTCATGGAGCTCTTTCCAACACATATACTTACCATAACTCTGCTTGGAGTGGAAGTTTTCTTACAGAGAACAAAAGTTTGAACAGTAATTCCCTTCCTGCTGAGCTGCGGTCAGAGTCTGGTCTGATTGACTGAGCGGCTGAGCAGGAGGCCTTTGATTGCAGCCTGTTATGTGCTGTTTGACAGGTTTTTTTTTTTCTTCTTCTTCTTCTTCTTTTTAACATCACCATGCCTTCAAGGACAAATGTAACTGTGGATCTTTTTCTATGATGAACAACTTCTTCATGGTAGTATGTCTGTTCAAAATTGCCTGGAAGTTATAGCACATAGTAATATTGTGAGTTTTGCTTTGCAGTTTATCCACAGATTAATATATAGCTTAAAAAATCAATGAACTTTAGAGGAAGTCTGATATTCAAGTCTGTTACACAGAACAAGGTGAAGAATCTTCTGAGGAAACTGGACCAGGACAGGGACAATTCTTGGTCCATATGTCTATTACTATCTTATACAAACAAATTTTAACCAGTCACATTAACAAATTACTACTAATAGAATACGTGATGATGAATGGACTGTACTTATACAGCACTTTGCCAGTCATACTGACCACTCAAAGTACCACACGCTACATGTCACTATCACCCATTCACACCCCGATAGGCACATCGGGAGGCAACGTGGGGTTTATTGTCCAAAGACACTTTGGCATACACGGTAGTCTGGGGAAACTTAGAATTGATCTCCCAACCCTCCTGCTGAAAGATGACCAGTCTTACACCTGAGCTACAGCCGTCACAAATTCAATCAGTTGCCAAATTCAATCATTCAGTCTGTTTATAAATTAAAAGATGCTATATTCATCAAAGCTATCATCTTTAGGAATTGTCACTGTTAACTACCAGAACACCCAAATACTATCCAAGGACGCTACTTTAGGAGGGATTCACGATATTGGATTTTTGGCCGATATCCAATATGCTGATATTTCACAACTCATTTGGACGATAACCGATGCCGATTTTAAAGTTTTAAATAAAGCCATCTTCAATCCTTGTGCAACATTTAAAAAATACTTCTGCTGCATCTGCTGCAGAGCTGGTAGTTGCCGGTAATGTGATAATGTTGCACAGTGGGCACGTTCTTATGCTGTTCCCATGCCCCATGGATTAAAGAAAAGCAAGAACAAAATAGCAAAAAAGCAGTGTTCTGCAGGTTTACCACCAAACAACAGCTGTTACATGTTGGTTAATTATATTAGTTGATATCCAGACGATATCGACATTCAGTTTTAAAGCCAATATTGGCCAATGTTGATATTGGGCCAATAATGTGCATCTCTACAATTTAGAGTACTGGCAGGTGCAATCTAAGATGGATGTACCACAAAGGCATAGCTTTCAAGGATCTCTTGATTTTGTTAAGGTTTTCTGCTCATAATCACTTAAAATCTGAGCAAAGCAGCTATGAAAAACTATAAAAAGATTTTTTAAAACTACCATAAAAATGGCTCTTCATGAATTCATCTTTCAAAATGATTGTTTACTATCGAATGGGTAGAAAGAAAGTGATATCAACACTTATTTAAGAAAAAGCTAATGAATGTACTGTATTCCATTTGCTCACTAGATTTATTTAAAGGATAACTTTTTTTTTTCAACCTGGACCATAAGGTCCAGGTTGAAAAAAAAAAAAAGTGGGTGTTCTAGGAGTATACGTGCATTTACTCACCGGTAAAGTTTCTGCATTACTTTGAGTCCTGTGGAAGATATTACATGGAGACGCCAGTTGGTGTACATCCAGGTGGAGATGGGGCAACATTATCTGCAGCAAAAACCCCTTGATTTCATCAATGCTTTAAGTAGAATGAATTAACGAATGAGTACTTTTGTCCTGTGAGTTCAGAGTTTTGCAAATTGTGTTGTTGTTGTTGTCTGGGTAGCGAGCTGCTCTTCTCAGCTATACTACGGAAGCGCTCATTGTGAACGTGCGGCCCCAAAAAGGGTGTATAACACCCTGATAACTAATGGAAAGCTAAACCTGGACTCACGGGACAATAGTACTCGTTTGTTTGTTCATTCTACTTAAAGTATTGGTGAAAATCAAGGAGTTTTGCTGCAGGTAATGTCTAATATAGTGGCTGCCCCGTCTCTGCCATTTTACTGGACGTACACCGAAGGGCAACTCAACGTAATATCTTCCCAAGGAGTCAAAGTAATGCAGAAACTTTACTGCTGAGTAAATGCACATACATAGTCCTAGAAATAAGGTCCAGGTTGGAAAAAAAAAAAAGAAAGTTACCTTTAAATAGACTACAGTATACTGTACATGTTGTAAGCCATGCAGCAACATGCAGTTTGATCCCGTTTCCTTCTGAATGGTAACAGAGCTGATCAGACAATTCCCACAAAATCAGATGCACACTGGACTTGTTAGCGAGTGGTTTGCACTTTGAGGGAGTGAAAAGAACAGCAGGTGAGCTAAGTGGAATCAGTGACGTGACTTTGAAAGGTTCCTCTTGTAATCCAAGTTCTTGCTTCATGCCGGGAGCCTCAAACAGACAAATGAATGAGAAGAAAAAATGGGGGGGAAAGGAGTTCGTTTGACAGCTGTAGCCAGCGGGTGGACTTACAGACATGTCATGCTGACCCACATTAGATTTGCCCACTCAGAAAAAGAAAGGAGAGATGAGAGCACGAAAACTTGTGTAGAGGTGACAGGTGTCTGTCCTTTCTTTACTCCGTCTCCTCCACCTCTCAGGCATCTGAGGCAGTAATTGGTGCTGTCAGACACACAGTGAAGGACAGAATGCACAAACATACACATATGGTCACAGATGCATACGCATACATAAAAAAAAAAAAAAAAAAAAAAAAAAAAAAAAAAAAAAAAAAAGAAAAAGTGAGCTTTTACAATACTGAATTTCCCTTCGGGGATGAATAAAGTATTTTTCATTCTTTCATTTCATTCATTCATACACACACACACACTTCTGCCCTTCAGCATGCACCCCTAGGGCTTAAAGCAAGAGAGGTTTGAGAGGAGTATTCACTACATTCACTACCAGCTGTGAGAGACAGAGACAGCAGAGGAGGGCAAGGGAGTACGAGGTAGAAATGGAGGCAGTCGCAGACAGAAACAGAGAGGGCAAACAGGAACAGAATGCACAAGAGACACAGAAAGCAAAGAAAAGGATGGAGGTGGAGGAGCTACACGGACATGAGGGTGGAGAGGGATGGAGAAGAAGTGACAAGAATGTGTGAATGTGACAGAGAGGCAGAGAGGAAAGGAGTATGTGTTTGAATCAGAGTGAGAGGGATTATGCAACTCCACTGGTGACAAAGCAGATGAGCATGATTTCAAGTGACTGAGCAGAGAAGCCATGGCCTTCCCAACAGTGTCTTTAGTGCACGGCAGAGAAAAAAGTGGATTAAATAAGACAGATATTCATGCAACTACAGCAAAACGAATGTATTTTGAAACTTAAATGGTTTTTTATTGTTCTTGATTACAAATAAAACTATCTTGCTACTGACCCATCACCATCTCCAGTAGCTCCATTTAAAATCCCATGTCATAAGAAACAAATAGCAACCCACGCACCGAAAATACTTTTTTTTTTTTCAAAGTGAATCTTGCAAAAAGGCATATCTGCTTGCTTCTTTCAATAAATGGTTTCAATAATCAGCAAATAAAAATGAAAAAGAAAAAAAAAAAAAGAAAGAAAATCCTCATTAGACAAGTAAAGGTTGAGAATGGTTTGTGCTGTTGAGCCCCAGTTAGACTGGCTAAACTACAGATGGTCTTTCTCTCTGGAGTTTACATGATCTCTCTTGGGTACAGTACTTCTGCTTCCTCACACCACTTGTGAGTCTACATTAGCCACAGGTGTGAGCTTTTGTACTTGTCTGTCTCTGTGTTGGCCCTGTGACGGACCAGTAACCTGCACAAGATGTACCATGCTTCCGCTGAACGTCAGCCACTAGAGCAGGGTCCCATCCACAGTAAGAATGTATGGTACTGGAGTGAAAGCCAAAAGAAGCTTGAGATTCATAAATAGTAACATTCTGTACGGTCATGCTGATACCGTATATCATTATTGCCACTTTAGTTAGTGATAAACTGAAATTGAGATGATAAATCATTTTATCTTAACGTGGTGGTTTGTTGGAGCGATTGTTACTGAAAATCACAACCGCATTCTCCACAAATCCCATTATGTTTCTCTTTCACAGTCTGTTGATTCTTCCTCTGTTTAAACTGGGAGAACATGTCTCTATTCTCTGTAAGCAACTTCCTTTTAAGCCCTGAAACAGTTAATCAGATTTAATCTATTTCTGTGTCCACCATTAATCACATCAAAACACATACACACATTTAAACACACTTCGCCTTAAGGGATTAAGAAACATTGGGCTGTAAAAGACAAAAAGAGAAAGATGAACCCTTGATCTATAAATGTTTAATGAGTGCAGACAGAGGAGATAAGGGCTAGGAGGAGAAGGGGGACAGAGAGAGAAATGGTGAGGTGAAAAAGGAAGACAAAGCCAGAGGAGATGGGTGAGGAGCAAAATGGGTGACTTGTAGAGAGTGAGAGGTGGAGAATGGTCTAATTATAGAAGCAGACACCAAATCATGGTTAGAAAATAACAGAGGGAGGGAGAAAGAGCCAGATATGGAGAAAAAAAAGGCTGTAATAGGAGGTGTCTGGTGTTTGTCTAACACAGAGAGAGAGGCTAGTAATGATTCCATTAGCGCTTCACACTGAGACAGAGAGACAGGGGACCAGAGGGAGAGACAGAGTGGAGGGAGGCAGAGGGGGTGAAGGTGAGTCGTAGAGAGAGGCCAAAAAGACGAGTAAGGCTCACACAGAACATAAGAAAACAACTTGTAGCATCAGCACAGCTGAATGGCTAAAAAGCAGCACCCACAAAAAGAACAAGAGAAAGAGAATCCAAGCCTCCATTAAGTGGCTCGCTCACAAGTGCGATGATTTTACAAATGCCCCTCCAGGCCTTCTCTCTATTTTTCTCCCACATCTCACCCTTTATTTCTTTGTGTGATAGAAAACAAGAGAGGATGATTTAAATGCATTAGCGGCATACGTCGTCCCAGTTGAAGACCTCCAGATTGTGTCAGGCCAGTGACCTTTTGTTTGGAGCCGATGCAAAGCACAGCAAGGACTCTTTAAAAGCATGGCCCTCGTTCTCACAAGGACACATTAAAGTGCAACATATCGGGCTGCCGTACATCCCTGTGCCCTATTATGTCTTTTCTGCCTGTTAAAATAAGGCCGATTATGGATGCAGCTGCATTAGCTGGATAAGTGAATTGTGATGAGGGAGGGAAATGGTATCAGAATAGAGGCATGTGCAGGCAAAATAGCATGGCCGTCAAAGTTATTTGAAACAAAAGAAAGCTGGTTTCCAGGGTGGGAATTTGGCATTATTTCACAGGCAACAAAAAGACACAAGATATATTTGGCTGACATACGTGGGACAGGAAATTCTCCGGCTGAATAACAGGGAAATTTTTATTGCCATGCAAATCCCTCACAAGATCCCACAAAGACATCTTTCCTAATACTGAGTAGGTGGAGGAGACATCCCTGCGGTAAAGAAGCTTCTGCTCACCACAAAAGAGTGAGATCTCTTGAAAAATGTGTCTTCCTTGTTTCAAAAGTAATTACATCAGACAATATGCCTTCAAATGTACTGAAATCTTTCCTCCCTGTGCTGAACACTTCATGCTCACAAATCTGACCATACTGTAACTTATTGGTCAACTGACACATATATTTTCCGACCTTTGACCTTAAACTGTCAATTAAAGTCCACCATCAGCTTTGCAGGTAACTCAAGCACACATAGACATGCATTCACACACACATGGATGCACACTGGCATACAGTTATTGAGTTAAAACTAGCTTGTTAAATGCTCTGACATTATTGTATTTATTCTCACTGGAGTAATAAAATGTAAGTAACCCACTGATGAGGTCATGGAGACCACTAAGGTCAAACACTTTGCTGTGTCAGGTTGATTTTAAGCAAAGCTCCAATACAGGGAATGTGATATAGATCTACACAGTGAAGAAAACAGAATCATTTCAAAGCCTGTCAGTGAGATCACCTGACATATAACCACAGCAGACAGACAGACAGACAGACAGACATGTAGCTCAGCAGTCTGTCTTATGATTGAGATGCAGCAAGTGTTCTGCCACAATCTGTGCACATTACCAGTCCGCAAACTGCATAGCACAGTTTGTTCTTATTCAGTAGTCTCCAAGGCCCAGCTGCCAAGTTTTCTGAGCGTCTTGGCTGCTGCTTCTCCCAAACAAGTGAAATTGCATTGTGCGCACCCATTTCAAGTCTGCAGAGATGAATATCTATGATTCCATTTTCTTTTCGGGAAGGAAGCGAGTCCTTGGGGACAGGTGACAGCATGAGCGTAATACAGCTTCCTCAGTCAAATGCATGCATGCACAGTATGCACACGCGCACACACATACTAACTCGCACATATACTGCACACACCATCTGGGGAGTTTTACAACTCAATAATCTGCTTCCAAAGGCATACCTTTTCCCTTTCTCGCGACTACACAACACACATCAATAAGCCCTGTCTCAAACACACTCATGCAGCTCTCCTCCATGAAGAAGGGAAAATAAGATATTCAGCTCTGACAAACACACATAAATATGAAGAGGAGATGCCTCAAAGCAAATCCAACCCTTTCTTCCGTCCTTGGTGTGTTGGGGGTGACGGCAACCACACACACACATTTAAATAAAGTGCACCCATAAACTAAATGTACAGAGATATCAACATTATGCTCTCAGTTTCACAGCAAAGTTTACCAATGCGCCTGCATAAACAGACCCGCTCGCATTTCAGAGGTGTAAAAAGATGGGCAGATGCACACACACACACACACACAGTTTTTACATTTTTACTCTTGGCTCAATGCCATGTGTATGTTTTGTAAGATATTTTGACATCAGTTTTTATTTTCCTCTCAGAAAGCTGGCAACCATTTATGAGATCTGTGTGTAAACTAACACACACAGCAGAGCTACTGTATTTTTGCTGAAGAACACGGTCGTATTAGAACACGACCGCACCACAAACATTTCTCTTTGTTCTTCTTGTTAAATGCCCCTCTCTGTTGGTCTCACTTCCTCTGAAACACACATTTCTACACACTTACAACTCCACCCCACACATGCTTCAGCAGCCCCCCCCCCAACTTACGCTGGCAGACGTCCTTGTTCTCCTCAAAGCCCGGTTTGCACACACACCTCCCGATGGGAACCAGCCAGCCTCCGTCTGCACTGCAGTACATTTTGGGAGCTTCGAACTCCTCAGAGTCATTCACGCACACACCATGGACCTCCACCAGCGCCGTGTCCCCCCCTGTTATTGTGTCGGGGAACTGGGCCAAGTTGAGCACTGTGAGCGGACACTGCTTGTAGAAGACCCTGACTGAGACCAGAGCGATGCAGGCGCCCAGGTCCTGGAAGGCCAGGTAGAAACCCTTTTTACTCAAGTTGCTGATGTCTCGCACCTCCGTGTTCAGCTTCATGACACGATCACCAACATCCACCTGTGGACAGGAGATATATGTATTCATTCATGTATTAGATATTAGACTGAAAAATAATATGCAAGAAAACTAAATAAGTTAACCTAGATACAAACTTCAGTTTAATTTAAGATTTAGAAAAACATGTTAATCTAACAACTCTTTCTCAATTTAATTATCCAATTATGAAAAAAACATAAATAAAAAAAAAAACAACTTAAAGGCAAAATAGGATTTAAATCCAGAACAAGCCATAATAAAGGCTTTTTATTTTTGTACTTCTCAAGTGCCTCAGTACTTCAGTTCTTTTTCCAGGATTTAAATCTATATGAAAAAACAGTCTTAAAAAAAACCTGATGACAGTTCAGTTTAAGTGGGATTCTTTATTGAGATGATGCTAAACTGCATCATTGGAATTAAATAGTTTATGTTTGTACACACAGTGTACCAGTTTTGTACTAGTTTTAACAGTAAATGCAAAGCATCTTATATATGTCTTATGGGTGCATGTGTGTGTATCCATACCTGTGTAAAACTCTCATCTGCAGCAATAGTGTCAATCTTGACATACTGGCTTTCTTTGATGAACCACAGGTTGGCATTGTTGGACTCATAGTAGTACATGTTGAAAGTCTGCAAAACAAGCACTGTACATCAATTCTCTGGCTGGATAAATGTGCAATTATTAGATAAAACTTTAATAAGCTTCATCTGCTTATCTTCTAAGTTGCCTCTAAATTCCCTGCATGGATGCATGAAGACACTTGCTGATTGGCTACACTGATTTACACTGTATCAGTGGAAGTCCTCACTTCCTGGATATGTTATGGAAGGGTGTAATGGTCATTCAAGGCAGATATAACCAGATACAGTGCAGAGGATCCACGCTGTCAGGCTGATTAATGAAAAAAATCTAATAGCCAAACCTTAGAATTAAAATGGGAGGGTCAAGGTGGTAAAAAAAAAAGCACTCAGGGCATCTTTTATTTCATTCAGTATCTTACTCTCATCCTTCATCTTTTTATGTATTCATGATCCATAAAAGTGTATTTCAACTAGTGTGTGTATTTGTATTCACTGAAAAAGGCTAAAAGATGTGCTTCTCTGCAGAGTAAAGTTTAAAGAAAGCACTGATATCATACATCCATTTTCTTTACCCTCTTATTCAAATGCAAGGTTGCTGGAGCATATCCCAGCTGCTATCAGGCCACACCAGGTTGTGCCAGTTCATTACAAAACAAATAGAACAAGTAAACCTCTCGCATTCACATTTATTCCAAAAGAGGGTTTAGGAACAACAATCAACTTAACATGCACAGTTTAGGACTGAGTGCCCACGCGTGCATAAGGAGAATATGAAAAGTCCATGCAGAAAGGCCACAGCTGTGGTTTAAGCCAGTAACCATCATGCTGCGAGGTGACAGTGCTAACCACCACACCACCACACAGCCGGCAATGATTTCATGCTAGTGATAATTATATTACAAACAATGACTTTTCAACTGCCTATGAATAAAATGGTTATAATGCTGTTTATGAAGACAAAATGTTGTGAAATTATCTAATATGCTGAAATAATAAGAGACACAAATCTCTCCATCACTTAATGTTCATTCTCCACTGATAAGTGACTCCATTTGTCTCCTTTGAAGTTTCCAATTTTGTGTGTTTAGGAAGTGTTTTGTTTCTGTAAATGTCCTACTTTGTGTTCCAATTAGTCCAACATTTTCTTTATAAATATAATATGTGCATACACGTCTGAGCTGTCAAACACTGATATAATAATAGCTTCAATTATGTTTAAGAAGAGTGTCTAGTCTAGAGTAGTTATCTGAACAATTTCTGCCTCCATTATGCTTTTTTTTTTTCCATCACTTTCTTCACTTCAAAGAGCAGAAAGTTACACAACGGCACCCATGGAGCAGGTCAGACTTCAATGTTTTGCTCACCAGGATTGAACACAAAGCAGCACAAAAGCAACAGGAGGACTTAGTCACACACACCAGTTGTGTGGACGTTTGTTATCTAACCATTAGAGCTCCCATGCTGTCCATGTGTCAGAAAGCCTGTTAGTGTGTTATAAGAAGTGTTTATAATGATGCAGACCTCTTTGCAGGTACCGGGGACCCCTGGCAGGCTGTTACAGTCTCTCAGGGTGAACTTGATCTCAATGTAGACGCGCTGCGCTCCATCCCGGTTGATGTGGCGCGTCCGCAGCCAGTTGTTCTGATTGGCTTCCATGACGTTGCACACCTGGTAGGTCCTCATCGGGGTGTTCCTCTCATCCATCACGCTGATCTCCTCCCACTGAGGAAGAGAAAGAGAGAGCGATATGTTACTTTGCTGTTTCAAACACATGTTTGAGGCAGGTCCAAGATCTTTCATAACATCATTGATTTTTTAAAGGAGAGCAAAGAGAGCGAGGGTATGAAAGATGGGAAGATGGTAAAGGAGGAAATTTAACAGACTTTAGGGGATAGAAAACAGAAACCAGAAAGCAGATGAAAAATTAAAAAAGCAATAAAAAAGCAGGATGATGTGGGGAATGGAGAGAAGAATAAATGGGTCAACAATGAGGAATTCAGCCAAATAAAGAGTTAAGGGGCTGCCGAGAAACATATGTCATGAAGTGGAAATTGTTTTAGGTAAAACATAAATTTCTAATCAAAGACAGAGTGGAAGTGAAATTGAGGAAGCACATGACCGGCCTGACAACAGCCCCACTCAGATGTGATCTTGTCTCTTCATTAATCAATGAACAAAGAAGATCTTGGTTCAAACATGGCTGAAGGGGGAAACTGGGCCTGAGTTCAGTGAACTGTGGTTCAGCGCAAACCAACACTAACCCCGCATGTTCTGTTTTCATGTCTGGCTGAATATGAGTGATGATCTGTGTCAAGATGACTGAAGGAATGCCTTTGTCCGCGCTGCACATGTGCGCAGAGCGAGCCTGTTTTTCTAAAGTGAATGCCTGAGTTAGAGCTTAAAGAGGTGGAAGTGTGTGTACGAGAAAAAGACAGAGAGAGAAAGAAAGAAAGATGGAGAAAGAGTGTTAGAAGGAGTAGGTAGGACAGAGCTACTTTGTCTCCCGTCATCTGCTACCATCTGTTTCCACTTCTGACTAACGCTGTAATTGAGAACACTTCTCGCATGAGCAGGAAAACATTTCTATCAACACACACACACACTCACGCAAATTTTCACACACACGCATATAGAACATTTCTATTCCATAAAGAAAAAGAAAATAAACCAATTTGGTTTCAGTCTCTTTAGATATTTGATCCGTTCACATAGAGGCTCACTGGATTTCTTGGACACACACACAACTCAAAGCCCACAAACACAAATGGATGACTCTGTTTGTGGTGAGGGATGAGAGGACCACCATCTCTGCTCTAAGCTGCTGTCATCATCTTGAGACTAAAGCTTTAACCTCTGAAGTGTAAAGCACACGTCATCTTTGCAGCTGCCCAACAATATAAATATGTAATGTACACACACACACACACACACACACTGCACCTGCATGAGCTGCAGTAAGCAGCAGTGCTTGTCATTCTTCATTCCATCATATGGACTCTTGGAATCTGTCTTTTGGTATCAGATCATTAGCATTAGGGTTAGTGTGTTAGCTAACATGCATCTGGTCTGAAAGTTGCAAATTATAATTCAAACTGTTTTGGTAATTAAACCCTAACCACACAGCGATTGGACAGAATAAAATGTAAGCCAACTGTGATCTCTCTAACAAGAATAGCCTATCAGTCGCTAAGGAAGATGTAGTGTAGCAGAATTCCTCAGTGCTGCTGCAGGGGTACCATAGGCATCGTAATGTAAGGCTTAAAGGGCTCCTGAATGTTTGTGTGTGTTACAGTTGGTGAGAGAATGCACTCCAGAAAAATGACTCTAATTCATATTTCCCAGGTCCCAAATTTCAAAGAATGCAAGAACATGCCAGACCAGCGAAAGGAAAAAGAAGAAAAACCAGCAAAAATTCAAAGAAACCTTCAAACAAGTCAAGTCCGAGCTAAGGTTGAATTCTTGAAGTTAATCTGATGTGAAGGCTCAACAACCCGTCAAAGGTTTGACGCATTTCCCCTCTGAGACCTTAGTGCTAAAACAGATCCACATACAAAAACACCCCCGCGCGCAGACTTGCACACTCCAGCTCTCTCTCCTACATTCAGATGCTTTCAATCGCCATGGCCTCCACTGTGCTGCAGTCAGAGCTCAGACAAAATGAGCTTCTCGTTCCTGACCCAACAGTCCTTCAACAAAGCAACCGAGAAAAGTAGGAAAACAGTAAAGATGAAGAGGAGAAGAAGGAGGCGCAAATCTGTTTAAGCTGTTGCACCCAGCAGACACAAATGTCCCTGACAGGCTGTTTAAAGTTTGAAGATTACACACAGTATAAAGGATGTATCACTGGAGTCTCGCTCAACAATGTGCGCATGCAGCTACTGAGAGTCGCTGTGATCACCAGCGCTCGATTCAATTACAGAACAAAACACAAGACTGAGGGAGAAAAGAGGGGAGCGAAGAATGAATGTTGGTAAATTACAGGCACGCCTGGCAGCTAAATAGACCCATCTGTGCAGACCCAATACCAGTCGGACATCACAGGACAGTCACACACACACCCACCCACGCAACCTCGCAACGCTGAGCCCCCTGGGAGTGGTGATTAAAGCATTTATGGGAATAGTCATTGAGGGATAAAGAGGGCTTTATGATGTCTTTGTTTATTTCTTTGTAGACAGAGTTTGGAGTGGCTGGATTACTGCCACTTCCTGCTGAGTGACTTATTTCCCTCGCTGGCGAGTCTGTTCAGTGTCACTTTTGCCTGGTGCAAAGCGCAGGTGTGTTTAAGGACATTAAAACAAACTCCTTTGCCCCATATCTGCCAATGATACCACAGCTGCTTGAGAGAAAATCTACTGAAAATACAACTGGGAAATGTTTGGATAGGCTCAAGAGTTTAAGCTCTCTCTTACTCAACAGCCATGTGCGCAAATAAAATGCACGCTCGCCAACTTCAAACTGCTCTGCGCTGCTTCAGTGGGAACAGTAATTAACATTTAGAATGAAAACGCCCTCCTTGAACCCTCAATCACCTCGGCCAATCAGCAAGGAGCCCACCTGATTGCTTTGAAGTGAAGCAGAGACGTCAGATTGGGGTTTTACTTAAACCATTCACCAGCTTAACATAATATCCCTCCCTCGGCAATCATCTGATGGGTACACCTACGAGGACATAATTGGCCCGCAAACTCTTGAAACAAGTTCTGGCTTTGGAGGGGGAGGCAGAGAGTGGTTAGGTTTGGTTTAAACAAAGATGGAAGATGAGGTAAAACGGGAGGGGTTGGGGGGTTGCTGAGCCTCTTATTTTCAAACATCATTAAGACGTATCTGTTTTGTATCCCTCAGTAGGAAAACCCCCACACAGTGACAGAAGTGGGTCGCTCAACTCAGTCTCAGCCACGTCCGGCCTCGCACGACCTGGATTAAGAGTGACCTGCGAGGGTCAAGTGTCGTTTTGGACTAATTCAGGTAGACACTGGTCTTATATTAGTGGGAATTGCCTCTCACTGGGAATAATCCCAAGGATTAAGGTTCATAGGTCAACTAGATAATCCTCTGATATGAAACATGGGGGCTTCCTGAAGCCCTGGCACCTTTTCTGCCGCAGTTTATCACTCTTCTGCTTTCTCTAAACCGTTTATCCCCCTTTATAGCCACAAAGCATCAATAGATAAATTATTTTCAATTATACCAGCAATAATTTTTCCCATATGCACTCTGGCATTTACAGTGATATTTACAAAAGTACCATTATATCTTTGTCAACAAGCAGTTAGCTTTACAAGCCCAAACAGTGTCTAGTAAAAATGTTTAATGCTGATTGTTTTTTGTCCAACAGATTAAGATACTTGGCTGAATTAATCCACAAATTACTGTGAAGATTTAGGAACTTTTCCTCAGGATAGATTTCTGCAAGTAACACCATGAATCAAAAGTCTTTTCCTGTAAGAAACACATACGCCTCTCCTCCGTGTAACACCACAAGAGAGTAGTTAATGCCTTAGCACGACTCTGAGGGATTAACTTGGACTAAACCATATGCTGGTAAACATACAAGACAACAAAGAAAAACAGACATAAATAAATGTAAAAATCCTTTTCGTTCAGCAGACCAGACCAAACAGTAGACAAGAAATGTGTTCAGATGCTGATATTAATGTGAGGCTTTATCAATATTCTTCCAAAAACTCGTCCTGATGCTTGTTTGTTTTGTTATTTCAAGACATTTTAAATGCAAATGTATTGAGACTCAACAGACACTAAAATGGAGGTCTCAAGATGTTTAAAGGTTTTCCAGCTATTACATGTAATTTTCATTTCTACAGACTGAGAAAGACCAGAAGCGTAGGAATATGAGACGGAAAACGGCCAAATGAGAACAATAACAGCAAAGATTTTAATAGATTTTTTTGTTTGTTTGTTTAGATAAAACAGCTATGAAAATAATAACTACAACAAACAATGTCTTGTATCTTTCCGTATAACAAAATCTTGTTGCAGTTATAAAGGAATTCATTGGTATTCTATAGAGTCTAGAGCTTAGCACAGTCTCCCAGAGCCAGATTTTTATTCATTTTCTTAAACAAGAATGTAGGAAACGCCAGATCCCCACATTGTTGTTACTTCCATGGAAAAAAAAAGAAGTTTATTACTTCACTTTTCAGGTAACAAATTTCTTTGACGATAAACTAACAACATGTGTGCTTTCCTGGCCTCCCCAACCTGAACCGCATTTTCAGGAAACCTCTCTTGTCTACTCTAGTTTTTAAAAATGAGATTGAACCTCTTTGCTGCACCACACATGGAACATATTTTGCTCTTATATAAGGACCTCAAAGAGAGAAAGAAAAAAACATACACAAACATCCACAATATGACCACACAATTAGAGCATTTCATTTAGGTGAACTTGATACCCTTGATTGCTTGAGAAAACAACCTTGCTTAGCTCTGCTCACTTCAGCTGCCTCTCTGCTGCACAAAACCATGAAACCGCGTGTGGCATCCTGCAATTTAGCACACTGATGCTGAATAGTGAAGGGAAAAGAGAGAAAGAAGTGTGACTCGAGAGGAAATAGAATTAATTCAGCGCCATTCAACAGCTCCTGCACTACAGTGACATACAGATCCCGCTCTGTTGAAAGCACTTTGTCGCTCTTCCTCTCGATGCTCTCTCCCTCTTCCTCTCTTCACGTCTCTGTTGTCATTTTCTGATTCATGGTGGCTGCACTCCAGACTCCCTTGGTCCCTGTACCTGAAAAAGGCTCGTTATGCAACCTCCCATCCCCTGCAAGTGCACATGCAAATACGTCCTCTTACGTAAGAATATTTACTCCCCCACCTTGTCCCTTCTCTCCATCCCAAAAATTGCAACCCGTAATAAAAGGA
The DNA here is from genome assembly GCA_023101725.1 of Atherinomorus stipes. NCBI lineage: Eukaryota > Metazoa > Chordata > Actinopteri > Atheriniformes > Atherinidae > Atherinomorus > Atherinomorus stipes. The sequence goes on from JALJCO010014045.1 coordinate 113,892, forward strand.
GGCTCCAGTGCCACCACGTTTTCAGCACAGCAGAAGTGATTTGTAAATTCCCCCTGCAGACTCCCGATTTAGCAAGGAGTGCTGAGGAACCCAGTGCTCTCTAAAACACGCAGCCCAAAGCAGCAAACTCCCAGAAAACACGACCTGCTAGTTAGAATCAGATTCATACTTTCAGGGTCAGCTCCATGGATGATGGATATTTGTTTGGGAATGTAAGGGTGCATGTGTGTGTGTTTTACTGCACATACTCACCCCCTCATTAGGGTAAGCCTCCCAGCCAAGGTCGGCCAAAGCTGACATGGAGTCCAGTAAAGTAACTGCAACAACAACAAGAAAGGAACAAATATGTCAACACCCACATACGCATTGTGTGTCATTTCCCCACACAGACATGGTGTGTTTGTGTTTTTCTTATATTGCATAACATCACGTGTCATAAACCTTCCACATACGGTAAAATCTTGCAAGATGTTCTCATGTTTTATATAAGTTTTGTTTTCCTGCGTTGGAGTGCATCTGCAGTGGAATTACAAGCGGTGCTAAACCTGTAATTTCAACTTTAAAAACCCAATGGGTGATGTCACGGCTTGAGGAGATACAAAATCAGTTAGTGGAACCACATCATAAAGAGAGACTGTTAAATTTCCCCTTTTAAACCTATTTTCTGACGGCATCACAGCCTTTTAAATGCACAATACGGGAAAAACAACGTTTTTTCTGCTCATCAAGGCTCTTTTCTCATAGTTGTTGAACTGCTATTATTATATATCAAGTAGCAGGCATGGGTTCAGATTTTTCTTCAGGCATTTTGACTATTTCATTCAGCTTCAATTGACATTCTTTATGAATGCTGAGAGTTTTGTGGGGCATAGCTATAACAGCCAACTGCCATCAAGGACAACATGCAACAGTAGAATGAATGAACAATATTTTGCACATGTTATTGCCAGAGTGTGATCTCCATGTGACTGGAGGAAGTGGAGAGAGGTTGCAGGGAGGTGAGAATGAAAAATGAGGAAAAGAAGTGGAAGGACGACCACTGGGAGGCAAAATGAAAACCTGCTCATATTCTGGAGGGAAGTCCTCCACCTGAATGTGTGTGTCAATTGTTTGTGCATGTGTAGGTGTGTGGCTTGGCTCACTCAGGTCCTAATCAAGCCCTCAACACTGTTGACCATCAATATTTAATCAGCATCCATCTGCAGAGACTCCTGCTTCTTTTTCCCTTCTCTCTGTCTCTCAGCCACACACATTGTGGCTCTGCTAGGTTATCTTTCCTCTTCTGAAATGTTGGAGCCATTACTTACAATCCACAGATCCCAGAGCCATTGACCTCACACACTTTAAACTAACTGCATCACTTTAAAGCAGCTTACTTTCTATATTCACTTAAATTCTTACTGTGTGAGTTAGCAGCAGTGACCTGAAATAAAAAACACTTTAGGATTCCTGTAATGTTTCTCTTCTTAATGCAAATGAGACTAATCGCTCAGCTGAGGAGGACCAAAAGTGTCTGCTTACAACTTGCTGGTAGGTATAACAAAGAGCTCTCCTCTTATCTTCCCTTGTCTTTCTCCTTCTCTTGCAGCCATGCTGCTCATCAGCTCTACCTGACTTCCAGCCCTTCTCCTCAGCTCAGCACACAGTGACAGCAGGGAGGGCAGCCATGCTGAGTTAGTGACAGTGGGTATAGATGTGCTTTGAGCGCATGCAAAGGCACTCATACTACATCTGTATGTCTGTGCACGCACTTGCACAAAGCAGTGTATGAGTGAGAAAACATCCTACAAGAAAATCCAGCATAAAAGTATAGTAAAGCAAAGAGTCAAAACAGTGGAGCCAAGCAGAAAGAGAGAGAGAGAGAGAGAGAGAGAGAGATCCATTAAATGAGAGGAGAGAGACAGAACAGCAGAGAGAGAGGTGCTGTGCAACAAAAGGTCAGAGTAGGCCTCTACTCCATGCGCCTATTCAGAGGAACTGAAGGCCATTTAGACTCAGTCCATGGGCTTTTGAGTGGCAGACAGAAATGGGACATAATAGTATAATAATATATGATTTCAGGACTCAACAGAGACACACACATACAATGTTTTTCATACACAATGATATGGCAGAGCAGAGATAAAAGCTGCATATTGACAAGGTTTGCAAAATTGTCTGTTCCAGATTTACCAAATTAGAACTCAGATCTTCTATCATCAGCTTCCACAGACAGAGCAAATCAGTACACCTGTGATTGCTTTAGAGGGCCACATCACCTGAATTACATAAAACATAAAAAACACAAATAAAAGGATAAAATATGAAATATTCAGTGACCAAACTTTTAAAGTCACTTGCTTTTAATTGCTTTTAATTAGAATTCCTGTCGGTGTAGCAAATGTACAAACAGAAATTCCCAATAATGTGTTCAGTGGAATATTCTGGTCTTAGTCCCGTCTCAGCAGAAAAGGTCTCGTTAATGTTATTCAATACACCTGGGATCTACAGTACAGGTTATTACATGCTGTGAGAAACATTTATAGTTTCATGGTCCACTCTAGGGGTGTAACGATTACCAGTAAAAAGATTAACCATGATAAAATTCCCAACAAAGACCAGCAAAGACCATGGAATGTTGTTTATGGGTTTGTGTACAAAAGCATCAGTTGACTGTGTAAGTGTATCCATTTTTTTCTCTCTCTCCCTTTTCTTCACTCTTTTCACTCCGTTCCACTTCTTATCATTTCTTCTCTTAACTTTCATTTCCCTCTTGTCAAGCCCAATAATATGATGTAAAATGCAGTTATAAACAAATAATTAATTAAAGAAGTAAAATTAATAAACTCAGAATGAGCTTTATATTAATAAAGCTCCTCTTGGCAAAGGAAATCTGTTCAACACAAAAAAGCAGCCAGATCATCATCATTCTGCTTGCTACGATGCTGGACAGAACAAGTTAAAAAAATTAAAAATAAAAATAAAAATAATATTCTGGTCTTAGTCCCGTCTCAGCAGAAAGAGTTTCTTTAATGTTATTCAATACACCTGTGATCTACAGGTTTTTACATGCTGTGAAAAACATTTACAGTACAGTTTCATGGTCCACACTAGGGATGTAAAATGATTAACCATGATAAAATTCCCAACAATAAGTGATACTGTTTCAAATTTTAATTATCGTTCAAACCGTGATTGATTACTGCACATTCAAAAGAAACAGCAGTCCTATTTTGTAATGTTTAATTTATGAAAACATGATGAAAGGCAATGACGGCGCCCACGTGGACAGTGCTCTGGAGATTTTTCCCTCTTTAAAAGGACAAAGTAGATGTCTAGACCCATTTTGGATATTTTTAAAGATGCGGGGGGGGGGGGGGGGGGGGGGGGGGGGGAGGGGGGTGTCAATTAATACCATGATAACAATAACCATGATCATTTTGGCTACATCCCTAGTCCACAGCCAAGATGTGTCAGAAAATTCATTTGCAACTACTGTATATCAACAAGAATTTTGGCCTTTGTTAACTACAGTAATTAGCTAGCAAAGTATGCTATGACTCTAAAACTTACCAAAGCTGTTCTTCACTGTCCTTCTCCCTTTTCATTTGTTTTTTGAACATTGATGATAAATTTAATTAAAGGTGCATTGCACAAGTTTAAATAGTATTCTTTTCTTTCCTCCACATGCTCTTACAATTGCCTGATGTGTAGAATGAGCTGATCTTTCTTCACAGTGGTTGTCTCAATAGTACTGTTTCTGCATGCTCAATAAAGAGTTTTGGTCCGAATCCTCAAGGGGGCGCATGTGGGGGAGACGAGCTGTGCGTCCTCATTCATCTGGCTGCACTCGTATCGGCCACCCCATGTCTGTGCACGTTGAGACAACACTGACGACTGCCTCTAAAAGATGGAGAGCAGGTGCGTCTCAAACCCCACTAAGACTCCAGTAAGACAAAGATGAAAAGTTTTGTCTTGTGACACAAAGACAACCAAACCGGAGTCTGACCACTGTTGTGCCGAAAAATGCCCCCCATGGTAGGGGGGCGTTTTTTGGCACAACGGTACTATAGTAAGACGGGAGTAAACAACCGAGAAGCTTTTTTCTTTCTTTTTTTTAATTGAAGGGAGCTCCGATCCAGTCTGGGAATAAAATGGGACCCACAGTTGACTTTCTTCTCGCTAACAAGGTAAATGTGATGAATGATGGAAATAAGGATTCATAATATTGCAGTGCTAAGGTTTTTGCATGTAAATGCGGCGATATGACAGTCATATGACTGTTCCTGCAGGAGAAACACTGGCCCCTTGTTGCATTTAGTTGAAGCGATAACTTTATAAGGTAGTCGTGGTCTCAGCCTCTGAATTTGGATATTTTAACTACAGTATACAAGCCAGCGCTAGCCTGTTGTTACCGTTAGCATACAGTCCGTCAGTTTACTCAAGGATCAAACCGTAAACAACTTGCAGATTTATAACTTTATTACTTCAGTAGACATCGTGACTCTAACTCTGGGCTCAGACTGAGTGTAATGTGGGTTAAACTACAGCCCACAGTCTAAGAAGCTCATGCGTGTGCATTAGTGTCACTTCCACTTGTCGCCAAAGGGGGCGAACTTCTGGAAAAAAGCTGGAACTTATGCTGTACTCCTTTAACCACTGTTTCGAGAAATATTTTTAGCTGCAGTATGAGTTTTACTGTATATAGGCTACACTTGGTAAAGAAAAACAGTTGTTGTTGAAGCTGCACAAGACCAGTGCACTTCCACCTCCAGCCCTGAGCTCTACTTCACTGAATGCATAGTATCTAGAGTCTGAGAAGTGATGCCAATGCAGAAACCAGTTAAACAAGCATACAATGACTGTTATGAACATTGTCCTGATGAATTGATGGTGTAAACTGCTGGTCTTTATTACAGCATGGTGTGTGTTTGGTTAATAATGGTGACATTTAGAGCAAAATAGAGGATAAATCAGGCTGCTGTGCAGCAGCAGGGTTACATAATGAAAGTTTCAACTGGGAACTGCATAATGCCAAAAAAGAAAATACAGTGAGGCAGAAATGCTGAAATAACAGACCGCAAATCAGAAGTTTGCATACCAGTTGGTGATGCTTCTGCCTATTTACAGTATTATTGCTTTTTAATTCGCATAGTCTATAGGCAGGGGTTGTTTTTGGTAGTGTGAAGGACCATGGCGGTCCAATTTAAGCTTCTGTCTCCTCTGCAATACCTTGTTATGATGCAATGCAAGTGTAAGAGAAGAGTTCCAAAAAATAGCATAAACTCATATAAGTCTCAATAAGCATATATTTGAAAATGAGCACAGTCAGTGCCACTCGAGGGAAACGACTGAAGAGCTACTCACTTTCATAAACCTTTTTCAGCATTTTCCTGCAAGTTTCGGGGTGATTTAAAAGAGTCAATGGGCTGTTGAACTACTTTTTAAGCCATGAAATGTATTTGAAGATAAAAATGTCAGTATTAATGCCAGCGCTATATTAACACAGTTTCATCTCAGTACAGTGATATCATGTTTAAGTGTGCAAAGCTTCTAATGCACAAACAAACATGAAAAAGGTATTGATCTTCTCACCTGGTGCTCAGAAAGATAAAAAAAAAAGCCAAGTTATGGGAGCCAAATGTTCTTTTTTTCTTATCACATGAAACTATGCTACTCCATCATACTGTCTCAACGATATGCAAAGAAATAACAGGTAAAACCTTGGAAAACCAAAACTCTACATGGCTCAGTCTTTGAGTAATGTGAAAAGGTAACTTTTTAGAAATTCTGCGCTGACTGAGATTCTTCTTATTAACTGTAAACTAAGCATCGACCAATTATTGGCTCAACCAATATTAACGGCCAATATTTAGCACTTTGCCGATAATTAGTATCAGACATTAAAAGTGTGATATTGGCGATACCACATGTGAGCCTCTGTTGGCAGCCCACAGGTAAGTATGATCCAACTTGCTGTTTCACTCACAGTCTGGCTTCACTAATTTGTTCTACTGAGTAAAGCTCCTCCCATGTTCAACCTTTAATGCACAAGTTTGCGAGGTTGAACGTTTTAATAAATCAGACGACATAAACGGACACAACTGATGATGCAGTCTGACTTTATTACAGCGCAGACGTTTGGGACAGAGCTTCCTCCGTCTGCTTTACATTTAACATCCAGCTCATTGCTCATGAGAGCATGTTTTATGTTGGAAGAATGATAATAAATAATAATCGTAATAATAATAAAAATAATAACAATAACTCCCTTCCATGATGATGTTTCCATAAATTCATGTTTCTGCAGTTTTCTCATGTGTAGCCATTATGACTATTATTGAGCTCATCATTTCAGATGCAACTCTAGTGAAGCTAAACTTACTTGGAACAAGTTAAGAATAAATGACAAAATCATACTTTTAAGCATTTCATCTGCAACATGTGTCTCCATCAGTTAAAAATCTAAGCATCTGATGAAAATCTATCCTTGTATAGGACATCATCGGGGTATTAAAAGGAGCATCTATCATCACTTTCTTTAAGCGCTCCTGTTAGAACCGCACACCAACACCTACAGGATGTTTTAAGAATGGGCAGGACATTTTCCAAGAGATCTGATTGGTCAGGAGGTGGTGACTGATCTCTGATCCAGAACTAACCTCCTCTGGAGCAGGTTAGGCGTACATCAGTTACCATGGTGATTTACACCGATAAGTGAACCAGCATGGTAGGATGGAAAACCCAGAGTTTACCCTGAAATGACCTAAATAAGAAAAAACCTACAGTAGCTCTGTAGTCCAGGCCCTGCTGTAATCACAGTTCTATGATTAAAAAAAAGAAGTGTGTGTAAAAACTAAATGAGAAGTTGTAGAGTGGCAGAGTGAGATAAAACATGTCATGATCCCAAGCATTAGAAAATCTCCCTTTTTTACGCCAGTTTTTACTGTAAATGAATATCAGCTCCTAATATCAGTTATCGGCCTCCATGATCACTTATAATCTGTATCGGCCAAGAAAAAACCATATCGGTCAATCCTTACTGTAAACATATCCTAGCACTGTCTTGTAAGCTAAAGTGACACTTAAGTCATTACATATTCTAAAGCCATTTTGCATCCCACAGGGAGAACGCACACACACACACACACACACACACATAAACCTACACATCTGCACTTTTTCTCATCTACTTACACCTATTGTCAATACCACTTATCACTTATAATCAATGACTAGACTCATCAATAATGTATTAGCTATGGTTTCCTGTCTGCTGACACAGCCAGTATCCATATAGCCAATGTGCATGTGCGTTACAAGATAGGGAGGAAAATGGAGAAAGAATGAAAATACATACCACTTCTCTTTTCAGTATAACCTAACGCAACAAATGAACTGTGTGTTTATGTCTAGATGCTCTCATTCCTTCTCCTGCATTTTTTCCACTCATGCTAAACTGTGCGTGTGAAATCTAAGCCTGGGCCAAGCCTGCTTTAGCCGGGAATACAAACACAAAGCTCATCACTCAGTCACTCAGACAAGGCTCACCTTCCATGTGATGACTCTCCCTCAGATTCATATGCACACAGACAACTTCGAAATTAGTAAGCAGCTAAAACACATCACAACAACTGCGGATCATTTTAAAAATGTTGACAGTTTGAGAAAACGTTGAAACAAGAATGAAGCACAAGACAGGACTAACATCACCTTCATATTTCAAGGCCTTTGTCATAGGAAATGCACGGACAGATCTGTGGATGTGCACATGTGACCTGATTACTGCAAAGACTGTTTGGGTAAAGAGAGACAAGCTGTCTCGATGATTGCCAGCACCAAACTGTGAGGTTTACGTTCTGAAATTAAGGAGGAGGTGAGGGTGGACAGTGTGTATTTGGGGATAAGAAATTCCTCTGCAAACCTTTAAAATCCTGAGCAACTAAGTAGAGAAAATGCTGAACATTTTCTTTGTCTCTTTGTCTCCTCATCTCTCCTTCTGTGTCTATTTTTCTTCTCACTTGTGCTTCCTCCCTCCAGGGTGTCTGTGTCTCCCTGCCTTCTTCTCTCTTTCTTGCTCCCCCTCTGCCTGCTTATGTCTCTCTACCACTCTCTCGCTGGACAGCATCCACTGCTTCAGCTGGGCTGCGAGAAGCTGTGATCCACCTGCCAAAAAATCAAACAGCACTGCCAACAGCCAGACTGGCGCACAAAGAGGCCAGGATGCTTAAACACACAAAACTGACACACACACACACACCTCAAGCCTGTGCCAGTGCCGCAACGACAAAGAGCGAACAATGGGACCACCACACGGACTCAGCAGCGAGTACAATATGCGACTACATAATGAGTTCATTAGATCTTTTCATCTCACACACATTAACGGTAAAGAGGAATGGGCAGACCTGGAAGTTATTGTACAGCTTGCTGACACCACATTCAACATGCTGGTGTCTTATTGTTTTCCCTTTAAATGAAGAACTCCCATTATTCCCTCCTAGTGAAAAACTTGGGTTTCTTTCTCCAAGAAAATGCTGAGCACAATTTTGGATAATCACTGTCCTCTTGAGAAAAACCTGCTAAGAGGAGGAAAAAAGTGAAGGAAAATGCAAATAAGGTGATGAACATTCGTTTGAGATAAACTGCTGCGCAGCAGTTGCTGTTTAATGTTTAAAGTTTAATTTCAAGCCTTTTTTCCGATCTCTTTTGAATTTTATTTTCACATCTCTGTTTTCTTCCAAAAGTAAACACCAGTGAATTTAAGTGTTCTCGTTATTTTACAAAAAATGATGGGAAAAAGGATTTCCATAATATGTTTACAGCCCTTTCACATCCACAGTGTGAAGTGATTAGAGCAGCACTTCTGCTTCGATCACCATGATTCACCACTACAGCACATAGTTCTTCATTAAATTCAAAATCCAGTTAATTAAAAATGTATTATTTGTGCTACGAATGTCAGGTGAAAGTGGAAGATAAACTATTCAAGCATAAATGAAAACATGGGATCGGACATCTCTTAATTCTACAACTGATTTTTCTGGTGTTACAACATAAAGCAACAGTTAATCTGATGAAGATGTCCGGTGATTATGACATATTTAATGATTAGCAAATCAACGTGACAGCTGCTTGTGTTAGGCTGTTGTAAAGTATTGTTGAGCGGTGGATCTGCCTCTTGAGATTGTCCTGGTAAGGTCAAATCCTCTCCTGTTTGTGTGTAACACTGTGAGTTGAGGTTTAAATATATCAGACAATAACAGCACGAAAACTCAGCTTTAACTCAATCACTTTTGAATATTGTGTCTGTTTGTATCAAGTTCAGCAAGATTTTTGGCTCCCTTCTCTAAATGTTTTCCTTTTTGTGTTAGAAAATGTTTGTTATTTTACAAGATCTGCCATGTTTAAACATCAGACAAAATCTTAAAGGAGTCATCACCCGGAAATCCCACTTTTTCACGTTAAAACATGTGTATTGGAACAGGACCTCAGTAAAAACGTGCCAGAAACTCTGGAAAGTGAAAGTGACTTCGTCTTTGAGTGCAGGCTCTCTCCTTTCACCAGAATCGGCCACAAGAGCGCGCTTTCCACAGTATGCGGTTTGCATTTGCTGCTAGCTGCTAAGCTAGCCTCTTTAGCACCACCTGAAAGCAGCTGATTACCTGCAGCGGAGTAGTTATGACCAGCTTTGTCAGAGAGGAGGACGACGACAAGGGGAGGGGGGGGGGGGGTTATTGCCGTGCTGAGCTGAGAAATTCATAAGTTTTCAGTGCTCTAACAGGAGGGACAGCACTACCAGGGACCAGTGGATTATATTTATCAGTGAGGATAGGTGCAGTCGGTAAGTGTTGCTGCTTGTGTAACTTATTATCTTTTGTGTAAGAGACCAGTAAACGGTGGTTGACGAACGAACAAGCTGCTAATGTAGCTACAAAAGCTAACACTGGTTAACTTCACGTCAGACGTCCGCTCCTTATATTCATCAGAGTACAGCCCCTTTACTCCGCGGATCCTCTCTATCAACCGTACCGTTACGTTTTTATCACGTTTTTCTCTGTTGGGACATCATTTCCTTCACTTGATCTGTCCTGATAAAACTTTTTTTGGCTTTGACATTTGCCGCGCTTACAGACAGGTCTAACTCTCGTGCGTATTCTCATGACAAACAAAAGTTGGGGATAAAAAGAGGTTAAAATGAGCTCATTACATTTTCGTCCCACCCAACTAGAATTAAAAATTCATTTGAAGATAATTTAAGAAGGATTGTGTATGACACCTTTAAAAAATGTACTTGAAGACACTTTATGACCTTAAAACAATATATTCCTGGTTCATTTGATGACACATTGACATTCATTGAGGACATTTCTGGAGTCGTTGCAACCTATAGCTCCCTGAAGATGAGAAACCCTGCAGTGCAATTTTTTCTTACGGGACGCCGCATAATGTTTCAGCAGAGTTTTGCTTCATGCACTGTGTCACATGCTAACAAGCATATGTATATCAAACCACCAGCCATTTTGAACACGCACCACGGCTGATTCAGCAAACAAACACAAGAGATAAGACGGTCTTTTACTGTCCGGAGATGCAAGATGGATGCAGCATTAGCATCCGTAGGGGACACATCCCTGAGAAAAATTGCTTAAGTTTTGTAGTATGTTTTTGTTCAACCTAAAAGTTCTTCAAAACAGCTTTTGTGCTTGTTTATTCAGTAAGATTAAGTATTTCTTAAGCATTTAAATCAGTTAAGAAAATAACACACCAAATCCCACACAAGCTGAAGAGGAAACTGGTGGAAAACCAAAACTTCCTTCAACTGCTTCACTGAGTTATGTGAGGTTGCTAGTTATAATGGAAGAGTTTAAATTGCTAACAAGGACACAGAAGTGATACAGAGAAAACAGCATTATGTGTTTTACCAAAACTGCATGAACCAACCCTGCAGTCCTGTGTGTTTACAGCTTTGGGATCGTACAATTATATCCAGACAACAAAGTTAGTGGAAAAGCAAAAGGAGGGGTCCTACATTCCCTCAGACCCAGCAATGAAATGTAAAGGTGGAGAAAAAGTGAGCCTAAAATCTGATGAAATTCCTTCAAGTTCATAAAATACACAATACAAGTTCTTGTGGGGCAGACTTACTTACAGCACATAAAACAACTCAACAACTGTGCCAGGAGGCGCACACACATACACTTTCAGTATTAGTCCCACCACACACTGGACACTCCACTTAGAGTTCAGCTCAACTGACGAGATAGTTGTCAGGGCAACAAATGAGCGGATGGAGGGTGGGATGAAGGAGTGGGAGGACTTGAGCTCTGAACTTTAGAAATAAACAGGCACCCCACCAAGACTGCTACATTCGCTGACTTCTCATCAGTCCGCTCTCCACTCATCCAAAAACCACCAGAGGCTCTCAGTCAGTCCTCCATTTATCTCCCTCTATCCTCTCTTATCCTTTCTTCACACCATTTTATTGTAGCTATGTGTTAGTCTATATCCTTCCTACCTCCAGTGACTTTTGCTTTCTGTGATTTATTGTCATTATCAGGCACCCTGTTCCCTCATTGATTAGATGTTCATGGTGGAAATACTAAATTGAATCGTTCATCAGTGGGTTTAGATGTATACAGGCTTGTTTCATTTGTGCCACACACCTTTTATTTATGGGGGCAGATGTTTTATTTAAAAAAAGAAGAAATAGATAAAGGGAAATCTCACTTATGTAATGCAGAGGAACATTACATCAATAAGAATTCATTGCACATTGTAATGACTCCCTTTTTTCTTTGACTCTAAAGTCTATTTAAACCTTTAAGGTATGTTTTTCTTTCATACTTGAATCGATTGAGTTCCATATGAAAAATTTTGATCAGCTCTTACGACATTTCAGGCAATATCCTGTGCTGTTTAGTATGAGGGATGTGTTCTCTTCAAGCAGCCATATCCAATTCATTTTTCCTGTAAGATATTTTCCTTTGGAAGGCAGTAGAATCTTGCATGATTTCAGAGGAAAAATGTTATTATTCTTTGAGTGTGATCGCCGTCTGCAAAGTGAATCCATCTATGAATAATTCAACAGATTTAAATTAAATTCTAATCCCAATTCTTCTTTGATTCACTTCCATTTCCTCCCCATTTTTACGACCCATTCCCTATCTCACGTTGATCCATTACACTTCAACAAGCATAGATTTAAACTCCGTTTTGTGATGGACTGAATTATGCTAATTAAAGTCAATTATATTGAGAATGGTGCCAGGTAATCACACATATAATTATTTACATGAGTGATAGACAGGAGCAGATCACTGAGGGTAAAAGCTGAATGTGCAAAACAAATAAAATTCAATTAACTTTTATCATGCATGCTTAAGTTGCACAGTTTTTTTAAAAAAACATCACTCATTTGACATACAGCACACAGATTAGATGATAAGACTGTGCTCAAAGAATATTAACAACTATTTGTCCTCAAGTTGAAAAACAAAGTGGTTGGTTTGATTTAATTGGTTGATATTCACCTTTTGACTCAAACTACATTATAAAGAAAGTTAAAGCTTTGACAAACACCATCTTTTAAAAAAAAACAGTTTAAAACCTTTGAGCTTCCTTTCAATTTCCATATGTTGAATGAGAAGAAAAAGACACAGTTTATCAGAAATATTGACTTAATTAGTATATTATTTGCAGCATATTTTGAAATTAATCATCTCTCAAATCTTGTAAAAGGCACACCAGTCAGCCACAATAATGACACCAGTGACAGGTGATGAGAATACAAGTCATCCAGTGGAAATGCAGCGTTTTACTGAGAAGCATTCATGGCATTCAAAGTGATGTTGCTGTGACACCCATCTAAACATTGAAGCAGACCCAGCAGAGCCCTCCTGGCAACAGCAACAGCAGTCCTCATCAGCAATCCCCAACAGGACAAAGCACATCTTTTACACTGCTAAGGACAATGGCTCAGGAACAGCTCAAGAAACACAACCGCCTTCCAAACTCCCAAGATCCCCATCAGATTGATCATGTGTGGAAAACCCCAGAACAAGACGGATCAATGAAGCAGTGAAAAAAGATTTGCGACAAACGTTAAAAAAAACAAGAGAGGAGTGAAGCATACTGTGTGACCTTTAAAGGAGATATTACAAAACTCAAAAGCTGTTTATGGAAAAAAAAAAAAAGAAAATGATAGACGTGGTGAACTGTAGCCCATCTAGTTTGCACTTTTGGACCTCCATTGTAACAGAATGCATATTAGCCTACTGTGCTATTTCACAGAAACTGACAGTACTGGCAGGACTGAAAGGATGATATTCTGACAGACAATGACAGGAGCACTGCACTAGTTTGTCGCTTGAAGAGGCTCTGGAGTGTGTACGTGCGTGTGTGTGTGTGTGTGTGTATGTGTGGGTAATGGTTTGTCTGTACATGCTGGTTGAACGCTTACAATGTTGAACTATGACACCCAGTCAGATCCAGACACTTGTTTTTTTTTTAATAAGCTTCTTCCAACAGCATGCCCAAGACTCATCAAGGGCAAGAAGCACCAAGCACACACACACACATAAAAATAATGATGTGCACAAACATAATACACACAAACACACACAAACGCAACCTTGACAATTCAGAAATCCTCTGCAGTAAAAACCACAGACACATTTCCCACTACACACACTGAACTGGTCAGTTAATGAACTGAATTGAAAAGCTATTGAGAGCTGAGTGAAGAGAATGAGCAGCAGTATGAGGATTTAAAGCTAATTGTGCAGGAATGTCTTTAAGGTCTTTGAATGTTCTTTCTCTGTATTGTTGACCTTTTTGTGCTCTTTTCTTTAGATATTCCCTCTGATGGGACAACAGCTCACACACATGTGCACACACATGCATAGCTGTCACACAGTGGTTGGTCACAGAAGGGTAAATTGGTCTAGAGTCCCAGAAGAGAGGCAGCTATGTAATTGCACGTTAGATAAAAATGCATTTAGACCAGCTTGTACTGCTGATGTGCACATCAGGAGAAAATCCCACCATGTAAGACTTATAATGCATCTAAAAAGCTGCAGAAACACACTAAGCACCACCCACTTTTAATATAAGCTGTCACTTTATAAACACACTTTGGATACCAGGCACAACCAGCCCCACGGCCCCCGCAGCACAAGTCAAACCTGCAGAACAAACACAAGAAAAGAGAAGAAAACAAGCACATTCAGCTCAAACAAAAAACGCTCAGCACAAGGAGTGAATGGAGAGGGAGTGAGAGGAAAAGAAGAAGAATGCATGTTTTCAGCTGGTGGATGGACTCTGGTCAAGGCCCGCTGATCAGTGATCTGACCAGCGGTTAAGGGCCTGTTCAGAGGGGGGAAGGGTTCAGGAAACGTGCCAGTGGTGAAGTGGTGAGAGGCCATGTATGCTCAAATCTAGCTACAGCCCTTCAACGTCGCTCAATGACGAAGGCTCCCTTTGACATTAATGATCTGAGCATCTGACGGGAATCGCTCGACCTTAAAAAACCGTTCAACTTCAGTTGTAGCTGGTTAAGAAACACACGTGTTCACCCTCATGAAGAAAAAGGAAAAATTAACTGGAAAGTAACTTTCCTTGACTGGCTGAATCCTTCACTGACACTCAAACTGTGTGGTGCATTTTGCATCTTTAAATCCTCAGATGCTCACAAATCCTCCACTGTGAAATGATGAACTGATTGATAAAAGTGGCTGCAAAAGTTACAAGAATAATGACATCTTCTAGGTTATTAATCCTTCTAACATTTCTGAGAAATGTGGTGGAGGCTGATTCCATCTATACGGGAAATTATTTATTAACACATCTTTGCTCCACATAGCTGTCTGATCTGGAATAATTGTTTAAATGATTAGGTGAAGAGAGGTGGCCTATTTAGTATTTTTTCTAATAAGATTTAAAGTTTCAGCCTCAGAGTTGATCTTTCTCCTTTTCCTTCACTTCTTTGCTTCTAACTCGATAAAACCATTTTTTTCTATTCTCTTCAAGGCTGAATGTTTGAAATGGATTCTCAATCACCTACTGAAGATAAGCAACATCTAACCTGAGCTCATATAGGATAATTGATTCATAAATAAGTAGATCCATGAGCAGAGGATGTTTTTGATCTTGGATGGGTTTTAGCTGATGTAAGAAAGCAGAGAACTGTATAACAGCTAAACAAGCCTTTATCATTATTCATATTTACATTCAGACTTCTGTCTCTAGTGAAGTCTTTGAGGGTCATGTTTTTTATCCTCTTAAATTACTTGCATTTCACCCCTGCAGCTATGTGATTTGTTATGATTCTGTAGAAAGAAATCAAAAAGAAAGCATTTCTGTAACAGCGCTGCCGTAGCTGGTCTTCCCACGAGATTAGCCGCTGTTGTGATCTCGTTCGTGGTAGAAAACTGCGTCCGACTTGACTGCAGTCTTTTTACACTCTATCTCTTATGTCGCTGGCAGTTCTCGTCAGCTAGTGTTGCACAAGAGGAAGAGTAGGATCAAAACACAACAGTAAAGAAAAAGGGGGAAAAAAAAACTCCCAGAAACAGAACATGATGCTAAATCTTTTCCCTCACAGAGGTTTGGTGGATGTTGGTAGGGATGCGGAGTTGTTTAGTTCATTTTAAAGTGTATGTTGCTCATTGTTCTCCTTGTCCTTTTCACATTTGATTTACCCACACCCTCTATACCCCCCTTCACACTCCACACCACACACACGCATTGAGCGAATCCATGATGAGGTGAAGCCCTCGTGGCAGAATCGTTCTCTGTCACTGACTTGTATTTATAACCTAATCTATCAGTGAGCCCCCAGAATATGTGACACCATTCTCTGACCACCAAACTGCCCCCAAGCCATACATTAAGATAGGATGACTGGATGTGGGTGGGTGCGTGTGCTTGTGAATACACATCCAGCTTTGCTTGTGAGTGTAGAAATAGTATTTATGTCATTAGAAAAAAGCATACAGTAGCTGCTGGTTCCCGCTCTGCTGTTCTAGCTGAGGTCAGAGAAAGAGATGAAGAGAAGGAAAAGGGGAGGAAGATGAATGGTGAAAGCAACTGAGGAGAAAGAGATGGAGGCCACGAGGGAGGCTGATAGAAAACAGAGAAGGGCAGATATAAAAGGGGGGATTAAAGAGAAATTGGAGTAGAGGTAAGACAGAAAACAGGAGGGTGCTCGCGCTTGCTGCTTCCCTCTGCTGCTTTCTGATGAGAGCGGAGATCTATATCCTCCTCGGTCCAAGGTCATAGTTGTTACATGGGAGCAGAGCAATCTCTCGGCCTTACACACTTATTGAGGTATGGCTCTGCCGATAACTACAAGCAGCCATTATAGATTAAAGCAATTAGAGCAGATGAGACCTTTGACCCAACATTATACCACAGTCAGGATCCTGTGTGAATCAGAAGGTGTGTGTCTGTGTGTCCATACAGAGGGCATGCTTTACATACAGCTTGCTTGCATCTGCACTAAAACTACTAGCCCTCATGTTAACCTCAGGAGGCGATACAGTAATTTCCCCATGCACCCTGAGGTCAATTCAATGAAAGGCTGTATTTTCTAAATCGCTGTGGAGTCACATTTTTTTCCATGTTGTGTTGTTTTTCCCCACCCTCCTTGCCTGTAATGCAGTTGTGTATCGATTTGAGCAAAATAGCAAAAATATGCAATCAAATCATTTATTTTCTTCTGATTAGTGTTCTTGCATCAACATTCACTTCTATTGGAAGGAGTCTTCTGGTTTTCTAGGATTGAGGAAGCAAATTTAGCAAAAAAGGGAGGACACAAAAACAGAAAAGGGTGATAATCTGCTCCTTATCCCCAGTATGGATGCATAGAGAAGATGCAGTGAACAGGCTGCAAGGTAACAACAAACAGATAAGACGTTGGTACACTGTGTGGTACAGCGTGTAAGAGAGGATAGAGATGAATACAGTCTGACTAAAAGGGGAAACCTGTGAGCATCCACCCTGGTATTACATCAGTATGCCCTCAGGGTCCAGACAGTGAGTGTGTTGGGCTCCCTCTGCTGGTGAATTACCACTTCCCCAATCATCCTCTTATTACAGCTCATAACAAAGACTATCAGAACACTTCAAAACTCTTTTTCCAACAAATCATGAATGAATGACTTGCTGCTTTTTCTCATTTTTCTCACACAGGTCCACTAACAGCAAAACTTCCAAACAGTGCTGTCAAAGCGCCCGCTTCTGCCAGTCCGCCTTCATTTTTAGACTTTCTTGTAAATGCCAACAGTTTCGAAGCAGATCAATAGCTCTAACACTAAAATAATCTTTTAGTGACAGCTCAACAGTGTTTTCCTGATAACAATATCAGCTCTATCAAAGGGCCTGTGTTGTAATTCGCCTTCTAATACAACTTTGCCTCTGCTCCTAGACAGACTCAGAGGGAGGATTTCCTGGAATAACACGGCCGCTGAGATGCGTGGGTGGACAATATGCGCACACACACAGGCAAACACAAGGTACACACACATACATACACACACTGGCACAAAGAAGCGCAATCCCTCAGCTAAGCATGTGGTCACAGCAGGAAAACTGGCTGGCCGAACAGTAAAAGCAGAGCACAAAGTGGCTGACAAAAATGGCTTCATTGAATTACTGCCCACCACCCCACACACACTCACACACATACACGCTCTTATACAAATACAACATAGGCAGTGGGCTTTAAAGGTGTCAATTAGGTCAATAGTGTGAAACAGCATGAACTGACCAGAGGATGAAAGACTAAATAAGTCACACACAGATGGTTGCAGACTCAGACTGCCTAGTGCATCCTTTTAAAAAGTGCTTATTAGTGATAAAACCCTTCTGACCCATTAATAACCTCAGAAAGTCTCAGGCTGCATATGATGCACACACACAAACATTCACAGCAGCTCACATGTCCCTGTGTGTTTATCTAAATCAACAGGAGTTTCCTTTGGCTTCCAGTTGGTTTCATCATTCATGCTCATGTCAATGAATATTTCAGCAGTGTGTTAGTGTCTCCCTCACATGCATCGTCTCGTGCAGTTAAAACACTCCTCCTCCTTCACTCTGTCTCTCTACCTTTCTATCCTCCAGAGCCTTTGTTCAGTGCGCACTCCTCTGAGCTGTGACATACATTCAGCGCAATGTATGTACACACAGCTTATACTGGTAAGTCAGCCATGGACACGAGGGCCCATTATACTAAAGTGGGGCCCGTCACTGTGGGATGCGAATCATTTGAGTGTCAAATTTAACCTATGTGAGCAGGCAGTTGAGGTTTCTTCATGAATGTGTGGAGCTGTGATTGAGAAAGACGGAAGGGGAGGAAGAAAAATCAGAGTGATGGAAGCTTTGCTGAGCTTCAGATTATGACTGACTGGAGCTTTCTGAGAATGAAATCATTTACACCACAACTATCATCTCTGGTCAGACTGTCTGACAACTAAAACAGTAGATTCTTATCATTTTAAATCAAATAACTCTCACTCTGCTCCTTTTTTTTTAACAACTTGAGCGCTTTATCCTGCACTTCTCCGTTTAGTGCAACTTCAGCTTCCCATTAAACAGCCCAGCGCCCATGTTTCAGGCTACCAAGCAGTCAGGAGTAGTTAGTAAGTAAATGCATTGGCTAATTTCAGGCTGAGCATCGATGTTAATATAATAACTGAGAGAGGCTCAGCAGCAGCGTGTGACAAATTTAATGTAATTGCTGCTCCTCATTTGCAGACTGAGGCAATGGGCTATCCGCAGGAGTAAAACACCAAAACAACATTTATCAGTGTGTAATAATGCTCATATCTGTAATTAAGAGAGATTCTGACAGATATGCCAATGTTGTTTTGGTATAATCATTATAAGTTGGGCCACTTTAGGGAAGGAAAGACAACGCACCGATTTATAACATGTGAAAAGGCTTTTTCAGTGTCAGAAAGTGAAATGTCGACCTCAGCGCGCTCTATCTGTCTCTGTGTGTATATAATACAAATTTAATGTCAGTATGCTCGGAAAAGAAAACGTGACGAACACTCTTTGCCTGTCTCTCCGCCGCTCTCCGCTTTTCTTTATACATGATTCATAACGGAGCCGAGCACTTAGCGGGAGTCTGCGCCGCTGCGCTCCGCTCCTTCTCCCGGTCAGTCGAACCGCCGGATGGGGGGCTCCCCATCCACGGACACGCAGCGCACCGCCAATTCACCCTAGGCTCGGAGCTTATAACCCCGCCAGCACACCCACCTTCATTCTCCGGGTAATTCCGCAAGGCTCTGCACGGCGACAACGCGTGGAAAAGAAGTAGGGAGGACAGGAGGGAAAGGGATGGATAGATCCACAGGACGCGTGGTGGTGCCATTTTCAGGCTGCGCTGCGCCCTCGCTGCATCCCGGTTGGCGGTGTCGTGTTGGTGAGCGCAGCCTTGCGATTGAGGGGAGAAGGAGAGAGCAGAGGAGAGAGGAGAGGAGAGAGAGGAGGAGACGCTGGGAAGGAGGGTCCACAGTCAGCAAAGTCCTGTCAATCAGCCGCCTGGCTCTGGGGTGATGCAGAGGCCTGTGGAGCTTAGCCACTGTGGCTGCAAAAATACACAGCTGATCCACAGATTTATCCTGCTGGTGTTTTTTATGCAGCTCATACAAAGCTGTCATGATGAAAGCAGAACACACTTTCAATAAAACATTTTAGCCTCTTCTGGATTTTGTTATTTCAGTTCTTATTTTCCCTCTGAAAAAATATACAAAATGAAAAAGGTCTGTATCTATGATATTAAAGTAGGTCAAGTTGGCTGTCTCTGAAATAATAAGAAAATTTTGCAATAAATTAATGAATAAGCTGAAAAAGCTTTGGTCATCCTCAGAGCGAAACGTAACAAAAAGAAACAAACATGTTGGACAAGCCAACATTTATACAATTTTTGACAAGAGCAAAGCTGTAAAGTTCACTTTAAAAAGGGGAAAATGTTTTTTTTTAAAAAAAAAACATCTCAGGAAAAAAATGGAAATGTTGAATTTTTAGTTTTTTCCTGTGTTATATGGAACAATAATGTGCCTCTGTACTTAAATTCAAACCAAATACCCAGGTGAGCCTGGCTCTTTTGGAAATCCTGCAAGAAAAAATGGTCACAGTGAACCAAAACCACAGAACTGGACAGAATAAAACCAGCAACAAAGCCAGTGGTCTCATTACTGATCCAGCAGTTGGGATCTGCAGAGTAACACCAGGATAAACACCGTCTCCGTCTTCCACCTCACCGTAGAAAACACTGTCAATTATTTTGATAAGTGACATGACACATGGCAATTACTGCCCCGGGTTGCCTCGCTCTTTTCCATCTTTGCCCAGATGTTGATACTGTTCCTTTTAGATGCCAACAGCAGCAGACAACGCTGACATGCACAACAGATTCTAAATCCGACACTTTATGGAGATTTATTCAGCACATATTACATGTGTGTGTGGGCTGAGTTGCTTGTGTGTGCAGTGTTTTTTTTTTTTTTTTTTTTTTTTTGTGAATGTGGCTCTTGGTGTGTCTCGAGCAGGCTGTCTTTAAACATGAATAAATGATGTGCGGGGCTTGTCTTATAAAATGTGTGAGGAAGAGCTGAGAGTGTGCAAGGTCAACCTTTCAGTCTTCCACGAATCTAACATGACCGGCTGGCACAGCTCATGGGGTGAATCCCACGCCCCTGTCGTGGAATAAAACACAGTTTAAGAGGGTTATTTGACCTCTGAAGAGTGTGTGCGGATGTGTTTATGTTTAGCTACAGAATATAAGTAATAAAATCACATCAATAAAGAGAACTATCACAATGACTCTAAAAGTCTTTCTGGGGGATCATGTGGCACAGTTCTCTCTGATTGTGTCAACTGTGCCATAAATTGTAAAAGCACATCTAATTTGACATTTTTTGTGCTGCGAATGCCCAGTGAGAAAAATGAAAGAATGCATATAGATCCCACAGGTCACCTGATGCATTGGGATTTTATTTTACCCCCCTTGCAGCCACCAGGCAAACATGATGTAACCATGCCATGATTTATGGTGAGATCGTGACCACAATTATATTTGCCACGAGTAACGTTCCTCTATCACGCTTCTGTCCCAAATGAGCCTCCTGAAAGAGCTATAAACCTGTCAAACATATTCTGATTTATGCTGGAATTCTGTTTTACCCCCCTCCCGGCCATGTGTGTAGTGAAAAAAGTGTGCTTCAGCTTTTGTGTTTTGTCTTGTGTGTGTGTGTGCTATATGTATGTGTGTGAAGCAGCCACCTCCACACATTTGTTAAAGGTCCAATTATGATGATGATTTGTTCCCTGCAATGGCTTTTCTTGGATGACCTAATTTCCTCACCGAGTGTGTAGAGATGAGAGAGAAAAAAAAAAAATACAACTCCTTTATTTTTTTCTTCCTCCAACTTATTGCCTCCTCTTTTTCTTTCTTTCCCTCCCGTTTCTGCTGCCATGATGCTGCACTCATCCAGGCAAGTCACAAAACACTGCTGTCATACATTCCAGCAGAGACAGGGTGACATGGCCCCTTCAACCCATGTCACTCCCTCTCCCACACGCACACACAAAACACACACATCCTGCATTCCTTGTCAAGGAGTCTGGTTTTGCATAATGACATTTTAAGGCTACACACACACACACACAAACACACGCCGTGACAGTTTGCTGACAGAGCTGAGCGACAGTCATCTAATAAATATTTGAAATGTGTGTTTCCTCATGCATTTATGCTTAATTTGCACCGTCCGCTTCCCTTGATAAGAGGGAATTTATTTCCACATGGAATTGCTGGAATTCCTCCCAGCTATTCAGTTATTTTTAAAGCATTTCTTCTGTCGTTTTTTCCCCCCTTTTGACCTCTTGAGTCTCACCCCTCACCCTGCTTGGCCTGACTAGGTCAACCATTCACCACATGGCCGTACCTGCATGTCTTTGGAAGTCTGCTACATTTAAATAAAAACCTACATGTGCTTAGAGCTTCTCTTTAACAGGATAGTTTCAAGAGTTTGGAAGTGCCACAGGCAGTGCAGCAGAAGTGTGTGCAAGTGTGTGTGTGCCCCATTGGCAGCGATCACTTGTTTGACATGGGGCAGAGGTGATGACAGGGTCGTCTGCCTTGCCAGGAACTCCCCCTCAGCCACCGTACTCTATATACACACACACCCTTAGCCCCATTCAGAGCCACTCACTCATGTGGTAATGTCTCTATTGTGACAGACTGAACGCTTTATGGGCAACAGCTTGGTGCTGGCATTTAGGCAGAGGCATGGGTGTGCATATGAGCTTGAGTTAGTGTGTGTGGCTGAGTCTGGCTCATCCGCTGCGGAATCTGCACATTAAGAGCTTGAAGCATGGAGATCATGAGTTTCCTGCTTCAAGCTGATGACAAACTAGCAGAGCGGTGGCGCACAGGGGGATGGGAAGCAGAAGCAGTTTCAGGTTGAAGGCATGACTGTGCACACAGATGCATGCCTATATTCTCACTCACGCATCACCCGGCTTCACACCACTTTCACTTTCCAACCACGATGGACACAGTTAAGCAGGCAGAGCGATTCGTCATGTCACAGAACCCTGGTCCTGCTTCACAACAAAAGGTGAAAGGGAGTGTGGGAAAGGGCTGGTGCACAAAGCCCTCCCTGCCCCCGTCTGTCTCCATGTCTCGATTGCATACGCGAGTCGAGAACCCCTTCAACATCCCCCATCCTGTTGCGGTCTTGGCCCCTCGTCTGCAAAAACACATTCAATCTCCCCAAACTTAGATACTCGCTCCCATATCTGCTTTATTTACATTAACTTGGAGCTGCAGCGAACTGTACCTGAGTTTCAGCTTTGACACTGATACACTCACGAACTGTTTCCACTCAGTGTAGGTGATGTGCCAAAATATGCCTACATCAGGCCTCTTTAGCACCGAAAACCCCTTTAACTCAATCCAGACAGCCATTCTCACAGATAGATAGAGAGAGGAAAAGACTGTGGGATAAAGGGAGGGAGAGAGAGAGATATACAGCCATTCAGGGAGGCAAATCTGCTGGTGTCCGCCAGCTTTGCCCACAAAAAAAGGGGAGAAGGATAGAAAGGGAGGCTCTTCTTGAGGCTGATGCCAGCTTTACAGATAGAGAAGCAAACAAACAGACAGACAGACAGACATATCAAAAGAAAGGAGGATATTCACTATGTTCCAAGTGTCTTCTTATCTGGGCTCTGTTTTCAAGCAGCATATTTTTCACTGCTGGCTAAATTCCAGGGAGATATATATATATATATATATATATATATATATATATATATATATATATATATATATATATATATAGTATATTTGCAAACACACACACCAGCACACACATATAAATGTAGTAAATGCTGACTCGCAAGCAAAGTGAATATTGTCTGGCATATAGCTCAGCCCTGAGAACGGATATTTACTGTAAGTCTGCTGGGGAAGAGCAGTCAGAGTCTTATATTGTGTCCTTCTCAAACAGTGGAATGATTTAACAATCAATGAAAACTGACCTTGCCTTCCTGTATCACATTCCCTCTGGAGCTGACCTATTAGCCAATGATGAGAAATCATGCAGATTCACCAGAGAGAGATGAACAAATATTTGAATATCATTTCAAAGCAGGATATGGATGTTGGCAAAGGTTCGTTTTGGATGAAAAAGAAGATACCTGCGTTTATGTCCTTTACAAAATGATCTTGAAAGTAAGAGAAACAGTTGGCAACAAGTGGAGACATTTCTGTTATTTGCTTCAGTCAGTGCCACACCATATCAAATGTGTTAGAGGAGAAAGAAATTGATGGATTAAAAGAAGGATGTAGGCATCATGGTGGGTTGGAGCGTGCCCAAGCAGTGACGGCTTGTTGGCAAAGGGAAGTGGGAGAGACTTCCAACTCAGAACTCATTTCTCACTCATTTCTTGCATGATTGTTGTCTTTATACTGATAGAATTTCTGAGATCTAAAGGAATAGAAATCTTCCACCTTATTCTTACACACATAGATGAGCTCAAACAGCTGACATCAGGTTTTGTAAGGTTTTTTTTTTTTTTGCTTTGAGTAGGCCTGTTTCCGTTTTGTGTACGGTCTTTATCCTGGTCCTGGTTTCTTTGGATGATGACTGCCGCTTCCTTCATTCTCTATCAAAATGATCCCTCACTGGTTTTCTGCAATCTTGGAGTTTGGGATTTGTGGAGGATTCATGGCTCCATAAGTCCTGCTGTCACTGATTTCCAGTCCAGCACTGGTTTAATTAGGCATACCTCAGTCTCCCTGTTTCCCTTTCTTAAGAATGGCTTCTTGACAGCCACCCTTCCATGGAGACCGTTTCTGACGAGACAGCAGCAGGCAATAAATGGATCAGCTGAAAAATCAGATGCATCTCTCAGGCCATGTGTCAGTTCCTTACTGGATATTTTTTGTATTCATCAATGACATTGCTTTCAGTCTCCTGTACTGTAGATAGGTTTTCTATGACTCAACTTGTCCTGTTTTCTTATGTTTTTTGAAGGGCACTCTGCACAGCAAGCTGATATATGTCAGGTTTCTGGCTAATAGTTATTCTAGAATAACTTTGCTAGCTCAAAAATACTATTTTATTTTCACATCTGTCAGATTGTGTCATGTATGGCATTTTCTTGTAGGGTACAGAATATGTGTGTAGTGGGCTGTTAGTAACACAGTACCCAAAGATAGAATTTTAAATTGATTCTTTGTAGTTCTTTTTGAACAAACAGTGCCTCTCATATTTAGACACACAATACCAGTACATCCTTTGAGTTAGATGCTCTTTTTGATTCTTGGATAATTCATTTGTCAGTTAACAACAAATGAGCACAATCCACAATTGGTACAGGGACTGGTGTGACATTAGGACAAAAGGAAACAACTTTAGAGGAGCCTCAGACAACCTGGAGAACTACTGTACTTGAAAATTTTATCTATTACAAGAAAGCTATGGGTAAAGAAATTAGTGGTGATACAAGACTTTGGCACAGTGCTAGATCTCAAGCAAAAAGTGCCATAAACTACAGCAACTGGTCTCCTCAGTTCTCTAAGTTTGAGAATACAAGCTGATGCAACACAGTAGTAAACTCTGTTCCATCATACTAAGTTCTTTAAAATGTTTTGCATGCATAAAATTCAACATTTTTCACAAAACAGTCAAACTTATAGTCCAGCCTCTCGAAAAGATGTAAAAGTAATGTTTGCCCACAGTGTGACAGTTTCACAATCATAGCTGTGAAATTGTAAGATGTTTCCCTGGGGAACTGTTTTCTGTCAGGCAGCACTCAGGTTGCAGAATCATGCATGATCTGCAAACAGTAAAATGTGAAAGCTTTACAGTAACTATGCAGATTCTTTGTTCAGTAACTGTCCATGTATTTTGAAACGTAGACCAAACTATGGACATTTGATTCTGTTTACTTTTTGCTCCACCTAAAATGTGCAGACTCACAGTATGAAACTTGCTACCTTCAGGTCCATAGATTAGAACCTTCTTCCACATCCCCTTTTTCTTCTTTTAAATGTTTGTGTTCAAAAGAACATCAGAAAGATGAACGTGTGCAACTTTCACATGCAGATCGTCCCCTGATGCTCCATCTGTACTGGGGACAATGTAAAACAAAAAATCAACTTTTGGCTTGAAAACTCTTGATTCTTTCATTTTTCACTTCAACCTAATCTCACAAGATGATATTTGTTCATTTTTATTTAAGCTTTTGTTGCTTCAAGATCACCAAATAATTGAGTTTTATTTTACAGATCACCCCAATTTTTATAAAAACTGAGTTAATTGCTGCAACAAAACCTCGTCCAGCTGCAGTGGGCTTTATGCACTTCACTACTTCCTCCACTACTTCCTGAACTTAAGCCAGCTCCTTTCCTGTCTGTCATAACTGGACAAATTGGTTAATCCTGCCTGACCTCAGTCACCATGAGGACAATGGCCAGACACACCTGGATTAATCAGTTTGTCCAGTAATGAAAGACAGGAAAAAAAAAGAGCTGGCCTAAGTTCAATAAGTAGTGTGCATAAAGCCCATACCAGGTAGAGGTTGCATTATTTGGACTTCACTTATCAGAAGGTGATTATAGTGCTTAGTAATGGAACAAAACTAAAAGTAAAGTAGAGAATGAAATACTGAATATATCCAAATAGTATGTAAAAAGCAGAGTACAGTTTCAGATGAGCAGAAATACACCAGTAAGGAATAAACCATACAATTTCTGCCAGTACTAAAGCTTGTTTAAGACCCTTTTGTCCATTTGAGGGCTTCAGGTTGAAAAAGAACAGGTCTGCACACTATTACTGCATTTAGAGGCAGTCAGATTTCCTGCTGGACTAACTCTATTAAATAAAGTGAGTGCAGTTGTGGAGAGTCCGTCTACTATTTGTCCTTTCTGGGTCTTTTTAAACCACTCCGCTAAGCTCACAGCTACTGTACAGGTACCCCTCACTATAATTTCTTAGTAAAAGTTAAGACCATTTCTTAATGACAAATAGGGAATTTCTAATCAAGTGCAGGTTCTTTTACTCGTCCTTCACAGAATCAGAGTATTGTACACAGGGCGCATACACATGTTGGTGTTATTTGTCACCATCTCCCTCAGCACAAACAGGCCTGCACTAATGGACAGACACTCTGTGAGCTAAACAAATTAGCTCCATTACTAAGAAGCAGCCAGCAAGGGTGAGACAGACGGATGCAGAGGGGAAACTAGAGGTTCGGGAAAAAGGGAAAAAAGACGTAGATAAGTACACCGTGAGGAAAAGGTACAAAGGAGAGCAGCATGGAGACTCGTGTTCTGTAAGGTATGCAGTGAAAAGGTGAGAAAGCTCTTGCATCTGACGCAATCTTGTGAGCGTAAGTGCGAGCCAGGCTAGACATCTAAGCGCTTTGGGCCCTTGTGAGAGAGGGCAAATGCACATTATCATCCATCCATCACTCGCTCATTACTCATTCACTTACTTACACCCAGACACACACACAAACCGAGCACATACATGAATGCTGATACGCCCTAATACATGCACTTAACACCAGACTGGATGCGAGTGAGACACATTTATCTCCATGCAGCTGTGTGGAAATGACTCTGAGTGCATCTGTGGATGTGGATGTGTGTGTAGGAGTGAATGCGATCCGCCAGATTCCAGGTCAAAGCAATTCTCTGTCAAATGATTGGTTCATAATCTGATTGACAGGGAGACTCCCTCCTCGTCTCTGTCTTCTCCTCTCTTTCACATCATTTATCACCTATTTTCTTTCTCTCTTTCTCTCATCATCCATCCCTCCTCCTGTACGTTCCTCTTGCAACCTCTCACCTTCCCTTGTCTGCTACTACTTTAAATCCTTCAGTACCACTTTTATGCTCATCCTCCCTTTACTTCTGCTACTCCTCATCTTCCCTCCATTCTGTCTCACTCTTGATGTAACACATCATACCGTCTGCGCTGTGATCGCATTACCTGTGGTAACAGAACTCGTAACCACGGCACCTCTGCCATCTGCAAGTGTGTGCGTGTGTAAACTCCTCAATTCTAACACGCGCACCTAAAAAAAACGTATGCTGACTGATTAAAGCTGAATGGAAACAGAATTATAAAGACTGTTGTGGCCTTGACTGTTTTCACTGGAATTACTACAGTCACGCTGAGCTGTTTGAAGTGGATGGTTGGTGCTTTTTCAATGATAACATTCTGCATCAGTACAGATACATCATCCAGATCACCCAGGGAAAATAAAGCCTTCATTTCAGAGGGTTTAACGTGAGTATTTGACAATATTTTTCTTCCTAAAACTCCCAACGTATACTTGCTTTTGGAGCATTTGACTTTTTTGAGGCAGTTATGAACTTTGGAAAATAGTCTGCTCAGGAAAATTGTCTGGAAGTGTTTTCAGTTTCATGAATGCTTGCAGCTGCTCTCTAGCTTGTAAAGAGTAAAATGCATTAAAAATCCTTTCCCATTTGGCACAGGAAGCAGGTACACAAAGCATCTATCACAGAGCACTTAACCTGTGTCCTCCTGGTCACTCTGTGGATGGTGGTGTGGCTCCAGATTGACATGTCTCCAAGAGTGCTGGAAGTTTTCCTTCAAATCAAAGAGAAGTGCCATGAGGACGATTGGATATTATCATAAAAGTTGGAGCACATATTATAATTTATCATACACCTAATCCAACACATAACGCAAAATGGAAAAGCATATCTAGTCCTGATTTTCTTACATAAGGTTCCTTTGTGAGACTGTAATTAATAACGTGATTCAGCTTTATTGTCAGAAACAGCAGCCATGATGAGTATAATCTTTATTTAAAAGCTTGTTAAAGTGGCCTTTTCAGAAAATTGTTTAACAAGAAACACATCAGGAGAACTAGAAAAGCTTTGAAAGTGCATCCTTTGTCAAGGCCAACATTTTCCCTTCACACTTTTAAAGAAAGTTAACTCAATTCAAAACCAACTCTGACTGTGTTTAGTTTGCAGAAGTTTTTATATAATACTGCTGACAGACAAAAAACACAAAAGAAGGACACTCAGAGGCTGAATCCTCTGCCAAGGCTAAAGGAGTGCCTCACACTTTTAAAGACAGTGATCCATATCTGCAGCAAAATGTAATGGATTTTTCCTTTGGCCATGTTCCATCTCTCCACCAAGATCCATGAAATTCAATTTGGTATTTTCAGTGTAATCCTCCTGACAGACAAACAAACAGACACATGTACTGAAGATATGCCTCCACATTGCCTTTTAGAAATAAGAAACTTTGTATAAATGCAGGATAGAAGCTGATATGATGTACTGTCAGAGTAAGCTGACAGTAATCGGCGGGCTTCCTTATTTCTGGTCTGACAAATCACCCGTTGTAGGGAAGTATCTGCAGGATTACAGAAAGGTGAGAATGCAACAATCAATGTCACACAAACACACACACAAAATCACCTTTTGTCACTAGGATAAAGAAAAAAAACTCTTTATTCATGTTCCCTTTGACATTATCATAGTGGTTTAATGATATGCCATAGGCCTCATTTAAACTCTTAGCAGCTGCTTGAGATCTATACTGCCATGTCACTCAGTAATCAATATCTCTTACACACACGCACACGTACCCCAGGAGGAATTTCTCTTATCGGGAAACATCAGATCAGGCAGATACACTTGAATGGCTATTGGGGCCAGATTGACTCACAGTTAGGGGACTCTGGATCAATGTTTTTGCTCGCAAGCTAAACTCATCCTGTTGTTTGGTGTGAATGTGTGGGTGTGTGCTGAAGCGTGTGTCCAGGGAGTGTTGGTCTGCTCAGCCAGCTGTCTGCTTAATCTAGGCATATTCATATTAAGATGGCAGTGGCAAGGATCAGAGGACTGACCGGCAGCCCCCAGAGCAGGCCGAGCGAACCCGTGGGCTCGCCTGGAGAGAGAGGCCCCTGGCCAAACTCCCCCGCTGGGTTCAAGAGACAAAGACAAGTGACTGTGTTTCCAAACACAGGCCCCTCTCGCCACCCGGAGGTCAGGAACTTGGAATAATCTTGCTCAAGCAGGAGGGATGAGGCTTTCTCATGCACATACACAAACACACACATCTAGGGATTAAAGCTTTTGGATGACCCTGCTTGACCCATCAGAGGAGAAATGGTGGGGTGCCACAGAGGGGGCCAAGGGAGGAAAGTTCTGGGTTAGTATGGAGTCAGAAAGATATGTAAGTAGCAGTGTGAGTTAGTAGTAAAGTAAGCATTCATGTGACACGCACCAAAGAGACATAAAGCAAGTGCATGTTCACTTAAAGGCATAAAAAAGCAGCAAGAGGCTGAAATATGGACTCTATGATCAAAGCAGACAAATAGAAAGAGGATGAAGAGAGAGGGAGACCTTGCTGCATCGAGTTATGAATGAGCTGTGGCTGCCTTAAAAGGGACTCGCGTTGTTTGATCTTCCCTTAATAATGTTCCTCAATTACAGCCTCATCTGATGTGCCAGTGCCAAAGAGGAGCGAGTGACTGATGACCAGACACAGAAATCAGTCAATCGAATCATCAGCTGTCTACACAGACATACATGACACATTTCAGGACACTTTTTAGCCACAGTGTCAAACTAGAATTGTTTAGCTCTGTTTCGTCTGAATGGGATGTCTAAATTATTCAGGGGCAACTGACATATTATTGCCATGAAGAGCAGAATAATGTCAACTATTGCCTTGGGGTTGCTGCGGTTGTATTTATCCCACTCTATGCTGCTGAGCTAAATCTGGATGACTCTCTCAGAGCCTGTCAAGCGCCTGCATGCGTTTAATCATTACAGGGAAAGTACGCCATCTAGTGCTCCATCATAAGGCCCACAAAGGAAAGATGTGTCGATCAGTGTGTGCATCAGCCACTTGGGGAGAAGAAGTGATGTGTCATGAGAGTAATAAGAAGACGATCATTGTGATGTAAGCACTGTGCTGTCTCATGCACACTGAAGTCCTATTACATGTCATTAGAAGGTCTGTGTAAGGTCTCAGTTTAAGTGGATTTTCTGTCAGATAAGAGAATTTGAGATTTATTGTGAGCTAAGCAAGGATTTTATGTAATCACTTTTTCTAATAAGAGAGAAAAAAAAGAAAAATATGTCTTTAATAATGTAGGTTAAATATCATGAAGATATAAATGAAATGTGGTAAAAGTCTGTTTGGAGAGAAGTGGTTCTGAAAACTGCAAGTTACACAAACAAGGCATCAATCACAGTAGCTGAGCTCTTTACTCAGATCAAGCCTATAAGTACAATTCTGAATCTAAATTTTGAGATTCACATTACAAAAAAGTAGGAATGTTCGATATGGGCTTTATAACCAATATTCAATATTCCAATGTTGTCCAACTTTTAAATTCTAAAATAAACCAGAACCAACATATGCAGGGTTTTTACTTCTTTTTACTTCTTCATAGACTGCAAACATTATACCTTTACAGATGTAACGTTGCATCGCTCATATTTTGACAATCTGAGCAACAAGAGAAGAGTTTGATGTGTAATTTGTGGATGCTGTGTAAAAGTTGTCATTAAAAAAGTAAAAACCTATAACAATAATTTCTCATTTTACATTTTAAAGCCAATATCATTCAATAATAAAGGTAAGCCAATCATATCGAACATCTCTACAAAAATCTGTGTGTTGTCAGGATCACATTTCAGATGTTTTTGAGCTGCGGTATAAAAGCTCCCTCTTAAACTGCAGGTTATCGAATTACTAAACATAAAAAACAGAGGAATACAGAAAGGATAAAACTTGTTGCTTTTTCTTTTTTTCTTTAATTATCTCATGACTCCATAGATGTCTGCTGTCTCTGCACATGAAACTGCATCTAGAAAGACTGTCACATCAGCTCCACCTGCAGCAGCTACAACAATAACATGTCACCGACACACTGATGCTTCCATGTTAATGATCTAATTATGTCACATATAATCATGCTCTACATCAATCAAAGGGACTTAAACAGTACTTTAATATTTTAACTAAATTTTGCTGCAAAGCCACGCTCCACACACATACACTTGTGTACGTAACATCTATTGTCTATCCTTCTTATTCCAATGCAGGGTCACAGAGGGAGGCTGGAGTGTATTCCGGCTGCTATTAGAGACGCAGAGTAGAGTCATTTTCTGGGCCAACATAGAAAGAGAAATAATTGTAGGGAGAATTTAATGACCATTTACAGTTCTGCAAAAAAAATATAAAAAAAAAAAAAAAAAAGAGAGAGAGAGAGAGAGAGAGATAACTGTTTAAATTGCTGTTGGGTAACTTTCTACCTCTCTTTCTGAAAAAATCTAACTCCAGGGTCCAGAGGTTTCCAACAGGGTTCAGATCTTGAGATTGATCTGGCCATGACAGGCTCTTGATGTGGTGATCCTCCATCCCCCTCAGCTGTGAAGTGCATTGGATCCTTATACAATCAAGCAAAATAAAAAAAGAAAAAAAAATCATGAATAAAACCTAATCCACGACCACCACGGCAAAATTCTTCAGAAGTACAAATTACTAAGCTTTGAAAGTTTTAGTCATCTGTGCTTTTTCAAATTAATATTCACTTAAATCAATAACAGTACCAGAGTCACTCAGTTCATTTGCTCCAAGACAAAACATCAACAGTCACCAGAGGCTCCATCAACAGGAACTGTCAGCTCCCACATTGCATGAGTCTGTTTTCTCTTTAAAATTGCAAAGCGCTGGGATTCTCGACCAGCTGAACCCAAGACCATCTCTGAGTTTAAAACTTTCACTTTTAAGGTTACGTCTTGGTTGAAAGCCAACCCAAACGGTAGTCACCAACAAAAAGCACTGTGTACATAGATTTTATATTGGGTGTATGGTAAAGCTTTATATGGTTTTTATAATGTGTTATTGTATTTCACTCTATCATATTTGAATGTTTTAATTTTTATTGTAGAGAGGCCCAACTAGGGCCAAGATTTCAAAATGAGAAAATCTGTAAGGCATCAGCCACAAACTTTGCTTTGTGACTATGGAGGACTGTCCTACTGTAATTCTGAGTTGGGAAGCACAGTCTAAGTATCAAGAATGTTCTATAGGACAACCTTGTATGTGGCTTTATTAATGCATCCTTCACAAAGACACATCTTCCTGATTCCAACCTTGCTGAACCCCCAATCGTCACTGACCCCTCCATAAATTTAACAGTCAGTGTGATACACCTGGCTTCGTAGGCCTCTTCAGGTCTCTATCTAACCATAAAACCACTCGCTGTTGGGAAAAGCTGAAAACTGGACTCAGAGGAGATGATCTTACTCCAGTCTGCTCATGTTCAGTTACTGTGGTCTTTTTCAAAACTTAACTTGAGGTGATTGCTTCTCACAGATTAAATGATAACTTTCTTTTTTTTTCCAACCTGGACCTTATTCTAGAAGTATATACGTGCATTTTATTCACCGGTAAAGTTTCTGCATCATTTTGAGTCCTTCGGGAGATATTACGTTTGGTGTGCATCCAGTAATAATGGCGGAGACGGGGAGTCACTATAGAAGGAATTATCTGCAGCAAAACTCCTTGATTTTCGCCAATACTTTAAGTAGAATGAACGGACGAATGAGTACTATTGTCCCGTGAGTCCAGATTTAGCTTTCTGTTAGTTATCAAGGTGTTCTACACACTTTTCGAGGCCGCGCGTTCACGATGCACGCTTCTGTAGCTGAGAGGAGCAGCTCACTACTCAGACAACAACAAAAATACAATTAGTGAAACTCTGAACTCACATGACAATAGTACTCATTCGTTCGTTCATTCTACTTAAAGGCGTTATAGAAGATGTTTAGGAATTTCAGAAAGCAGAGACTGTTAGGAGTTTTTTAAATAATGGGAATGGGTAAGACCACCGCGAGTTTTATTGCTCCCTCCTCCAGCAACAGAATAACGTGCATGAGCCACTGCGGTGTTTAGCAGTCAGGTAAATGTCGTTGTAGAAGATTTTTGGAAAAAAAGGAGGAAGATTTAAAAAAAGAAAAAAAAAACGAAAGTTTTCCGTTGGAAAAATCTGAACGTCGCTAACTGCTAGCAGAATGATGTTAGCTACCTGCTGGAAACGTCAGACAAGTGCACGCAGCTTCTGGACTTCCCTTCAGTCTTGCCTGTTACCCGTTCTTACTATGGTAGTAAAAGTGATTGACAAGTCAGAAGACAAATGGTAAATTTAAGGAATGCAGCCTTTTTCAGCCTTATTACTTTCACAGCTGATGTATAATAATATTTATATATCTAAAGCTTATATGCATAGCATATGGGGTAGTGAATCCAATTGTACCAAATATTGCAAAAAATGTTGAAAGAGGGAAACTCTTCTATAACGCCTTTAAAGTATTGATGAAATCAGCGTAGGAGTCTTTACTAATCTGGGAAGCAGATAATGCTCTTTAGTGGCTGCCCCGTCTCCGCCATTTTACAAGATGCACACCGAAGGGCAACTCAACGTAGTATCTTCCGAAGGACTCAAAGCAATGCAGAAACTTTACCGGTGAGTAAATGCATATATACTCCTAGAAATAAGGTCCAGGTTGAAAAATGTTTTTTTGCATGACTCCAGTCCTGCCTGTAGGAGTCTGTTCTTATTGTGCACTTCACCTGGTTCAGTTGATGTCAGCCTGTGGTTCTTGAGTGAATTAGTTTGCAGTAATCTCTTTCAGCTCAAAGTTGTTTTGCCTTATGCCAGACGTGTTATTCTTATGAAGCAGAATAAGCTGTGCTAGTGTACAGTACACTGTAGGCATTTAATTTTTGCTGATTATAGATGCTGATTTAAAATTAAATAGTAGTCTCTTAATCTTCCAAAAGTTGCAAGTACTACATAGATATAATAACTTAATAAGAATACAGTACATTGATGTACTGAATTTACAATGCAGCACCAGTGAAAACCATCAATATTATTAAAACAAAACAAATGACAAAAAAATGTGATTAATGATCAATAAATGAGTGTTTGCTTTTGTATTTATTAGTACTGCAGTATGTTGCCAATATTAGACCAACCTGGACCTGAAATTCAATTCCACACAATTTTCTATAGTTTTCTATTCTATATATTCTATATGAATACTCTGGAATATAAAGAAGCAAGAAAAGTCTTCATGCTATATTTCATTACATTTCATTTTGACAAATAGGATAAGGGAAGAGAGTATAAACACAATCTTATTTAACAACACAACACTAACACAACAGAATGAGTCAGCCTCTGCCTCCATACTAATGGCCCCATTTTACCAAACCCACAGAGAGGAGTGGACAATTTGCTGTCTATAATAGCTTTGGTCAGAGACAGGTTACTGAGGCGATGAAAAGCTACTCCGTCTGAAATGATCGTGCTGGATCAGCTGCGGCATTGCGCGTCCCCCAACCGTGAAGAACCGCATGCAGAGGGCCGCTATAATTAAAGCGCTTATTGATTAGACTTTACGCGCTCCTGCGTCCCCTGGACCGAGAGCCAGAGGCGCGGAGGCTGGGTCGGTCACTCTCACAGACATTCAAATCACCTCAGAGCCACGAGAGCAATGTCTATGCTAATGGGTATGGTAATATCTCCCCCGGTTTAAGTCGATTATTGACGCTTCCCCTAAATGGACGGTTGATCCACAATTGAAGCTTTATGAGAAGACGTCAATAGAAGATTGATACTGGGGCATAAGGTCAGCTTCATCTCAACTTCACCAGTTTTTGGTAATGAATTGGGCATTACTTAGTTAATTGAAATATTAATTAGAGAGGAAATGACAGCTCCAAAGTGGGATTTCAGTTTATCTCCTGGTATTGAACAGAAATATACAATATCCATGCAGTGGAACAGGTCAGAGACCCCAATTTGTCCAGGACCAACATTTAACTGGTTTCATTTAAACAACCTTGCATAATCAAAAAATGTGTATATTAGTATGTGAAGCAAAAAACAGAACGTAGCACTAGTTCTGATCCTGGATGAATGTCAGGATGAGTACATCTGGATTAGAGAATAACAATGATGATGGTAAATTTGTTAGTGCAGTAGGCATAAAAGAACATCATGCAATCAGTCTGTGAAAGGTCAGTGTATTGATTAGTGTATATGGCTGCTCTGTTACATATCAAAAATATATTTTCTCCTTCCAACACTTCTCCAGCTCTGACCTGCAGCGCTCTGCTCTCTACAGGAGCGCATCCTCAGGCAGCCATTCCCCTCATGACTCTGATACACCGTCATTTCCAAAACCTTACCCTCAAATCTGGCCTTGTTTTCAAAAGTTTCTTGGCTATGTTCCTCATTACAAATGAACAGAAATGATGCATCTGTCCAATTTTAACAGTCCCACAAAAATATTAATCAATACTATTCCTTAGTGCTGAATTAAATTAAACCCCAGTGTGTCTGGAGATGATTCTTTATTAAACAGAAAGCAGACAGCCAAATATATTCATCTGATGAGACCGCCTTTTAATTACTGATGTTATTTGCAATGCCACTCAGATTGTGTCTTTACCTCTAGGTGTGTGTTATTTGCCTGGAGCGATGTACCACTGAAGATTGGTTTGCAGCCTAACACTACAAACCCTGCATCTATTTTAATTAACTCAGAGGCATAGAAGAGCACACGGTGGGCGCAACCACATTTTTGGGGGGGTATGTGACTCATACAGGAGTAGGTGTGAGTGTGAGCAGAAAGTTGTATTTTGAGGCAGAACGGTTGGGTTTCCTTTGTCCTCTTTCACACATGCTCAGCAGGGTGATGAGGTGAGATTCTGTAAAGCAACACTTCCATTTGATGCAGCTTAGCAGCGCGTGTTTTAATGTTGAAAAGTTCCCGAGCACGCCTTTGTTTCCACGTACAGGGGCTGTACGATGTACATCTTGTTCCCATTTTCAGTCAATATAGAATGAGGATATGAGAGTCAGTATTGATTGTAATTTCCTGTAATGCCACGTTCCACTCTCTTTCTTTATCAGGAGACTAATTCCTATCTGTCGGCCAACCAACAGCCCTGGCTGCTGCCCAGGACAACAGCTAATGAATAAGAGAGGAATGAATAATCCAGCCAAGCATTTCCCCTCTGACGAGCAGGCTGCCATAGGGAGGATAATGATGACTCTTGGATATCTGGTGTAGGCTGTGTGTATTTTAGATGTACTGTAGCGCATCAGTAGAGGCAGGTTATTACATTTGTGTTTACTTGCATCCTTTTCAGAGTTTGTGTATGTTGTATAAGCCTCAGTGTATCTGTTTGTCTTTTGCGGCCTTTTTTTTTGTCTTTTGTTTTTCTTTCAAGACATTGTGGAGAGCATGATTCCAACATCTGCCTTGCACCTGTCCCTGACAGCAGTTAAATGGTCTACCAGGTGTTTTTGTTTATGTTGTTATCATGGTGCAACTGTAATGACGTGCTTTGAGACAAACCTGTAAGCGTCACTCTCCCTTTCTGATCCATGTGTTCCATCTTAAGGTTTTATTAATCCAGCTGATTTCAATAGATTGTCTTTATGCTGCAGTTTATGTTCCCACTTCCCCCACCTCTTCTAAATATCTCTTTCCCTGCCCCTCTTTAAAATAAATAAATTAAAAAAAAAATTTAATCCAACCTCACTTTTCTTTCTCATTTTAAACTTTAAATTGAGTCCATTATGTTTTGCATTTGCTTGGCTGGTTAGTTAAAGGCTGTTCCAGAGCTTGAGGATTCATACGGTGCTTGTATGCCCAAATACTGCCAATACTTTTTCTTTTTTAACCCATATAGTTTCTACTGCTTTCACCTCGATCCTCTTTGTGTGATGTCACAATAGAATGTCTGATTCCACCATCTGCGTGTCTGCAGACCACATGCAAGCCCTCAAAGGTTGTTACTCATTTTGAAAGTGAAAGAAACAATGAATGTCTAAAAAAAAAAAGCCCCAAATGAATGGTTTTATTATTTTCCATTCGTATTGGATTGTATTCGGACATATTTCTGCTAATAATTCGAGAACTCTTGTACAATCTCTTTCCATAGAGCTGCTTGAACGCCATATTATTTCCACTCTTGTTACATTGGCTTGAAACTTGTGTGGCTGGAAAATCTGTGTTTAGTTTGTCTAACTACATACTAACTAAAACTTGACCAATTCAGTTTTTCTACTAAACAAAGCTTAGCTGAGAAAATCTCAGTTTCTGATGAGCGTCTGTTTAACAACAGGATGAAAAATAAAGCTGTCACCACAGATGACCAAAATAAACATCAAGTTCAGTGCTCATATATGACTGAAAAAAGAGACAAAATAAATGTAACACTTCCCTCATGAATGAATTAAGTATACCTGAAAGAGAATGTGTATCTTCTAAGTTAAATGAATCTACTATAAAGCAGTAGACTGCTATCACCCAGTGGAAAAATTAGATGAGTTACATGCAGATAAAGTGGGACATATCAGGGGGCAAACTTTACAACCTGTCTGTGACTTTGAAGCAGAGGCAGTGTGGCGTTCAGCGTGAACAAAGTGGAAAATGATGACTATTTGTATGTATTTGCTGTTAAGAATGTTTACACTTGCTGCATTGTGGGCGGGCTTGTGGTAAATGGACTTATTTGCATGTTTGAGGTCAGCTCATAGTTTCCGCTCCCCAGTTGTGATGAATATCCCCCATACAGTAAAGGAGGGGGCACAGAGGGGCTTGTATGTTATAAGAACCAAGATCAAAACTAAACTGCTCAGATGAGAGAGAACTCCTCAGTTTGGCACAGCAGAGAGCACATACACTCTGCCTGCTGTGTTAACAAGACTGTTTGCAGCGCTCTGAGATCTATTCAAGCAAGCAGTGAGATAATTTACTAGTGATACAGTGTGTGTTAAGAGACTACGCTCTATCACAAAGAAAGTGTATGTGAAGATGCAGTTGGGCTTCGTTCTAACCGCGCTTCTCTCCCTCACCACATGGGTGAACTTGGTCCATACAGGTAGGTACAAGAAAAAAAAGAAGCTATTTTGAGATCTGGATGTTTATCAGGCTGAAATTAATAATGGTTCTTTTGTCTTTTTCACCTGTGTGTCCTCTTTAGAAGCTGGACCTCTGGGGAACTGTTCATGTCTCATGTGGTGAAAAACCAAAGTCCCTCATGATAGAATTGTAAGTTACACCATTCAGAAGGAAGGTGCCTGTGCATCGCAGCAGTTATGTAAGTACTCTCATAATTCAACAACATATAGAATTAAAACACATACGAATGCCTGCTGACACATACACCCACGCACACACACACACACACACACACACACACACACATACCCGCACATGTAAATGTCACGCGCATGCTCACAGGCACAACTCCCATATGCTGGGAAATTAATCATTTCAGTTTTTTTGTTGCAACTGTCTTGCTTTTATTTTGGATCTATTCTTCACATTTTTAGCCTCCTGCTAGAACAGAAAAGATGGGAAGGGAAATTTGTTGGAGATTTTAAAGTTTCAGGAAGTTGCAGCTTCTTCAGTGTTTTGGTAGTTCAGCATTACATAGACCTGGATAGGATCAGCATAATTTATGTTGAATACAGATAAGATAAGAAGCCTTTATCATTATATAACAAAATTTAGGGAGAAATATCATCTGATAAGGTATAAACATGGAAACATGAAATGCACCTAAGATACTGGAACTACACAGAAAGACTTAAAATGCCTTCAGTGGTAATTATAAAAGTAAGAGAAATAAAAACAAGAATAATTGTAAAATATTTATAGAGTCAGTTTGGCATTTAGTGAACAGTTCCACGGGGTAAATATGTTGCACGTGTAAGTAAATCTGCACGTTGTAACCAATTAAGTTACTGAAAGGTCAGAAGTCTCATTGCCCAAAGATAAAAATCGTTCTTGAGTCTGTTCATCTATGATGTCAGGCTTCTGTACCTGAGAATAAAATGGAAATTTGGGAGAACACATGATCTTCCACAACATGGCAAAGAAATTCTGCCCATGGACTTGAAAGAATGATCAGGAAGCGTCTCCTTCAACTTTACTTGTGAAGATAAATCCCCAGATTACAGCTCAGGTGTGTCTTTGTCCCATGTGCATTCATGGATGAGGAAAAGAAATGATCACTATGTAATTATAGTTGGCAAATAGCAAAGAAACTGCTAAGTGAAAAGGAGATCCTGTTACTGGATGATGTTCAAACAGGGGGGAGGGAGGGAGGGACAGACTGACTGACTGACTCACTCACCTACTACGTTTATTTTTGTTCATATTAAATGGAGCAAATGAAACCATATAGAGCAGATTTTAACACACGTGAAGGTTTTAGTACGACTGCATCTAATGAAATGATAGTATCTGTTTTCAAAAGCATCCCCATCATTAGTAAAATTCGATTTATTTTCCAAATTGAACAAACTCAACATCACATGACAGAAATATTAAGAGCACATTATCATATTTTTAACAACTCACTCTTAATTTCAGATTTCGGACAAAGAGCAGAACAACAATTTGCTCCGACCCCAACAGCAGCTGGGCGATAAAAGTAATTCAGCAAGTGGATGCAAGGGCAAAAGCAACGCTGGAGAAGAAACAGAAGGAAAAGGGAGGTGACATGACACCAGCAAGTCCCATGGCTCCTGCAGTGACCGTGACACCAGCAACTGGCTTTACACAAGCAACAATCGTAGCAGGAAGTGTTGCACCAGCACTGACCATGACACCGGTAGCAACCATGGCACCAGCAAGGGGCAATGCACCAGCAGCAACCATGACACCAGCAAGGGGCAATGCATCAGCAGCAACCATGACACCAGAAAGGGGCAATGCACCAGCAGCAACCATGACATCACAAAGGGGCAATGCATCAGCAGCAACCATGACACCAGAAAGGGGCAATGCATCAGCAGCAACCATGACATCACAAAGGGGCAATGCACCAGCAGCAACCATGACATCAGAAAGGGGCAATGCACCAGCAGCAACCATGACACCAGAAAGGGGCAATGCACCAGCAGCAACCATGACATCAGAAAGGGGCAATGCACCAGCAGCAACCATGACATCAGAAAGGGGCAATGCACCAGCAGCAACCATGACATCAGTAAATGGCAATGTGCCAGTAGCAGCAACCGTTACATCAGAAAGTGGAGTTGCACCAGTAGCAACCATGAACCCAGTAAGAGGCTTTGCACCAGCAGTTACTATGGCACCAGTGAAAGGACCTAAAAGAAGTTCCAGAACTGGAAAGAGACGACGCAGGAAAAAGACCAGGAAAATGAGGCAGTGGCAGAGAAAACTGCCCTGAGGAACAACAAAATCAGACTAACCATAATCTGCAAATAATACTACATTCAATCAGAAATGCCCTAATATATTATATCTGGAGTGAAAAACATTGAAACAGAACATCAGTAATATGAAATATATTTAAATCTACTGTATGTTAATGTAACACATTTTTTAAACTTCCCCTAGGGATCAGTTGTTTGTTTGTTTTTTCATTTCACACATCACACTGTGTGTATGCATTTTAAGCTTTTCACTGTCACTTTCAAATAAATATCTTTTCAGCAAATGTATTTTTATTTCAAGCAGACCTGAATCAGAACCAGCTATGCTGACAAAGAGCTGGCTGCTGTTCTTTGTGTTTCTGCTTGTGTATCTCTTACATGCAGTTACTGTAACAGGTTTGCAGGAAGGAAACCAACAGAGATGAACAGCTGATAACAATGTCTGTGATAATGATCTAGACAGAGAGCATTTTGCATTCATCAACTTGAGATGAATGCAAAAACCTTTCCTTGATTGATCTGAATTCTTATTGCATACAAAGAAACTTCACAGCACCTTCTTCCAAATGTGGACCGACAGAAGGTATTCATATGGAAGCAAACACTCGGATTGAACATTTTCTCATTAGAACCTACAGTAGAAACGTGCCACTACAAGTCTGCATGCTCCCTCTGATCATTTGCTTATTCACTAGTCCTAATAAACATCCGCTCTCACTAAGACACACAACCCTTCAGTCTATCTGCATCATGCATACTGTCTTTGGTTAGTTTAGCAGTTCCATCTGCAATCTGGCCTCTACGTGAATCCAGCTGTAGTTGAGGTTCAGTTGCGGCATGGCTTTTGTTTACCACTTGTTTATGACATGTTAGCGCCTATAACTGGAGTGGTGCACCATATGAGTGGACAGGTTTCAATGGTTTCTGATGTGAATTTTAAAGTTACAATTCAATCTGGGGAGTGGGTAGCCTAGTGGTAGTGTTGTTGGCTTTTGCGTGGAGGACTCAGGTTCGAGTCCCCGACACGACTCCTAGGTGAACCACTGTGGGCCCCTGAGCAAGGTCCCCAACCCCACCAACTGCTTCCCAGGTGCCTTAAGTAGCAGCCCACTGCTCTCTGATACTACTGTACAGAGATGGGTGAAATGCAGAGCCCTAATTTCCCCTCAGGGATCATACAAGTATAACAACAACAACAACAAAAAATAAATAAAAAAAGCTAAATAAGCTGAAACAGTAAAATGAATAAAGAACAAAACAGACATTAAACATTTTAAAAAATCAGCGTTGTTCCTCCCTTACATCTTCCTGAAAGATGATGTGAATGCCAAATTTTAGATTTTTACAAGCACGGTTCACAAAGACCCCACCCCA
The DNA here is from genome assembly GCA_023101725.1 of Atherinomorus stipes. NCBI lineage: Eukaryota > Metazoa > Chordata > Actinopteri > Atheriniformes > Atherinidae > Atherinomorus > Atherinomorus stipes. The sequence goes on from JALJCO010014045.1 coordinate 156,048, forward strand.
CAACCCAGAGGGCTCAAATGATGTGTTGTTAAAGGTGCCATGACATCAAATTTCACTTTTCTGGGGTTTTGTGTGTATAATATGATCTGTTGTGCACTGATGAGGCATGTGAATGTCCAGAGTGAGAATAAAGTTCCTGTTTATGGTCTGTCAGCTTTGTCTTTCTGCTCAGAAACAGTTGAATCAGACAGCAGCCTATCATTCTACGTAGTTCTATCATTCTACGTAATTTAATTGCTCCAATAAGAGCACACTAACAAGTAAACAGCGCCCCCCCCCCCCCCCCCCCCCCCCCCCCCCCTCTCTCTCCTAATAACAATCTATGTACCGTCCGCTCCCACCCTTCCCTCCCTGTCTGATTCAGCTTCGTGTATGGACCTAATAGTAACCTCTGTGCAGTCAGGTCTGGATTTTCAAACAAATGGATTTAAAAGCAAACTTCTGCAGCAACACAGAGGGAGGGGGCCACAACCTTGTCTTTACCTGTAAGTTTATTTATTTTCTAAATGCTGTCTTGTCTGATAAACGTAGCTCACTGTCTGAAGTGCCCATGTTGCTAGCAGTTAGCCTTTAGCAAAGTGTGACCGCAGCTTGACCTAGGTTCTCCAAATAAGGTCATAGCCAAATAAGGTGTAGCCAATCAAAATGAAGTCAACGTGGTCTCCGGGTAAAGCTCCATATCATCACCGGACCCAACTGTATTACTGAGGAAGTGAGGTCTGGCGTTTCAAAACAATACTCCGCTGTAACAAAATGCCGTTTTTTTCTTTAGAGTATTTACATATACAGTAATACCAACAACATAAACTAGTTTTTACTGCTATGTCATCACTCCTTTAATGTCAGGACGCTCGTACCACACACTCCAGATTTGTTCTTTGTTTTTTGTCCAAGTCCTTCCATCTCAGCGCTCCTGTAACAGGATTCACTTCAATATTACAGTAAAATGCTGGGTTTAATGTCATAGCTGCTCTGTGTATCTGTGCTTTACAGAATCACCAGTTTGTGATCAATTACCAGTTTATTTGACAGCAACATGTAAAGTAAGTCTGCATGTCACTGGCCAAGCAGAGTGACTCAATCTTCAAAGCGACAACCAATCATATGAGCCAATAATTACAGCCAAGTGTCCTCTTCAGATACTTTAACTCTGTTCACATCTGCTTGACACAAACAGTTTCTGTCATGAAAATGTTTGTCATGGGTACTACCTTTGTCTTTGTTGATCTTACAGAAACTGAGGGTTGGCAGGTTTAAAACAACTGTTTTATTTTAGGGTCTACATACGGTACACTTTTGCATCAAAAATAAAGTAATGCTTTAAGATATTGTTATGAACCGTACATAAAAAAGTTGTGGTTATTTTTTTCTGATTGTTGATCTAGTAATGCATAAATGGTAGTTCTAAACAGGGCAACACTTGCTGTCAGCCTCAGCTAGACAGCAATGGATGTGCAGTGATATTAATAGTCACTGATAGTTGCAGTAGTTAGGTCATTTTTCTCTGGGGTGTAAAACACGACAAGCAAACACTGCAGAATATTTTTGTTTCTATGAAGAACTATCAGTGTTTTGCACATCTGTATCAATACTTTGCACATTGCATGTTTAGCTTGATCACTGTGACGCACATGGAATACCACAAAATTACAGATAAAGATTAGAGTAGGAAACATCAGAGTATTGACTGCTTGATGATAAAGCTGTTTGAGATGAGCTTTCCCTGTAAAAAGAAGTAGTGCAAGATGTTTAATAGAATATTCATTATTTTAAACTAAATATCACTTTCTACTTGTTCTGCAGTATGTGCTTTTTGACTTTTGCGTGACATTATTGCTTTCTGATTTCAGATCTAAGTTTACGTTTGCTTGAAAATTAAGTCTGCCCCATTGCATCAATAACCACATCCTGATCACAGTTGTGAAACGGTGCGCATGTGGCGGGTGGTCGACTTCAGCAGAACTTTATTAGTGGGGCTGTTTCCTCTCTTCTAAGAATATTGAACACATTCTGACAAAACATGTCATACAGCACTCATGAGCATGATGGAACTGTCAACCATGGACAGCTATGGATTTTTAAATGTATAAGGAAATATTCAGTGGCTCTGAATTAAAAGATGTCCTCTGCTAAATAAATTTGTGCTATATTTGGATTTCATATAAACATGTGTCTCATTTGACACAGTTAAATGAGGTTTCCCTTGATAAACCATCTGCATGGTAACATTGGTTCTACAGATCTGGGCATGAAAAAGTTCCTCCTTTTTCTGCCAGAAGTGGTGCACTATTAGTGCACCATTACTGCACTATCACTGGCTGAACGACTTGTCCCACAAATATGCCATCACGTACGGTGTCCAAACTCGGCGTGTAGACAGATCCTTGTTCCGGGCATTCATTTATGCTCTGAAATTGTTTCCCCTGGGCACACAGGTGTTTCTCTGTGCAACTGAATTAGCAGACAAGTCGCTGGTGACATGTAGCTGGCAAGTCGGCTGAAAGGGAACTTTTTCATGCCCAGATCTGTATAATGAGACATTCAAATGTATCTAACCTATTTTAAAGAGGACTTTCGCTTTTTTGACCTGGGGTCTGTTTTTATATGTCCTTCCACATATGTAAGTGATGGAGAAAGGAATTTTCAAGATAGCTCCAGTATGCGTTAGGCATGCAGGTGGCATGGCAGCAGCCTAGCAGCCTATTGATAAGTATGGGGCAACTGGCCCCCGTGTCTAAGTTCGTCCTAAAAACATACTTTTGTCCACACTGAAGGGCTCTGATAGTTTCAATGAGTGTCCAACAGCATTCTAGGAGAGGAGAAATGAATAAAAGTATCTACAAGTACTATCTAAAAAATTTGAATATCCGGAAAAAGTTCTTGTATTTCTGTAATTCAACTTAAAAGGTGCAATTTACATATTGTATAGATAAACAATATGCAAATCAATATATTTCAAGCTTTCATTTGTTTGGATGTTGCTGATTAGGACTTGCAGCTTCAGAAAACCTCAAATTCAAAAACTTAAAAAATCAGAACACTGTGAGAAGCTACAGTATTGTAGGCTCAGACTGTCACATTCTAATCATGTTAATAATCCAAAACACCTCTATAAGTTCCCTTAGCCTTTTAAAAAGTCCCTGTCTCAGTTAATAAGAATTCACAATCATGGGGTAGACTGCTGAATTGTGCAGAAAACCATCATCGACTCTCTGTGCAAGGTGGGAAAGACACAAAAAGTGATAGCAAAAGAAACTGGTTGTTCTCTAAGTGCTGTCTCAAAGCACATTAATGGACAGTTAAGTGGAAGGAAGAAGTGTGGAAGAAAAAGGTGTACAAGTCGAAGGGCTGACAGCAGCCTGGAGAAAATGGTCAGGAAAGGGCCATTCAAAAGTGTGGAGGAACTTAATAAGGAGTGGACCTGTGAGCTTCATTAAGTCCAGCATAAACGCAGCCGTCTATCAGGACATTTTGGAGCACTTCATGTTTGCTTCAGCAGACCAGCTGTATGAGGATGCAGACTTCATCTTCTAGCAAGACTTGGCACCTGCGCACACTGTACAAAAGTACCAAATCTTGGTTCAACCACCATGCTGATTGGCCCGCAAACTTTCCTGACCTGATCCCCATCGAAAACATGTGGGGCATTGTCAAGAGAAAGCTGAACGGGAAGAGACCAAACAAAGAAGAGCTCAAGGCTGTGATGGAAGCATGTTTGTCTTCCATAACACCTGAGATATGCAAGAAGCTGGTTGCATCCATGCCACACCAGTAAGGCAGTCATTCATGCAGAAGGGCCCAATCAAGTACTAAATACAGATGCAAGATTTTATTTTAGGAGGCGATGATAGTAGAGGTGATAGTTATTAGAGGAATAAATAAGGCCTGACTTTTTTGCTTTTAAAATCCTTTTATGATTGATTTCATGCTCAATATTCTAATTTTTTGAGTTTTAGAATTTGAGATTTTCTTAAAGCAGAACTCAGTAGCTTCAGCTCGGCCCCCTAGTGGCGTCCTTTCACTGTCGTAAAGTTCATACCCCCCTACGCCCCCACAGCACACTGACAGCTTCTCTACCTGTCTTTCCTCTATGTTGATCCCTGGATATATTTCTAAGCTTTTACTAGTTTGTTGATGCTACTTTGCTGCGTTGGTCGCAGCACCTCGTCTCCCTCTGCTCAAAGCAGAGTCCTGTTTCTCCTGCAGTGGGACGTTTGTTACGTCCCAGCTCAGATAAGGGGTGGAACGTAACAAATGACAACTGTGACAAGGTGGATGTAAGAAGGTAACTGGACATTTATTGTTCCAAAGTGGGAAGTAGCAGACAGAACAAAACAACGGAGTTGGGTTTTGTGATGCTGTTCAAATCAATAAAGCAAACAACAACAAGTACCGCTACCTAAACAGAAGTGTAGGTCAGACAAAAGGGGTAACTAAGGAACCAAACAGAAACCACAAAAGAAAACAGAAACTGACCTCCTAAACTATGGTTATGAAAAAAAAAAAAAAAAAAAAAAAAAAAACAAGCAGCACTAATAACTAAAGCTTTCCTGTCTGACGCATCTTTTCTATTTACAACTATACAGCCTACAAAAAAAAAAAAAACCCTCTCTAGCCCAACTCAAACTACCACTTACCAAAAGCTGACAACATATAAGCAACAAATTTTAAAAAAGGAGCCTTAAGGGCTTTAATAAAAAAAAGAGAAGAAAAAAAAAAAAGAAAAGTTACCAAAGCATGTTTATATGTAAAAGTTTGAACACATATAGTATATACTGTATGTGTGTGTGTGTACGTGTCAGTAGGCATTTGTATGTGTTTTAATTCTATATGTTGTTAAATTATAAGAGTACTTACATAACTGCTGCGATGCAGGCACCTTCTTTCTGAATGGTGTAACTCACAATTCTATTATGAGGGACTCTGGTTTTTGTCCACATGGGACATGAACAGCTCCCCAGAGGTCAAAGCAAGACCTCTAACAGACGGATACAAACACAAACTAACTTAAACTAGGAATGTTATGCTCGAGCCCGTCTACTCGACTCCGCCTCGATCTTATGGAAGTCTCGCTACCGCTGTTTTGGTGGAAGTGTCAGCATGCCAAAAGCCACGTGACCACACAAACCGAGGCCTCGTTACGTCATCCGCGAGTGTCGAGCCGAAATCTTGAAGAGACTGGGTTTATTAATCTGTCAATGCTTAATACAGGTTCCAATCGCTTGGGAATTTATTGAAAAATAGTTAATTTATCACAAAGGATAATTCCACGATATAAACCACAAAGGAAACACTAACTGAAGGTTGACAACGTATCTTTTATTATACACCATGTCAGAGACAAGACAGCTCCAGGCAGCGCTTCCCTCAGCTGCAGTACACATCCACAGCCAGCAGATGTAGCTCATGCTCACGGTCTCAAATGTCTCGAGACTTCGTGTCGATCTCTTGGCAGCTGTGTCAAAATGTCTCAGTGTCTCATGAAGCTTCATTTTCACCATCCCTAACTTAAACCCAATCGGTTTGAGACCACTAATAATAAAAGAAAACGAACAAACCAGAAAAAAAAAAAAAAAAAAAAAACACTGAGCTAATCTACAAAAGGTTACCGAATCAGACACAAGTAAAAATCCATAGCAAGCAAGGGGCAGACTGCCAGGTCAAAACAGTTGCCACTGAATGAAGAGGCCACAGCTCTTTTATCTCCCAGCTGGGTGAGGGTTTGTTCGTGATTGGCTGGGCAATTATCCAATCAAGAGGGAAGGAGACGAAGGTGTGGTGGCCAGGACCAATCCTCAACATGCCGTGGCACACAGGAATTTGCATAGGAAACAAGCAATTAGAGCAAGTAGTAGGCAGTAGTGATGGAGAAATTGAAGCTTTCCAAACCACTGAATCAATATGAAGCAATTGTCTTCAAATGGTTCTGTGTTATGAAGCATTCAACACAATACAATATAGTGACATCTGCTGGTCAACCTTTAACATAGCAGCTGCACGGATTGATGAGGGGCAATGTGTCATGAAACAGTAACAGTTATTTGTAACATGTTTTATGTTTATTCTCAAATCTGGCTGTGCCAAAAGATATTTGCACTACACCACAAAGATGATCACACACTGTCTGATATTCACACATTCACTCCAAATCTAAACCTAATCTATGTATGTGTTTGTATGTGTGTGTTTGTAAGTGTATGTAGAAATATAAGTAGCCTATATAAATATGTACTTAAATATCTAAGTGCTGATGTGATTATATTAGATGGAATGTTAGCCTAATCTCACCTGAATCTTACTCTTCCTGTATGTAAATTAATAAATAAATGGAAACTATACACAACTGTCTCCTCCTCTCATAAACCCACAGTTTGGTGGAATTGTGTCCTTTATAAGCACTAGCAAATTGATGACTCCACCCTGAATTCAAACTGGCACATAAGGTCGGTGATACGCGCGTGACGTCATGAAGCTTCATTTGGAAAGTAGGGCGGTCCTTAAAGGTGCCATGACATCAAATTTCACTTTTCTGGGGTTTTGGGTGTATAATATGATCTGTTGTGCACTGATGAGGCCATGTGAATGTCCAGAGTGAGAATCAAAGTTCTTGTTTATGGTCTGTCAGCTTTGTCTCTCTGCTCAGAAACAGTTGAATCAGACAGCAGGCTATCATTCTACGTAGTTCTATCATTCTACGTAATTTAATTGCTCCAATAAGAGCACACTATCAAGTAAACAGCGACCCCCCCCCCCCCCCCTCTCTCTCCTAACGGTCTATGCACCGTCCGCTCCCCCCTCCCCTCCCTGTCTGATTCAGCTGCATGTATGGAGCTAGTAGTAACTTCTGTGCAGTCAGGTCTGGATTTTCAAAAAATGGATTTAAAAGAAAACTTCTGCAGCAACACTGAGGGAGGCGACCACAACCTTGTCATTACCTGTAAGTTTATTTATTTTCTAAATGCTGTCTTGTCTGATAAACATAGCTCTCACTGTCTGAAGTGCCCATGTTGCTAGCAGTTAGCCTTTAGCAAACTCCGACCGCAGCTTGACCTAGATTCTCCAAATAAGGTCAAAGCCAAATAAGGTGTAGCCAATCAAAATGAAGTCAACGTGGTCTCTGGGTAAAGCTCCATATCATCACCGGACCCAACTGTATTACTGAGGAAGTGAGGTCTGGCGTTTCAAAACAATACTCCGCTGTAAAAAATGCAGTTTTTTTCTTTGGAGTATTTACATATGCAGTAATGCCAACAACATAAACTAGTTTTTAACTGCTATGTCATCACTCCTTTAACGAAGTGAAGCGAGTCTCGATACATAAGCCACGACACTTCTGCTTTGAAAGATCGATACGAAGTCGAGCAGCCTGCTCGAGCATAACATCACTAGTAGGCAGCTGTAACAACGTTTTACCCATGTTTTGCGGGTAAATATGCCATGGATTATATTTTTCTCTGGTGTTGGTGGGTAGCAGGTGAGAGTACAAAGTTTTATTTATTTTATGCGGACATGACAAGTGATTATTGAGCCTGAAGCAGTGATGCTTCACCCGGCGCCCAGGCAGCGCAAGCTACATGACACGGTTCTTCACTCTGGTCAAGCGAAGAGTTGGTTATGAGAGCCAGGAACCGGTGTTTAGGGAGTAGGAAGCTAAAGAGATGTTTTCTTTGAATAAGCGCTGGTAACCTGGTTCAAATCAGCGCTGGAAGCAGTTCGGTAGATAGGGGATTCCGAAAAGCATTTATTGAGGTGAAAAAGTTGCTGAGTTCTACTTTAAGCTGCAAGTCCTAATCAGCAACATCCACATAAATAAAAGCTTGAAACATATTGATTTGCATATTATTTATCTACACAATATGTAAATTGCACCTTTTAAGTTGAGTTCCAGAAATAAATTAATTTTTTCAGGATATTCAAATTTTTGGGTAGTACCTGTACATTACCTGGTGATCGCTATTTGTTTTGGTGTCTGTGTTCATATCTCAGGACACTGAAAACAAGATGCTTGTTCAACTTTGACTATCTGTAGCGCAACCCAGCTGGAAGTGAGGGATTGTGGTCCTGGAGAGTTGGATGCTGGTTAGAAAATTTGTCTGACTTCAGACTGCGCCTGCACTGCACCGGAAAACGGGACCATACCACATGATCATAAAACATCGCGGGAGCCGTCCGATTGCAGTCAGAAGCTGTGTCTCGTGTTGCAGTCTGCACACTGTGAAGTGCGGATTTGTTGGCTGCATATATCACAGCGGCGCATCAAGTACTGTCCCATTTCAAAAACATCTGAAGGAGCCTTTGAATCCATCCACCAAACCTGCACTCCATTTGGCCTTAAAAAAAAAAATATATTTCCCCCTATCCGTGCGCACAAGATGGGAGGGAATAAGCAGCACAGCTATGAGTGGATATTTGGATATATTTTGGATTTTTAAGCTTTAAATGAAGTGTTTACCCATTAGAAACAAGTCTGCCGGTAAATTTAAAAATATGCGGACAAGGTTAAAAAGAGAATTTTGCCTCACAAAAGTGCATTATTTTCCATGCATCTTCAGATCTCTTTCTCCCCCGTATGTGTTGTTAGTCTCGTCTTCCCTCCCCTGCGAGTATGAGGGTGGGCATTTCTGTCTCTCTGCTCTGGCAAGTTCCTCAGGCACAAATGTCTCCCTTCAGCTCATCAGCCCTGCAGTATATCTGCCCCATTCTTATCCCAACGCAGCGCCAGAGCTCTGAGTTGTGGTTAACCCAGAGCATTGTGTCAACCACAGTGGAACTGTGTGAGAAATGCTGCTGCAAATCCAGACAGTGAATAGCCCTTCAACTGTGTCATACTTCTGACATCTATCACCTTATGAACCATGTCTGTTCTTATGGGGTTTCTCTGTGCTTTCCTGGAGTACTTGTCATGTGACCAGCTCCTCCCACAGTAAAACCCCCGATTCTGGAGTACTCACTTGTCTCTCTGTTTGCTGTGTCACTGACTAATCTAAGTACCAAAATATCGATCATTGATTCATAACTTTGTTTCCATCCTCCTTTTAATAAACCTTTCAGCCTCAGCCACCACGTTTGAAGTCAGCTGGATCCAAGAACTCATCCTTGTAACACATCTGGGTGTGATGGTCCAGTTTTGAGAGCTTTAATTCTGTGCAATTTCAGTTGAAACAACATGTTGGTATTTTGGTTTTTGTTAAAGGAGCTGTATCATGCTTTTCAAATGTTACAAAAGTCAAATATAGGCATTTATGAGCTAGATATGTTCCCATCGTTACTATAGAAACTAATTTGATGTTAAATATTAGTTTTTCGATGCATCTAATTTCCAACACGGAAGTAAGATGGCTGACTGTCCTGAACCGCGGAGCTCTCGACCAATTGCAGCATGTTTTACGCCCATTTCATGACGTCGCCCCGGAAGAGACACTTATTCTGAAGGGTCACAGAATTGTCTGTAGCACCGGCACCGGCAGCTCTCATGTGGATGTTAGTAGTAAACATTGATGGATAATTACTCCGATCGACGGGATAAAACAGACCAGCCTGTTATGGAGCTGTATGCGCTCGACCCAGAGTCTGATATGGAGTTTGAAGTATACGCAGTACCACAGAAGTACCACAGAGACCCCTGACAAGCAAGTAATTTAGCGAACAAATCATAGGCTAACAGTTAGCGCTGAGCTAAGCAGCACTCACATGGATCTTGTAAACATTGATGGATAATCGGACTCCGATCGACGAGATCAAACGGAGCAGCCTGTTATGGAGCTGTATGCGCTCGACCCAGAGTCTGATATGGAGTTTGAAGTACGCGCAGTACCACAGAAGTACCACAGAGACCCCTGACAAGTAAGTAAATTAGCGAACAAATCATAGCCTAACAGTTAGCATTGAGCTGAGAGATGTGTTGACTCACCAGTGTTGTTGTCTGTCCATGCGCGTTTTTATAGTAGGAACTGCGTCAGGTTTCAGAAGTAATCCCAGAGAAAAAAACACTTTACTGCCCGAGATTCATGAAGTTGTCAGGAGTGAAGTTCACACACAAAGTTGAGGTTTTTTTTCCCTGCTCCTGAAGTTAAAATCCAACCACTTCTGGCAAGTCGATTCATCCAGTAGGTACAACAAATACACTCCCACGCTGAACGTAACTGCATTTCCCCCAACTTGCTGTCCTCTAGAGCTTAAAAAAAAAAAAAAAAAAAAATGAAGAAAATTCTCCTGAACTCTGGAGCAAACGTCTGTTAGCTGATGGCTGCTTGTCTCTGAGGAAATATTCCTGCAGGTGTTAGTTTCTTCCTCAGAGAGTGTGTATATGATTCTCTGAGTTTCTGTTCAACAGAGGGCGTCTTGCTACGATACTGAGCATGCGCATTTGGACTTTCGTGATTGGTGCCACGTTCATACGTAACGCGGTGGGTAGTCAGCCGTTTGCAGGGAGGTAGCGCTTGGTTTAAATATTCATGTAGATTACTCAAATATGCATGAATGAAGAAAAATAACGATTTAAATCATTTCTTGAATAGGAAATAACACACTGACATGCTGAAAAGCTCTTAAAAGTCCATTTTTCATGATAGGGCTCCTTTAAGTAGAGCCTCAACAGCACTGACCTCTGAACACTTCCTGAATGCAAAATTATAGGGCAACACATTGTAACCAACTGACAGTAATCACTGACGCTGAATTTGCACTTTTCCTTTCTTTTTATCTGACTTTTATACTGATTTAAGTGTTGTTCATTTTAAGGTTTACTTTTATGGATTATTTATTATTTATGTGTGGGTATGAGCTGTCTGTGTAGTAGCTCCCTGCCCATGATAAATTTAACCCACAGGAGACCAAATAGACACTTTGACTAATGATTATACTGATTAATAATTTTAAAACCAGCTTGTCTAGCTGGTGAGTAAATGGCTTTTCCTTTACTTGCAATAGGAAAATGGTAAACAAAGTCTATTGTCACGCTCAGATCATATCTTTGCATTCAGTGGCAAAAAGTGACAAACTGTTGTTTCCTCTCTCCTCTGTGAAGACACAGCTAGCCTCAATGATGAGGGGGCATGGGGGAGGAGGAGCTATCATTTTATAAGAACTGAGATCAAAACTTGATTCCTCAGAAAGATTCAGACTTTCATTGCAAATCAATGAACATACACACCTTGCCTGGTCCGTAATCAAGACTGAAGCAAGATAGTTTACTGATCGTTACGACTACGATTGATTCTACAATCCACCTCTGAAGACAAGGTGCAACTCCAAGGATGCAGCTCAGCCTGGTTCTGACCACATTTCTCTGTCTCACCACATGGCTGAACTTTGTCCAAGCAAGTAAGTACCAAACAAAGAGAAGTGGGTAAAGTGTGTGGTCTGAACTTCTGTCAGGTAAAATGAAGAATTCTTAACTTCTCTTTCGCTATGTTCCATCTTTTCAGCACATGGACCTGCATCGAACTGTTCATGTGTCACCTTGTCTAACACCAGACCCCATCCTGACAAGATTGTGGATTACAAGATTCAGAAGGAAGGCGCCTGTCGTATCAGTGCAGTGAAGTAAGTCATCTCAGAATTTCACTCTAATCTCATTTAAATAACATTCAAACAACATAAATCAATAACATATTGATAACAAAATGGCAAACTTGCAGACAGTTCTGGTGCCATTTGTCTTATTTTTTTCCTGAATTGAATTATGCATCAGTATAGTTCAAAATTAGAATAACCATACCCCTTCCTGCAATTTCAGGTTTCGGACAGTTCGTGGAATCTGGCTTTGCTCCAAACCCGACAGCAGCTGGACCAAAAGGGTAATTGAGAAGGTGGATGCAAAGAGAAAAGCATTGTCAGAGAAGACACAGACGAAAGGATCAGCAAGTGACATAATACAAGCACCAGGAACTTCTACAATATCTACAAATGCACCAACTCAAAAGGGACTGGACCGGACAGTGACCACAGAGGTGGAGAAGACACAGAATAAAGAGGGATCAGCAAGTGCCATGACACCAGCAGCTTCCACAACATCTACAAATACAACCCCCAAAAGAATCTAGACTGGACAGAGATTACAGAAGAAAGCATGTTTGAAGAATCACAATTTACCACTGAAATATGAGCTTGCAGCAAAGAAAAAAAAAAAAGAAAAAAAATTATATATATATATATATATATATAATCTAAATGTATCTCAGCAAGCCTTTATTTTAATTGTATTTACATGTGCAATAACAGCTCTGCCATATTCAAGATTTTCAGTTGTGAATAAATTACTTCTCAGCAAATATTGAGTTTTTGCTTTAAGAAAGTAAATGATTAATCAGAACTGTAGAAATACTCTAACAAATACATAGAATAAAAATGTGGTCCTCATAACTGTGGTTCTCAGTAGCTCTCACTGTGGTCACATACAAATGCACCTTCTGTTTCAGGAAGGTAACATTATTGGTCTGCATTAAGAAAAAAAACCTACATATCAAAACTAATGTAATAGAAAAAAAAAAACTATTAAAAGCATCATTAAAACCTGAATGTGGAGCTTTGAGAGAAGAGAAAAACTTAATTTAGTTAAGATGCATAAAGACAGGACTGTAACAGACTAGAAAAATTTGTGCTATTTGGAGAACCTAGATCTAGACTTTTCTGGGATGACTGATATATCAGGATAACAATATTAGTGGATGAGGTACTTTCCCTATAGTGCCACCTGTACAAGCTTGGAGTTTCATGATCTGGGGTTGCTTTAGTTAGTCAGGTGTACAGTAGGTTCAATAATGTCTTGTACCTAAAGAATTAGCACAGCTGACTACACAGAATGACCAGAATTTTCTATCAATAGATCATTCTTTTCTTCCTTGATGGTATGGGCATATTCCAAGATGACAATGCTTGGACTCACTGGGCTCAATTTGCAAAAGTATGGCTAAGGAAGCAGTTTCACTTGTGAATAATGCTCCACAAGGTCCGGACCTAAATTCCAGTCAAAATCTTTGGAATGTGCTGGAGATGGATGTGACCCTTGCATCCTCCGTACACAAACTCTGCCGATTAGCAATGAACCCTATGATAAAGAATTAGCTTATTAAAACAACACTACGATAAATTTAAGCAGTCATCAAACCAAGGTAAAGGTGGCCCAACAAAACATAAGTGATTTTTTTTTTCCTCTGGCCAGGCAGCATACTTCTAATGCTGAACGATCTCTTTAGTTACTGTGCTCTGCAAATGGTGCATGGTTTATTGTTGGAAACTTGCAAAAGCAGCATAAATACAAAATGTTTCTAAAGGAACCCTGTTATGGAGCGTTCAGAACGAACGCAGCAGGCGCTGTTTACATGCAAAGTCAAACCTTGCAGCGCGTTTTGTGCATCAGACAAGACGCGTTTTGGTGTTCAACGCCAGAGTTGGAAAGCTTTGACGTGGGGCGTCAACCAATCAGAGAGACTCAGTATGTCTCAGCGCTGTGACACAGACACATTTTCTGACTGGACGGGAAATACAGCGGAGACCCCAGGGAATCTCTTCAATGGAGGTTGAACTGTGATTTGCTTCTGACCCCAGGTTTTTGAACAGCGAGTTGATGACCTGCTGTCCCAATAGGTTTTAATGGGCTTATAATGCCATCCCAATGCGGGATTGCAGGTTGTTAAACTGGGCTGGATTGAATGAAAGCTGAAAGTGCCCATCCTTGGCACGCATTTCCCAGAGCAAATGGTGAAACTAACCAAATTCAGAACACCTCTGAACAGTCTGATGAATCCACACACGGTACAAAGATGCCTCATGGAGCAAATAAAGCCAAGCAGCTGCTCAGTTACATCTGTCATCATACAAAGACATAGGCAAAGGAAAACAACCGGGACCAATCGGGCCAAATCGGGACCAAAACACTCTTGACGCACGAGATGCATGTCAGGAGCATTTTGATCTCTGAATATCAGCGTTTGATTTCATGTGGAACAGCGACAAACCTTAGGCGTCAAGTGCGTTTTTGTCGCTGATAACGCGTTCAGTCTGAATGCACCATTGGAGCTGGTGTAACATCAAGTTGGATCCAGGAAAAGGAAAAAAAACAACAGGTCAGTAAAAGATAAGAAAAGATAAGATAAGAGTTTATTTAAAAGTCGAACAATACAGTAACTCAGGACTGAAGTGGTGGAGATGACGATGCCGCAAAGAAAACACTTGATGGGCAAGAAGAAAATTTCCAAGATGGAGTCAGCCAACAAACACACTTCCCTTATTCTTACAGCTGTCCCTCACCTACCTTTACGTCCAGGTCTTTTCAACTCCAAAACTTTTCAACAATGCTCTCCACAACTGGATCTTTTAACATTTTGTAATGTCTTTATTTACTCTAAATTATGTTATAGTATCAATAGATATTGGTATCAATAAGAAGAATCAATGTTAGTATTGTATCGAAAAATCATAATGATATACATCCCTCATTCTGACCATGTGCCTGAGCCACCTCATCTGGCCTCTTGATGCGAAGGAGCAGTGACTCCACGTTGAGTCCCTCTCAGATTACCAAGCTTCTCACCCTATCTCTAAGGGGAAGTTTGGCCACCCTGCAGAGGAAACTTATTTTGGCCGCTTGTACTCGCGATCTTGTTCTTTCTGTCCCTGTACCCATAGCTGCTGATCATACACTCAAAAACAGATTGGTCAAATTCAACCAATCTAGTTAGTAATTATGTGTTTGAACAAACAACCAAAAGATTGGTTGTACTTAAGTGACCAATTTGTATTGGTCATTTTGACCAAAATATTGGTTAATCTAACCAATCTTTTGGTCAGACACCAACTAAATGGATCAAATTCAGCCATATTCTTAGTGTAGGTGACAGTAGGACCCTAGATCAACTGTCAAAACTGAGAGCTTCGCCTTTTGGCTCAACTCCTTCTTTACCACAGAAGGCCGACGACGAGTCTGCATCTTTGCAGATGGCACACCGATCCAGAATAGCAGTATGCATTGCAAACAGCAGTTGGACAAAAAAAGTAGTTCAGCAAGTGAATGCAAGGGCAAAAGCATCACTGGAGAAGATACAGAAGGAAAAAAAGCAACAACATGACAAAATCAAATTAAACCCTCTCAGAAAATGTTATTCTGTTCATTTGGACTTGTAAACTTTAAACTAAGCTTGAAACATGAACATTGACATCACTGTGCATAACAAAAATTCTTACATTTTAATTTTATACCCCTATTACAAATAAATGGCTTCTCAACAAACCTTGTTCTTTTGTTCTAAGCATACTTACAATAATTTGAAGCAAAACTGACAATATGCCATCTAACACAAACAGTTTAAAAGCAGGGTAGGAAATCCTGGAAAGACAGTTTGAGAGAGCTATATTTGAAAAATTACCCCCCCCACACACACACACACACACACGCACACACACACACACGAAACCACACCCCCAGAGCACCGGAGGGTGTGCGCCGATGGTGTTGCCGAACATAACCGAGAACAGCCGAGTGGCTAGCTTGTTAGCTTCCCAGTTAACAGCAGAGGAACCACGTTTTCTAAGAAAATGATCTCACCTCCAACTTCTGTGGTGTAAAACATCTTCACTGCAAACACCAACACCTCCATGATTTGATCCTCATCCGTTTTTTCCTTTTTAAGAGCAAACAGCGGCATAAATAAGAGCAGCGAGCAGCCATGTTTGTCTGCACTGTGAGACGCTCACGGCAAGTTGCAAGTGTGCACATGCGCACGTGGGGCAGGTGGGAAGTGGAAAAATAGCAGTTGAGTTTGATGGACATACAATCATTCAATCAATAGAAATTAATTCCATTGGATGGGGTTTTTCAGTCCTGTCCATTCCACAGGTGATTATTTTTTTAATTTTTGTGTCAGAACATTTAATTAATTCGCTGTAATCAAGATGTGAAGAAGACTATAAGCAATATAGTAAAAAATGCTGCTGGAAAACATCATCCACCCTGCCTTTAACTTTGGTTTTTAGTAGCTGTTCTTCTTAGCAGCTCTCACTTTGTTCACACCTAAATGCAGTTAACAAACTCACAGGAAGGAAACCCACTCAGACATAGACCTGGTAGCAATGATGGTGATAACTATCTAGTTACATGCACATATTATCTTTTTTTTCGAGAGTCACATTAAACTGGAAATAAGCATTATGCATTCTTAGCTTATCACAATACAGATGAGTGTTACTGTATCAACAATTTGACCCAAAATAATTAACTAAGACAATAAACAATTATGAAGAGTTGAGGTTTAGTATATAAGAAAATAGGCAGCACTTTTCTGAGAAGCTGGAGGCACATCATCCCCAGGTACTGATGGAGAGATAACAGAGCAGCTCAATAACCACACTAACCAAGCAAACAGCTAATGTTCATGTGAACCGGCTTAAACGTGAAACCACTGATGTGTCTGTAGTTTCTCAACATTTTTTTCAGACTTCAGACTCAAGATCACTTTATTTATCCCGTTAGGATGTTCCCCTTAGGGAAATTGATGTTCCACACACTTAGTCACGTAACAAAAGAATAAGAAAGAAAGAATACAAAAAAGGAAAAGAGAGCAATTTCGGGGTACTCAACAGCATCTAAGGCTGTCATGAATGGGTTGGTATACACAGATACACATATTTATTTGTAATTAATTAATCACATTTTAAGATCATATCTGATGAAGCGGTCATGGGGAACAATGGTCCTCAAGGGCCGCAGTCTTTGAGGTTTTCCATGCAAACCTGCTCCTACAAAGCCTATGAAGTTCTGTACAGTGGCTCGTTGACACGTCCTCTGCTTCTTCTACTTCTTCTTCTGGTGTTTATTGGCGATTGGCAATCAGCTTTAGGTGCATTACTGCCACCCACTGCCCAGGTCATTCAGTGGGCCAAATTTAAAATGCCTGAGCATTGAATTAACACTCTGAATTAATCGTGATTATTTTTTTTATTGCGTTTATTTGCACTGTAATTAATTAATCTAATTAATGCATTGAACTGACAGCCCTATTGATGAAGAAATTAAATAAAACTAAGATTAAAAACATATAATTATCAAATAACTTAAAGCAGAACTCAGTAACTTCAGCTCGGGGCTCCCCTAGTGGCGTCCTTTCACTGTCGTGTTCAACCCCCCCTTACACCCCCACAGCACACAGACGGCTTCTCTACCTGTCTTTCTTCTATTCTGATCCCTGGATATCTCTCTAAGCGTTTACTAGCTTGTTGATGCCACTTTGCTGCGTTGGTAGCAGCACCACGTCTCCCTCTGCTCAAAGCAAAGACATGTCTCTTCTGAAACGGGACGTTTTACCCGCGATTTGCGGGTAAATATGCCGTGGATTATATT
Source organism: Atherinomorus stipes (assembly GCA_023101725.1). Taxonomy (NCBI): domain Eukaryota; kingdom Metazoa; phylum Chordata; class Actinopteri; order Atheriniformes; family Atherinidae; genus Atherinomorus; species Atherinomorus stipes. The sequence goes on from JALJCO010014045.1 coordinate 173,383, forward strand.
TTTCACTGGTGTTGGCAAGTAGCAGGTAAGAATACGAACTTTTATTTACTTTTTGCGGACGTGACAAGTGATTATTGAGCCTGAAGCAGTGATGCTTCACCCGGCGCCCAGGCAGCGCAAGCTACGTGAATCACTCTGGTCCAGCAAAGAGTTGGTTATGAGAGCCAGGAGCCGTGTTTAGGTGGTGTGAAGCTAAAGAAATGTTTTCTTCGAATTAGCGCTGGTAGTCTGGTTCAAATCAGAGCTGGAAGCAGCTCGGTAGATAGGGGACCTGAGTACCGTACAGCGGTTTCTGTTGTCGCAAGTTCTGCTCGGGTCGGCGCAGGCAAAGTTGTATTTAGCTGCTTGCAGGCCAGAGGCCCCGGCGGGAGGGGGGGATACATTGAATCGCTCCGTAAACACTTTGTTTAGCCCCACGGGGATTCCGAAAAGCATTTATTGAGGTAAAAAAGTTACTGAGGTTCCCCTTTAAGCACAGGTTAAGATTATTTAAATTTTTACAGCAAAATATTTTCAAATATTAAATGTAATGGTAATATAATACATTTACCAAAAAATAATGTGCAATAACCTGCATTAAAGTATTGAAAGATACCAAATATCCTCATTATCTCTAACAGTCGCAGTATCATCATGACATCTGATAGGCTAATTATCATGTGACACAGAAGCTGAAATCTGTGTGCTTTCACATTATTTCATTACCTAAAACTCTCAGAAATGGAAACAAATTGCATGTTTTGATACAGTGGTATCATGATACTCAAAAAAAGTATCGATTCCGATATTTTGTCTACCTGATATCAAAGTATCGACTCCAGGGTACCGATATGCCCATCCCTAATACATATGTGGACGCGTCGTCAACAGCAGTATGTCCTGGCCCTAACTGGTTGTGTGATAACTTGCACACGGTTGCCCTCTGACATCTGTAATGCTCACACTCAGCTTCTCTCTACACAAAATGAATTCAGTTCCTTCTCGGCTTATTATTCCTCTGCAGTCTAGCACCAGTCCTACCATTTCACATATTTTCTCTGTTAAAATTCTATATCTACTATTTGCCAAATATGTTCGGTCACTGTAATTGCCACCCATGGTTCTTTGAGATACCGTCAACTGCTAGAGGAGGGGAAAGAAAGAGAGGCCATCGCCAGCAGGTACTGAGTAAAAAGAAAAAAAAACTTTAGTAAAGAAACAAAATAAACAAAAGTACTAAAGAAATCAAAGTCCGAATGAAAAAAAGTGATGAAATAAAAATGTCCAAATAAGGATTAATAAAAGGAACTAAATGGGGTTAAAAAGACTCACGGTGGCTGACATCTCTGACGGCTCTCTTTGCTTCACTGGCTCCGGGTCCGTGGTGGCCGCAAAATTATAAGGTGACACATTATAATCTGCTCACAATAATCACTAATGTATTTGCGCTTTTTCTTTCGTTTTATCTGATTTTTATGATATTGATTTAACTACTACAAATTTTAACTACCATTAAAATGTCAGAAATGCATATTTTTAAGGTCAAAAAGTTATGTTGTGGGTCTTTAAGTGTTGCTTATTTTCATGTTTACTTTTTATGGATGATCATTTATTGATTATGGGTGTCTATATAAGCTGGCTGTGTTGTAGCTTCCTCTGCCAATGATGAATTTTTCCTAAGGGAGACCTATAAAGACTCTGACTTTTGATTATATTGATTGATATTTTTAAAACCAGCTTGCCCACCTGGTAAGTAAATGTCTTTTTCCTTTACTTGCAACTGGAAAATGGTAAACAAGGTTCAAATGTCACGCTCAGATCATATCTTTGCATTCAGCGGCAAAAAGTCATAAAGTATCAATGTTTCCTCTCTCCTCTGTGAAGCCACAGCTAGCCTCAATGACGAGGGGGTATGTGGGGGAGGAGGAGGAGCTATTATTTTATAAGAACTGAGATCAAAACTTGATTCCTCAGAAAGATTCAGACTTTCATTGCAAATCAATGAACATACATGCCTTGCCTGGTCCATACGCAAGACTGTAGCGAGATAATTTACTGATTGATACTCTGTGTGCTGATTGATTCTACGATCCACCTCTGAAGACAAGGTGCAACTCCAAAGATGCAGCTCAGCCTGGTTCTGACCACATTTCTCTGTCTCACCAGATGGTTGAACTTAGTCCAAGCAAGTAAGTACCAAACAAAGAGAAGTAGGTAAAGTGTGTGGTCTGAACTTCTGTCAGGGTGAAATGAAGAATTCTTAACTTCTCTTCCACTGTGTTCCATCTTTTCAGCACATGGACCTGCATCTAACTGTTCATGTGTCACCTTGACCGACACCAGACCCCATCCTGACAAGATTGTGGATTACAAGATTCAGAAGGAAGGCGCCTGTCGTATCAGTGCAGTGATGTAAGTTATCTCAGAATTTCACACTAATAGTATTTAAATAACATTTAAACAACATAAACTTGCAGACAGTTCTGGTGCCATTAGTCTTATTTTTTCCTGCATTGAATTATGCATCAGTAGGGTTCAAAATTAGAATAGCCCTACCCTTCCTGCAATTTCAGGTTTCGGACAGTTCGTGGAATCTGGCTTTGCACCAATCCCGACAGCAGCTGGACCAAAAGGGTAATTCAGAAGGTGTTCAGAAAGACCTGGCAAAGAGAAATGCATTGTCAGAGATGACACAGAATAACGGATCAGCAAGTGACAGCACCAGCACCAGCAACTTCCACAGTATTTACAAATGCACCCCTTCGCTAGCTAACAAGATGGACGAGCTCGAAGTGCTAACAAGGTCTCAGAAAGAGTACAGAGAATGCAGTATCATGTGTTTCACCGAGACTTGGCTGCATGAACACATCCCGGACTGTAATGCGTCTGTACACGGCTTCAAGACGGTCCGTGCAGACCGAAATATACAGCTCAGCGGGAAGCGGAAGGGAGGCGGAATTGCAGTGCTGGTCAGTCAGCGCTGGTGTCATCCAGGACACGTCACTGTCAAGGAGAAGATCTGCACAAGAGACATTGAACTGTTAGCTGTGAGTTTCCGTCCATATTATTTACCCAGAGAGTTTGCCTGTGTTATTCTGGTAGCGGTTTATATAATACCAGGTACCGCACCAGAGACAGCCTGTGATGTCATCAGCTCCGTCGTGGCTAAACTACAAACACAGCATCCAAACTCATTCATAGCGATCTCTGGAGACTTCAACAACGTCTCCCTCTCTGCTACGTTGCCAACTTTCCAGCAGTTTGTCAGCTGCTCCACCAGAGAAAATAAGATGTTGGACTTATTTTATGCAAATACAAAGAATGCATACAGCTCCTCTGCCCTGCCTCCTCTAGGAAGATCTGATCATAATCTGGTTCTTCTCACCTCCACCTACAAGCCCGTCGTTCAGCAGCAACCAGTCATTAGGAGGATGATTAAAACCTGGTCTACTGAGGCTGAAGATGCTCTGAGAGGGTGCTTTGAGGCCACAGACTGGAATGTCCTCTGTGAACCTCATGGAGATGACATCAACACCATGACTGAGTGTGTGACAGATTACATAAACTTCTGTGTGGACAACATCGTTCCAACAAGAACAGTGAGGTGCTTCCCCAATAACAAACCCTGGATCACCAGTGACCTGAAAAAGCTGCTGAACATCAAAAAGAAAGCTTTCAGGGATGGAGACAGGGAGTTACTGAAGACCACACAAAAACAACTGAAAACACAGACTAAGAAGTGCAAGGAGGACTACAGGAAGAAGTTGGAGAGCCAGCTCCAGCAGAACAACGTGAGGGATGTATGGTCGGGAATGAAGAAAATCACTGGCTTCAAGTTAAAGGGGGACCAGACTGACGGAGGTCTGGACAGAGCTAACGAACTGAACATGTTCTTCAATAGGTTCAGTTCCCCCTGCCGACAACCCAACATTCCACACACCCTCCATGAGCCCACAGCTTTCCTGTCCCACCTCCACTCTGTCACCCTGCACCTCAGTCATGGACCTGAACACAGCCTCATCTCCCTCCACATCAGGACATCCTGAGACCTCTTTGCCTCCACCTCCAGCCTGACTGTCTCCTGTGACCAGGTCAAGAAACAACTAGAAAAACTGAACCGGAACAAGGCTGCAGGTCCAGATGGTGTCAGTCCCAGAGTTCTCAAGACCTGCTCAGAACAACTATGTCCGGTTCTCCAGCACCTTTTTAACACCAGCCTGAGACAGAACAGAGTTCCTGTGCTGTGGAAGACATCCTGTCTTGTTCCAGTCCCTAAAAACCACAACCAGCTGAACCAAATGACTACAGACCAGTTGCTCTGACATCTCACATCATGAAAGTCCTGGAGAGACTCTTACTGGCTCACCTCAACAAGCAAGTGAACACCTTTCAGGACCCATTACAGTTCGCATATCGTAATGGGCTTGGGGTTGAAGACGCCATCATCTTCTTGCTTCAGAGAGCCCACTCTCATCTGGACCAGTCAGGCAGCACTTTGAGGGTCATGTTCTTTGATTTTTCAAGTGCATTTAATACTATTCAGCCTGCTTTGCTATGTCAGAAGCTCCATAACTTCCAGGTGGATCCCTCCACAACCACCTGGATTTACGACTACCTCACAAACAGACCACAGTTTGTGAGACTGAAAGGTTGTGTGTCTGAGATGGTGGTCAGCAGCACTGGAGCACCACAAGGGACTGTACTCCTCACCATTCCTCTTTACACTGTACACCTCAGACTTCCAGTATAACTCTGAGTCCTGTCATCTGCAGAAATATTCTGATGACTCTGCTGTTGTGGGGTGTATTAGTGATGGACAAGAAGCCGAATACAGGGAACTTGTCAATCAGTTTGTGAAATGGTGCAGTAACAATCAGCTCATCTTAAATACCAGCAAGACTAAAGAGATGATTGTTGACTTCAGGAGGAGCAAGAATAAGCAGCATAGTCCTGTCTACATCCTGGAAGAGGAGGTGGAGGTGGTAGAGAACTACAAATACCTTGGAGTTCAGCTGGACAACAGACTCGATTGGAAATGCAACTGTGACTACATCTACAAGAAAGGTCTGAGCAGACTCTTCTTCTTAAGGAAGCTAAAATCATTTAATGTCTGCAAAAAGATGTTGCAGATCTTCTATAAGTCTGTGGTAGAAAGTGCAATTAGCTTTGCAGCCATCTGCTGGGGCAGCAGCATCAGAACCAGAGACTTGAAGAAACTAAACAAGCTGATCAAGAAAGCTGGTTCTGTGCTGGGGATAACTCTGGAGCCGCTGGAGCTGATCGTTCAAAAAGAATGCTTCACAAGCTGATGAAGATGATGGAGGACACTTCCCATCCTCTCCACAACACGGTGAAGAATCAACAGAGTGTGTTCAGTGGGAGGCTGCGTCAAGTTCGCTGTAGGACGGAGAGATACAGGAATTCATTCCTGCCAGCAACCATCACCCTAAAGAACAAGACTAACTGACTTTTTGTTTATTTATAAAAAAAAAAAAAAAAAAAAAAAAAAAAAAAGTGAGCTTTTACAATACTGAATTTCCCTTCGGGGATGAATAAAGTATTTTTCATTTCATTTCATTTCATTTCATTTCATTTCATTTCATTCATTTCATTTCAAAAGAGCCAACAGTAGACTTGGCAGTAACCACAGAGGTGGGAAAGACACAGAATGAAGAGGGATCAGCAAGTTTCATGACACCGGTACAGTGTTTCCCCTACCACTTTGACAGGGACACCCGCCCCGTCAATGAGAGTTCCTGCCCCCCTTAAAAATCTGGAGGCTCTAATAATAGCATTAATTTAGGGTTATTATATTTGATTAAAGTTAAAGTAAATATCTTCCCGTATGTCTGCACATGCATGCTTATGCCTGTTTTATTTTTTACATTTTTTGTATTTTGTGTTTGTTTTTAATATTTCTTTTGAACCACAAGTCAAAGTCAGTGTTAAGATTTTCATAGAATTTTTATTTATTATGAGTTTTGTCAATTTCAGTTCACTTTTTTTTTTTTTTATTTAATTTTTTTTTATTTAAACTTTATTTTCCTTTTGGAACACAAGTCAAGGATAATTACACCAAAGTCAAGTTATACATATACACAACTGAACCCCAAAAAAAAAAAGGTGTAGGCTGAAGCAATAGCTTATATAATGCCTACCCTTATCCCAACTTTATAGAATCACACTGAAACAATACAATAAGTAATCGACACAATTACAACAAAAGGTGATATAGAAATGGGGGGGGGGGGTATGTTGAAGATCATATAAGACACTATCCGGAGTAATAAAACATATTTCAAACCAAAAGTCTATATTTGTCAATTGTCATAAGTTTAAACTTTTTTTTGAATTTACAAACTGAACTACACATTTTTAGTTCATCGCAAAGATCATTCCACAAGTTTACCCTTTTAACAGAAATACATCTTCTTCTGAAGTTTGTCTGTACCTTTACTTTTTTAAACATACACATTCCCCTAAGTTCCCTCACTTCACTGAAAACTGATTTTTTTCCCTTCTTTAATTGGAGGTCGTCAATAATCTTGAGTACGACTGTACATTTAAAAAGCTACAGCAGCTGCTACAGATGTTTATTTTCTCATATGAGACCTACATTTATCCACTAAAATGAACCTATTCAGCTATTCAGCATAGAATCTCCAAAAAGCTACTAGTAATTCATTGGTTTGCACTTGTCCTACTGGACTAACCTGTCTATGGTCTGACCATGGATCACATCAGCAGACTGGGCTCGGCTGCTCCGCCACTCCGTAAGTATATCTTATATATATATAAATAAATGCAAATATTTATCAGTAAGACTTTATTATAAATGCATGTAAATGTGCAACAAAAGTTCTGCCATATTCAAGATTTTTAATTGTGAATAAATAACTTTTCAGCAAATATTGACTTTTTGTTGAAAGTGAATGATTATCTGAATCCAAACTGAGGAGACACTCTGACAAATACATGGAATTGAAATTCAGTCCTCAGAGCTCCTCAGTAGCTCTCACTGTCTTCACACACCTCTACACCTCTCATTTTTTTTTACGAGGAACTGTTTCTTCCAGTTAAGGAACATCTCCAAACTGAGAACGGTTGTCTCAAAAGATGACCTCGAGTTGATTATTCACGCTTTTGTTTCGTCTCGTTTAGACTATTGCAACAGTTTATTTTCTTGTCTAAACAAAAAAGACCTATCTCGTCTGCAGCAGGTGCAAAACTCTGCAGCAAGGTTGCTGTCTCGTACCAACAGGAGGGCTCATATTACTCCAGTTTTAAAGTCGCTCCACTGGCTTCCGGTTTCTTTTCGCTTTCGCTTTAAAATTTTGGTACTGACTTTCAGAGCTCTGCAGGGTCAGGCTCCATCTTACATCAGGGACCTTTTATGCCCCTATGCTCCCTCTCGGAGGCTAAGGTCACTGGACCAGCATCTGCTCATGGTCCCTCGTACTCGCTTCAAGACACGAAGGGATCGTTCCTTCCAGGCCGTTGCACCGAAGCTCTGGAACGATCTTCCGTTGTCTCTACGTTTGTTGGACTCCATTGATGTCTTTAAGAGCAAACTGAAAACCTACCTGTTTCTCCAAGCGTTCTAACTTCAGTAGCGAAAAGGCTGTTTTGTGACCTCCATGCTGATTTTTATTCAAATTTTCTTGTTGCTTGTATTGTTTTTTGTATTTTATATTTGCTGTATTTTTTTTCTTGTATTTTAATTGTTCCCTCTGTGCAGCACCTTGTGACGTCCCCTTGTCTGTGAAAGGCGCTATAGAAATAAAACTTACTTACTTACTTACTCTATAGAGGCTCAAAACTGACAAAATCAAAAATAAATACAAAAATATAAAAATGGCCCAAAAAAAGATATAAATATGACAATTGGTTCACAAAGAAATAAAAAAAACATTTTTACATTAGAAAACCTATCAAATGTGACATAAATGTATATTCCTATTGTCATTTTCAACTGTTTTAATTTAATTTTGTGAAAATATGCTTTTTTTTCTGTGTAATTTTGAGTAATTTATTTGATACTTTTTTTACATTTTTTTTTCCTTCTTCATTTTAATGCCTGTATTTATTTCACATTTTTTCTTTTCCCCAAAATTATTCATTTACAAATGTATTTTTCATCTGTCCTTTAATTTATTTATTCGTTTATCAGCACTTTTTAAAATTCATATCAGTTTTTACACAGGACCTTGTTAAATTTTGTTAGTAGAAAATTGTGGAATTGCCCTTTAAGCCAAATTTGAAAGAGATGCTGGGAAAGGAGCTGTTTCATGTTGACTTTTTCATATTGTTTTTAACTACAAAAAGAGTCAACACTGTGATAGCTTACTTTTTACTTTTATGCTAAAAAGTTGAGGAGTTGTAACCGCTGCTTTCTCTCATATTTTCTGTCCATCTCCACTCTCATTCGCTGATAGGCAACTTTAATTTGACTGCTGCTCTCCTCTGCACATGCGCACATGGTGCTGACGAACTTACTTTAGCTTCATCTAACATCAAAGACGGGCTAATCAGACCTCGGTTCACACACATCACACACGACCTTTGCGCATTCGTGGTGCGTTTAAGTACTGGTAGAAAGCTGGGTCATCTGGATTTTCATCTAATTGTTTTTTCAGGAAAAGGTGGTTAAACAGTAAATTCATACCCGGGGCTAGACTCAAAACATCCGGGGCTGAAGCCCCGGTAAAATTGGCTGGCAACACCACTGGTTAAAGCCCAAATTACACAAAGATAACTTCCCATCCCATCAGCGCCCCTGTCAGAGAAAGTTCTCCCTGGATCCTTGTGATGGAAACTTTTCTGAATGTTCTATGGACATTCACTGAAGGTCGCAATTAACCTCCAGAAAACCTTTCCTGCACCACTGCTGCTGAAGAGGACATGAAGCCTGACTGAAGGTGGCATGTTTTATTTTTTTTTCTATTTTTTATGCAACCTTTCTCTGCCTTCACAGCTGGCACTAAATGTTTCAAGTTATTCGGCTGGTCAGTTTAGCACCCTGTTTCCTCTCCATTAAGGAACGGAAAGCAAATGCTTTTTTATGTTGATGATCTCCTTCAGTTGTGGATCACGGGAGGGTGAGAGTGACGGGACTATAGCTGAAACGTAATGCAGTATATTTAGGTTCCAGCGCTCTGCTCTGTAGAGGTGTTCTATTGTTCACTCAGCAGGAAAGTACCATCTCATATTTGTCATCATCCTCCTACTATTTTGAAAACAAATAAACACACATACCCTGCATGGCCACACACAAAGCATATACATTCACCTGATAAGTTGTTGTGAATAAATGTTGATAAATATTGATAGATGATAGATTTGCATAACTAAACAGGGGGGTGCTCTGTGTGTTATCATTTAGTAGCATAAGAGTAACAGCTAGAAGCATCTTTATTCAGACTTCTTTGCACACATCTGTAATTATTTGTGATCATAATTATGTAATTTACATTTATGTTAAAATGCTGTACACCTCAGTCATACAAGTACAGGGGTGGGCCACAAAGCAAGGGGTGGGAAAAACCCATTACTCTGTGGTTCAAGCAAACGTTGCAGCAACCTCAAATGTTCTCCACTCTTAACCCCCTTACACCTCCCCCCAGCGTCAGTACGCTAAGCCCTACCAGTACTTTCTCTCTCAACCCACACAGAGCAAAATTCTTTTTTTAGACAATCGTGTAATTTTTATCATCCTAAAAGTGATGGGAACACTCTAGCTTAAACCTCCCACTTGGTCAACCCGAGGCCCACCATGACACACCATCACATGACAGGAAGTGGAACACAGTGACCACTGGAACAGGTTAAAAGGATTTAAATGACCACAGTGTGAACGAACTAAACCTCATGTTGGGAAAACCTTTAAACTGCCTTCATTGAAAAAAAAAAGAAAGAAAAAAGCTTGACATTTCATTCAGTGGTTTTAAGAATGTTTCATTGGTTAGCATTTAGCAGGCGGCAATATGGTTTGCTCTGAGTAAAATAGAATTAGCATATATGAGCTTTATAATCAGACCTTCTCTTAAATTTTCAATATGTTTCACATGATACAAAAGATACAATGTTAGTAACATTTTGGGATTAAGTTATAGCAGTTTATACAGTGCCAGTCAAAAGTTTGAGTTAGATTTAAGGTAAGTGTGTAGAATGTTTGGCTGGTAGTGTATGTAAGGACAGGAGTCAAGAATCTTTTACAGCTGTAGTAACTTTTCATGTTTTAGGGATCAAACATTCTTAGAAAAATGAAATCACACCGTTCCTTAATTCTAAAGTTTAAAAATCCTAGTCTTTGCCAGGTCTAAAATGAGTTAAACATTCTTGAATAAACGGCAATACAAGTTATACCATACAAGTTTTATTTATTAACTTTTATTTAATGAAAGCAAAAAATTCCATCCAGCAAAATTGTATTCACAAGTGGAAAACATTTGATTGAGTGAATGAGGTGGCCGTTTACAGCAAAGAGTAGTAGTCAGTAGAAATCGGCTTCTCTTTAGAAGATGATGGCAGACCACCTCAGGCTTGCCATGCTTCATCTGAACATACCACAAGACTTTCTGATGCAATTTCCTCTGGACTGATGAGACCACACGGAACATATTTAGTCATAAAGAACAGCAACATGTTTGATGAAAACCAAACTCAGCATATCAAAAACACCTCAGGTCAACGATGCTGATGTAGGGGTGAGAAAGTAGGGCTTGTTGGGTTTCAACATGACCTGGACACGTTGCAGGCATTAAGTCATGAACTTGCCTGTAAATCAAAGTTGAGTTAATGTGAGACCATCTGGCAGATACCTAAAGCTTGGCTGGAACATGGTCATGTCACAGGAAACTAAATCCCAAAGAATCAGCAGAAAATCCAGAGGACAACGTAAAAAGAAGAGAATCAAATTGTTACAATGGTCCTGTGAAACATCAGAAAAGGTGTGGTGGGACTTTAAAAAGCTGCGTGCGCTGAATGCAAAGACCCACACACTGCTCTCATTTCTTATCAGTGAGAATCTGCGGTGTTATACTGTAGAACTGAAGCATATTGAGATCAACCAGCTTGATAAGCGCTAGGTGACACTATTGTAGATGCTGAGATTACTGGGTTTTTTTCTATAAATACACTTACGCTTGTCTGATAAATGAAAAGAATTTCAATCAGTTACCATTACACTGTGAACATATTTATTAGCCTGTGCCAGTTTCCATTTTACAATGAAAGCAACACATTTTTTACATATTTACATTCATGCAAAACAATTAATAAGTAATGTATAAAAACAGTATAAAAAAGTGTAAAATAAAATCTGATCTAGTAGAAGTTATGTTAATTGCACATCAACTCAATACATTCAAACATCCAAAGTTTCTATGACAGTGTCATTTTATGTGATGCCGATGTCATCTCATTGTCGATGATGAGATTTTTATGCCAGTTCTTTCCATCTAGAAAGGCCATGCTGCTCTGAGTCCATAGTTTTTGGGGGTCTGCACAGATTCTTTTGCCTTTCATTGTGGTGAATCTGTTGAAAATAACATGAAATTTATAATCAGTGACCTGTTGCAACATTTTTCCAGAGAAGATGATGCTCTCAGAAAAATATATTCATTGTGGTTGACTCCAAACTATAACATGTCAATAGATGCTGGAATAAATAAAGAGAATATGTGCTTCAGAACTTTAAAGATGTTTTCTTTACTTACACCACTGCACGAAGTTGACAGGATGGTGGATTTTGTTCGTAGTAACTCCTCAGCCATTCCCGATTAACTTGAGTGTCCGAGAATTTACGACAGCAATTTGAGATGCCGCCTATATACAGAAACACAAAAATGTGTCATTATTATCATCATAATTCCACAAAAAAATAAGAAAAATCCATAAAAGTCTCTTGCTCACAAGCAATGAACTTGCTCTTACCTTGAGCTGAGGCTGCTGACACCATCATAGCTACAAGTAAAAGTGAGATGAGAGTAAGTCGTGCCATTGCTTCTCTGGAGATCAAACAGTTATGATGTGCAGTCTGCTCTGCGAGGCCTTTATAGGACCATCAGCTCACAGCATTCATTTATGCACTTGCAAGGCGAGCATGCTGCACCCACAGAAACACACACGGCTGGAAAGTGAGAAAGAACTTCCCCCTTCAGTGGCCCACAGTGGTCTTCATCGCTCCGCTCTCTGTTCACTGGTGGTCTGGGGGTGTCAATACATTTTCCACAGCAGTTAAACGTACTTTTTGCACGTACTATCTTTAAATTTGCGATTCAAATGATCATTTGGAAAAAACCTTGTAACTTTAAAGGTTGAATATGGAATACGGACAGAACAGCGATATCACGTGTGTCTAGGTTGTAGTTGCAATGGCAGAAAAACAACTCCAGCCGCTGGGATGCCAGACTCGCTGCCGATACGCGAGTGACCAACAGTCTACAGCATGTCCAACAAGTAACGCAGAGGAGTTTAGATCTGACAGCTAATGCTAGCCACGTTAGCAAACAAGCTAGCTTACCGATCCAGGAGGAAAGCCGCCATGTCTGTGTTTTGGCTCCGTGGAAAACGTTTATGTGGGTCCATTTAGTGAAGACTTCACCTAAATTTACTCCAGGTTTTGCTCTTCTCAGGTCACTCCTCCTCAGAAACAGATAAAATCTCCAGGGCTCTGAAGCAGCTGCTTCAGCTGCCAGTCTCGACTGTGCCCAAAATATTGTTTCCACACAGAGATCGTATTTGGCAACCCGCAATGGCGGCGTGCATTGGCTTACAAATGTAAATATAATGCCATTATCGAACCCATTGAAATTTATTTTATAATTATTTTAAGGCTAAATATAATTTTTCTAGGAAATGTTGTAGTTTCATTCTGGACACCCCCCAAACGACCTGTGGAGTTTTTTTTTTTTTTTTTTTTTTTAAATATAGCTTTTAATAAAAATGTTACATATTTAACCTTTAAGAGAAGTATTAGAATCCTTACTGAAATCTTCATGTTGTCAGTAAATGACACTACTACTGGTTCATCAGATGTTTTGTTTTTGAGTTTTTTTCTATGTGTACATGTAAGCTGCTTTTTTAAAATTCAAATTAAAGACAAAGATATTACAAAGCAACCAACTGGGAAGTCTGGTTGAGTTTAACGACACAATGGTAACTTGTTAAACTCCAGAATCTGGAAAATATGATGTGATGATCTTAAAGCAACATTCATGTCTGGAAAGCCCTTAGTGGAACTGCAGAACCTATGGTGAATTCCTACAGCTCACCACTGCTCTACTATCTACTTCACTTTCTAACATGGAAGCTTCCTGTTGGGTTTTTGAGGTGAGTGTTTCTTTGTGCTACTGATGCTGCTGAGCTCATTTCTGCAACCACACTGCACTGCATGCAGAGATCTATAAAGAGAAAAAAGCCTACACCTCATGGCCTCATGGTAGTTATATGTAACCAAGAGGTTAAGGGTACATGCGTGCACAGATACTGCAAATGTTCTTAAGTTCCACTGTAACCCACATAGTTTCTGGTCCCATGCCATTTAGTTGATTTTGGTCATGTAGGTGCCTTGTCACAGTGGTGAACAGAATCCACCGAAAGCCACTTTATCCTCCACACGTGTTTCATACATGAGGGGGTTCTTCCTCCTCAGTTTTAGCATTTACAGCGGCCTGTAATAGTTTTTGTGTGTTTCATTCCCTGTATGCTAGATTGAGTGCGTTTGTGCCACTATGTTGTCATTGTTTGTGTGTTGTGGCGGTGTGACTACAAAGCTACATTTGATTGGTGAAAAAATGGCAAAAGTAGTGGGGCCACAAAATATTGTCCCACGGGCCTAAATTGGCCCATGGGCTTGAGTTTGAGACCTGTGAGCTACAGCAGGGATCACCAACTCCAGACTTCTTGAGCTAGTGTTCTGCAGGTTTTCAATGTTTCCCTGCTGCAACACACCCGACTCAAAAAAACAGGTCATTAAGAGGCTTGTGCAGAACTTGATATCAAGCTGTTGGAGAACCATTTCATTTGAACCAGGTGTGTTGCATCAGGGAAACATCTGCAGGACACCAGCTGGTGTTCTGTCAGTTGTCAGCATACCCTTGGTTAATGTGCATGTGTAACACAAAAAACTGCAAATAGCCCATCAATTCAGCATATCACTGACTACTCAGAAATTGCCTCAGCATGCAGCTGACTTTGAAGCAACAAGCAGTTAGTTTTGTGCATTGTATTGCAAATTGGTTGTGTTTTTGCTTGTTTGCATTTGTTGTAGGCAAAAGTTGAGTAAAAATTCACTTGAAACCCATGGAGCGCATGAAATAATACTTACAATCCAAGTTTTTCTGTTAATCTTTTTGCAAGTTAGGTGATTGTTGAAAGACATATTGTTACACCATGTTTTTAGCATCCAACACCTTTTTGTCTGATTAATATTATGATTACTATTGCTAAATTTAATGTTATGTATTGTAATATCTACATAGCATAGCTATGTATGCTATGTGTTTTGATAAAGTTGTCTTCTTAACTGACAGACAAGGCTGTGGTATACTGTTCTGGCAATGTACGGTATGCCAAACCGACAGAACACCAACTCAGGAAGTATGGCAGTGGGGACTTTTCACTCTTTTCACTGTGTGATTGTCCCCTGTTGCTTGCTTATTTGTATGATGAGAGGTAGTAGGACTGAAAAAAAAAAAAGTTTTTCTGTTTGTATATGTAATAAAGGATGACGTTAGCAAATAGGACAATAAAAAAAAATGTTGGACATTGTCCAGGAAACCACAAAAGTAGACACTGTTGAATTATTTAAAGAGCAATAAAAAGACAAAAATATTGACTACCCATGCAACACTCATTGATATCCATCACAGCTATTGCTGCAACTCATGTCAGTGAAGCAATATTCATTCATTCATTTTCCATACCACTTGTCCAATTCAGGGTCACAGGGATCGCTGGAGCCCATCCCTGCTATTATTAGGTTGGAGGCAGGGTACATCCTGGACAGGTCGCCAGTTCTAGCGGCAGATTAGAGTAAACAATTAACCTAACTTGCATGTCTTTGAAGAGTGGAAGAAAGCCAGAGTGGCAGAAGAGATCCCACGTACACATGGGGACAACATGAAAACTCCACACAGTACTGTTGGAAATGTTTAAACCCCTCCCAGCCTGGGCTCAAACTAGCGACCTTCTCACTGTGAGGATGCAGTGCTAACCATCACACCACACCAAAGTGCAGTCCGAAGCAATAATGTTTTCAAATTTATTGTTAAAGGGCACTGGTGCATATCAGTCAGTCCAGTCCCTGCAGTATCCAAACCCAGTACCATATATTACTGACTGACTGCTGGGTTTGCATGTAACCTTTGTGAGTGTAATGGTATGAGTTATTTTATATTCCTAGTTTCTGTGTATGAGATTATGTTTCATATTGTCATGGTCACTTCCTGTTTTATTTTAGAATAGTTTCTTTGTGTTTAGTTTGGCTTCCCTCTCCTTTTACGGCTGGGTTCAGTTGTCACACTTGCATTGTATAACCTCTCAGAGAATACACTACCTAATACCAATACTACTACTACTAATATTCTTTGCACAGTGGCAAGAGGTATTGCATATAAATGGGAAATGTTTCACAATTATAGCACATTCCTGTACATGATTTTTTTTTTTTTTTAATTTTCTTATCACATAAATTTAAATTATTTTCATTTGCAATGTATTCACAAGAATATTAACATTGTTACTGTTACCTGTTAACTCTTTACACAGCTCCTTTAGCACATCTGTTCAGCTGTGACCCTGTGGGGTCTGCAGCCTTAGAACCTGTCCTTTTGTTCTACCAGAGTAGACCTTCTGTGATGGCCTCTTGATGATCGGCTGGGCTGTCGCCTCCTGTGGTTTACACACGTCCTGTTCAAGCAGTGTTCTTATGACTGGAAGTGTGTGTTTGCCTGAAGAATAGTCTTTCCATAACGGAGACCAAGTTCCCATCACATGGTACACTCTATGGGATTTCTCGATGAGTTGTTTGGCACTGCATGCTACTCTTAGCAACCCTGTTAGCCTGAGGATATTTTGGACTGCCAGTTACATGAGTGACATCATCTAAGATTAATATAAAGATAAAAATGAATGCAAACAAAGCTAAAGATGCCAACTAGTTTAGAGGTTAATCATTGTTTATTCAGGTGTCAGTTTTGAAGGTTCTATGTGACTTACATGGCTTCATACATGATTTTTTTGTTAATAACCTTTTCTGTACTAAAGTTGGCTGAACTAAGTGCTAGCTAATGTTAGTGCTATAGACAATAAGAACTGTGAGTTTTCTATGGTCAAAAAAGCTAAAGCAATGATGACTGTCTTGATGTTACATCATCCAGTTTCTGTACTTTTTTATGGCCAAACTCTGTAAAAGTCTAAGAGATGCTGACTAACACGGCTTGATGGAGGGAGTCCAGGTATCATCCCAGGATTTGGGCTTTCAGAGAGGCTTTAAAAATTGTCTGTGGTGCTGAAATAACCTGCAGTTATCTGTTTTTCTACAAAGCCATTTGCACAAAATTGCCATCTTATATCTCATCTTTGCTGCTCTGGCACTCTGACCCATACTTAATACCCTCTACTGACTATTTGATGCATCAGGAACCGCAAGCCAAAACTGGGCTTGGAGAGATCCATCTGCTGTTAGTACAGCTTGGAAAAAGTGCCCCTCTCTAACTCTTGGAAATATCCTTCATAATTATTCGCTGATATAACTTTTATTATTACTGCTTACAATGAAAACAGTTTATTTTGTGTTTTATTTATTTATTCATGTAAATCTTTTATGGGGGGTATTGCTCTAAGAGAGTATGTATGCTTAAGTAACAAAACCCTGTGCAAATAAAGGCTGAGGAAAATGGGATTCATTGACATCAGTTAAAACAAAAATGTCTGGAAAAGGCTTAGTAATGCTAGTTTGGCTTTGGGAATAGAAATAACTCACTAAAATTTTTTATGTCATCTTATTTTGTCTTTTTATTTATTCATCCATTCATTTTCTATACTCATTCAAATTCTGGATTGCAGGGAAGCTGGAGTGTATCCCAGCAACTAGCAGGTGCAGGTACACCCTGGACAGGTTGCCAGTCTGTAGCAGGGCCATATATTTTATGAGATGGATAAAATTGAAATCAAAGTTTAGGATGGAAATTTACTGTACTGCATATTCAGACACCTCTCATGCAAACCTGGTTTGCTTTTAACTATCAATATAGCACCAAATATCAATGCAAATGAGAAATCTAAAATAACTAAACAACTATCCAGCAAAGGTGCAGCATGTAAAAAAAGTCATGAAAAGGTCAATGACATAAAATTTTATATATTAATAAGCTTTTTTATATTGGTATCTAATCACTAAAATGATCTTTGTGCTTTTAATCTTAGAATTAATCATTTAACGGCATATCTATCTATCTATCTATATGTGTGTATATGTATATATATATATATATATATATACATACACATACACACATATATAATACACATATACATAGATGCCGCATCAACCATCCATTGCTGTGGCACATCAGCGTGTCCTCCATCTTGGTTCTGGCAAAGAAAGCTTACTAGATTAACATAGATATACATTATTCATATCATAATCCTCTGTTTTAAAAGACATCTCTTTATAAAGTAGTAAAGCTTTATCTGTTGTACATTAATGCATCCATCAGGAGATTTATTTTATAATGGCAGAGTTTAATAAACAAAAGATAAAAATCTAGACTTTACAGAGTATTGTGAAACCTCTTGCTATTTTTAAACATCATGCTATGAAACATTTGACAGTCGCTTATTAAAGGTTTGTAAGAAATGCATTGCACCAGTTACATCCCTTCCTCTCCAACAGTTGGAAATGTTATCATTGTAAGCCCCATTGATGGTCATTTCAAGTTCAAGTTCAATTTAGACCCGAGTTCGGCTAAAGTGAGATGAAAGGCTCTCACACATAATCAACATTATCGGCTTGGATGACATCATTAATGACTAACAAAATCCCTGAGCAAACAAACACACACAAATCATTCTTGCTAAGAGTGATTCCTAGTGATTGTGTTAAAAGAGAATTATGGTTTGTTCACCCCTAAACTGCAGAAGATCCAGGTGTCTTTCCTCCATTCGGTTCTAATTTAAAAAAACAAAGAACAAAGGATAACTTGCCAGGACCAATATGTACAGGGAGTGCAGAATTATTAGGCAAATGAGTATTTTGACCACATCATCCTCTTTATGCATGTTGTCTTACTCCAAGCTGTATAGGCCAAAAGCCTATACAACTTAAGCATATCAGGTGATGTGCATCTCTGTAATGAGAAGGGCTGTGGTCTAATGACATCAACACCCTATATCAGGTGTATTAGGCAAACATAATTATTAGGCAACTTAACAATAAACAAATAAATACCCATTTCAATTATTTATTTTCACCAGGGAAACCAATATAACAGCTCAACATTCACAAATATACATTTCTGACATAAAAAAAAACAAACAAAAGAAATCAGTGACCAATATGGCCACCTTTTTTTTTTCGCAAGGACACTGAAAAGCCTGCCATCCATGGATCCTGGTTTTGATCTGTTCACCATCAACATTGCATGCAGCAGCAACCACAGCCTCCCAGACACTGTTCAGAGAGGTGCACTGTAGGGCTGGATGATTAATCGAATTTTAATCGTGATTTCAATTTTGCCTTTTCATAATCATAAAAACACTGTAATCGATTAATCGATTAATCCTGAAATGAACAGACTGGTGGAGTTATAGGAAGCAAACTGCAGGGAGTATAGAACAGGAATGCATGTAGACTGAGTATTAATTTTTATTGCTATTATTATCTTAAATAATATTCTTATTTTACTCCTTTACTCGTTTCTAATTTATTTCATTTTTTTTTTTTATTTTGTTATATTTGAAGTTGAGTTTTGGTGATTCAATAAACACTTTATAAAACCAATGAATAATCATGTATATTAATCATGATTTCAATATCAGTCAAAATAAAAGTGATTATAATTTTTTCCATAATCGTCCAGCCCTAGTGCACTGTTTTCCCTCCTTGTAAATCTCACATTTGAGAAGGGCCCACAGGTTCTCTATGGGGTTCAGATCAGGTGAACAAGGAGACCATGTCATTAGTTTTTCTTCTTTTAGACCCTTTCTTGCCAGCCACGCTGTGGAGTACTTGGATGCGTGTGATGGAGCATTGTCCTGCATGAAAATCATGTTTTTCTTGAAGGATGCAGACTTCTTCCTGTACCACTGCTTGAAGAAGGTGTCTTCCAGAAACTGGCAGTAGGACTGGGAGTTGAGCTTGACTCCATCCTCAACCCGAAAGGGCCCAACAAGCTCATCTTTGATGATACCGGCCCATACCAATACCCCAGCTCCACCTTGCTGGCGTCTGATTCGGACTGGATCTCTCTGCCCACCGATCCAGCCACGGGCCCATCCATCTGGCCCATCAAGACTCACTCTCATTTCATCAGTCCATAAAACCTTGGAAAAATCAGTCTTGAGATATTTCTTGGCCCAGTCTTGACGTTTCAGCTTGTGTGTCTTGTTCAGTGGTGGCCGTTTTTCAGCCTTTCTTACCTTGGCCATGTCTCTGAGTATTGCACACCTTGTGCTTTTGGGCACTCCAGTGATGTTGCAGCTCTGAAATATGGCAAAACTGCTGGCAAGTGGCATGGCGTTTTTTGCGCCTTGGTTTTTCCACATGTTTCTTGCGACCCTGTTGACTATTTTTAATGAAACGCTTGATTGTTCGATGATCACGCTTCAGAAGCTTGGCAATTTTAAGAGTGCTGCATCCCTCTGCAAGATATCTAACTATTTTTTACTTTTCGGAGCCTGTCAAGTCCCTCTTCTGACCCATTTTGCCAAAGGAAAGGAAGTTGCCTAATAATTATGTTTGCCTAATACACCTGATATAGGGTGTTGATGTCATTAGACCACACCCCTTCTCATTACAGAGATGCACATCACCTGATATGCTTAAAAACTGGTAGTAGGCTTTCAGCCTATACAGCTTGGAGTAAGACAACATGCATAAAAAGGATGATGTGGTCAAAATACTCATTTGCCTAATAATTCTGCACTCCCTTGTATAGTAAACCTCCAGTGTTAAAATATATACAGTACAGTCATCCTCAAAATTATTCATACCCTCCAATTAAAGAGGGAAAAAATCAGCTGTCCGTGAAATAAGTTGGAATTGACAAAAGCAATAATAAGACTTGTATAAAAATAATGACATTGATTTTTAATTGTGGTTCGGAAGAAATATTAAAAACTAACATAAGAAAATAAAACAAGTAAACAAGCATGATGAGGCTCTGAAACTAAAATTTTGTTGAGCAACACTTTGAAACAATCACTGCACTCAGATGTTTTCTGTAATGTCCTGCATCTGTTGACAGGTATTTTGGCCCACTGTTCGTGGGAAAGGTTCTCTAATGTGTCTGGGACAGTTTTGTTTATTTGTATTTTCTTATTGTTATTTCCAAACACAATTCAAAGGCAATATTTCATTCCACTAAATTATAATTTTGTAAATTTTCCTTTAATGTTAGTTTCTTGTTATTTGAATTACTTTTCTGAATTTAGCATTTTCTTAAATTGGAGGGTATGAACAATTTTGAGGACAACTGTGTCTATCGTACATGCTATATTTGTGCAGTAGCACTTTTATTTGACAGCGGTCAGCAATGATCACTGTACTGGATCTACATTCACAACAGTGCATAGCATTTGAAATGATATTCATCTTTACCACAAGAGGTCAGTAATTTACAAATAGTGTATCTTTAATGGATGATTCAGGATGACCCCACAGAGTCAGCAGCTCCCTCAGCTTCATGAACCATTGAGTTTCTGTCTTCAGCTCATTTTTTATTGGTCTGCTCTCATGGGGATGGCTCTAAAAACCTTTTGCACACTACCTACTCTTCACCAAATAGACAACAGGCGCAGTTAATGTCCAGCTGGTGAACGTAGTGGACCATTTAGCAGCTAAACATCCACAAATTTCCCTCAGGACTCAGGACTACAGTTGGCAGGAAAAAAAAAATAGAGCTCAAAGATGCTAAAAAGATCTCACCTGCTGCAGATCAGGAAACGGTTATTCAGTTATCCACTATAAACTGTTAAGAAATGATAAATGTAATTCAAGAGAATATTACATTTAGTGGTTGACACACATTTCTTAACATTCATTTCATTTGAAAGGAATAAAAAACCCACTGTGGTGTGTTTTTCTTTCATTTCAATCAGTCTTTTCAGTCTTAATCGTATTACATAGTAATGACTACATTACTTAGTCATCTACTTAGTGATGGGTACATGTTTTAATGGCTTTACAAACAAAAAGAAAAGAAATGAAACTATAAAACCCAGATGGCTCACTGTTTTACAAGTGTAATGACAGTGTGGATCAGCGCGAGCCTATGTCACAACCCGGAATTCACGTGACCACGAAGCTGGTCCCGGTGAAAACATGCTTCGTATTTGAACGGCGTCTGATGGACTATGAGCCTCAAAAACTGCTTTTGCACCCTTTTTAATTTTTTTTCTCCGCCGGTCTGTCTTTGAAATATTATAGAAATGACGTCCAGTTATACTGAAAGTCTTACTGCCGACGCTAGAAGAAGATACGAAGCTAAACTAGTATCTGTTGGACTAAGTGATGCCCATCTTCTGCTGCTACAGCCTGGTTAGACAAACCTACCTGTACATAACAGCCTGATGATCAGTTTCCCGATCTCATGATGTATTTGGTTTCATCAGGAAAGCCCCGTGTTCAAGCCATTTATTTTTTTATAGAAATATTAATGGCTGATCCGAACATATTGTTAGATGTTTCCATGGTTTCCAGCGTGAACTGTCAGCATTTATGGGCTTGATAGCAGCTAGCCACTTAGCATGTTGTTCGGGACTTTTTCTGTCGTTTTGGGAACTGGAACAAACATATTCTCTTGTCCGTGTGATAGATATGTTTATGGCAGCCATACACAGCGGGACTTCTCGGTATTTCCAGAGTAGAATAAACGAAGATTGAAAAGTAATGAAGCAGTTAATTCAGTGGCTCCCCTATGCAACGAAGCGATGTTTTCACCTCCTACCTAACCGGATGTGACGAATTTGGCGAAAATTCCCGGATGCTCGCGGTGATCCATATGTACAGAAGGTGGGGCATTTTTTTTGACTCAAAGCTATTAAAATATCATCATAGGGCGCATTCACGAAGCTTTTTTGATTTGAATCAGAGTCCGTTTGCTCGGAAGGAGAGTTGTGAATGCGCAAACAGACTGATCCGGAACAAACAACCGGACTTGGTCCGCCTGCAAACGCAGGTCTCGGTCCAATTCAAGTGAACCAAAGACAGGAAGTGGACTACAAATTGCATTGGCATTGTGGGTCAAATGTTGGACAACGTGGGTAAATGCTACGACAACAAACACACCTGTGGAACTGCAGTACTTATAAAGATGGCTCGTGGTCAGACGTGGAGTTACGAGGAAGTAAAAGCTTTAATCAATATTTTTTTATTTTAAAGGATTTTTTGGGCATTAATGGCCTTTAAACGACAGTGTATAGCAACAGGAAAGGGGCAGAGAGAGAGTGGGGAGTGACATGCAGCCATGGAACCTGGACCAGGAATTGAACTGGGGCCGACTGCGCTGAGGAACTGTAGCCTCTGTTCATGGGGCGGGTGCTCAACCAACTGAGCTAAACACTGCCCCTCTTTAATCAATATTTGATCTGATGAAAGCATATCCAGCTCCTCGTACAAAAAATAATGTCGCTTAGTGGAGGGAACAGAAGTTGTGAGAACCTTCTTGTTCGTGCGTCATGTCCTCACCTACGATGAATCCGAAAGCAGCACCACCTCAGATTCTTATTCTTGGCCCGTATTGGCAATAGTGCAACGTGAATGTGATCTCGGTCCTTGAAGACCACCCCCGCCCCCAACCAAACCAAGTCCCTAAACGGACTGAGACTCGGATACTATGCCTTCCGAATGCGCCCTTAGATTGTTTTATGTCGGAAGGAGGAAAATATTATTTGAAAAAAATTATTCTATTCAAAATGAGCTTATGAATGACTGAGTATTTCTCTACAGCTCTGATGTTTCTGTAGATGTTACCCTCTCATCAGTAAAGACTGATGGGACTGTCGTTCAATGCTTTAAATGACATTATGAGTGGGAATCTCTAGATGGGTCCATTAGATTTAATTGATTCTGTCCTTTCCCTCCTCAATGACAGTTTGTCATTAATGCATGACTCAGTAAGAACTGATGCTCACAAGTGCTGAGGTTTGCAGTCCAATTATTCTCATTTATATTGCTCTACACTGTAGTATATTTTTCTGTCATTTGGCAGCAAGTTGGAGCCCATAAAGATAATGAGAGGATAGAAGTCAGGACGCAGCTGACAGTAAGCTGTCTGAATTCTTGGATATGACGAGCCCTTATGCAATCAGACTTTTGAGAAAAAAGCTTTGTGAATGAGGCAAATGAAAGTCATTTTCCTCGTGTTTTACAGTTTTTTTTTTATCATAGTGAAAACAGTAACACTGTCGTTCCTTCCTTCCTCATTTTCAGAAACCATTTCTGCTTTTTTTTTTTTTTTTTTTTTTACCATGTCAATGCATCCTTACGCTTCTTTCAAGAATCTTGCTTTCAGTAATTGTCATAGGAAGTTATGTCTGGGCCAATAGTGAACATGTTCAAACATTTTAACTATTTAAAAAAGTTTTGAATTGGAAAATAATTTGTAGATGTCAACAACTCAACATCTATGAGGCATGATCATTTTAAAAAGCTTCAGTAAATGTGGACTCCTTGGAGATGTGGCACATGGTCAAAAACCAGTTGTGATAATCAGCAAGATCAGCAGCATGCTTTAAAGTGTTAATGACACAACCTTAACTTCAAGTAACTTTGCCATACAATAACACACCAAGACAAAATAAGTAGTTCTGTGCAGTCAGACGTGTATTTACGTAAATATCCGATGTTTAGGAGGCTCGGCTAAAGGCTAATAGCTTCTTAGTCGTGAAACGAGCCGCCATGTTGTGTCGTCAGCGACTGTACAGAGTTGCTGTCCGCCCATTGAGTTACATGTTTAATCTAGGCCGTGGAAAACATGAAAGATGCTCCAGAACAGCTAGATTGGAACTGGTTTGTGTGGTGGGATCATCGGCCAGTTCAGGAAAGTATAATGCTGAGGAATTTGGGGAAATCACATTTACAAGCTAGAACCGGAGTAGACCTGAAGCCAGCTGCCTACAGCCTGTTTCCCAGCCTCAGCTCCACTGGTTCAGCTAAAAGCCTGCAAGACCACACTGAGGGAACCAGAACTTTAAGGATGACCGCCGGAACAACAAAAAGCAGACAACAGACCCACAAAGGGCATTACGGAAGAGGTTTAGGGCCACGAGAAAAAAAAAAAAAAATTCTGAGAAAAAAGTCAGAATTCTGACTTTTTTCTCAGAAAGACTTTAATCTCAGAATTCTGATTTTTTCTCAGAATTCTGACAAAAAAGTCAGAATTCTGACTTTAATCTCAGAATTCTGACTTTTTTTCCAGAAAGTAAAAAAAAAAATTCTGGGATTTTCTTTTTCAATTCCGAAAAAGTCAAAATTCTGACTTTTTTCTCAGAATTCTGAGATCAAAGTCAAATTCAGATTTTTGGGAGCCAAAGTTTTCTTGCCAAGCTGCGTTCCTCAGAAGACTGCTGCAACTCTGTTTGACAATGAACTGTGGCGAAATCGTGGGTTTTTTTCTAGTGGCCCTAATCCTCTTCCGTAGGGCATACAGTAGAGCCAGGCGTGACAAAAACGAGGCACTCGTCCCTGTGTTAGCTCGCAGCTAATGTCAGCCACAAGCTAGCCGCGATGAATAATTAGCCTTTAAAAAATGAGAAGATAGCAACTTACATGGTTCCAGTGGAGTTTTAAATAGTTCCCGTTTATAAGGATGAGGAAGGGAAGGATGCAGCTTTGGAAGCAGCTGGAGGAGATCTGATGACCGGAGACATCCTCATATGACCGAGCCGCAGGTGTCTGCTGATAGCAGACACCTGTGGACTGTATGACCGATGTGATGAAGCAACGATGGATGAAAAAGAAGATTTCCGAGGAGATGATCTCAGTTTCATTGTGTTAGAAGTCTCAACACGCTGGTGCCTGAAGTTTCAATAAACAGACAGGTCCGGTTGCTGTCTGTTTACCGGTGAGTAAGACTCTATACGACTCCGATCTGCTTTTCCTTATCCTCTTCAAAATAAAATTCTGAACCTGTAGAAAACCTAGATAAACTAACGCTGCACTTACGAGCTTTTAACCAATAACTGTCAACACAATTTGAAGGCTGAGTCTGTAAAACTAGAAAAAGAACTTAAAAACCGCAATGAAGCCACTTCAATGTTAAATAAGCAGCGAAGAAGAGGCTCTCGCAGACGTCATATCCGGTTTCGGCTCACAGTGCCACAGTGGTCAGAAAAGCCAAGTGTATCTATCTGCGGCTTGCAACCCAGTGGGCGTGTCATAGTGTGGGCGTGTCGCATTGTGGGCGTGTCGCATTGTGGGTGGGTCTGGTTAGGTTTAGGGGAAGGGTCAGGGGTAGGGCTAGATTTTACCGTGCTCTCATTGGCCTGGTGGGCGTGTCGTCGAGTAACGTCACACTACGACACGCCCACACTACGACATGAAAAGCAGCGATGTTTTCTAATAACTCATCTATGCAGCTGCGCTTGTTTCTGTTACATAGATCATCATGAAAGACGTTTTGGTCTATAAAACATGGCAAAAAATGTCAAAAACGTGTCATCAGTTTGCTTGATAGTGTGTTCTTATTGGAGCAATTGAATTACGTAGAATAATAGAACTACGTAGATTGATAGGCTGCTGTCTGATTCAACCGTTTCTGAACAAAGAGACAAAGCTGACAGACCACAAACAAGAACTTTGATTCTCACTCTGGACATTCACATGGCCTCATCAGTGCACAACAGATCATATTATACACCCAAAACCTCTGAAAAGTGAAATTTGATGTTATGCACCTTTAAGAGGAGAAGGGATTTTGTGGAAACCATTACAATTTTCAGGTTGTGATGAAGGATTTCTTGGGAAATTTTGTTTCATATCATTTCACATCGATTGGTGGATCCTAAATCAAATTGAATCAAAATCGTATCATGACTGAATTTAAGATATCGACAAACATCAAATTGCAATCCGACTCTATCGGTACCATATCGTAACGTGATTGTGATCAAACCAGTGATTTTCGCCTCTAATGAATTCACAAAGTTTGATTTTCCAATTTTCTCTGCAGGTGGATTTTCAGGTAAATCTGATCTAAGATCTTTTACTGTTTCATAGATTGTATTCGATTAACTGAAAACATGTGGATTGGGACTCTTGCTGTTTTAATAGGCTACTTTTTATAAAATGCAAGCAACATACGTGTAATGTAAGATTTCTAAGTTTTATCCCACACTTTGAATGCAGCTTTTGCAAAATGTATAAAACTTAATGTAAACGAAAGTTGAACAGAGAAACTGATTGTTTCGACTAGTTTTGCTGATGTTAGAATGTCAGCAAGGAAACAAATTCCTGCTCAATTTATTTTCTGGCTAATTCTTCAAGGCTATTGAGCAAGTAGAGACCGGCAGGGGACGCAGGAACAAATGACCAAATATGGGTGGATTAAACTCAGAAGTCTGCGGTTTATAGGGGAAAGCTCTTGGAATCCTCTTCCTTCCCCTTTCCTTCTCAGTATGATGACCGTGACAGTTAGCGCCAGAGAGGAGTCATGTTTCCTGTACATTATTGCTGAAGTTATCAAGATTTAGACTTGCCGTTCAATACTTGACTAAACAGAGATTATGCATAGTTAACTATTAAAAAAAGAATAATGTTGCAATAATAGTAAGACTGGCAACTCATCTACAGTATATGTATTCTTGTTATCTTGTTTAAGGTAATGGCAAATGAGAGTTTACATCATGTTTTTTTACACTGTGTTGCAAAATATTCTGCATGTCGGATTTCACTTAATTGCTTATTTGGGTTTTAGTTTTTCTGCGAAAGATTTTGCTTGTTTTGTTTCTCCTGTCTGTTCAGATGGCTGATAACACTCTCAGATGGGTTTGATTATTAGTTTTCCAGGTAACTTTGATTAAAGGAAATCATTATATGGAGGTTATTATCAAGGAAGCCACTGTTTCTGCTGTAAGGGGGTTGGGGAACATAATATTTCCTCAAATTAAATGAGTTAAATGCATGAAAACGTTGTCCATGTAATAAAACTTAAACATGGTCATCTACTGTTGGAAGGTTTGTGTGCGATTCAGAGAGCAAATAGGTTTGTGCAGATAATGGCATATCAAAGAAAGTCAGGTTTATGCAACTGTTGAGAGAGCAGCTGTGAAAAAGCCACTGATGAGCAGCAAGTCTGTATTTGAGGCTGCTGGTACCAATAAACTTCTCCATGCAGGATACTCGGCTTGCAGTTATGCATAAAACTGCATTTCAGTCAGACCTGACAAATGATCACTAAGAGCAACATTTGCAGTGGGGTCACAGATATAAGAGGACTTACTTTTGGACTGGGTTTTATTCACTAGTCAGTGCTGTGTTACATTAAATGGTCCAGGTGGATGGTGTTCTGGATAACTGGATAGCCTCCATGTCCCAAAAAGGTTGTGATGTCAACATGGTAGAGAGATGTTTGGAGCTGGATTAATGAGGAGTGAGATGGCAGGCCCCTTCACTGAGGATGTCAAAATGACCTCAACAAAGTCAACACAGTTTCTAATAGTTTCCTGTCCTTTTATAAAAGGATGAACCTTGTCTTTTCCAGTAAAATCACTTTTATGTAGACAGCGTACTATCCCACGCTGCAGGAAACACCATTCAATCTGTGGCTGCTATGAGTATAAAAGGAGGAAACCTCATGGTGTGGCCACCATCATGCCCTGACCACAATCCTATCAAGAACACATGGAGCATCCTTTAAAGGAAGATCTTTGAGGGTGGGGGCAGCAGTATACCTCAAATGAAAGCCAGGCAGAAACTGTCCACAGACTAGTTCAGTGTGAGAGAGTTTTAAAGTGATGCTGCTCCGTTAACATGGAACCTGATCTGAAAACATTTTTTATGTTTATTATGTTTTTATATGTGATGCAAAATATATATGTAAGATGTTTTGGAAATAGTGTCTGCTAAATGACCGTAGTCGTAGTAGTACAAGTAGTAAGAAAATACAATATGTACAGTATTTTTTTCAGTTTTTAAAAATCTATCTAATGTTTTGAGACTCAAGTAGGGATTTATATCATTGTAATTTTATCGATACTGATACCAATATTGATACCTCTTATTGATAACAATATTTATGGATACTCTTATTGATATTATAACGTAATTTAGAGTAAAAAATAAAGAAATTACGATAAAAGATCCAGTGGTCAAGAACACTTGTTTGGACAGAGTTGAAGAGGCCTGGACATAAAGGTAGGAGAAGGACATCTGTGAAAACAAGGGAGGTGTGTCTGTCTTACTCCACCATGACTATGTGACCGTGTCATGTTTACGCTAAGGTAGACATTCAAAAAGTATCGATAACAGTATCATTTGTCCAGAATCTTAATGGTACCCTGGTATCGTTAAGGTTAGGAAACGGTACTCGGTATACATCCCTAATATTGAGTATATCAGTTTTACTGTAATTAATTAACTGTTTATTCAATAAAATCCAGATTATTATATAACAATATAATTTGTGATGCAATTTATCGTCATTCACAATAATTATTTAGGAGAAATGAATGAAAACAGCATTTTGCATGATAATATGGAACATATTACCTGTACGTTTCATTTCATTACAGAACATGATTAAAAATATACTTTAAACTTTTACTTTAATCCAATTATTTTAACAAAAGAAAAATATTGTCCCAATCTTAAGTCCACTACTTGACCCTATCCTGCTTTCTGAGAAAATGGTTTCTCTTAGAAACACTTCCTCATCGTCTCCTCTTGAAGAGCTACATGAACACTAATTCCCAGAAGTAAAGGAGCCACTTGTCTTTCACAAAGGAGTATGACCGAGTGGTGGGACTGAGGGGAGGAAATAGTATTGAGCCAAAGTTGTTACAGTGATTGGCTATATGGTGATTGGTCTATGTCGATGTCATGAGGCAGTCCTAAAGAAAAGGGAAATTGGTGCCTCCGGTGTGATCCACTGTGTCAGCATGTGGGGGGGTCCATACAGTTATAATTCTTCCGTTTGGTTCTTCCTCTTTTTATGGGATAAAAGTAGAAGTCTTCTCTGAGGAGATCATTGAAATCTAACGAGCAGATCCATCAGTCAGCATCTGCAAAGAACTTGTGGACCATCTCACAGAGTAAACATGCAGCTGTGCATCACAAGACTGGCGAGCCTGGCCATCCTTGCTGGGGTTTTTGCATTAGCAGCATCTGGTAAGTTTTCTGTCAGAGATCCTGATCTATTTTACACTGCTGACCTGCCACATCTGTTATTGTATCTACGCAGCTCCCTCTGAGTCTGGGATGGCTATTCTCTCATCATAACAAATCCTTTTTCCCCTCTCCTGATAAACAGACACAAAGATTGCAAAATGCTGCACGGAGGTCAGTGTGAAGAACATCACTGCCCCCATCACTGGCTACAGGATCCAGAGGAAGAACTTACCCTGTGTTCGCGCTGTCATGTAAGAATCATTTCCTTATGGAAGAAAAGCGAGGGATTTTCAAAACTGTCGTACAAAATTAAGATGTAAGCTTTCCAGTAATAACATGAATCTTTTTTCCCCAGATTTCAGACCACAGAGGGAGAAATCTGCAGCCACTGGAAACAGGACTGGGTGTTTGGGAAGATCAAGGAGCTTGAGTGAGTAGAGCCACACTAGTATTGATACTATTTTGTAAACAGCTGTTTCAGATATGGTGTATAATATCAGAATAGTTATTCTAACAATTATCTTTTGTGTATGTGTTTCACAGGCAGGAACGTAAATTAAAGAAGACCACTCCTGCTCCCAAAACCTCCAGCAAGTAGAGCTCACTCCTTCTTATCCTGGATACCAACAACTGACTTGAATTCATTTAGACTCATCTGCAATGTGTCCTAAAGTTTTTGATATTTAATATTTATTACGAGCAATATTTATTTGTCTCTTTTCCTTGAAATAATTTGCTTTTCTAAATAATTATTAAACAAAATAAAAACATAACAGAGGCAGAAGATATGAGCTGTATCCATGATGTTCAGCACAGAAATACACAGATGAAAACTGTTTGTTTTGTTGTGGATAAAATAAACAATCTTGTCATACATCCAGATTAATGTTGTTAATATTTGATTTTAAAAGTTAGCTATACTGTACAAGGAAGCATGTTTACTCTCATAAATTGGCTACCTTTTGAGGTTTTTCTGTACTCGGTTGTTAAATATTATCCTTTTTGAAGCCACAAGGACAAATTTTTAGACAACTATAAACATCTTTTAAGGGCAAACATGAAAAACATGACTCTCAATATCAAATAGATAAATAAACCTGTGGAAGAGAATCATTCTGTCTTACAGAAATGCTTTAACAGCAAATGTGCCACCTGACATCACTATATTCTTTATTAATCTCTAGTTACTTTTTCTATCTAAGACAGTCTATCAATGCACATGCATGATACTCCCTCTGCCGTACTTCAACTTCAAGTCAAGAGTATCGTGTTTGTTGTTTCGACAATTTCCAAGAAAGATTGTGGTTGTTCTTTCTTTCCTTTTTGAAAGATGCTGCTTCCTTTCTGTTTCTGCAGGGGCCACAGTTTTGCACCCATCATGGTTTGTGTGTGGTTTGATATTTTAAACCCTGTTGCCATGTTTTCATTTTCATCGAACCTTTATTTGTTTATTTCTCAAATTTTTGTCCTATTAAATTTTACTTTATTTTGTCAATCTTTAACCAGAAAACTCCCACCGAGCTCACAAACCTTGAGTCCTGGCCATGAAAACACAACACAGCCCACTATTAGGCGACAATCACAATTAAAAAACATCGAATTAAACATTTAAATCCCGACCTGCAACAGACTGGCAGCCTGTCCAGGTGTACCCTGCCTCTTGCCTATAATTTCTGAGATAGGCTCCTGCGACACCTGGGACCCTGAACTGGACAAGTGGTACAGAAAATAAATGAATGAGACTAAATTAAAATAGACAAAATAAAACAAACTAACAAGAAAACAATATAAAAAGAAACTAAAAACAGTGACAGGTCAGTGGTTGCAGCTCCTTGTCTTTCATCACAGATTTAAAATGATTATAAGAGACAAGGTGTTGAAGTTGTAAGGTGTTTTATCAACTGTTCCAGCTGGAAGGAGCACAGTGCTGAAAAGCAATTTCTCCCCTCTGTACGAACACTGGGGACAGATAATGTATATATATCTTGAGAGCGCAACGCATAAGGACTTCAGTTGGAGATAAAGACACAGGTAGGGAGGGAACAGACCAAGAAGGCCTTTGTAGATTAATCTGTACCAGTGTGTACGCCGACGGGTTGCCAGATCAGGCCATCCAACCTGAAAATAAAGTTCACAGTGGTGAGTCTGAGGTTTACAGGCTGTTATAAAGTGAAGGGAGGCAGGGTGAACTGAATAAAGTATCTTTAAGATCTGGGCAGGAGAATGCATGTATTAAAGATCTCCGAAATCCAAAGTAGGTAAAAATGCAACTCTTTATTTTCTTTCCTTTTAAAGTGTCATAAATCAGTAATTCTCAATCTGTCTTCACAAAACAATTCTTACAATTAACACAAGTGATTTGAAAAATAAAAATCTATATAACACCAAATCTCACGTATGAGTCTTGTCTTAGTTTATTAACCTTGTTTTGCTTACTGGCAATGCTCTCAAGCTTTGCCATCTGTAATTCCACAAAAATAACTACTGCTGCTTTAAACATTAGAGTCTGTGTTTGTTTGTTTTTGGCTTTGTTTTTTGGTTTATATGCTGCTCATGATTGTAACCAATGTCAAATGTGACGTGTACATAAATACCGATAATTCCAAAATTATTTGCTGTGGTTCTTTCCACAGTATTGTACCAATAAAACTGTATGAGGACCTTATGACAGCTAGAAAAAAAGATGTCTTTTTAAAGCTGCATGCTGCCATCTTGCGGTGTTTTTGAATAACTGCACCATTTGTTTGTCATTTTCAGACTCAGCTTGTCGGACAGAACCAACCCTGAATCTAAAATTTAAAAGGCTATTTTGTCAGTCGCATCATGTGTTTGCAAGAACTTAGAGGTCAGATCAGCTCATTCACAGCTTTACAGACACCCTTCGGCAGTTATCTTGGCTGTAGTTCGTTTTTAAAGGCACTCCTGATACCTTTAAAATGCACACCATCTGGAGCAGTCGTTTACAGCTCTGACTCAAGGTGTGGGCCTTCAGTCATCTGCAAAGTGGAAATGTACAGTTTAAAGAGGCATGGTGGTGGTTTCCAGTCTGCAGTCAAGATATTTCAAATTACTCTAAAAGCATGTCGTAAAATATTCTCTTCAGGTAAAGGTATGGCAGAGTAAGACTGTGTTGTAGTTTTATTAAATAAACAAGGGAGGCAGTGTCTGAGTACAATGGAATACATTTATTTGTTTTTGAATTTATTTATTTATGCACACAAACTTATTTAAGCAGCAGATTTTACATTGTTTGGAATAAAACGGTGAAGTCTCAGAAATGAATTACCAACAGATTTTCACTGACATTTTCTCAGTTTGAAAAACAAACAAAAAATGTTGTTCTTGCTATAAAGTTTTCACAACACAGTTACATGGCTAACACAGTAAAAGTGAAATAAAGCAAGCTAAATGTGAAGCATTTTACACCATATCCACAACATGAATTGATTCAGTTTCTTTCATATCTTTCTTCCAACTTTTTGTAACACAGATCCTGTCGTTCCAAATCATGAAGGTGATACATTTTACTTATAAAAACTTTCAGTGCTATTCAGAAAAGCCTCTGTTGTACTGGAGAAAGATTCACTTCCATCGTTGACTGAGTGGTTTCCAGATTTCTTCATTGCCATCTTCTTCAGTTTAAGACTAGAAGAAAAGTAAGTAAGAAAAGTATATAGTCAAAAAACTTGTTCTAAACTTCAATGATATTGGAAAGTGAATCAGCATCTCGTACCTCAGTATCTTCAGAGCCTTCTTCACCCACTCATCCTCGTCAGTGGCACACACCAAGTTCTTTTTAACGGTATAGAAACTGTAATATTAAGACACATTATCAGACAGAAAACGTACCAAACAATATGGAATATGATAAAAAAAAAAGATACTACAAAGATTTTTCTAACAACTTTTACCAGTTAGATGTAATTTTTGTTCATTCATTATTTATTAAATTGAAAGTTTTACAAGTTTATCAGACATGGTATAGCACCTCATCTGATTGAATTTTGAATCTTAACAAATCATAAATGTGATTGTACGATTTTTAAAAAAAGCAAATATGTGTTGGGGTTTTGTATTTCTTAAAAACTGGACAGATTGCTAGCAAATGTTTACTGTGTTTGCAGCAGAATGAACAGCAACCTGTTGTGAAATCCAATTTTTGTTAAGCTTTTAAAACTACATCGCATGTGATGTTTTTATGGCACAGAGAATTAAGCTATTAATGTTTTACAGCACTATTGAAATGTTGACCTTTAATATTAAAAAATAAATCCAACGTAACACAAGACTGAAGAGATGAATGAAGGCAATGCTGGATGTCTTGAAGACGTCTTACATGATCGCTTTGATTGGACAATTTTCCTCGATGGTCTGCTCCTTGTACCCCCTTATATTCCGGACCGGCACTGGCTTCTTGCTGTAACTTGTACAACAACCTTGGTTCATATGGGAACCCACTGTTGAATAAAACCACACATAAAAACAACATCGGTGACTGATCACTTCAGAATGCATCAAATTACTACATTTTTAAAATCAAACATTTAGACATGATGTGATAAATAAACTTACATGCAGCTGGAGCTGGACTTAGTATGCCCAGTACGAAGCAGAGGAGGACAGTTGCCACGGTGATGCTTCTGGGAGCCATTGTTGTGGAGGAAATAAGCAGAGAAAATGCTAAAAACACACCCTCTGCATGTATATATACTCTTATGTCACCTACAGATTTCTTTCTTTCCTTTTGTTTTCAGAACTTGCGGCTCCAAAATTGGGGACAGGAAGCCCACTATCGCTTCATGGCAACCAAAGATGCAGATTTTGCACTTTGATAACGAATGAAACCTTATTGATGCCATTGTGCAAGATCAGATCAAAAAATGAGTCTATATGAGCATAAGGACCTCAAAGAAACTGGTACAATGCAGCTGGTACATATTTTCTTGGACTTTCCTCTAAATTTCTGTTTAGAGTTGAAAATTGAATTATGTCATAGATACAATTTTGACTGTTCACAAGTTCTACATTTCTTTAATATTTTTCATTTAAAGACTGCATCTTTAATTTCTAACACATATAACTTGAACTAGATGTATTTTGCAGGACAAGGAGATGCACTTTGTGTGCTTTATGAAGTGTTTTGATGTTGACAAATTGACTGCAGCTTCCTCTTACATAACTCCACATTGTAACTTGAAGCAGTAGTAAAGGCGTTTTACAGACTCAGCAACATGGGAAGAGTTTTGTGGTGAGATCTGATGGAGTATGAGGTGCTTGTCAAAATCCCCCCTCTCGTTAGCATGACCTATTTAGTCTGCAGAAAGCTGACAAATCCACCTTCAGCTCAGCTGACCTAGATAGATGTTACATCTTTAAGTTGTAAACACTCCCCAGCGTCCTGTAGTTATAAAAAAAAAAAAATTCAATATCTACAAACAAACAGTTGTAACAAAGGTGCCACAACATGACAGAAGCTTCTGCAGTATTTATGAATTAATAATCAATATGGCTTTTCTCATTTAATTCTGTATGCTTTGTGGTTGCAAGGTGCTTACGTTTGAATTATAATCCGCTGAAGCTGCCGACTGATTTCTGTCTGACATTAGTGTGCATGATTGGTCGGAGCCGCTGTCAGGGATTCACTGTCCTCCTCAGGACACTCTGCGAGCATCTGAGCTTGCAGCTTCTTAGTTGAGAGAAAGCTGGATGCACAAGTGCCGAGTGAACGAGAGTCACCATTTAAAGGGTTTACACTGGCTGGTGTACGCTTGATCATTATTTGTTCAGGAATGACTGCAAGAAAGTGCTGATAAACCTCAGATGAGACATCTCTCAGTCTGACTCATATCTCGACTTGTCTTTTCTGAACTTTCTCATTATGTCTTACCCACCCTGTGCCCTCTGCTCTCCTTCCACTCTAAGCCCACAGATCTCCATTCACCACATCACACAAACCCATGCCACATTTGATGGTATCTGGCGAAATGTTAATTTCTGCATTCACCCATAGAGGGCAATGTTGACATGAACCAAAGAAACTGTCACTGGTAGAGGAGACACTAACATACCCTCCCCTTTAAAAACCAACATCTGTTTTAGTGTTCATCACAATAAGAAATAAATGGTAATTTATTGATAAAGGAGACAAGACAAGCAGCTGACTTTAATATCTTACCTGCTGTTTTATCCT
Source organism: Atherinomorus stipes (assembly GCA_023101725.1). Lineage (NCBI taxonomy): Eukaryota > Metazoa > Chordata > Actinopteri > Atheriniformes > Atherinidae > Atherinomorus > Atherinomorus stipes. The sequence goes on from JALJCO010014045.1 coordinate 209,103, forward strand.
TTTGCATTCGTGTTGATGTGTGCATGTGCATGTGTGTGTGTGACCTAGCGTGACTACTGATAAAGGGGAAGGTTGTGGGATAAAATGGATAATTGTCTTGTTTGACAACCTAATCCCTGTTAATCCTCTATAAAACTCAGCCCCTTATCGCCTTTCTGCATGAAGCACACAAACACACCTTATGTGAAGCCAAAATCTCGATAGACACAGTCATTTTCATCTCTGATCCATTTCCTTTGTTTTTAAATGACAATATTTGTTATTCAATGAACGGCTATGAGACAAAAGATTAATCTTCATCTGAATTTCCATCATTACTGATTTGCCAACATCCTGTTTCAGATTCTCACATGCCTTCATGTCGTCCAGTTAAGTGAAGATTAAACAATACCTGCAACATCACCGGACTTGAGACAACTGCTACATTTATTCCTAATTTTTCTTTTTTAAACCAAACAATTAACTGATTAGTTGAGGAAAAGCTTAACACATCCACGAGTGATGAACAATTATTAGTGAAGGCCTAAAGTTTCCATGGTGATGCCATGAAATTGCTCAGATTTGTCAGATTTGTGGAGTTCTGGTGGCCTGACCTCCATCAAATATTAACCTTTATGTGTTAAATCTGTTGTTACAGGTACATATTTCTCCCTGAAAACGCCCGCCTTCTGTTACTGGAAACAAATCTGCCGTACACTGGGAGGGCAAACCAAAATAGTACCGCTGCAAGCTGTAAAATCACCACAATGCTATAAAAAAGTCCCTGCAAAGGTTGGTGCAGCTAAGGGGAACTGCTGAAGCCTTTGTGGCTTCATTGATGTGAGTCACACCTTTGTTGCACAGAGTAATGCTGTTTTAATAGAAATGAAATGAAAATAGAACACTCTGAATGCTGCAACTTCAATAATCAATCAGAAGAGTTAATCGGTTTGTGTTTAATTAACTTCACATAAAATTCCTCAGTCTTAATGCTTTACCTCTCACCGTTACAGAGTAAATCCCTTCTGTTAGCATTTTCCATTTTCATGTTATTTGGGTGATCATTTACTAAAATAAAAGCAGGCTGTGAGTTAGACTTTTTCTCCTCTTGGGCCCCTTCTTCCTCTTTTTATACTCATGCTGGATGGAGGACAAAACAGAGATGTGGGGAGCAGGATGGAGGGAGGGTGAGGGTATAGAGAGAGGGGGTCTCCATTGAGTTGTCCACCCACACTCGGCCCCCTCTGGTAACCTGAGTGGGTGTGGGCCAAAAAGAAGGCGAGGATGCGCAAACACATTCATGCACGTAGGCACACACAAAAGGCAGCTTCTAACCTCAAATGTCAAATGTGGCAAAGTAACGTTGATTAAAAGCATTTTAAATGAGCAAGAAACTTCCTCAAACCTAAATAAAGAGGTATTGTCAGTATCCCTGAAAGCACTTCATAACCGGGGAGAGTTCAGGCTGAGAGAGAGGCAGCAGAGAATAATAAAATATCTGAGAAAGCAGTTGGCTGTTGTATTATTCACACAAAGTGGCCAGATTATGAGACATCTAACATTGTGCAACACTGTCAAACCCATGAGGCAGAAAAAAAAAGCAAAGTATTCTTCTGTGTTTTGTTGAGGAATGATGGTTCACTACTTGCTATATAATTATGAGAGCCCAGCAGATTCTGTCCTCACCGTTTCCTCCTACATGCCATCTGCCCTGTGTGTCCAGACTGTGGGTGACTGAAGTGGCTGCGGGGGGGATGAGGAATTATTGTGGCAAATTAGAAGAAAACTTGTGATGTAACAGCCTGAGTTACACTTTTGTTGTTCGAACCAACACTGAAACATCCACGGCCTCTGACTGAGTGAAAAGTAGATGACTAAAAGGAAGGGAAGATACAGCACTAAATGCCCTCTGACATCAGGAAGTGCCCAGAGGTATTTCAGTCTGGCGGAGCTAACTCATGGCCGGGGAGACCCAAGAGGATACAGCGAGCCAGAGGAGGTGAGGAGAACAGAGGCAGAGAGAGAGAAGAGGAGTGGTTGGAGGAGCGGTATTTTTAGGGTGGTCTGTTATCAGTGGAGACGAGGGCGTGTGGTATCGCAGCTGGGTCATACCGCTGAGGGGTGAAACAGCATGGGCTCTCCACCGAGACAGTAGATAAGGAGGAACTGAACAATGATTTCTCTTGCCGTCTCTTGTACATACACTGATACATCCGCAAAGACACAGATACACACTCAAATAAAAGGGGGGGAAAAAAACTAAAACCACATCCACAGGAAGACACACTGCAGGTTTGCTCCCACAGGTCCTCCTGCAGGTACTTAAAAACCCTCAGGTGTGTTCAAATATCACATCAGCCCAGAGTCTCAGAGCTCCAAAGGCGACCGGAGTGTGTTTTTACTCCAGTGACTGACAGACAAAACCTACATTATCGTAGAATCTCTCCGCCGCACTATTTATCTCTCTGTCTGCCTCCCCTCTATTGTGGAGCTCCAAAGATGTAAATGCCAGCAGAACAGATGGATGGAGAGAACATCTCATCGCTCTGACACCATGTTTATGCAATCACAAGCAAACATGCACACAAACACACTCTAAGCGCACACATACATTCCAAAACAAGATGCTGATGGAGATTTCTCCAGTCATCAAAGTGAAACACTTACACTCAGAAACACATTCGATAGTTTGGTGGTTTTGGTGCAACCTTCTGTCTGCATCTTCCTTTGTTTACACTGAGCCTTCATGTGCATAAACACACATCCACTCACATGCACGCATGAACTGAGTAATTTTCCAGACTAGCAGCTGTTATGCAGTGAATTGAGTACCAAACGAAACGCCTCTGACATGCTAATGACGCTTTGGCGACCCAAGGAGTTCAACGCCACACGCTCACACCGGGCACATTTAGAGACTACGACTATTATCTGTCACATATCCAAGAGAATATCAGTGTAGTTGTGTGAATATTAAACGGGTTTAGCTCCCAGGGTGATGTTAGCACTCAGTGTAAGACTGCAAGCCAAATGAAACCCTTGATCGCTCCAAGAATATCTTAGAGAGCCTTTGAGGGAAGATCTTTCTTTTTCCAACACCCCAACACACCACTCCACACCACAACCACCCACCCATCCAATCAAATCCTCACTGGCAACGCGCTGCTCCTCATCTCTCTTCCCTGCTTCTTTTGTTCATCTCTCTCAGCCGCCCACACACCTACCGTCCCTCGGGCTTTTCTCTTTACACTCTCACACATGCACAAATTTACATTTGGTTACTTTGTACTTCACTTTATTTCTTGCTGTCCTTTCTGCTCTTTCACCACTGTTGCACGCGTGGAGATTCTGTACGTGTGTGAATGCGGGCTCACGCAATGTTGCAAACACACACGCGGGCCTATATTTAGTGCTTTCCAATACAGATGTGTGGGCAGCTGCCATCTGGAGCCCCAAATGGAACAAAAAGTCTGTGTAAGATGTGTGTTTGTGCAGCGTGGGGCTGAGGGCCAAACTTAAGGGTTCGAACCGGGGGGGGGATCATTGTGGAAACCCCCTCCAGAGAGCTGGGAATCTCAGGGGAGAGTGGGAAAAACATCCCGACTATCATCAATCAAAACTTTGTTGACACAAATGACCAGAAACAACAAAGTGTTCTCCATCCATGTCAGTGTGTCACCTCCACCCCACAGTCATGTCCCACCCACCTGCGCCGCTGTCCCATAGGCCCTCGCCGGACACCGCTCGATGCCATTGGCTCCTCGGTCCCCAAGCGACATCGAGTTCCTCTCTTCGCTAATTGGGTCTTTGTGATTGCGCAGTCTATCGTGGCGTGGGGGGAGAATGAAACGTGAAAACCGTATTATGGTGGATGGGGGAAGAGTGGCAGCTCGAAGCGGGGAGATCGTTTTTTGCCGTCTCAAAGTGCCAGATGCTCTTCCTGGGTCCATTATGATGCCTTACAGGGGATCGAGATGGTTTCGGCGTAGCAACTGTGAAGACACAAAAGCAAGATGGAGACCGACCAAGATGGGCACTCACTCATGCCACTTAATTGCAAATGCAGGAACGGGCACACTTGCACATGCGTTAACGTGTACACGTATTTGCAGGAAACACCCCTTAAAACAAGCCAAACTCTCTTTAGTTCGTTATGGTGGTAATTTTCATCAGAGGTTGTCAGAACTTGCATTCATCCATTTTAAACATGGACTAAGCAAATAGTAGTGTATCTCTGTTTCACATTTTGTTGAAAAAATGGACAAAAGATGGTGGAAAAGCAGATTGGATCAGTGCAAATGAAAGTATTTACTTCTTCAAACTGTGCCTCTATTAAGAGTGACTGCTCCCCAGAATGTTTGAGAAAGGAGAGTGTAGGCGGACGGGTCATGAGCCTGTTCTTTGTTTGTCCCATCACGCTTTTACACAAGGCCATTGCCCTGCGTCTTTCTGTTTACAGCTGCTTCTTTTTTCTTTTATCAAGAAATGAATCAGCTTCTTTTTTCTTTACGATACCCATTTGGGCTTTAAAATATTACCAACTGCAGATGACAGATGGTGGGGGACTGTCTGAAGCTCCTTCTCCTCATGTTGTCCTTAAAATATCCAACAGATTGTGAAACATTGCTGATCATTCTCTGGGTTTCTCCTCATTCAGCATCAGTGTTTCCACCAACAGGTGGCGCTGTGGTCACACTCTTCAGCACCCCAGGACAAAGAGCTCCGGTTCAGTCAGCCCAACCCTTCATCAGGAAAATGTGACATTAATGTTTTGAAATTCATGTGACAGGATAAGTGATTTTTTTTTTCTAGCCTGGTTGTTGTGACGTTTATGACCTCACGCCTGTCGGCGTCCTTTAGGTTATCACTGCTAAATGCCACTTCTGACGCGCGACAGTCTGAAACAATATTTCCTCAGATTAGTGGAGTTTATTTGAGGCCCCTAATCCGAAGTGGTGGAGTTTTATCTCCACGGTCAAATCTACTATAAATGTCACTATAAATTCAGTTTAACTATATTAAATGCGATTGCTAGGTTCACTCGTTAAAGTTAGTCCCCTACAGGGAATAACAGCTTACTTTTCCCCTGTTCCCCACTTTCCTTAATATAACAAATCTTTTAAGTTTTATTAGCAAAATGTCAGTGGTAAGACTCTAAAATCTCATATTTAGAAATGAAAAACAAATGATCCCCGGAGAGATAGTAAACTGACGCTGATAGGGGCCGCAGTAGTGTATGTCATTAGGCTCATGTCATTTACCATTGAAGGAAGCTTCTGTGTAAGAGACCGCCCCAGTATCTGCTGCTGCATCCAACTCGCTTTCACACTCGCTTTCATTCACACACACTTTTCCCACCGGGATGGAGCCGCTTCATCCAGCGCGCAGATCCGACCGGGAACTCACTCGGTTCCGCGCGGCACACATGGCTGCACATTTATGGCGAACATTTTTTACCCACATCTGGATAATAACGTTAGTTTCAAGTTCGAGGACGAGGATTTATCCACCTAATGAAGGTAAGTGACGAGAGAAGTGGCTCTCCGTGTGTCCAAGTCTTGAATGCTGATTGGCACTGGAAGAGGCAGCGCGTGCGCTCCGGACGCAAATGAAAATGGGACAAATGTAAGAATGTTTAAAAAGGAGGAAAAAACAGGAGGATTTGGAGAACATTTATCAGATTCCGGAGGGCAGCAGAGTTGTGCCTTGAGTGTGTTCAGCTGCACGCTTTATTGTACAAGTCCGTGTTTATGGCTTTTAACACTTATTGCATGTGTAATTTAATGTTGGATTTGATTAATTATAAAAACTTGTAGTTTCAAACCTTGAAACTCTTTCTTTCATGATGTTTTTTTTTTTTTTACCTGAAAGAAAGAAGTTAATAATAAAGGTGGATAATCCTACATGAATTATTTAAAAATACATAATGCAGTGCTGCATTTTAGACTCTGACTGATCCTGACTGAGGTAGACTATTGTCCTGAGTTTAGTAGCCATTTATTTAGTGATGATCTTGTAAAAGGGGAAGAACTTAATTGTCATTGCTTCATAATTTTGTTTTGCAACTCTGTAAACTGTTCCTAAAACACTTGCATGTGTAAATGTGCAATTCTAGTGACCCTACTGGACACCAGGACAGTGCCAGGAGAGCTGAAATGGGCAGCTAGTCCATCAGAAGGAGGGGTGAGTGGGAGCTTTCATCTTATTTATTTAATTCCTTTTACAGATACTGTTTACAACACGCTCTTTCTTTTGAAAACACACTCTCTGCCTTACACACGCATGCACGCACACGCTCACACATGCATTCTTGTGCACACTTGGTCTGGAAGCTGTAAATAATCATCCCACAGATTTTGCAATGTGCTGTTGTTCACCAAGCCTAAGTGCTAATATGAGATTGCTGGCGTTGTGTTTGGCACAAGCAAGAGCACAAACCAGCTTGATGGTGGGTGTCATTTTTTTAGGGATTTGTACTACTAAGCAGTTGCCAGGATGAATCCTGGAGTTATTTTTTATTTTTTTTTGTCTTCCCAGCTTTTTTGTACTTTTTTGTTTTGTTGTGATCAGCATCGACACATCCTCTGTGTTTCTTGTGTTTCTCTTCCCACTTCATTTTTTTTTTAAGCGTTATTGGTGAACTTGACTCGTTTTTTCACTCACCATACTCTCATTCTCTCGCATGCTGCTTGATTGACAGGGTCCTGGTCTGTGCGCACTGAGCTTTTGATTACAGGCACCCCCCTCCCACCTTCTTCATCCCTTAGATACACACACACATATAAATACATACAAAACTCGATTTCTTTACAACAGGGGAAAGTGGAAAGCCTTCTTCCCCCCTGGCAGCTGGGATTTTTGTCTCCCAACAAAAACTCCAAAGGAAGCATCATAGTTCATGTCAGCTGTACACACAGTCTGTAAAAACACTGCAGCATCACAGAAACATTCATGATGCGTGAAGATACTGGTACAACGCAGAAAACCAGTACGTGATAAAACTGAAGACCAGATAGATGGTATGTTTTTGAGGTTGACTGCAGGCCTTGTGTCCAGGGCAATAAAATGATGCTGATGCGTATCAGTCAATGTGTCTTCATAAAACTTTATTGTCAGATGTAACACAAATTCAGTATGTTTTCAACATTATGCTGCCCTAGAAATTAAAAAAAGAAATATCTGTAATGAGCCTGTACGGGACACTGATGACATATTGATCTGGCTCAAGAAACACTCGCATAATGACACCCCTTTTCCCCCCAGCACACACACACACACAGGCACACACACATTTTGTCACTCTCCACCTCTCCCTGGCTTTTTTCCTCTCTGGACACGGTGCATTTAATGTGTATACAGCTCTCACTAGTAGGGAGAGAGCAGATTATTATTCAGTGGCAATAAAAAGCCAATTTGAAGTTGGGAGGCTCGGCGGTCATTTGAAGGGTCACAGTACAAGGCAAATGATTGGGCCTATTGAGATGGATGGTGCAGTGAAGGTTGAGCCTGCTTCACTTGTATGGAAATGTGCCTGCAGAAGCCTTGGACTCACAACAAATCAAGACCGCTGTCCACTGCAGAATGTTGATGCAGGAGTGAATGTTAGCCTGTGAGGCTTCAGATGACAGTAGTAAGCCAAGATGATGCCAGCATCTGAAAGGCTTTTGATCCTGTTTTTTTTGTGCTTTGATAATGAAAAAAAGTTTCTCAAGTGGGAAGTTTTCCTCACTAAACATGCTCTGCTGATCCTCTCCTTCAGTTCATATGAGCTCTATGTGTAAAAACCAATATTGTAGCTTTGCTTTTACCATCTGAGCAACAATGGGTGTCTGAACACTTCTCTTTTTGTCACATTTCTAAAATAACCTGCAGCTGCTGGCAGGGTTTCTTGTTGGTGCATTGATGGAACTTCATCTGCATCTAATCTGGAACTTGAGTGTCAACAGCCTTTTAAATGAAGGGCCATTAAGATTGCTTTTGATAATTGACTTAAAATGTTTTTTTTCTTATAAGTGGAAGCTTTAATAACCTGCTGTTATTAACTTTGTGCTCTCCGACTGGCATTCAGAGGATGGAAATAAGAAAGGGCAAAATTAAAATGGCGAAAATGAGGGGGGATGGTTCCATAAATATGCAAAATAATGTATATTGTATATGCTCACCTGGTGGGTTTGCCCTTTTGGAAAGAAGAATTGATGCATTTTTGTGGAAATGGAAATGGAAATAACTGAGTTTTGTCTGATCTGGCAAAGATAAAAAATGTGACTCACAAGTTGTTTCCAGTCTGAACTGGCAAAGGATAACCTCAAGTTACTGGCTGGCATCTTCCCAGTTTTGCTATAATATCCCAGCTTTGTAAGGATTGCCTCAGATCAGATTTGCTTTGCCAGTTTACAGAAACCTCTTTATTCACTTTACCCATGAGTTCACTAACTGATGAATAATCATTTTATTAAGTGATCAAATAGTATCAGGTTGTTGCCTCACTAATGTCATAAAAATGTTTTTGCATGAAGTGGGAGGAGGTGAGCATTATGGACGAGAAGAACATCCCCATCAGGACGTACCAGGTGTGCAACGTCTTAGAACCTAATCAAAACAACTGGTTGAGGACAGACTGGATCCCTCGTTCTGGTGCTCAGCGGGTCTACGTCGAAGTCAAGTTCACTCTGAGAGACTGCAACAGCCTGCCAGGGGTCACTGGCACCTGCAAGGTACATGAACCCCTGCTCATCCGTCCTGCTCCGTATGATCTAACCATAACGAAACTAAACAGCAGCAAAGATTTCTGATGAAGGTCAAACTTCTTTTATATGTTGGCTTTTGTAACGATTTGTTAATGTGCAGACTGCTGCTAATGGATCTTTTATAACAACTACTACTGCGGATTACTAAAGCACACACCTCACTTTGAGTCATTATCTTATTAAGAGAAAGATGAGTGCTGCTGAAGATAAATAGATGTCTAGGTTTCTCTTTTTTTTATCAAACACCACTTTTGTCTTGTAGGAGACATTCAATCTGTACTACCACGAGTCAAACGAAGACCGAGAGAGCTACATCAAAGAGAGCAGCTTCATTAAGGTGGACACGGTGGCAGCAGATGAGAGCTTCACCCAGGTAGCACCAAACAACTGAGTCCGGCTTTGAGTTCTTTGTCCTCCCTCCTCCACTCACTTTAATTTGCTACTATGTGGAAACTAAAACCCTCCAGCACTCAGCTGTAATTTTCTGACTTGGTTTACAAGCACTTTTATCTTGGATGTCTGCTTTGCTGTCCCAGGAATGCTGGCTGGGTGCTTTTGCTCAGCTCTTCCTAAAATGCCTTCTGATTTAAGTGTTGCAAGCATTAAAGCTTCCTCCACCTTTGAAATCAATAAAAGTTTGTCTGAATGAGAGCCAAGAGCTGAAAATGGGAAGATCAGTAATGGTTCAGTTGAATCTTCCGCTTCAGGTTGAACAAGTGAATTGGATTAATAAGGCCTGACACATTTTGCTGCACATTCCATTAAAGTAGCTCCGTTCTCTTCCCATTCAGGTGGATGTCGGAGATCGCATCATGAAATTGAACACTGAGGTGCGAGATGTAAAAGTCACAACGCGGAAAGGCTTCTACTTGGCTTTTCAGGACGTCGGCGCCTGCATCGCATTGGTTTCTGTCAGAGTTTTCTATAAAACCTGCCCCCTCACCATTCGGAACTTGGCAACTTTTCCCGACACCATCACCGGTGCCGACACATCTTCCCTAGTGGAGGTCAGAGGGTCCTGTGTCAACCAGTCAGAAGAAAGAGAGGAGCCTAAAATGTACTGTGGTGCTGACGGAGAGTGGCTGGTCCCGATTGGTGGATGTCTTTGTAACCCGGGATACGAAGAGAAGGGCGGTACATGTAAAGGTAGGTGATGTTGGGTGCTGCAGTTACTCAGTGTTTAGTGCGTTCTTGTGGTGCTCTGACTCGTCCTCTGCAGGTTCCTGAGATTAGCTTCCTTTGTGTTAAAGTCCCATTTTACCGTTAATAACAGTCATTAGATTTCAACCTAACAGACAACCTCAGATGATGGAAGAGATGAGTTAGTGTAGTGTTAACACCTGTTAGTGGACAGTTTTGATGTGTTTTCAGGAATACATCTACAGATTTTGTGTAGAAGGGACTATGACAAACGTGCCAGCTGCTAATGGCAGTTCAACAACTCCTCCTCATATTAACCATGAGTGTTTTTTTTTCTCTGCATAAATGTGATTCAGAGAGCATTTTGCAAAACTAAAGACACAACACAAAAAGCAGATGTAAACGTATTTTTCATGTGATTTGAAGTAGTTTATAGCTATCATATTAAAGCCATTACTGATTAGAAAAGAAATTGTGTTAAACTTTAATATTTAAAAAGAAAAACAGGAATGATGAAAATCAAAACAGAAAAAAACTGTAGGTTATTGCTGAGTGCTCAGCAATACAGGATATCAAAGTTAGTCCAGGAAAAACATTGGAAATGGTCTGAAATCCCAAATTTACAAGAAAAAAAAGTGTTTATTTTTGTATTTATTGGTCATAGAATCAAAACTCTTCACCTTCTTCAATCCACTACATGCACAGAATTAGCAGCATTGATTAAAGCTGCTTTAAAATATGCAAGCATGGTAGGTTCTTGTTTATTTCACCATCCAAGTTTCTCTCTTAAAACTCTTTTTCTCACAAAACACCGCCGAAACCTTCTTTTACTTGAAATTTCTTTTTGCTTTTTCTTCTCATCTCCGTTAACCTGCAGTGACCCTAATATGCTGTTAACATCTTTTTCTTAGAGCCTTGAAACGTTTAACAGGAACCACCGTTCAGGTTTTTAATGAAACTGCTGAGGGTATAGTTTAACATTTGTGAATTATGCTTATTCATTTTTATTGCCCACAGTTAAAAAAGAAAATTGACAGCACTCTCTGGAGGCTGCAGCTAAAAGTCAATTAAGCATAGCACAAAGATGGAAAGCCGCCAAAACGTTTCTGTTTGAAGGCAACAAAATGTGTTTATCAACATCTCTGGAGCAAACTGATCATTATATTATATGCAGTTTCCTCCAATTACTTGGCAACCTCATAGTGATGAGAGAATTTCACAGAGGAGCTGTGAACTTGTTCTTCATATTTCAGACGAAATTCAACAAAATGATCTAAAACTTGCTAATTAACCTCAGAGTTAGTTTGTTTTTTGTTGTTTTTTTTTTTTTACTTTTGGGATCCATGTTGGATGTGTCTCGTTTGGCTGTTCTGAGCCCGGCCTGGACACTGGTTGATCTTCTGCTGGCTGTTAACAGTTTTTATGTCCTACATTATGCACCAGTCGAAGCTTTAAAGTCTCAGTGTGAAATGTGCTGACATAATCACAACCATCTGGTCAAAAATGCCTTTTTATCACTTTCAAATTTGGTCTGAATTTCATGATAGCGAACATGCAAGCTGTTCACACATCCCGCCATCATACATGTGGCATGGATGACGTGGAATCTTTAAAAGAGAAGGTTGTGGTTGGGAAAACTTCTATATGTGTGACAAAGAGGGGTAAGCGTGGGACAACAGACATGGTGGAGACACTTTAACGACATGACTTGACTCCCACTATTCAATCACATAAGTAACAGAAACACAATATGTTCCCTCAAACACACACACACATACGCAGATGGACAGGGACCAATAGAGAGACGGGGGAGAACAACTTACTGATCTACACCCTCAGTTTTATTTATGAAGCCTGTCCCAGCAGGCTAATTGTATAACAAACAGAACCATAATTCAAAGAGAACAGAGGAGACGCTGAGAGAGGGAAAGACGGAGAGATGGACATAAAAAGAGGGATGCAGTTTGGTGCCAGTTGGAGATAAAGAGAGGAGGAAAAAGTTGACTTTTTTTCTATCCAAGCAGAATAACGGAGCCAAAATTCTTCGTGTGACAAATGTTCTCTGAAACCATCACCAGTGCTGCCCCATTTGTTCCTTCATAAAGAGGAGGAGGTTTGCAGGGTGGTCCCTGAGGTCTGAAAGATGTTCCTCCTCAGCTAGATTTAGGAGATCCCCTTGACTCTGTTGAACTTCCAGCAGATGTGAAGTGCCATCTATCTATCTGCTGCTCTGCTTTCATTCTCCTGCTCTCACTGCCTGTTAGGTTATTGGCCGGGAGCAGCTGCCTCCGTGGAAATCCATCAAAGTCTGGATGAATACAGGATGCTGCTCAACAGAATTTCAGACCCTGCAGTGTGAAAGAGAAGATGATTCTCACATTTTCAGCTCAAAATCAAAAGAAAGAAAAGGTGGAGATAGAATAATATATAGATAAAACAGTCCTTCTCGTTTCCTGGCATGGACATGAAAAGGTTTTCTCATGACAGATCCCGGCTAGTAGGCCAAGACACCTTTGATCGCAAGCTGTTTTCACTGAGAGTGATAAACAAAGCAAAAGATCATTTGTATTCAATTAGTAGTTCAGTATTATGGGAATAACACAGTTTCACTACCGTGAGCCAAGAAATTGTCCACATAACCTCTCTTTACAACCACAGCTTGTTTATCTTTTTCACACAGTGGTTTTTATGTGGCTTCAGAAATTAGAAGCAGTTGGTTTATTAGTAAACCTTCAGTAGCAAATTGCAACCTCTGGAAAAAGACAATGGAGGATATTCTTTCACTCTCATTTTGTAGGTTGAAAATAAGTCCCAGATATGACACAAAACTATTTCATGCAACAGCTAAACATGCTTAACAAAATACATACAGTTACTGTTGTAAGTAATGTCAATTTTCTCAAATAAAGGAAAAATGGAGAAAATATCTCAAGCAAGAGAAAGGAATTATAAAATAACCTTTAAATTTACTTTTCTACAATAAATTCCTGTGCAATATGCATGAAAATGCAAATTAATCAGTAGTCAAAGAAAGACATCGGGTTGCTGTGCAGGGCTGATTGACAGCAAACATGACCTCAACAAGTGAGGGAGTATAAAAGCCTTCAAGTAAGTTAGAACGGTGTTGTTTTCAGTTGATTGTGTGCAAAAGCTGATTAAGTAGCAGACAAGTAGACACTAAAGCATCAGGACAAGAAACTCAAAGCAATTATGCTTTAAGAATAGAAAATGCTCAACAGAAATGAAAAACGGTGCAGAAACAGGAATCTATATTTGTGATCAAACTGTAAAAACTAGTTGATGGAGATTAGCTTTACATCCACAAGAGACAGATGTAGATCATCATCTCAGTTATCAAAAGCAAGGTTACAGTGTACTAAAGAGACGCAATTATGAACTTTGGATGATCGTATGGAAGTTATATTCACCAATTAATCATGGTTGTCGGGTAACGAGATGATGCTTAAACTTTTCTTTGGTTCAGATCCAGTAAAATACATCAAGATGACTGGCTGAGGAAAACAATAAGTGATGATTTGGGGTTTATTTCAAGTAAAGGAGCAGGAGATATGGCAGTCATTTCCTCTGCAGTAACTATACAGATGTTCTTTGAAATTTTGGACACTTTCCTCATGCTCCATTGTGGAGTCATTCTTCAGGGTGATAATAGCTTGTTCCATAAAGCGAAGCAAAATATCAACTCAGACATGGCCAGTAAACGGTCTGGAGCGCAATCTGAGCTGAAAATTTATGGTGGAAATTTGAAGGAAAAAGGTCCATGACTGGGCTTCATCCTGCAGAACTGATCTGTCAACTCCTATACAAGAAAGTTGGAGCCTGATTGATGAATGTTTTTCATTAGTGCCTTTGCCTCACACATTTGAAGCTCCAGAGGAGCTGCAACGAATTACAAATTGGGATATTTGAAGTTCATGATTTTTTTTTTCCTAAATGAAAGAAAATGTGATTGATAACTACATTTATATGTTATTTTTTAAAAGCAAATAAAAAAAAACTGGAAATCAAATGTTGCATAAAATAGTTTTGTGAGAACTGCAGCATGAACATCCTCCAAGAGTGGTGAATCCATTATTAATGCAATACAGTGGGAAACCAGCTTGCTGTGTAAAGATACAATAATGTCATTCTTACCAGAGAGCAAAATCTCACTCAGTGTGTTGTATTCTGAGTTTTGCTCTTCCACGTTTTTGTCCAGATACATCAATATCTTAGTACATCTATTTGCTTCCCATGCAGCCGAGCTGAAGGTGGCCTTCCACATTGAGCCTCAATGAAAAAACGACTTTCATTGGCTGAAAACACGCTCAGAAAGACAAGCAGACAGTCAGAGTCAACACTGGTTTGTCTTTTCTGAGACGAAAACGATACAAGATGCCTAAGGGCTCTGAGTTATCAATCTTTGCTTATGTTTTTTAAAGCTTCCATCAAAGAGTGTCAAAAACCACAGTAAACCACATCATACTCTGGATAGGACATGCTTGCATGAATTCTAAAACAGAGTAACATTCCCAATCCTTATCACCAGACCAGAATGAGATTTGAGAAGCTGACATATTTACTTAAGCCTCATCAAACTATAAATTACTGAAGCAATTAACAGCCTCATTACGAATTAGTGCCAATGATGTTACTGAACGTGTCTAAAAATATCAGCCACATGTTCACTGAATTTATTGCAGCAGAATTGAAGAACAGCAAACGCTACATCCATTTTAGTCCTGGTAATATAAGGCAGCTTCTGTTTGTGAGTATGCCATTCTTGTGCTTATATGACAATTACAGCCAGGGCCAGTTCAGGGGCCTCCAGGGTGGAAGAGTGTAATGTGCTTGTAGGCCGATTCTGTTACCTCTGAATGGAAGCAAGATGGGTGTTTCCACCTGTTTCCATTCTTTACATTAAGCTGAGATAATCTTCCTCTAGCTGGAGCTGCATTTGAGTGATTTTTCTGAGAACTGTAACAGGATTCCCATCTAGAAACGGGATATCTGTATTTCACCAAAGCGCCTGTAATTCGTCCCAGAGACCTTAAACATACCAGAAAAAGCACACTAGTAAACAAACAGACTTAGCCCGAGCAATAACATGGGGAAAGTTCGGTTTCAGTGGTGATGCAGGATAATGAGGATGGAGAGGATGAGAGAAGAAGCTCTGCAGAGGAAGAGGGGATTATGTGTTGAATGGGGCGAGAGGGGGGTTGAGAGGAGGCTGCTGACAGCAGAAGGCATCAATACAGAGCTGCTCCTCCCCCGCTGGGGGCTCGTCACTGGGAGCAAAGGGGACGAGTAGAGAAAACACAAGAGAGAGGGAACACCCCTTCTTTTCTAAAGCCCCGGTTAAGACCGAGGTCATGACTGAGCCTGATGGAGACGTCAAAAACCTCTGACTGACAGCCACTCTCACACACACAAACACACTCATACAGAGAAAGTTTAGCCGCCGAGTGCAGGGTCATGACCGAGGTAGATGAAGACGTCAAAAGTTTGACAGCTGCGATCCGTCTAGAATGATCGGAAACGAGGGAGGGGAGACAAGAGGCGAGCTGAGGAGAGACAACAGAGAGAATCTGAAATTTGAACAGCTCGAGAGGCGGAATGAAAGAGGAACCTTCTGCCTTTTGTTTCACTGTCTCTCCTCTTTCTGTCTGGAAGGACTGGAATGTTTCTGTGCGCGAGCGTGTTTGCATGGGAGTGCTCCCGTGCTCACTCTGTCCAGAGAGATTTCACGGTTGTGCTTCTTTCCAGTGCACCTGCAGTGTCTCGTCAGCAGCAGAAAGCTTTTGGACAGAAATAAGGAAAGCAGAGAGGCAGAAGGGGAAGACAACCGCACTGAGAGAGAGATGACAGAAAGGAAGAGTTTGCAGATGATAGAATGAGTGCGTAATCACCGCATTCATTCCCTCTAATTATTGCATCGCATTTCTGGGCTCAGGACATGTTGGATTGCTGATTTAGTGTCGGTGTGAGTGCGCGTGAATGGATGTGTGTGTACTGTATCTCCGATATTCTGCCCAACAAAGTCTTTCCTCCAGTATTCTCACAGTTTGGAGGACTTCCCAGGAATGCCTAGAGTGGAGTGTAGAGAGGCAAACGGAGAGGGGAGAGAGTGTGTATCTGCATGAGTGTGTGTTTGTGTACGTGCATGGCAGGTGATAATGCAAGCTAAGATGCTGGAGTGGCACAAGCGATTGTCTGAAGTGAGCTAAACCCAGGTGGGGGGAATGGTTTGCATTCCACCATTACAATCAAAGCTCACATGCTTGTGTGTGTGTGTGTGTTTGTTTTATTGTCTCCATCTCCCAGGTTGGTCTTCACGTAGAGAGGCTTTGCCAGCTCCACCAGGCTGTCTGTAGCTGTCTGGCAACTGAACAAGCTCCTCTCTCTCTCTCTCTCTCTGTCCCGCTCTCATTATCCCTCCTTTCTCTTCTCCAACTCTTCATCCTGATCCACAGTGAGGGGTGGTGGAGGGGAGGTGCTGCTGCTGGTGGCTGGGTTGATGTGTGTCTGATAGGGAGGGGGGTTATTGTTGTAGAGCCCCTTTCACATGCTAATGTTAGCACTGTTGGCTTTGGGTAAGAACACACACTCACCAATCCACACACATTCCTCGATCCAGCATTTGGTGAATACTTGAATTTAGTCAAACATAAAACAGCAGCTTCCACTGAGGGTTTTCCTTTTATTTTTAGATGTGGAGGGAGTCTAAAAATGCAAGTTCTCCCCTAAAACCTGAGATAAATTTGGCAAACAGGAATCAGTTAATGCGTACAGTAGCAAAGGAAAAGACTTTTCTCATCTCCAGCATTTCTGGGTCTTAATTAAAAGGGCACGACCCCTGCGGTAATAGTGTCCCTCCTTCTTGTGTGACAGTCCATCAATCTATCAATCCATCCGTCAATCCGTCCCTCCCTCCATCCATTACACAGACAGGTGTCAGACTGAAGCAGTCAGGGGTACTTCCTCCATCTCCACCCCTCTGCTGGGAAGAAACAAGGGATGATGACAGATAACATGGGGTCAAGGAGAATCCACACACACCCACTCACATGCATGCATACAGTGTGCCGACGAGGCTCTTAGTTGGATTTGCAATGAGCAGCATTTGCATTTTAGGCAGCAGAAGAATGCATATGCAAATGCAGACAGCGCTGATAATAATCAAAGGGCACCTTCCCTCCGTGTCTCTCCCTCCTCCTCCTCCTCCTCCTCATCATTTCATCTTTTTCTCCTCACCTCTTTATCTTCTGCTCCTTGTCAGTCTTTTTTTTTCCCCCGTGTTCTCTCCCACTCCACCTTCCCCATCCTTCACAATCTCCAAACAGCTGATTTCAGGGTAATAATTGTCCTTTTTAGAACAGGTAGAATGTTAATGTGTCCTCAAACATGCACACTATTGTTTAAGTTTCTTTGTATCATCAGTGGATGCGTCCCCATCACTTCACTGGCCGTGCTCAGGCTCTCGCACAGCCCTCGATAGCGTAGGGTTAATGTTGGGTTAATGACACCCTCATGAGATCTTATTCCAGGTCAGCAGCACTCACACACCCCCCCTGTCAAAACCACTGCTAAAGAAGACACAAAAGGCTACAGAAAACAGAGAGAATAGAGACATGAGAGGGTGCTGACAGAAGTTTATGGCTTCCAATTCCTCTCTTTCTCTTTATCCTTCAGTCTTCTGTGTTGGAGGCAGGCAGAGAGGATTGGTTAGGACAGAGACAAAGGCAGTGTGCTACCCCCTGGCAGACTCTTGCTGAGTCCTGTAATCAACCTCGAAGTCCTCAACAGTTCAAATACTTCTAAGTCTCACCCTGTTTAATTCCCTGTCTTTCCCACCCATGGCTTACTTACCTACATTGATAACTGCAAACAAAGGAATGTGTGGGACAGCTGGAGGATGACAATACTGCATTTTATCTTGCTTTCAACCATATCATCTGACACAATATGAGAAATAATTAACTAGATGAAAGCCACTCTTATCAGCTGTAAACGTGTTTATGAATTTACAGGTTTCGACTGCGCTGTTCTCTGCAGTGAGTGTTTGCTTTTGGTCTCGTTTGAATTGGTATCGATGCGGTGCTCCGTATGGCACTCGGCGGCTTCAAAGCCTCCTCGTGGCTTGACACTTTGAGAGGAGAGGGGCATATGGAGATACAGTGAGCGCCTGAGTTATCAGAGACACAAAGACCGATAAGTGGAGGTCGAGGAGGAAGTGCAGAGGGAGCGAATGTGGCAGATTGCAAAATGTGAAAAGGAGGGTAAATGAGTGTGTGAAAGAGCAAATCTGTGGAGGCTCACGCAGATGGGGCAGGATGGTTGGTCTGAGTAGATTACAGAGGGAGACTTCCTCCCTCTCATTTACTGATGAGAGTGTAATAAAACACGCTGACACATTTGAACACACACACATATCATTCCCACATTCCTATCCACTCCCACTGGGATGTCTTCATCTTCCTTGGAAATGTGAAAGGACTAGAAAAGAGGATAAGACTGGGAAAGACGGTGGGATTGAGGAAGGAGAATGAATGGGACATAATGATGAAAAAGAAGGTGTTGAAAAAGGATTGCGGTTAAAAACAAATGAGGGATCCTTCTGAAATTTAGACATAGGAATAAAAATTGCTCTCACCAACCACGCTTTGCCAGCTTTTTTGCTCCCCCATTGGATGTCAAGCAGTATAATTATGCACTCATTTATTGTATTGTTGCTCTGTCAATGCACAAACTCCTCGGTACACAGAGAGAAGATTTCTCTCCCTCCACTCCCCCCCCCCCCCCCCGACTGTCTCCCTGTCACTCTCTCCCTTTCTCTGTTTCTCCTCTTTCATATATTTAAATGTCAGTTATGTTTGTGTGGGCTGTCAGCACTGTGGAGTTTTGATGTATTCAGTTCTAGTGTTTCTGTACTCTGTGTGTGAGTGGGAGCTGATCAGTGAATGTTCTTTTTGAGTTCATCAAAATTTAAGATAAAAGAAGTCAAACTGCCCCTCCCTTTCACAATATATCGCTTTATCTCTCCAGATCATTCTTTACAGTTGCTTGTCCTTAAATCAAAATGCTGCTAATGCAGGTTTGCGCATTGCACAGGCTCCTCGAGGAGCTGATACAGGAGATGAAAGTGAGCGTGTTTGCCTTGCACTGGGAAAAACAAATTATTGTCAGACTCAAAGCCGACTTCAAAATGCATGTAAACAGTTTAGTCTGACTGCAGAAATACACCAAAAAAACTGTTAAAATTGGACTAACACGACCAGTTAATGCAGTTGGATGTCAAGTATTCCTGCATGTTTACTCTTAATGAGATTCAAATGGGCCTTGGTGTTCTGCACATGCTGCAAATTGCCATGTTGTTGTATTGTTTTTGTTTGTTTTGTTTGTTTTCTAAAAAACAGTGTATGATGTACCAAAGTTCTCTGTAAAGCTGCTCTCATTCACATCTTTTTCTGTTTCTTTTGTCAGATGGCTAAGAACATAAGAAATAGCAGCTGAGAAGCATTTAAATGAAGTCGGTTAGAGCATTTCCAGGCTGTTGCTCTGCCCTAATAAGATCCTGACTTTATTACCACGGCATCACTGACAAAATCACCGTTATGGTAACTTAAAGACAGCATCTGTGTAGGGAATTTTGCTGTGCATATATGTCTTGTACTCCACAGCATTGCTGCATCAGACATACATGCATACTGGTACGAGACAAGTGGTCCCATTAGATCAGGCTAAAACTGCAGCTCAACTCAGCTGTGCATGGAACTGTACTGAATGGCTGTATTGAGGGGCAGGCGTTATTTGACCTCATACCAACACTGAATGCACTGTTGCAGGCTGCGTCAGGTTGTACTTTACTTACTATGAGCCTGTACAGAGTATGCAAGAACAACTTCAACTGAAGTTTAACTGAAGTTTGAATTTCTATTACCCCCTGCTTTGTCATCTAGCCTCCCATCATATTAGTTTATCCACCATTTGTTTTACTCTTTTATGATTGACCAACTCTTGTTATACTGTCATTTCTCCAGTTCTATCTCCACAATTTCTGCATCATTTACCAGTTTCATGATGAAAATATTAAAGGAAATGCAACAATTGGGACAACAAAAAGCTAGAATTTGGGAACAAACAAACTGTTTAATAATGCACAAAAACTGAGAAGATAAGAATAAATCTAAATGTTATGTATCATTTTTCTGGTACTGAAGCAATTAATCACCTATTACAGTTGCTGCATGAATGTTTTGTTGATTATTTAACTGTCTATTACCAGAATTCAAGCCATATTTATCAAGTAGGACTCAAATGCAAGCTAAACATTGCGCAACACCATCTGTAGTGTTAAAAGAGATTTCATATTACTAAAGCATTCTTCTGTTCTGTGTAAAATGTTGTCTTCACTGTTTAGAGGTACCTTTTAATAATTCTTTCCTAAAGTCTGAGTTAGTGTTGCTATTATATCAGTTTTTTTTATGCAGAGTGATAACTGTCTTTTTGCCTCCATCTTCTGCAGCTTGTTCTGCTGGTTTCTATAAAGCCAAGTCTTCAGATGCCGGGTGCTCCAAGTGTCCTCCACACAGCCACTCACTCCGGGATGGGGCAAACGTGTGCGACTGCAACTCTGGATTCTTCCGTGCTGATGCCGACCCCCCCTCTATGGCCTGCACCCGTAAGAAAGCAACCTCAAGACACACGCAAACAGTTAATATCGAAGTGAAAAGATGGACAATGTGTGTATGCATTTTTCCCAAATAAAAGGAAAGAGCATGGTCATTGTTTCCTAAACTCTCTATCTCTTCCAAACAGAAGGAGACACGAACGTTTCTGAATGCCACCCCTGTTTCATGATCCCATTACTTATGACTAAGCCCCCATCTACATCCTGTCTGGGAGCGATAACTGAAGACATTCAGAAGTGAATAAATGTCCTCACTCTCCCTCTGAGTCTGTGTGACAGATTTGGAGACCTTGGTCTGTGTGTCTTAAACTTAATTATGCCTATATACGGCACATGGTTTCCTTGGCCTGGGAAAAATGAAAACACACACATACACACAGTCTCACACACACCAAAATTTAATGCCACAGAAGAAAACAACCAAACCATCAAAAACATGTCAGAGCCATATGGTTTTGAGTGTAATGCCAGATGTTTACATATCAAGCACCCCCCCCCCCCCCCCCCCCACACACACACACACACACACACACACACACTTCTTTACACTTCCAGTTTCCTTATGTGATGACTATATGTACATTTAAGTTTGGTTTTGTTAAGGCTGAGTTTAACCATCTTGTTCCTCAGAACCACCATCCCCCCCTCAGCAGCTCATCTCTGTGGTGAACGAGACATCGGTGGTCCTGGAGTGGGCCCCCCCTCGCCGGCTTGGAGGAAGAAGTGACACCAGCTACAGTCTGGAGTGTCTCATTTGTCAAACTGGAAGCCACCACCAGACTGACAGAAGAGTCATCCAAAGGAACCGCACCGCCTCCCAGCCTGAGGCTCAGCACGGCAGCGTGGGGATGCAGGCGGACCAGGGGATTGTGGGACCTGAAGTTCAGCGAGGCAGAGAGGTTTTCCAGAGCAGACCGGGAGAATACCTCCAACCTGGCCTTGGCTCCATCTCCGGCTCTCAGCTGTGCCTGCCCTGCGGCTCGGATGTGCTCTTCTCTCCCAGCCAGACGGGCTTGCGGACCACCAGGGTGGTGGTGAGCGAGCTCAGGGCCCACACGCACTACACCTTCATTGTTTACGCACGCAATGGGGTTTCCCTGGCCAGTGGTTCAGGGGCATCGCAGAGCGCATCCGTCAGCGTCACCACAAACCAAGCCGGTAAGGAGAAGTGCTTCTGAGTGATGCTTACAGATGGCTATCTAGAGTAACGAGACAAAATGTGCTTATAGATGTGGTCCGTAAGTGGGTCAGCTGAAACGCAAACTGCTGTTCAGAGCTTGAGGGCTCACAGGGAAAAAAGGCCCCATGAGTAATGTTCAAAACTGTACAAGCATGAAATGCACAAGCTCAGTATGTCAATATCTGTGTGTATGATAAAGTTCTTTTGCACTTTGGTGCCAAAAAAAACTGCTACAAGCATTTTCTTTTCATTAAAGAGAGCAGTAAATCTTTATGGAGCACATTTTATCACAACACCTTCCCATTTTGAGGCTTTAGATTTCCTCCCTTCTCTGCTCCTAAAATGTTGTCAAGACAATTTCTATTCTTTGAAAAAAGTTTCAAATAGATTTGACAAGGAAAAATGAATTTAATGATATTTTGGAACTGTTCTGTATAAGAATATACCGTGCATTTGTTTTTGATTTGCAGTTTCCTGCTTTCTCTCACTCTACTGGAAACTCTTGCTCTTAGTATCACTGTCATAGTTGCCATAGTTATTACTCTGTCCTCCCACACCTAACAACAACTGAATTAATTATAGGGGTGCTCTCAAGAGAATGTCAGAAAATTTTCTGGCAACTATTAATCACTGACTTCAATACAAATACGCAGAGTTGGTTGAAGGGAAAGTAGATATAAAGAAAAGCAAATCAGAGCAGCTGATAGCAAAATAATTGAGACTTGACAGCGTGGCTTCACCTAAAGTTGGGTTTTTCTTATGCAGCATGTAACCAAAGAAGTATTTGAAAAATTACCCACATTTTATGAAGTGTTTCATTTCGCTTATGGAGGAGTCGGTCGGTGTGTGGTTTTCCTCACACATGGTTCCTGTTAGTTTTCAGCTTAGGCCTTTTTTTTCTTTTGTTTTCTTTGTTTTTGCATGCTGTTAAATCTCGACTGTCATTGCAAGTCTTTATGGTGGCATTTAGAAAGCAGAACACCTGCTTAGTTCCAGGTGCCCCAGGGAAATAAGTTGCTGTGCGTGCACAGCATGAGAGCGTGCCTGGGATGTGTCAAGTTCAACCTGCAACACCATATGGTCCGATATCATATGAACAGCTACAAAGGAGGAAAGACGCAGATAAAGAACTGCAGGGATGTAAGAGGAGAAAGAATCAGGGTTGTCTCTGTGGATTACAGGGAAAAAAGATGTGGGTCACTTCTCAGGTACGCTGGGTCATTGGTACTGTTGACAAACAGGAGTCATTCATCCGCTTTTAGCAACATCCAGGACTCAAACTGTCATCTTACAAGCAGCGTCATAGCAGACACCAGTTAGACTAATGTCACTTTTTTTTCTGTCACTGCCTCTCAGCTCCCTCTCCCGTGTCATCCATCCAAGTCACTGATGTCACCAGGCACAGCTTGTCGTTGTCTTGGAAACAGCCAGATCGACCCAATGGAGTCATCTTGGAATACGAGGTCAAGTTCTATGAAAAGGTGAGTAGCCTGCAGGTTAATGCAGCTAAGGCAGGTGTGTGAATGTCAATATGTTGGCCGGCTGTTTGTATTTCACTGACGGCCTGCTGTCAGGCGTTAAAAACGAGACTCCTCTTTGTCCTGTCTAATCAGGATCAGAGAGAGAGGTCCTACCGCATAATGAGGACCTTCTCACGTAGTGTCGATGTCACGGGTCTCAACCCCCTCACTGTTTACGTGTTCCACGTGCGGGCCCGCACAGCTGCTGGATATGGAGAATACAGCTCGCCATTTGAATTCTCCACCAACTCAGGTATTCAGGTTATAATGTTCAACAGATGACAAAAGAAAAAAAGTCCTTTAAGGTTTCAAAGAGGAAGTCATTAATTTTTGGTTTGTCCCCCATGTGTCAGACCCTTTCCCTCTGATCGGAGAAGGAGTTAACTCCACCTTTCTGCTGCTGTCTGTCAGCGGGGTTGGAATTTTACTGCTGATATCTGCAGCTGTTTTAATCATCAGCCGCAGGTAAAACTCACACACACACACACACAACCGGCAGGTGAACACACCTCTAAGACTTGTTGGGTTGGCTAAGATTCACATGAAGGCCTCTGGCATGAGAACAGCCGTTTCAGCTACTGCTTTTGACCAAACTGCCACAGTGCACACACTTAAAACTCACACTTCCCCTGCTATTGTGCTGCTAAATAATATGCGAATGTTATGTGCAGCTTTTAAAAGGGATTAGAGTGGAGACGGTGATAATCCCTTTGTCCCTGACTTGTCATTACTGTCTTGAGCAGCGCAGCTTGTGTGTCAGTTTCCGCTGGCGCGAAGGCTCACAAGCATGCATTGATGCCCACAAACACACACACACCCACACACACACACCTGCTCAGCCACAAAGGTGTTTTTGACAGTTTCTTTGTTTAATAGAAAACACCTTTTATCTTGCGCTACCTGAGGCATCGCCCCTCCTCCCTCTCTGCCTGAAATGCTTTCATCTGGTCGCTGTGCGCTTCCCTGCAGCCCGTCGCTCTCTGTTCTCGTTGTCATTGCCTTCTGTTGCAGCAAATCTTAAAAAAAACAACAAAAAAAAAACAAATGAAGGCGCAGCCCTTGCAGAAAAGAAGCACATAAAGTTAAAAACAATGTGAGACATGGGTCTTTCTGGCAGTTTATTTACTTGTAAAAATCAAAACAAACACATGAGAAGTGAAAGGAAACGGTTGCATGGATGCTCTTACAGTACCGTGTGTGTGCGTGTGTTAAATGTCCATCATTTATGTCTCATCAGGAGAAGCAAGTACACTAAAACTAAACAGGACTCAGAGGAGGAGAAACATCTGAACCCAGGTACTGCATAAAGGAGACAGATAGATAGATGCTCCTTTTCCTTCTTTTCTTTCAAGTCTTCCAGCACACATCTTATACACACTTTTCTGATGGCATTTACATAACATATGCAGTTACACAACTCCTATTTCTCACCCTCCTCTGCATTCTCCCTCTCCTCCCTCGCTTCCGCCTCTCTCCTTTGGCAGGAGTCAAAATCTATGTGGACCCGTTTACCTACGAAGACCCGGATCAGGCCATCCACGAGTTTGCCAAGGAGATTGATGTTAGCAGTATTCACATCGAGAAGGTTATTGGCATGGGTGAGTCTGACTTTGGCGATCAAACACACACAAACCCACACACACATGCTTACTTGGCGCTGACGCTGCTGTTTGCTGTTTGAATGTAGGAGAGTTTGGGGAGGTGTGCAGCGGTCGCCTGCGTTCGCAGGGGAAAAGGGAGATCTATGTGGCCATCAAGAGTCTGAAGGCGGGATACTCGGACAAGCAGAGAAGGGATTTCTTATCTGAGGCCTCCATCATGGGACAGTTCGATCACCCAAACATCATCAGGCTGGAGGGCGTCGTCACAAGATGTGAGTTGTACTATTCTTCAGGTTACAAGTTAGTGAGCTGGGTGTGATATGTGGTTATATTTCTTCCGTTTTCATGTTTAGGCAAGCCACTGATGATCATCACAGAATACATGGAAAATGGATCACTGGATGCATTTCTTCGAGTATGTGAATTTCATTATGCCATTGTTTTCAGTTCTAGTTTTGCCGACAGCTTATCAGAAACAGATAAAATGCAGTCACATGCGATCAGAAGGCAGGTGTCTGCCCATGTTTAACCTGCCTTCCTGGTCCTGTAATGTCACATTTCCAGAAACATGATGGTCAGTTCACCGTGATCCAGCTGGTGGGCATGCTGCGCGGCATCGCCTCGGGTATGAAATACCTGTCAGACATGAGCTACGTTCACAGAGACCTGGCAGCGCGGAACATCCTGGTCAACAGCAACCTGGTGTGTAAAGTGTCTGACTTTGGGCTGAGTCGAGTTTTGGAGGACGACCCCGAGGCCGCCTACACTACAAGGGTAAGATGCTCAGGGAATATTTCAGAACTGGATGTGAGCATGGAGAAACATCTTTTGTTTTTATGTGTCATTAACACTGTAAACCTGATCATGAATTCATTCCTCATCATTATACAGGCTATTTATGTGCTCTCATCTCTTCACACACAAGTTCACACATATTTAAATGATCTCTGATTAATAGAAAAGATGAAAAATTTGTCATATGTTTGAACATCTTTGAAAGGGTAAAGTTTAAGGAACTCATTCAGAAAAGAATAGAAATACAACATTCATTTTTAATTAAATAAATATACTGCTGTTTTAGGAGGCCACTGGGTCTTACCTTTCCCCTGGAGGGAAGATCCCCATCAGGTGGACAGCTCCAGAGGCCATTGCATACAGGAAGTTCACCACAGCCAGTGATGTGTGGAGTTACGGTATCGTCATGTGGGAGGTGGTTTCATATGGAGAGAGACCCTACTGGGACATGAACAACCAGGATGTAAGTAATATTTATATTGCCAAACCTTTAAGAGAGTCAAAGGAAAATGTTTATAGTGTCTCTCCATGCCGTTTAGGTAAACAAATTTAGTTTATATAACCTTAAGTTACAGGCTCGTAAGTGCATAATCAATCCATCAAGGTTTTATGTTTAAACAGATGTTAGATCCTCTTTCTCTGGATCTTTTACTAATAACATTCAATGGAATTTTTCTTTGATTTTTTTTTTTTTTTTTTGTGCTGTAACTTTCTGTGGCAGGAAAATGAAAACTTTCCCCTCTGTTCATTCACCAGAAGGGATTTAGCCTGAGCCAACTCAAATAGAAGAATAAATTAGATTATGGTGCGCCAATCACATGACATTTAGTCGAAGATTGATATGGAGATTTGACTGATGCTACTGCACGGATTAATCTCTCAGCCAAGCAATCAACATGTCACACCTCAGATTCCAGATTGTCAGCATGCGATCTGAAATCTCACACAGGGACACTGTTGTGCTGCAGCATAATGAGGGGGTCTTTTTTACAGCATTGCAGGGATGATTCCTCTGTGAATGGTACTTTGGTAAAACACAGTCAATATGCTGATGTTTTTAATGTAATGCAACTGCCCGTGTTTGTGTGCAGTATTTTTATATTAGGGGAAAATGACTGCATCTGCTTGATTGAGTGTGTTGCAGTTCCATGTGCACAATAGATTCACAATGCACACAGGACATAGTGGAGCTGCTCACGGCTGCAAAGAATTTAAATTAACTCCAGTCAGTGAGACTGTGGGAAGACCTTGGAGAACAATAATAAAATAATAAATAAGCAGGCAGTTGCATTGACAAACTAAAATAGATGGTTTTCATAATCGCTTCAACAAAATGAATTGAACTGATTTATTCATATGCAAAGAATTGAACAGGGCTGTTTAAATAAGAAGCGGCCTATTCAATACAGCACAGTATTCTCCAGATAGCAAAACAATGTTTGGCCCAAATATGGCCCACGTCTGCAGTTTTGCTTGGCCCATATTTGGTCTTGACTTATGGCGTTAATCCCATGTGAGTGTGGCTGCCAAAACTTAGCCACGTGACCGCCACATGTGACCCACAGGGAAACTGTTGTAATCTACGTCCAGATTTGTCATATTTGGACCACTTCTGGCCCACAGTACTTGCCATAATTTCTGTCTAAGCCAACAACTGACATCTGGACCACACGTGATCCACATGATGCTTGCTGTCACCCATATCAGCAGTTGACATCTGGTTTACATCTGGCCCACACAACACTTACCAGTGCCATCAATGAGCCAGAAGTGCCAGAAGTAGCCTGGATTAGGCCCAAACATGTCTGCTATCTGGGACAAATTTGGTTGTTGGTGTACACTTGGACTTTGTGCAGACAATTTTGGTTCACAGAGGTTGATATTAATCAAGGCAAAAACGAGAAAAAGTTTGTACATTGTGTTTTGTGGTGTTAGTTAAGTTAGTTTGCTGTCATCCAACAGGATATCAGTATGTTCCCACTGCCACAGACAGATGTAGTCCACAGCAGTCTCGGAGATGCAGGCAAAGTTAAACTGTTTGACTGATAATTTGATTTCTGGTTTTGATGTAATGCTTATGTATAAATCCCTTCCGTTTTCACCTTTGTTTAGGTGATTAAAGCAATAGAAGAAGGCTATCGGCTGCCTGCTCCCATGGACTGTCCCGTGGTGCTGCACCAGCTCATGCTGGACTGTTGGGAGAGAGAGCGAGCAGAAAGACCCACTTTCAGCCAGATACTCAACATGTTAGATAAACTCATCCGCAACCCTGGGACTCTTCGCCGCACAGGAGGAGACAGGTACATAATGAATCTGCAAATGCAGCCAGAAATCTCAACAAAGAGGGTGGCAAATACTTTCATAGTCTCTTAGACATGTCTTTATGTTTTAGGCCTTTGTATGCCATTTCCCTCCTCAATAAAGCTGTCACATTAATATTTCAACACCTTTGCTGTGTCTGCATTTACAGACCCTCGGGCACAATGTTGGAGTCTGGGGTGAGCTCAGATGTGTGTGTATCAGTCGTACCGGAGGTATGTGTGCCACAGTGGTCAGTGTGTGAGTGGCTGCAGTCCATCGGGTTGGAGAGGTACAGAGACACTCTTGCAGCCGCAGGTTACACCAGCATTGACAGCCTTCTCACCCTCACACACCAGTAAGTTCACCCTAAAAATTTTAATCAAACATAAATACAGTAATAATTTGTAAGATAAGCTCAAGAAATATCATGTGGAATTGTCCACATTTCTTTTTGTCTTACAGAGACCATTTCCTAAAGAAAATTTAGCAAAAAGACAGATGATATGATTAAATATTTAAAAGCATCTTTTTGTTATAGTTGACACATAGAAAGTAAAAACTGTAGGATATAATGATTAGTTGCTTTAGATGAGCACTTAAGTAGATTTTGAACCCCAAAGTGTTGGTCACTTTACTAAAAGTGTCAAATGAAACGGTGTTGACAACAATAAAATAATAGCTGACATGCTTTAAATACTGTCTGACCATTTGTGTTTGTCTGTGCGCTCACAGGGAGATGGACAGACTGGGAATTATCACACCATCACATCAGGACATACTAATTGCTAGTGTGCAGCAAGAAATGTTGTCTCAGATGCAACACATGCAACACTCAATGGTTCCAGTCTGAGCTGGCCAACAGATACAAACCTGTTTTGAGAAGAATTTAATTTACCTCATCTGTGCACTTTAGAGGAACTTTTCACCAGTGGAACTACAAGGAGTCGAGGATGCTAACAATTACAGTGAGGGGAAGTAAAAGAAGAGGAGACTGAAAAAGCAGCACTTTTGTGAACTTCCATCCTGTGGAGTTTTCTGTGAACCACGATGTGGACGTGGCCACACATTGCATTGAGTTTCAGAGTTTAGACTGATGCCTGATCCTCCCATCCAGCTCTGCTTTTCAGTGAAGGCTGACATGTGCATAAGCAGAATGGCTTCCAAGTTATTTTCTTTTGCTGCTTTGTGCTTGACTTGAATTAAATGTCTTTTTTGTTCTTTCATGTGTACATGTGTATGCGTGTGTGTGTGTGTGTGTGCAGGTGAGAAGTGTGTGACATGAATGCATTCAACATGGAATCTCCGTGTTAAGACGTCAGCTATCTTTAGGTAATCTTAATATGCAAAGTTAGAAAGAGCTGGAGGAGCTGAACAGAATGTACCACTACAAGCTCTTACTGGCTTCATACTGGAAGACTGGGCTAACAAACTGTCTGATTTGCCTGTTTTTTATTCTTCCTTTTCTTATTTGAATTGTATGAATTATTGTTTCTGTTGAATTAGACACTTAGATTAGAGCGTCTTTCATCTGTGTCTGTACATATGTTGCCTGTTTGATGCTGAGAATTAGCTACATGAAACGTTTTGTTTATTTATGGCCCTTTTTTAATCTAGTTTGTACATTGTAAAATAGACACACCGATGAGATATTGTAAAGAGTGCCATATTGCGTTGCAATAAATGCCAAACTCATTCAGTCATGTAGGTTTTACTTCTGTTTATACAGATGTGTTGCATGTACAATACATACATTTGTATGACTCAGTCCTGTTGGAGTTTTCTGTGAAAGTTGAGACTTGGTTAGATTTGCCTCTAACAGGGAAAACAACCCAAGAAGAACACCCTGCTGAAATGCTGCTGGTATAATCACGCTGTGTTGGCTTTGAGTGTTTGTGAAAGCGTAGGGGGGCGCAGAAGAAAAAGAAAGACTGGAGAGCTTGATTTGAAAGGGGGTGAAATTAAGAGCGGGCTGTCACTATGAGCGTCTGTGTGGCTCACATTTTTTTGTCGGCTAAATTGGGCTGAGTTTGCAGTGCAAACTTGTCGAATCAGCAAACATCTGTCTCCCACTATCAGCCGTGCACATGCATACACAGGATATAGGCATAAATATATATATAACACACACACACACTCCAGGGAGTTGATTGGAGGAAGCCTTTGATATATAGAGTGAGAAGATATGATCTGGTTTCTGGCAACATTGTCAATGTTTTTCCTGCTTAATGAGAGTTACTTGCATACACACAAGTGAATGGACAGACACGCACATGCACACACTTACGGCCCCCTGCCTCCCTCTCAGTATTCCAAATAACACACAGCAAATAAAATGCTGATGGTGGTTAATGAGGCAGATGCCTCTGTGTCAGAGACACTCAGGGAAAGAGAGATGGAGTGACAAAGTTGTCTTGCCTCGAGGCTATGAAACAGACAGCTTCTGCCAAATAATGAGACACTGACAGCACATTTTGCAGGTAACAGTTTGTGGCAATACATCAATACATTGAACCTTTCTTTTAAAAAAATGACAGATTGGCGCCTTTACTGTTGGAAAAGATAACATGCAAGCAGCAGCTAAACTAACGGTTTCTCACATGACTAAATAATTACTGTTTGTAGTTTTTGACTAAGCTGGTCCATGAATATGGATTCTGTTGGCTGTATCACCACTTTGTTTCATGCTCCTGCTGACTTTGGTGATTCCCGTGGTTTTCTTCTTGCACATACCATTGGCTACTTTGGTTGATCAATCTTGTGTTGCACTTTGGTTGGAAGATCACATTTAGGTCCGAGGTTTCCATTTAACATATTCCTGCACTTGAGTATTGATTCAGGATAGGGCGATGTGTGCAGGCTGCAAGACATAAAAAGTGTGCCAGTTGGTATTTGCCTCATTAATAACAGATTCAAATGCTGTTTTTTGAGTGCTTTTGTCATTTTAAGCAGCCCAGAATAGATTTTTGTGTTTTCAAAAAATGTTATTAGTGTTTCTTTTATAGATCGCCATTTATCTTCATATAAGAGTCTTATAGTCTCACAATTTTTCATCTGTAACATGATAAAAAGCATTATCACCATGCATTATCTCTTGCTGCATATTTACAAATAAGCTCGACTAGACTGGGAGGAGATGGCCAGGACAATGTCTTCTGGGAAGGATTTGGATATTTGCATTTTTACAAGAAGTTCCTGGGATGTCAAGACAATTTTAGGGTTGCAATGTATAGTGTGAAAAAGCACATAAGAAGGGTGTTTACTAAAGTTATTACATGCATTGTTTTACATTCAGTGATTTGTGATAAAATCCACAACTTATAGTTACACAAAATGCATTCACTGTCACAAAGCACAGTCTGTAGGTGTTCTGAGTTGTTATAAAAGGGATTTATTGTAGGATAGAAATGGACACAGTTTAGAGCTTAAATCCACATTGCTTGATGGTAGAGTGAGCAGTAGTCATCTTAACCCTAAAAGACGCTCTTGTTATATTGAGAAGGGCAGATCAAATTGAATCTTTCTGTCTTCGTGTCTCAGTGGGAGGCAATTGTGGGTTTTTGTCCCCAGATTAAGGCGGGTATAGAGCTGGTTAATCCTGCCTGCGTTTCCATGTGGGAGTGGCAGTGGGGTGTCTTTGCTGTGCGGCCAGCCATAATCTAATAGGTGCGAGATTGAGCTTTATACACGGGCATGCTCGCTCACACACAGATGGAGGCACACAACACAAGTCTAGATTTGTTCCAGGATTAAAAGCATCACCTCAATAACTGACATAATGCCACAGGCATTCCCACGGTAAGCCTGATGTGTGTGAAGGCTGCGAGTGCTCAGCGTGTGTTTGTGTGTGTGGCTGCATGTCTTGAGGTTGCTGATGAGAAATGCATTGGGGAAAGAAGTGGAAAGAGCCAAAGAAAATGAGAAAATACAAACCTGTCTGTACACTTGAACACCTAAAGACACACAGCTGTGTATCCATGACTGCAGAGGACATTCAGAGGACATTACACTGAGTTACATTCCTCTCATGGAGACCTTCTCTGCTTCTAACCTTAAAGCGGGTCTTAACCTTGAAACTGAACGCCTTACATTAAAGGTACCTGCCTTTTATTCCTATAAGGGAGACACATCCCCACGACATACAAATACCTGGACCACACACACACACACACACACACACACACAGTCCCACTAGAGAAGCAGCTGCCCAAGCTGGCAGGCCATGTACCTCTCATTATGCTGGCCATTCATTCGTGTCTTGGCTCTCTTTCCCTGCTGCTGCTGCTGGACAGGTAGCATCTGACACACATTAGCCTACTTTTAATGACTTCTGCTGCAGCCATTATCAAATACTTAGGTAGAAACATCCCCAGGGTTGCATTATTTGCTGTGACATGCATTCAGAATCTCCCAGTTTTTTCTAAAGTTCTGCAGTCGTAACAATGTTTTTGCAAAACAAGCCCTTTTTGATTCTGTGACAACTCTTGTGGTTTGCAGAAGTCCTATTTGATGGTATTTGACTAAAATGTAAAGCAGCTTAAGCTAAACCACAAAGTCTAGGAGTACTATAAGAGGAATGTGGATGATGTGGTCCACGAACCTCCCCCATCAGGAAGAGAATACCAGCGTGATTAAGATTAATCCTACAAATGGTTTCCAAACAACATAAAGACCCGAGGATTTTCAACATCAACAGCAGGTGCCTCAGAATCTCTACAAATTACAGTCTAGTTCTACAGTATGTTTTACAATGTGTCTATTCAGGTTTAGACTTTAGACAAGTCCAGAGAATATCAAAGGGCTCTTATTAGTTTTTATGTTGTGATCAAAGGTTTAAGAAATACAGAAGTTCAGCATCATAAACATTTAGGACAGCATTAAGA
Organism: Atherinomorus stipes; assembly: GCA_023101725.1. Taxonomy (NCBI): domain Eukaryota; kingdom Metazoa; phylum Chordata; class Actinopteri; order Atheriniformes; family Atherinidae; genus Atherinomorus; species Atherinomorus stipes. The sequence continues at coordinate 241,933 of JALJCO010014045.1, forward strand.
TATTCATGACCTTTGACTGAATAGGGAAAGAAAGAAAGAAAGAAAGAAAGAAAGAAAGAAAGAAAGAAAGAAAGAAAGAAAGAAAGAAAGAAAGAAAGAAAGAAAGAAAGAAAGAAAGAAAGAAAGAAAGAAAGAAAGAAAGAAAGAAAGTTCAGCACACAGCATTGTTGGTAAATACCACCAAAACATATGCACATGTGGGACGAGAGGAAACTCTGCCTGGGAGGAAATGGGTCACAGTCGCCCAATTTAAATGAAGAACCCAGTAAAAGTTCTGGTAGAAATACAATCCACCCAAGACCACTACGATCTGATGCAACTATGCTTTGTTCTTGGTGGAAACAGAAGTTATCCTGCATTAACCAATAGATGAATGAGTTTTCTTCTTTGTTGTGTGTGTCCTTCAGTAATTCTTGATTCAGCACCTCCTCTGGCAGGAAGTGGAACATGTTATTTTAATGGGTTCAAAACCTTTGAGTAGTGCAGCATGAATGTAAACTCAGTCTGAAAGAATGTTGCACCCCCCATTTGAACTGAGTCTAGGGGGACTATCCTGGCCTTAGCCAGGCTCAAATTGATCTGACTATGACGTACCCTAAAATGACATTGTTGTAAATTGGTGCTATACAAATAAAGCTGAACTGAACTGAATTAAAGCACCCTTTAAATCAGGTTAGACAAAATATAGCACATTAAATCACAGGTACAAGGTTCAGAAATACAACAAGTGGCCTACTCTCACTTTTTTAACTCTTTGTTCCCCTTGTGTGCTAATTCATGTAATCCAGTTTCAATATGCTGACATCTCTGGAGTCTTTCAGGTTTGATAAAACCCCTAACAGAGCAGACTGCATTTGTTCCCTTGTTTACCATCAACTTTATGAAAATGCACAAGCAAGAGATAAACTGAGAAGAGATGGATGGAGCCAGAAGACAATGACGTATTATTAAGGAAAGTTTTGTCCTTCATCAGTCCTCCATCGCTCTATCCCCCCCATCTCATTAAGGAAGGATAGATGATCAATAGGGTAGAAGCAGTAGAAGGGGATTAGGATTAGAAATCGATGGCTTTGTTTTCTTCGGTCTGCCAAAGATAAACACTGCCTTAAGACACTGACAACGCAATGGAGAGTCTTTCACATCTTTTCATGTTTGTGTGAGAGGGCACGACATTCCCTCTGTGTGGACAGACAGACATCTGGTTGCAGCTTCTCACGCTGAGTTAAAAAGAGATGCTTCGATCCCTTCACGAGACTGGGAAATGGGGGGGATGGGCTCCCATCCAACTTTGAAGGAATTTTTCTACAGCAAAGATTCAACCAAGACTCCAACGAAGACCTCGGGTGCTGGCATTCTGTAGACTTTTTCTTCAATACACCACATCACTGCATATAGAACGCAACGTGTAGAAGTATGTGTGGGAGATACAGGTTATACAGCACACATCAGATCAAATCACCTTTTCAAGACTCTCTGAGAATAGCTAGAGCCGACTGATGAAGCGATATAACATGCTGGCTGAAAAGTAAAGTGATGCTCCCAAAAACCTGAGTGGGCTGGAAGGAGTGAGGCAAGGCATTCTGGGTAGGTGAGGCTTCACCTCCCACACAGGGTTTCAAAAACATACCCCCTGCTTTGATCTGTCTCTGCATTCTCTCTTGTGCTCCTCTTCCCTTTCTTTTCCTCTCACGTGCAGACACACACACATTCACACACTGCACACTCGCCCTGTTTGTTGTGGCTTTCGCCCCTCTCTCCTTTGAAAGAACAAAGGCATTTGTTTATGTTCCCCGCAGATGAAAGCTCAGCTTTGAGATGACCCATTCACCCCAGGTACAGGTGCTGCCACTCCACAATTTTTCTTCAAATTCATTCTTTATAAATGAGAAGTTTATTAATGAGCTTAAATGGCCATTTGCGTACGCTATTACTCAGTTTTTATTTAGCTATTTTGTGGTGTGTGTGTGTGTGTTTATTTAAATGATAATCAGGAAATTATTCTTATTCAGTCACAGGTGTCTGATGCTGCATGCAAACAGATGTGAGGTCAAAAGAGGACTGACAAAGATAGATATTCATTGTGTCTCCAATTCTTCTGGCATGTATAAAATTGGGATGAAATTGGGTTGTTGCTTACAACCGGAGCAACCTCGACCAGATGCAGGGAGAACATGTAAGAAGGAACCATGCAGGGCTGATGCCACCATTATACCCTTATTTCACAGCCCAGTTTTGCATGTGGCACCAAGCAAAGCCTGTTTGTGTTACATTAAACAAAGACCCTAAAAAGTGTTTGTGATGTACTAAAAAAAACATCCTAAAACAGGATATAGAAATTAGATTTCCAATGAAACATAAACCAGGTTTGCATAACCACCATTCACCAAGGCATAAAATGTGCATGTGTGTCTATTTAATGCTCTAGTGAGCATTTACAGCATTGTACAGTGTATGGCACCCCCCACCACCCTCCATATCTGCTTAGTTCGATGGAAAATGAAGTAGCAGGAAACCAACAATTTCTAGTTCTTTTATACAACTGAGCGGTGAAGGAAATTCTAAATAATTTTGTTGTGATATTTAACTGTTGTAGATATGTGTTAAATTGTGTTTTCCAGTTTAAAGAAGCCCAAATGAAAACCAAATCTGTAAATTAAACAGTCATTATGATGTTTGTATTTTACTACATGAAACAATGTGGCACAATAATGTTTTTATACAGTAATTAAAAGATAAAAGTTGCAAAACTCTTGCAGAGAGGAATACCATTCTTCTGATCAGAGCTTTAGATTTGCTTATGCAGTCGTACACGCAGTTAAGTCTGTTGCACCTTTGGTGAAGGAATTTTCCCACTGAAAGAAAACCAGCGGAAAGTTAGAAAAAGAAGTTATTGAACAAACTGAGGATCTAGACAAAAAGGGTTACGTGCACATCTGTGTGTGTGTGTTTATTTTTAAATGATAATCAGGAAATTATTCTTATTCAAAATCGCAGGTGTCTGATGCTGCATGCAAAAGGATGTGGGGTCAAAAGAGGACTGACAAAGATTCATAGTGTCTCCAATTCATCTGACATGTATGAGAATTGGGTTGTGGCTTATGACCGGAGCAACCTCATGCAGATACAGGGAGAACATGCAAGAAGGAACCATGCACGGCTGATGCAACTAATGCACCCTTATTTTGCTGCCTGGTTTTTCATGTTGCACCAAGCAAAGTCTGTTTGTGTTATATTTAGAAAAAAAAAAATCCTAAAAAGAGGCTATAAACATTTCCTGTAAAATATATTGGAAACCATGTCTACATAACCACAATTCACCAAGGCATAAAATGTGCATGTGTGGCTATTAAATGCTCTAGTGAGCATTAACAGCATTGCACAGTGTATGTTTGAGGTGATCACCCTTTTCCCCCAGAAATACCTGCTTAGTTAGATGGGAAAATGAAAAGGAAACCAATATTTCCTAGTCCTTAATGTGGTTTTCCTGAGAGATGAAGGAAATTCAAAATAATTTTGTTGTGATATTACAGTAAGTTACCAGAGATGTGTGTCAGATTACGCTTTCCAGCATAGCTGGTTTTAGCCCATTTGGGGGGGGGGGGGGGGGGTGCTAAAGCATTGGTACAACCATACTGTACTTTTCGTAATATTTTCATAACAAAAATACAGCAACCCCCACCCCTCAAAAACAATTAGATTCCGCCCACCTTGCATATTTCAAATAGCACCAGTAATCGCCTAATTTTATTTTGATAATAATTTTTCTAAATGTAAGTTTGGAAAACTGTCAGAATCTCCACACTGAAGGAAGATAAATTGGGTTTTGATGGATCTGGTTTACTGCTTTGACACAACTGCATGCCCATAATAAGCTTTTCTCATCGAGATAAAGCTGAATATGGATTTTTAAATAGCACCAGTAATAACTTTGTTTCTGGATACCATGTGATAAAAACTTGAAAATGGCTTGAAAATGATCAGAAACTTTGTAAATAAGGAGGAAAAAGTGAGTTTTGGTGAATCTGGTTCACCATTGAAACAAAGCACCAATATGCTGGAAATCAGCTTCTATTACAGCTTCTGTCTTGATAAGTCACAGTCTTTTCCAAATAGAGTTTTGCTTATCTTTCACAAATTATGGGAATGAAATTGTGCTAAACTGTACAAAACAATGAAAAAATATCTTGCCCGGCCAGGCAGCTCTCTGGGTGCTCAGCACCCCCAAACCTCTGATCCTAGAATCTTCTCCATTTTCCAGTCAGGTTTAAAGAAGTCCAAATTAAAACCAAATCCGTTAATTAAACAGTCATTTTGTTTGTATGTTACCACATGAAACTGTGTGGCATAGCCTATTAATGTTTTTATAGTGAAGGATCAAAGTTAAAAAACACTTTTGCAAAGAGGAATACCGTTCCTCTGACTAGAGTTTTGCTGCAGATTTACAGTATTTATGCAATCTCCCAAATCATGAAATTTCTTTTATAATTGTTTTCGTGCAGTTCAGTTAGTTGCACCTGAGGTGCAGGAATTTCCCCACTGAATGAAAACCAGAGAAAAGTTAGGGGGGGGAAAAGTTATTGAGCAAGCGGAGGATAGACCAAAAGGATTATGTGTGTGCGTGAGTGTGAGCCTGCATGTGTGTGTGTGTGTGTGTGTGCAGGGAGGACAATTTCATTCCAGGCCAATTGGTCAGGTGGCTGCTGATCCTTGTCCATCACACATTCCATCTTGGCCTGACATGGCTGACTTGTCACCATGAGTGACATTCGCAACTCTGGCTTATACCTAAAGTACACACATCCTGACAGCTATACGCATACACACACACACATGCACAGAAAAAACACAATATTATACAGACAACCAGTTTCCTCTTGATTAATTGTGGCACTTATTTTATTTCCAAATGCATTCATAAAACTAAATTTATGAAATAACATTTATCATTAAGTTAGGCTGATACGAAAGGGGTTTTCTTTGGTTTAAATTTGATTTTTATTTCTTTTTATGCCATTCAACCTGTTAGTGTTCAGCCTAAGCTGATTGAAAAAAGCCATCCCAATGAGGTCATCAGAATTTCATATCATTATGTTTATGCGCATTAAAATGTCAGTGCAATGTGAAGGGTCAAGGTACGAGGCTTTAAATATGAGCCTCACTTTTATGGCCCATCAGGAACGCAGTAAAAGGAATCACCATCCATAGGCGACTCATATTCTGGCATACGTTGTGCTGCAGTTTAATTTCATAATGCAACTAAAAGGGATGAATTATTTTAAATAATTCATAGCTCTGAGTAGTGACAAAAAAGATGTAGCAGCATTGAGATTAGGCTTTCTGAAAACACTGTGGTGCCATCTGGTGGGCTAATCTTTACAATCTTAATAAAAAAAAAAAAAAAAACTAAAAGGTGGTTCATGAATCAAAACTCCATCAACATATTTTACACAATATAGTCTTTATTTAATTTTTCACAGTGATAAGCTACAAACACCGTTGCCTACAAACAGGCAGGTAGATGTTGGCAGACTCAGTCCAGTAACATGGTAAAGTGGTGCTTACAGACACAGAAAGGGACTCTAATTTTGATCAGTTTTGTTTCATCAGGTGTCACTTAAGGAAGCTGGAAGTCACTGTCTTTTCTCCATAAATTGTATTTAAAAAAAAAAAAAAAAAGAATACTTCGTTTTAGCACACTTTGTTAATTTGGGATCAACCTGTTCTGGTTAAAGACTGGGCTAACTGTGTATTATTTTCTCACACAGCCAACATGCTTATAGCTGGTTCACACTCTCACAGCTTAAAAACAATAACACTTTCTGACATTTTGATAAACAGGCAGGACAGAAATGTCTTACATGTGTCTTCTGATGCATGCAAGCACATGCACACACAGAAACATAAGAGCACATACAGACTTATATGCATGTGCTTCAGCACATGCAAATCAACAATTTACAAAAATATTTTGATTAATTTTTGCTATATTCCTCTATAATGTTTTGACTCTCTTCCAAATATTTGGTATTCTTTTAGGATAAAACATTATGCATGTTTGTACTTGTACTAAGTTTTAGTCTTTTACTCAGCTTACATGTAATTGGAAAAAAAATCAGTTATGAGTTAAGTAAGGCAATTTGAACAATACCATTCACTGTCAGATTAAATTTGTTAAGTGGACCACCACACACCATTGGAAGAATAAAAACACTGTGTACACACAGCACACATAACATTGACTGTGTTTTTTTTTTTCTTTTTCTTTTCTTTTCCAACCAACAACTCAAGACAAATTATCAAAACACATAGAATTTTGAAAAGATTTCAGTCACACGTACATTGATAAAGTGCTAAAAATAAAATAACACAGAGCTGATGTGCCCCTAGTCAAAAATGAATGCATGAAAAAAGTCTGAAGTGATTACATCTGAGTCAGTGAGAGAAATCAATAACACATATTGCATAGGCAGGGAGAAGGATGTTGGAGCACACTGCTTAGCCAGCTGCCTTCCAACTCTGGGAGGTGTTGAAAAAATGAATGAACTGGTATCTTTAAAAACTTATTTAAACTTGATTTAAATCTATACTTCAATTTATGTTGTGTTAGTTTCATTAGCGCAAAGCATTAGATCATCATGCTATTGATAGATCCAGGAGATTGGGCTTTTTATTTGAATTTGTCCAAAAACTGAGGTACTGTTTTCTGTTACTTTCTTCATAATGCCATCTGTACATTCATTTAAATATGTCCAAATGCTTTGTGGCACGCTTACACTTGCATTGCATCATTCAAAAGTTCACTCTGTCAATCTTTGTTGCGGTTTGAAAAACAGGCTCCCGCATGCAGCTTTAAGCAGCCAACAGTAAATCCTCCAGTATCCCGTATCCCGGTGACTTTACTATCAAAGGTTCACAGCTTTTGTACGTGGAGACAGCCTCTGGCTCCACCCATCACTCCTGTCTCCACTGTGAGTTACTAAAAGACACACACAAAAAAAAGATTAGTGTCAGACACAGCCGAAAAGCAAAAATCTATCCTCTCATCTTCGTTCTCTGAGTTTAACTTGACTCATGAATGAACTGTCCACCTACTGTTTCACTCTCCCCATCTGAGCCTCTTCTGGACTCTGAGCTGCCATGTAAAGGAGAGTATACCCAGCCCCGGTCCTCCTGAGTCTGAAATAACAAAAGCAGCCAGCAGAGGGTGCCAAAAGAAAAAGGAAGAGCGAGAAAAAAGGAGTTTATAAGAGACAGATCTTCAAAGACATTTCTCATAGATGGCACGTTTTAAAGCTGCACTTCCCGCCGTTTCATCACATTTTACATATACTTGTAAATAATTAAGTTGAAACTGAATTCAGGGGACTGAAACTATTTACAATGCAGCTTTAATTACCGCATAATTTTTAATATTAAAAAGGGGGTTTTCAATCAAGAGAGGCACAGACAACATTAATCAGCTTTTCAGCTACAAGGGAGGAACGTGATGGATAACGGAAAGCACACAGTCAACTCAGACTACATCTGACAACCTACACATCCAAGATCCCAGACATTTAAATGACTCTTTAGTGGTAACATAAAAAATACTGATGATGGAACTTCAGAAGAAGCAGTTTTTATATGCAGGGCCTTCTTCTGCAGACCTCAGCAGTAAATAACTCATATGAAATGGATTGTAGTTTTATGAAGTTTTTCTGAAGATCCATAAACAGAACTGCCAATAAAAGCCCCAGTGGAACAACTGCCAGCAATGCAACATCTCCCAGGATGTCAAATGGCTCTAAAATGACTCTAACTACCTTGTTGGTGACTTACATTGTAGCTTGAGCTAGAATTAAGCTTACGACGGCCAAGAACCGGAGAGTACACCCAATATCTGCCATCCGCATACTGATGGTTAGACCACACACACACACAGATGAACACACAAGTGCACACATGAAAATAAAAGAATGTGAATAGATCATTATAGTTTAAAAAGGAGACCGTTAAAGGAAATAGAGTGAAAAAATGGAGAATTAATGAGATAATGTAGCAAAAGAAACTAAAAGATGGAGAGCTGACAGATGGACATTGACAAAACAAATAAAGACAGACACTTCATGCTGTGCAGGAGAGACAATCTGTGCTTTTTCTGATGCAGTCATAAGCATTAACTATAAGTGATGGAAGGCACATGCCTCAGAAAAAAGCATTTAAGGCAGCAAGAGCAGCTCGTATGGTGCGTGCACACTGCAACACACGCAGCCCTCCTCACCATCACAATTCTACCACGCTGTCCTGACTGGGCCACTGCAAAAGACCCAGTAGATCAAAGAGAAACAGAGAGCAAATGATCTTTACTACCTAGAAAGCCAGTCAGGTTTTACTTCCTATAAACTGGCTCTCTCTGAATGCTGTCAGAAAAAAAAGTACTGAAAGATGATAAATTATACTTACAAAGTAAATGTCAGAAACCTGCATTTCTCCTTCCAACGAGTTGTGGCTGCTGGACACGGAGAGCTGATTGCGTGGCATACGTGTTGCCTGCTGGGGAACCTGGGGGCTCGCAGGAGCAGAAGAGGGAGGTGTTGATGGGAGATGGTGAGAGGGGCTCTGGCTGGATGACTGGGTGGATGCAGGGCAGATCGGGGTAAATGCTGAGGCAGGGTGGAGGGTACAACTGTTTGGATTTGAACTGTTGGGTGTAGATTGTGCACCTGAACAAGAGACTACAGAAGGAAGAGTGAAAGACTGAGCAGCTGTGGGAGAGGTGAGTGGTTTAGTGGATGGATGGATGGATGAAGAGAGTGTGGAGGATGACTGGGCAGCACAATCAGCAGTGGAGGAGGATGATAAAAAGGAAGGAGGAAGGGTAGAGGAGGAGTGTGCGGAGGATGAAGCAGCTACACGAGTCTGATGATCAGGAGGTTCTTGGCTTGTCGAGGTCATTTCTGTCATCTCTGTCAGCTCTGTGGTCTGGGGGATTTTGCTGACATGGAGCAAAAAGGAGAATACTGTAACACAACAGTAGTTACCTCTGAAGACTACTCTTATATTTTTTTTTCATGTTATGTGTGTACCTGAGCTCCACTTCCACAGTTATGGTGTCCTGTCGTTCACCGTGAACCTCAACTACTTCTTTCTGTGACCTAAGAGCACACAAGAAAACACAAGGTATGAAAAACACATATGACAATGGTACAATAAACAGTAGTGACTGAACTGATAAGGTTAAGATATGAGATTACACATAAACGAAACCAGTGTCACCTGGCCACATTTGGTGAATGCATTTGTCTCCTGTAGCGTGGATGCTCCGGTGTGTCGAATGGGGTGGTCGGTAAGGAGTTGTTGGATGAGAGGGTGGTGGCAATAGATGCTGTTGTTGCATCTTCAAATGAAGGGGGAGTGCAGGGTGGTTCTCTCCCTGGGTGACATAACCAAGTACAACATCATGACTCATGTGCAAGACCAATAAAAATATTATGTTTAAACTCTTCACATTGCATTGCTTTACACTCTTTTACACACATCCTGTATACATCACAAACTGAACTGTCATATGAACTCACTTTCTTCTGCTCATATCAATAAAAGTCTTCTCTACAAAGTTAGGATACTTTGTTCACAAACACAATTGTATAAATCGCTGTGGTGCAGATCTAAATCTAAATATTTAAATACCAACTCTTGACTTGTCAGTCTTTTCTTTATTCTTTTCTGTTGAAATTGCTGCGTGTCCACAGTGATCATGGAACATTTTCTTTGTTTCATTTGAACAAGAACTAAACACACAGCAGATAGTGGGGCTGCCGTTTGGAGACATAATGGTTAAAGGGCAATTTAAAAAGGGGGGGGGGGGGGGGGGGGGGTTGGGGGGATGCACCCAGTAGGTACCTCTCTGCTGGTTGAATCACCTCCTTTAATATCATGACTGAATATGATTTTGATTGTATAAACTTCAGACATCATACCATTGTCTTCCAACATGGGGAAGTTGCGAGCCCCTCTTAGGTTCTCCAAGTTGTCCAAGTTTTCCTGTCTCTCATCACTCAGTGAGGGACGCTGCCCTGAGCTGGCTCCAGCATTGGACTTGGACATGGAGAGAGCCCCTCTTCCTCTTTTTGATGGAGACGATCGTAATGCTGTGAAATGACAGTAAGGTTTACTTGTACACCTTCTCACCTTCTCAGAAAGTAAGATGTTCAGTCTAAGGATAGACCGATACATTGGCCAGCCAATATTTTAGGCCAATATTTGAGTTTTTTGCTGCTATCGGAAACTGCCGATACATTGGGTGTATCGGCCAATACCCCACTCGGCATAATTTACAGGCATCTATACACTCAGCAGTTTTTCACACTGCATGTACTACATGTTTCTTTTTTTAATTGTTACAAGTGCACTGTTTCTCTTTTATATATTTACTGAAGTGCTTCGTTTCTTTCTTTTTAAACTTAAAAGAGTTTTCAAAATTACTTCATTGTATCCTTCATTAAATTAATTTTGGGGTCAAATACAAAAACAGCCCAAGAATATCGGGAGGTTGTATCGGTCATCGGCTGAGGCTGATGAGAAACTATCGGTATCGGCCCTAAAAAAAATCTGTATCGGTCGATCCTTAGTTAAGACTACTATTCTGAAGCAAAATAAAGATTCGCATGCATGTGTGTAAACTCACAGCTACTCTTCTTGAAAACAACTGTGTTACAGAATTTGTAGAACCTCTCAGCATAGAAACCAGGTCTGTGGACGGACACTGTGTCCTGTGGTGGGATGGAAACAGCCATGAGACCAGTTTATAACTGTTGTAACAATGTTTCTATGCTGGAAAATTAGGACAATGAAACTTTATTCAATTATGCAGCTAGGAAAAAAATGGTTTGATGTGACTGGTTTTGATTAAATAAAGGCAATTACAAAACAGCAACTTGAAAACTACTCACTCCATCATGTATGAGAGACTTCCAAGAGTGCTCCAGTTTCTTGATCAGTCTGTCAGAAAAAACAGTTAAATTTGATCAGACACGTGCTGTGGTTAAAGCTGCAGTCTACAACTTTATAAAAAATATTCATTTATTATTATTGGCTAAAACTGTCCCTATGGCCAGACAGCAGTCCATGAGACATAATCTGGGGGGGAAAAATTGCCTACTGCTCGTATTGTGAACTTCAAGAATCTACCGGGACCATATCGAAGGCTCTGATCGGGACAAAACCAAACATCCTATCCGAGCCAGAGGAGCATCTGATAGGAGTGTACGACATCTGTCAATCACTGCCTACACACATGCTGCGTCCCGCCCCCTCCCTCCACGGCCGCTGTCGCTCGTCAGGCAGTGAGAAGATGACCACAGAAGAGAAACAATCAAAAAAATAAAAACTCGACCCTCTGTTAGGGACTGTGATGTTTCTACTGGGCAGAGCTAGCTTGTTTCTGACCCTACTGGCTGTTGTTTAGTTAGAAAACTATAAGAAATACCTTTATAAAGTCCTACAATAATTTGGCGCAGACGATGCAGGGGGACAGGGGTGCTGGAGGCAGAGCATGAGTGCGGCGGGGAGGGAAGGGGAGTGGTGTGAAACCAGTTTTGCTTCAAAGTTTCAGGCTAAGTCTGCAGGCTTCTCAGGGTTATAGACTGCAGCTGTAAGTGGAAACTTATGTGTAATGGATGCTGCTCTGCTTCTGGGTACGTTGCAAAGATTCAGAAATGTCCCTATATCCTTCCTTAGATCTGCATTAATCAAATGTGACACTAACATCTGATTATTATCATTATTATTATTGATATGATTTATCTAATGCTTCAAGCTGAATTCATTATTCATTCAGCCAACATTCACACTTGGTGGTAGTAAACTATATGTGCAGCCACAGCTAAACCCTACACCAGGGGTTCCCAATTAGCGGCCCGCGGGCCACATCCGGCCCGTGAGAATAAAATGTCCCGCCCGCACACACCCAGTGAGATGTAATAAATGTAATAAACTTCAAAAAGGTGAAATAAAGCATGTTCGGTTCTGTTTCTGGGTTTCCAACCATTACATAGACAGGGCGCCCCCCCTCCCCTACCAGAGCTGGTTTACCTGGTTTACCTGGTGAACATGCATCATAGCTGCTCTGTGTGTGTTATCTCTCAGAGTTTCTCACCCCTGCACCCTCACACGAGGCGCCAGCACCGCGGACAGAGCTTGCGTCAGAAAACACATTAAAGTCAGACACTAATATCAGTGTTTTTAAACTCTACCAGGGACAAATATGTTGTTAAGCCTGTTTTAAAGGAAGTGAAGCCCCTGAAACAGTCTTAACCCTCCTAAAATATCATAGATTTAATTGATTTCATTATTAGCTTTGTAACGAAGCCCACATGTACTTTTAATAGCTTTATCCTTGTTGGGCTGATGATGATCGCGCTATTTCCCAGCTGTCTTGAATGCAGCACAACTGTGAGACGCGTCTTAGGTTTAGTTTCTCTGTCCTGTTAGTGGCCGCCGGCTGGTTTAAACTGTCTTCTCCAGTGTAAGAACCAACACCAGTTTATGGAGGTCTATAGGTCTATTTTAGTTTAATTAGTGAGATGGAGGAGGAACCAGTCGCTCCAGCGAGGAGCAGCCAGAGTTTTTCCTCCTGCACATAGAGAATGCACATCGCTGTAGTAGCTTAAAATGGATCACCTGTAGGTGTTTTTTATTCCAGCATGTTATCTGGGATGTGAACTTTAAGGATATTTAACGCGACTCCACTGTATGAAACGGTTTCATTAGGACTTTAAAGGCCTCCTTCCACTGAAAACCCGTTTAACTTGCTCCTTCTGAAATACGGAGGGTTTCCTCTTGTTTACTCACACATGCTGACTTGCTAGCGTTGCGTTCCCCCCAGTCGGCTGTGCTTTCTCATCAGAGAAACAATATGGAGAAAAGAGCGAATCGGGAACAGCTTCGTAGTTCTACGTCACATTGCAAATGGCGTATCGCACGTGGGGTTTCTATCTGTCCATTGGAAGGCAGGTAACCCTCCACTACACACTAGAAGTGGAGACAGCACGACTGTAGCTTCGGAGTTGAGAAGCTAATTAGCTAACTGTTTGTTAGCATGGCGGAACAAACTTGTTTGTCGGCTCTATTTCCTGTCCGTAACGAAATATGAGCGGAGGGCGGAGCTTCCTTCATACACTGATGGGAGGCAGCCAATCAGACGGAAATTTATGAGAAGGACCCGGAAAAGCTGCCGTTGGACCACAAGCCTCTCTTCTAGTATACAAATACAGCTGGATACAAAGATACCAGAAGGTTTTTTTCAACAGAAACGATGCAGAATGCATTCAATAATAATGGAGAACACAGAAATATTAATGAAATGACCATGGAAGTACAACTTTAAACAAAAACTAACCTTTTTTGTCATCAGTGGGGGGTTTTAATCACCACGTTTCAGTCATTTATTGATGATTATTCTTGATTATTCTATGATGAAGTTCAGAAATGTAACGTGCCTTCACAGCATTCAGCTGTCACATGATGATTAATGTTTTATTATATCATGTGCCATATAAACACTGATGCTGTTAGTGGGGGGTCTGTTACACAGTTCATGAACACATCATGAAGCAGGGCTGATTTTAAGGTTGTCAGTGCAGTCTAGCCTGGATGGAAGATAAAAGTATTGAAGTATTATACTGTAGCTACTATTACATAATATACATTTTACATTTCATTAATCATACAATACATGTAATATCATACTTATTACAAAGCCATGTCACAGGAGTTACCGCTGGTATTAATCCATTAATCCACCCCCATGTTTTAACTGGGTGGCACTCAAGCAGTTACAGAGACCCCATACTGCTTCCAAACCACTTTTACTTCTTATTTTAGACACTAGCTACCCCACACAGATGGAATTTTTAAGATCGGACATGCAGAAGTTGAAAAACCCACTTTTAAGCTTTTCTCACTGACATATTGCGATTGGGAAAAGAAAACTTCTGCTTCACAGAGGAGACCCAAAACTGCTTCCAAACTATATTCCCACTTTCCCTTCTTATTCTAAACAAGGATTATTAAAAAGTAATCCTATAATTTGTTTATTACGGTATTGGGTTGTGTCCTTTATTCAAATTTTTTAAATGTAAAAATACTATGTTTGCAGCATTTTTTGGATGGGGTGGGGGGAGCCTTCAAGTCCATTTTGATTGGGGCCCCATAATTCCTTGAAACGTCCCTGACCAGCGATGCACACACTGCACAGATATTTTCCCCACAGACTGCAGGAGCACCCTGTGGACCACTGACTGGGGTAAAATGCACCAGAGCCAGAGCTTAGTTTGACATATTAGAAAAAAGGGTCTGAGTATTAGGCTAATGTCGATTTAAGCTTTTAATTTTTCATAAATTAACAAAATTTAAAATGTATATACATATATATATATATATATATATATATATATATATTTTTTTTTTTTTGATTTGTCATTGTTGAATATTATGTGCCAACCAATGAGGGAAAATAAAATGAACACATATTAAGATGTTAAAAGAATAATGATGAAAAAGCCTGAAAATCTTGAGATACACTGTATGCAACTGGACATTAAAGCTGTTATACAAGTTGGTTTAAATACAGTTAAACAGATACACCAGTAAACTTTGTTGTGAAAACTATTTAAAACTGAAACTACATCCAAAAGTGTTGTGACAGGAGCAAGGTGCAAGCTATGCTCCTGACTCCTCCTGATAGTTTTTCTTTTGGTCTTTCATAACAATGTTTGAAATACAAGAAAAAACTGTCGACCTACCTGTACGACTGCAGAATGTCAATAATTCCAATGAATAGCAAGAGGCGCTCTCCTTTGCCACTCACAGCTGGAATACCACCCATACTAGACAGGGAAGAAAAGTTTGCATTATGTGTGGATTTGATAGGAAGAAGTGAAAAAAACACCAAGAATGTTGACTTACGTGTCGTCATGGTCGAGTGTGTCCCTGCATGTGGACCCACCCTGTATTGACTCCATGGCAGTGGAATATAAGGCTCTCTGGCCTGCAGGCTTCTTCTCATCCCCACCTCCAACAGGTGAGCCCTGGGACTGTTGGTCTTTTTCTGCAATTGTCTTATTGTGGACACCAAGTAGTAAACTGTAGTCCATAATCTTAAAACTCTCCAGAACCTGATGTGAAACAAAAAAATACATAATTTTGTTTTGTAAAATATCTACCAACACTGTCAAACACTAACGGTTATTCAACTTTCACGCAAAAACTGGAGTGTTCATTTCTCACCAAGCAGTCTCTTTGTAATGTTTTGACCAAAGCGCTGTATGTGTCCTGGTCCAGAATAAGCCCCTCGGGAACATCACTCAGAAAATCCAAGTCTTTGAAAGTGGGTTTGGATTTCTCTCTTTCCTTCTTGGAAGCTCGCCTCTTGTATGTTGAGCCCTTCAAATCGAACTTAAGGTGCATGCGTACGGAGCGTGGTAAAATATTGTTCATCACAACGATTCTGATGTTTTTGCCTCCACATTGGACACAGTAGAGGCCAAAGAACTTAGGCAGCAAAGTCCGAGGGTTCTGGTTCAAGTTCTGGAGAAGTGTTTTACAAAGCAGAAAGGAAGAAAAGAGATAAGAAGAAAACAGTGCATTAAAAAAAGACTTCCTTTCCACGTGTTCCTTATAGCATGCACCTGCCAGACAGCGTGACTTATCCACAGGCCTCAGCAGAAACCCATGCTGCAGTGTGCATGCTTAACCTGTTAGCATGGGTTTCTGCCCTTACCTATGACAAAGCCAACTACTGACGTCAGAGCTGACTGGAGGCCAAGACCAGGAGGTTGGATAAAGAGGATAAAGATGACTAGAAGTTTCTGTTGCAGTGCTACTGCTAAGTATATGCAAAGTTACACAAACAGCCCACGCCCACATACAAACTGTAGCAGTCACACTGTGCCAGTTTTTTTTTTAACAAAAGCATAATGATAATTTTGGTGCCTTTAATTTGATAAAAAAAAAAATATATATATATATATTATAAACACACAATGAAAATGAATAGAACTCATTTGTCTTACCATATAGTATCCAGGGAGCAGTTTCTGCAGAAATTCAGCCTCCTTATGCTGGACAGTTTTTATGATGAACTCGTCATCACGTGTTACATAGAATATGGAGCCGCTGGCTCCTGGATTTGTCAGCTCAATCAGAGGCTCGTTACACAGAGAATACTAGACGGAGACACAAAGGACAAACAGATTAGAATTTAAACCTGGTGTCTTGTTTCAAGTATCACAATTGGATTCACCGTCTCTCCATGGATACCAATTAGTCACTTTTTTTTCTTTTTTCTAATAACCGTCAACTACATGAACTAAATAAGCTCAATCTCTTTACTTTTGTTCAATACCTGTTCTAACTAAATGTATCACTTCTTAATCACTCCCAATGTTTGAATCATCCAAAGACTAACTTCCCACTCACACGGCATTACTCATCTTTGTTTAGGAAAACTAAACATGTAGAGACAGCTGACATTTACACCCAATCATTGTATTAGTCAAATTGTTACCTCAACTGTAGGTTTCACTTACTTTACGAGAGTGGTGCGGAGACTAGTATGCACTGTGCAGTATAACATTAAGAAGATTTCAGTAAATACCGCAACTCAACACAGACCGTCTCTCTGCATCAAAGCACTTATATTTACTCTAGAAAGCCTATATAACACATATTGTTGGGTTAGAAGCTTGAGACTTGAGCTGGAAAGTAAGAAATGAGTTCTTTGTGTATAATTAATTTGTCTTACAAAGAAAATTACGTTTTCTATGGCTTAATGAAAAAGGCCCATGCTTCACTCACAAAACAAAACAAAACGTGCAAGCACAAATGCTAACTACGCTGTCTGCTGCCACTACTTGGAAATAAACAAAGAGGGATTTGCTCTGCTAATCTCCCTGTAGCACAGGTAGAGTGTGAACTTACTGTACATGTGTTGTTGAGTACGCTGTAAATCACTGCAAGTGACTTACGTGTGTGTGTGTGTGTGTATATGCATGCACTGTGACATGCACAATACTAAAAGACAGCACTGTCTTTGTGTGTTTGGATATGCAGACTTTCTTTTATGTGCTTGAAAGCTTGATGACCACACACAGAGATCTTTTATCAACATTTGAAGGCTTGCAAGTTGAAACCAACACAAATACTCTACATGATGAACTCAGTTATTAGTTAAGTTGAATAATGTGGCATGGATAATCTACAATGGTATAAAATTAAACGGAACAGAAAACATTTTTTAATATCACTAAACAGACAGTGTTTCAAGAGGTACAGCTGTCTGAAGAAATAATGATACGATGCCTGTTGTCGTCAAGTCTTTGCTATACTAAAATGTGTCCGTTTTAAAATCAAATATAATCCTAAATGTAATATGCTTACAGTATGATCATTTGATAATTAGCGCATTATTATGGTACTTTTAATAGCTGGTACTGTTAAAAAATTAAAGCATTATGCATTTGTCCGTACAACAACTTTTCACATTTTGTGTCTCACTTTTGCAGCACGTTTTGGTCAGTTTCATACCATTTCACCAAATAATATGATGCCCATTATAACGCAGATGCACAGAGTGAATATATGATGAGTTATAGAAAATAAGTATCTCACCAGGTAATCATCTGGTCGGATGCCAAAAAGTTCTCTAAAGTACCGGAAGGCTACAGGGGCGTAGGTTTTAAACCTGAAATCTGGGTAGTGGTGGGCTGGAGTTAGGTTACTACCTTCGCTGTAAGGAACAACATGGATGATGAAGAGAGAGTTAAAAAAGATATAAGATGACAATAAATACTGAAAACACATCCACTTTTAAAAAAACCTACCTGGGAAAGAAGATGCTTTCAACCACATAGAAGTCTTGCATAAGGACATCTCTCTCTCAGGCTTGGAGCTGAGGTTGCCAACAGTATATCCAATACCCAACTGGATGGCCCCTTTCAAAGCAGAGGAAGTAGTCTGGATGTGGTGAGCAGAGACAAGAACAAAAAAGTAAGGTGAGCTGGGAAGAAGCCTAGAAAAGAGCAAGTCTACTTTACCAACAGTCTTGATTATGAATGAAAAAGATGCTTACCTTTTTGTATGTTGTCTCTCCAGAGGCATCTACTCTCCTGTGGCCAATCTTCTTCTCGCGAGCTGGGTCTGCTCCAAATGGGGACGGCATCTTACACAAGATAATAGGAGATATTAAAAAAACACATGTTTGTGATTTACTCATTGTTAAGGATCTATTGAAAGAAAGGTGGAAATGAGAAAAAAAAAAATCCTAGCGACAGATGAGACAGACAGGTGTATCATGTGAACTGGCATCTCACCTCTGTTATCTGAGCCTTCTTGGCAGAATCTGGGGACAAAGACAGAGGAGAAACGGATTAAGAGGTGGCTAAATCAATACATTATTCACCCAAAGTTGTGATTTATCAGGGCATGGTCGCTATGTCATTGCACTTACATTGTTGGTTTAGTTACCCAAATAAATTAAATCCATCTTAAAGAAGGAATGCACACATCTATCTATGGCTAGGTAAATAATTACCACCAAACAAGACTGATTCTGCAAAAACATACAAAATGATGGCTTCAACGACTGAGGTGGAACAACTTGCCCTTCAGATGTGCTACATTTTGCTTTATAGTGCTGCAGTTTTTATCTAACATTAAAGGAAACTACATGGATTATGAGCACTGAATGAAACAATTAACTAAAACTTTGATCAGAGAATTTATTTACACTGGAAAAGTCTCATCTTTGGATCGCCAAAGGAGTAACAAGCCTAAAAGGCCAATGCTTAAATCTTTCCATTCTAAGCCTCTTTAATAAAGAAAATGCATTGCATGTTGTGTGTTGTACTTAATGTAGCTAAAAGCTTGTTATAAGCAGCTTTCGTTAACCTTGCTCCTGAAAAATTGGTGGTCAACTCACCAAGCAGAAGAGTTCACTGCCTACAGGTTATCAGCAGTTAGATGATCCAGAAAGACAATGAGCAAGAATTCAGCAAAATATACTACAGCAAACTCTGACACTCAGCAGTCAGACTTTTGCAGTGTAAAGTCCGGTGTTGTCTATTCCTGGATCGGTGCGATTTGTACAGGCAAGGTAAAAACTCTATTGGATTGACTTCCTCCCTAATCTGAATGCTGCCATTGGCTGAGGGCTCCAGATCACATCATCAACCAATCACACACAAGGATTAGGAGGAATCTTCCCAACTGACATGAGGGACACAACTAGACTGCATCTGTATGTGTGTAAGAGGGAAGTGAATGAGAAAAGGGACATCTCTCTTTCATTTACAGTTCTATATACTACAAAGTCTACAGCATGTTCTTACCAACTTTTGGGCTATGAGAGTGAAGATTAGGAAAATGCTGCTGACAGAGCTGGGAGGATGAATCTTTAAGCCCTGTTAAATAACACAGCAGACACTGTAGCATATGGCGTTCCCACAAATGCATGACAAGCAAAATGACAGCTTAGATACTATAAAATAATGACTTTCCTACAATGGGTCAGCAGATGCAAACAAAATACAAAAATATCAATACAAACTTTTCTGCCTAAAGTTTCCAACTATACTGTATTATCATTTAAATCCTGACAGTTCAGTAATTTGGTTCTCTGGTTGCAAGTTTGACTCTTCACAAGATGCGACTGCATTTTGGTACATTCATGCTTTGAGCCATCGTCAGCTTTACTGTATAACATGGACCTGGGAATGTTTTCTTTTTGCCATCTTAAGATTAAATGTTTGCGGACAAATATTTGATTATCATCATGTACACAAAGCAAAGCTGAGGCTGTTGGGAATGTCAGCTTTTGAAGTAATTTAGTTGTCATCAAAACATTGTACAATTTAAAGTTTGGTCCTGAGGTTGTGCAAGGTTAAAAGTCAGTTTTACCAGAGTTAATAAAGCTGAATGTTTTTGAGGACAAACATACTTTCTAAGAGTTTTCAGAGGGAATTAGCTTGAGAATGATAAAACCTTAAACATGTTTTACTGTAGTTATGGTGCACTTTTCTGTTTGCATTTCATTTAGGAGCGTTTTTCCTAAATCCACACAAACCATCATCACATGCCTCTTTCACTGAGGGTTTTTTCTCCCCCTATATCTATAAAAATGTTTTTGTAGCATCACATCTTGGTTGATTTCCAACAGTATTTTCATTACAAGGATTTCTCCACCTTTGGCAATGGAGATCAGAATTTCTATTCTTATTAAACATAATAGGTTGACTTTTATGTATTTCTGAAGCTGTTACAAACAAAGCATTTATTTCAGAATACTAAACAGTTCTAACCATGGCTGCATGAACCTAATTTCAAGGCCGTCTTATTGAAATCTTATTTAAAACCATGAATGTAAGCCTTGTGAATAATAATTCTCACTGAAAATCTATCCAATACATGAAGTGTGGCTGTAATCTGGATCAAACAAATCAACACTGCCATCTCTAAAAATTCAACAGGTTAAAGGGAAAATACCGAGAAATGTTTTCCGTCCTCATGAGCATCAAAAAAACTGGAGCTAACCAAATTTTCTGTGACCCATTTTAATCAGTGACATGAATTAAATAAAAGCCTCCTGTCTGTGATGAGGATCCCCACACCTCTAACCGCCAGATTAATACCGGAACAATGAGAAGGAGTGTGGAACAGGCACGCACACAGTCTCGGTGGGATTAGGGTCAGGCCAGAATAATGTGTCACCGAGACAGAAGGAGCAAACAGGGGAACCTCATTACAATATTCTTGATGAGTATTTTTAAGACAATTTAGTTTATGTGTTAGAATTAAAATACAAAGCAAATCGACCTTTACTGAAACCTCACGTTGATAATCATGCAATGAGATATTTTTGCCAGGTTTAAAGGAAGTGCGCCTTGAGGCCTGTGTATGTGTGTGTCATAGTAAAGAGGATTAAATCTTTCTCCTATCAGCTGAGAAAATGGCGGCCTGTTGCTATGACATTAATGTGACACTAAACACGGGGGCAGATTTTTATTCCTCAGAGCTCTTTGCTTGAAAATATAATCTGTTAGACTCAATCATCTGTGCACAAACATCCAACAGGACTGCATGAACATGCACATGCAGAGACAACTTGTTGGACCCGCTGAACGAATGACCACATCTGGTTTCTTTTGGTAACATTTTCAAGTGCAGTTCTTATAGGAGCTTAGTGAGCAATTTATGTTATGATTTCATATCTTATTATGTAAGACACTCTTCAGAGTCACACAGAAAAAGCATATGAGTGATGGTAAGAATTCTGATGTTACAGTAAATACCGGCTAAGATCCCACCATGTGCAGGCTTCATAACAAAGGTGTATCTGGCTGCTGGTCATCAACGCTTTGCTATTTGGCATGCATCTCACAGTTAACAGCAGTTCCTCACTTTTGCATCTCAACTTAAAAGGTCATCTGGGGACTATGTGTACACTTCCTAATGTGCACCTTGTATTTGCGCCAGCCTGCAGTGAGCCACTGACATTTGCAACAGAGCAGCAGTGACTTGAATCTTGACACTGTTATCTAACCTAGCAATTTATTATTCATTTGAATTGCTAAATGGAAATACCCGTGTATTTTTACTGTCCTTGCGGAAAACATTTACATTGCCTCGCTAACATTCTCATGTCGTTACAACAGATAAGGATGCTGCCCACATAGCTACAGTATGTCCTGTCCCCCAGAACTACACCTGATGTTACCGGCAGCTGTTCTGAACACTCGGGGGGCGGGGGTGGGGGGGGGGTGAAGCTTTAAAAAATCTATAATAATATACAAACCGGTGTCGTCTGGGTCAAGTTGAAGACAGAGACCTGCGGCCGCTGCCTCGCTGGTGCTCCCGTCATTCCCGGTTTCCGCAGTCCCCCCGTCCATCTCCAGGACGGCTCCCAACGACGACGCGCAGCCCCGTCTTACTTCAGTGGGAACCAGACGCTGCCGTATAGCCTAGTTTTTAAAAAAGTCTCAACATTACACCTTTAATCGGTGTTCACACCATTAGGCCACCTAACTCCATCAACGTGCGTTTGTCGCTGTATTTTCGCAGCGACGCTGTTGTGCTCACAGCCAGCGGTGCTGATCATCTCTGCTGTGCGTCATCATTCAGACGCAACGGCAAGTGCGCGTGCCACTACAGCATCATCACACGAGGAGTCATACTGAACCAAACATTACAGTCTACTTCTGGTAGGCAAAGACCACAGCTAACTTTACTTTTAAGTTTATAGACTGAAGATATTTGGTTTTTATGCTTTATTTTCATCGCATGGGGTCATAAAACAGAACCTGTTGGAATACAAACCAGCTTAAATTAAATGAAAAATACTAGCCTATATCCCAGGATGGAGTGTCCCCCCCCCCCCCCCCCCTCTCTCTCTCTCTCTCTCTCTCTCTCTCTCTCTCTTTTTTTTTTTTTTTTTTTTTTTACCAGCGTCCACAATATTTTTGTAGTCTCGTGATTGTGGGCGGAAGTATATGAAAGCTTCTCTAATTATCTCAGCAAATCTTGAAAAAGTTTAAAATTCATGGAAAGAATATACACGATAAAGCTATTTTACTTGGTTCCTGCATAAAAAGGGGCTGATGACATAGGTTATAACTAATAGTATAGCGATTATTTATCCTTATGGTGCAATTTGCTGTGAATAAAATCAATGCTTTTTGAGGTAGTGAAACATATTTAAGCTTTTGGTGAGTCTTTGCAAGAATAATATATATATAATATAATATATATATATATATATATATATATATACTGTATATAGTGTGTACAGAGAGTCAGACCCCTTTAAAGTTTTCACTGTTTTATTGCAGCCATTTGCTAAAATCAAAAAAGTTAACTTTGTTTCTCATTTATGTACACTCAGCACTCCATCTTGACCAAAAACAGAAATGGAGATATTTTTCAAAATTATTAAAAATGAAACTGAAATATCACATGGTCATAAGTATTCAGACCCTTTGCAGTGACACTCTTATTTAACTCATATGCTGTCCATTTCTTTTGATGCTCCTTGCTATGGTTCTACTCCTTCATTGGAGTCCAGCTGTGTTTAATTAAACTGATTGGATTTGATTAGGAAAGGCACACACCTGTCTATATAAGACCTTATATCTCACAGTGCATGTCAGAGCAAATGAGGTCGAAGGAACTGCCCAAGGAGCTCAGAGGCATAATTGTGGCTCTTCCAGAGTGCTCAGGGCCTCAGGCTGGGCTGAAGGTTCACCTTCCAACAATACATTTACCCTAAGAACACAGCTAAAATAACAAAGGAGTGGCTTCGGAACAACTCTGTGACCATTCTTGACTGGCCCAGCCAGAGTTCTGACTTAAACCTAATTGAGCATCTCTAGAGAGACCTGAAAATGGCTGTCCACCAACATTCACCATCCAACCTGACAGAACTGGAGAAGATCTGTTAGGAAGAATGGCAGAAGATCCCCAAATCAAGATGTGAAAAACTTGTTGCATCATTCCCAAGTAGCCTCATGGCTGTACTAGCCCAAAAGGGTGCTTCTACTCAGTACTGAGCAAAGGGTCTGAATGCTAATGATCATGTGATATTTCAGTTTTTCTTTAAAAGATTTGCAAAAATGTCTACATTTCTATTTTTCTCCTGTCAAGATGGGGTGCCGAGTGTACAATAATGAGATATAAAATGAACTTTTTTGATTTTGGCAAATGGCTGCAATGAAACAGAGTGAAAACTTTAAAGGGGTCTGTGTACACACTATATACAGTATATATATATATATATATATATATATATATTTATATATATTATTCTTGCAAAGACTCACCAAAAGCTTAAATATGTTTCACTACCTCAAAAAGCATTGATTTTATTTACAGCTTTATTTAAAGGGGTCTTTATACTTTCCGTACCCACTGTATGCATGTCATATAAGGGGTGCAACAATACATGTATTCGTATCAAACCGTGACCACCATGTATCAAATATCGAACAATACAGAATTTTTTATTTATTTCATTAACTTGTCTTTTGACAATGAGCTCTGTGTTGAAAACTCAGTGGATCTGCATTCAGATCTGGTGTTTGGAACTATTTTGGTTTTCATGTTAAGAATTACCCTGATGGTATGCTGTTGTGGACAAAAGCACATTGGGCTAAAAAAGGCATGAAAATTTTTTGTTTGTACCAAAAAATTATCAAACCAAACCGTAAATTTTTTGTATTGTTGCAACCCTAATATATATATATATATATATATATATAATATATATATATATACACACACACACACACACACCCATGTTTGTTTTTATATCCCCATGGGGTATATCCATTGACATAACGCATTCCCTAGCTCCTTACCCTAAACCTAACGCCCATAACTGATTGCCTAAACCTAACCCTTGTCCTAACCAAAACCTAATTGTAACTTAATCTCTAAAATCTAATCCTGACCCTCAAAATGGGGTTCGTACCCGTTGGGACTGGGAAAATGCCCCCACAAGGGTAAGACGTCCCCACGGTGATGGTAAACATACCATTTTAAATGAAGCTGATCACACACACACACACACACACACACACACACACATCATTGATGCAAAATCTACCACTATACAGACAACAGGAGAAAAATGTGCAAGACAGCATTTATTTCTCCATTTAATCACATTACATCATGATTCTCAGAAAGTGTGCTCTTTGACAAGTGAAAACAACATCAAACAGTAGCTTTACAGAAATCTGTGTAATTTATGGCATTCACATTGGGACATAAAACATGCTGACACTGACAGGTAAACTTGTCATTACACACTAAAAGGGCTACCTGACATTGCTATTAGAAAAAAAAAAAAAAAGGAATGGCTGTTGTGATTTTGGAGTATGAGGTGTACTGTCTTTACTTTAGCTAACTAGTAGATGTCCTCTCATATGGCCATACAAAAGGTTTATGTGCATGAGCTCTGGAAATAAAGTTGCACGCTTGGGATCATCAGGCTCTGTCCTTCCCAGTAATAGGTTTGCAGACAGTGCCGTCACTGGTCCAGGCACACACACATGAAAACCCTTAAGTCCATTTGAGAGGTCAGGAGTCAGACAAACGCATAGGAGACATCAGTAGTATTACATGTAAGTAGGCAGGTCCTTCTCCACCACCTGTGGACAAGCGAGACAAGTTTCACTGTGACAGAAACATCTGCACCATGGACAGCACTGCACAATAAAAAACTGAATTCCGTGTCAATTTCTAATCTCTCTTTCACTATCAAGTTGTAAGAAATCAACAAATGCTTAAAGCTACTACAAGCATGTACATACAGTGGATGGTGCTGCAGATACAGAATTATGCAAACAAAGCAGGTGTAGCTTACACTTGGATCATCTGTGGGGCCGTATCTCTTCACCACCTGTCCCTCCTTGTTTATAAGAAACTGTTGAAGAACAAGATAAAAGTATGACCACAGCAGTTAAAGCAAGAAAATTAAACTTTTCTGAGGATGGTTGTTTTAAAAGGGAACATAACTTTGCTGCCAAATTACCTTTGTGAAATTCCATTTGATGTTACTGTGAACAAGGGGAGAAAATAAAAATGCATTACAACCTCAAAGGGAATTCCAGACAGGCTGCCTTTGAAACATGAGATTAAAATGGATTTAAATAGAAAATTTATAAGTGATCATTCATATACTTTCTCAAAAAACATATAGCGTCATCTTCTACTGGTATAGCCTATGATCTGTGTAGTGGATTTTTGATTTCTTGGTATTTTGACACTAAGCAGATACAATCAGTGCACAAAGAATGTGATGTCCAGCTGCTCCGTGTTTGGGCTCCGCCCTTGGTTGCGTCATTATGGCTTTTCTTGTAGTGGAGGTGCTGCTCAGAATGGAGGCCAACTAGGGTCATGCTAGACTACTGATTTCTGTTTGTGTTGATACTGTCATATAAAAATCAGTTTGCCCCTCTTATCTTTGGAATGCTCCTTAGAACTGCTGCGTGCCTTCTACTGACTGATACCCTTCTGATAAAAAATGATAAAGATTTGACTTTAACCTTCACTTTTCATCGACTTTATTAAAAATTCCATATTAGTAAAAATAAATATATAAAAGAAAAGTCAATTCTATGGCTTCAAATGCAAATATTTGGTACATACTGGCCTTTACTCTTGCCCAGTTGAGCCACCTATTAAGCTTTTCAGAAATGAAATATTTTCCAGTCAAAATATATGGTGACTGAAAATATAAAAGCAAATATTGGTTTTTCGGACTCTTACTGATAAGTTCACAAGAAGGGGTTGAAGGGTGCTTCCTTTTAATACAGCAAAGTAAAGATGTAAGAATACTGGAGTTCTTTCATCATACAAAAAGTAAATGAAAGGCAAAGGGGGACACAAAAATCTAAATCAGATGTGCATTACATTCAGGGATCCTAGTCAAGGGTAGAATGATCTTATGGCAACCATAAACAGTCAAATTAGTACACTGTGGAAGCGCGTTTTACTTTTTGCAGACATATAGAACCAGGCAACAGTTTAGACACACCTACCTATTAATAATGAGTGAGTAGGTGTGTACTGGTACTATACAATTACATTCCTACACTGTTGCACCAGCAGTGTTGCTTATTATGTGAACCTGCTATGAAAGGTTTGACAGACTTGAAGAAGAAACGGGACCTCTGAATGCACACTTAAAAGCTCAGTTTCTCACTTTGATGCTAATATGAAGGCAGAGGTTATTTCTATGATAAAGCGCCTGTGAGTAGCTATTTTAACCTGTTTACTGAAAAACAAGAACAATAACACATCACTTTGCATTAAATTCTGCTAAGAAGATTATCACTGATTTATAAATAACATGGCAAAGGAGCATTTTGCTGACTTCAAGCAGAGAGAAAATTACTCACTTTCCAAAGGTTCCCTTTCCTTTGGGCTGTGCCTTCATCCACTTCCATAGAGGATGCGCATCATCACCATTCACCTCAATCTTACTGAAAAGATCGAACTCTGCGTTGTAACCTTTGGCAAACTCTTTAATCTCCGCTTCTGTCCCTGGCTCCTGAATCACACAAGAACAATCAAGAAGTGAAATTCACACACACCATTTCAGCTTGTGCTTGTTAATAAAAGACAGGAGGGGGGGGGGGGGGTCTGTGCTAGCATCAGTGTATCCAGGTTACCTGTCCTCCAAACTGGTTGCATGGGAAGCCCAGGATGCGTAAACCTTTCTCAGCGTAGGAGGCGTGCATTCCCGCTAGCTGAGTGTAGTTTACTTTGGTCTTTCCTCATTTAGAGGCTACATTTACAATGATGCACACATTTCCTCTGGCAAAGGAAACAAACACAGGATTGAATGAGGATTCTCAAGTATTAAGTAGTCCTGGGAAGTATCCTGAGCTCATGCAAGTTTATAAAAACTCTACAAGACACATTCCTAAGCTTAAAATTGCAGTGACTGCCCCCACTATCCTCAATCGACTGCCAGCAGTCAGTACAGAAAATGACACACGCATGAGGGGTCTGCAGGTTAACATCATCATAGAAGTCGGAGGCTGAATATGATGAAGATAAGCATTTATGGATCTTGAGAAGGGATCACTTTATGGTACAAGATTTAATTTCTATTAGTTTACTCCAACTTTAATTCAAAATAATTAGCTTTTTCTTTCTTTTGTCAAATTATGTTCCACCTTTGATTCATGTGGCCATAAAATGATGATATTAATAATTATTATTCAAGACTGCTTTCTTTTAGGCCATATCACACAGCTCTTTTTACAAGTAGCCCACTTAGAATGATAATAATAACAACAACAATATTAATTATCATAACAATAATACTTTACTTGTATTTGTCAAGAGACACTTCATTCCCATCGATGTCCTTGGCAGAGAACTCATAGATGGACTTGGCAGTCTGCCAGTCTCCTACCTGAGCACACTGACAGAGGTGAAAGAGTAAATTGCATACAGGTGAGTAGATCATGATTAGGCAACAACTTAAGAACTTGGACTGTGGGGAAAATCTAGAGAAGCAAACCAAAGGGCGACGGGAAACTTAAGCAACACAATGACTCATATCACTCATATAATTCAGAGGAAAGGCGAAGTAGTTAACTTTGGCCCAAATTGCGTGTAATCATTTATGTCCCCACACTCATGATGTAAGCAGAACAGGTCTGGGCTCAAGAGGTGGGGGAAAGCAGATTAGATACGAATATCTGACTATCAGCGTTAATTGTAAATCGCAACTGCCGCATAATCGCATTGAATAACAAAGAGGAAATAAAAGGATTACAGATAAAACGGAAGATCTCTGGCTGATTCTCACCACGGATTACAGCAGTTTTAACAGTATACTCAAATCCTGCTCCAAAGTTACGATCCGTAACAAGCATAACCATCTCTGTGGCTTTGATGTTGTTGTAGCTAAAGCTAGCGAGCTAGCACAGGTCTGTGGCTGCAACAACGTCGGACCTATTTATCCGCTGCACCGTAACTAAAAATAGACGTCCTAAATGTGACTTACATGGTGTAACTTATTCCGCGGTCACTATGTTACTCATGAACTCGCTAGTTTTAAAAATACAGAAAACATGTACTGAATGTCAGAGCGGCTTACCATACTTCTCACTATTCCTCGACTCCCCACCACCACTCCTAACAACACTGTCGATCTCAACCACATTTCGGACCCAATTATCATGTGACCATTAGCTCCTCCCACCATTACGTCCTCCCCGGTCCTCCCACCAATGTGCCTACTGAGAACCAGTGGGGTTCAACTTTAACTGATTAACATTTTGAAAATGCTTTTGATTAATAATGCTATGTTAAAAAGATTACACAAACCATTATAGCTTAAACTCGGAGTAGCACCAGTTATATTTTCCAGTTCACTCTGTAATGGGGCATCATCACTCGTGCTCACTGGTGTTAAAAGCCAATAGAATTTATTTATTTATTTATTTATTCATTCATTCATTCACCCACCTACCTACCTTAATGACGTTTTTGCCTCATTGTCATGTCTGGGTTGATCATAACTACAGAGGAGAAATGTCTGTCATCCTGCTATTCGACTTTATGCTTTTCCAATATTATGTATTTGTTTTAAGATAAAAAGAAAATCTGTTTCAAGAACCTCCATACCTGTAAAACATAAAACTGTTTTTTGTTTTATGTGTGTGTGTACATGAAGAGCAAAAGAAGTGAGCCAACCTCTATATTCTAACTGAAACCATGCCAACAGCCACATCCAAAATTGTTGGAAAAAACACATGGAGAACACTATTTAGTTCAAATACTTATCAATACACACAAAAATAAATGCTCCCACACTGATATCTATGACAATGACAGGCTTTCTTCCTTTTAAGTGAGATTTGTTGTCCTTTTACAGAGCTGAACAATTTGATGTCAGTTGGGAAATGATTGTCTTCTTGTCTCAACATGATTGTACAATGAGAACCTGCTGCTTCGGAGACACTTGGAGCAGGTGGGTGTGTGTTTAATGAAAGTATAATCAAGAGCAGTTACCTGCTCTTCAGGCTATCCATCTAACATGAATATCACAAATTTTGACCTGTTGAACACTGTCACGCACCATCAAAAACTTTAGGAAAAGGCCATGAGACAAATGACACTAAGCCACAAATGTTTCATGTTTGTTTTGTCTTTGTTTTGCAAATAAAAACACTGCATGTATTTAGCTGTATATGTTTATGAGTGAAATTGAGAACAAAAAGCAACACATTTTATGTGTATATTATACCAAAATAACAGGAATTACGCTGTATATGTTAGAAACTTGGAACTTTCAATTTGTTATCAGTTTACACAACTTTGCTGTTCTAAGTTTAGTTTTATGGGTTTCTCTCATAAAACTACACTCTAGCGCATTCAAAAAGATATTTTAGACCCACTGAACAAGATTAAACATTCAAGGCAGACAGAATAACAGTGACAGAATTGTATGTTGGTTTTTTTTGTTGTTGTTTGTCTGTTTTTTCTTTTAATTCAAATTGTTTCTTGCTTTATGCGTCTAACAAGATATAACAGAAATTTTCTGGGAAAATCCTACTGATTTCACATCTAAAGGTTTAAAATTAAACTGTGAAAGGTGCTCTGTCTTTGATGCTGTAGTTTCACTTCTTTTCCAAAAGAGGGCATTATCACCCTGATCCTGATAAGAATGAAGTCAGATATATGGAGGTTATGTCAGCTGCATCAGATTGCCTTGCAGAGGGACATAGAAAAAAACAAAACATTGGTGAGATCCTTTGGTTTGTACCCAGTATCCTGAAAATACAGTAGTTACTTCTTTCAAACCCACCCAAACCAATCAAAGTGAACATAGCCTCTTTTTTTTTTTTTTGCAATGATAAGTCAAAGTCACTTTTTCCTTTGCACCCAAGTGCCAGAAACTGACGTCAGACTGGTACCACAATTAAAATCTCCATGAAACAGCATTTTGATTCTTTTAATTGGATGTATTCCCTGATGAAACAGGATGATAGAGAGGGAGCAGGCACACAAAGGAATCATTTGTGGATGCAAACCAAGAGGGCATATGTTAAAGGCAAGAGGTCCATTTACAGTATAATTTATGTGAGATTTGGTTTTTAGGCAAGACTATTGAACTTCAGATGAGAAAAAAAGAACAAAACTAGTTTAATGGGAGCTTTTAAATAAATATTTATTACCTGCTTCATATCAACTGTTTCACTTAGTAGTTTATTGACTATAGTCATCTGTATCTTATTATGAACAGGTTAAAAAAAAAAACATTAGTTACACCTATAAAGCAATTATGTCTCACATGCAGCGGATCCCATGCATTTTTAAATGAAGCTGATAGAGCAAGTTAATTACTGTATGTATGATTAGATAGCAAGACTGACTTATAGAGCTTTATGTGATGTTGAGAGTTTATAAAAAGTGATTCAGATGACCAAACTGCCAGTCTCAATCATGAGGGCAAAGAAAAGCACAGGATAATTACAGGGTCTGCATGCAAGCTTCCTCTTAATACTGACATGCACTCTTAGTGTGTTTGTGTGATCGTGATTTCTGAGAAAGAAGTTTTTAATTAGGGTTTGACAAACACAGAATGTGCCCTCGGTTTCTACCTGAAACATCCCGTCTTCAGACTGTAATTAAAATCTTCACACATCACCAATTAAATCTTGGATCAAAGAGGAGCTTTTGCAAAAAGACATCAGTACAATCAGTGCGCTGTGAGAATGTGCACAAGTGTAGGCGCTGCAATTAGTCGCTGCTCTGCCTGTACTGTCAAAGGGAACGCACGTGAAATGATACAGTTTCAACCATGCAGGTGGTGCTCACGCTTAGCATTGCTGGAATAGATTAGTTTTTAATTAACTCACATTTATTGTGAAAGTCATTTATAGTATAATGGAAAAATGAGATCAGTTATAAGAAATGTGTCATGTGAAGATGAACAAATACCCTGAAAAAATAGTGTATCTAGTGCACACGCGCACAAAAAAAGGTTTAATTAAAACAATGTAGATAATAAGGTCACAAGTTGACATTTCAAAGTGGCATATAAGACAGGCATCCTACCAGCTGCACAACAGCCTTCAGGTTGTTAAAAAGCCTGATTAGGAAACAGTTTATTATTTGTTTGTTTACTTTGCCACAAAGCAAGCTTCAATGTAATGAACTCCTCTCATCTGAGGCAGAACTAGGCAGGCAGCCAGCCGCTGTTATAGGTCAAATCTTCAGTTCATGCATGCTGCAGGCATGTGTACTGGAAAAGTAGCGTGACCGATCATCGTTGGATTAAAATAAAAAACGTTTTTCCACACTTTTTGTTAAAAGTGTAAGACAAAAAAAGAATATGAGCTATCTGGGTATGAACTTAAGAGGCAAAGAGCTGTGAAAAAATTTGAGGAGAGAGTGTACTGTAAGAGTGCTGTTGGCTCAAGCGCCACAGAGCCATTTAACAGTACCTACTAATGAGAACTCATATTTGTGGAAAAAGCGAAGGATAATGAACAGGAAAAGACAGAAACTCAGAAAAAAACAAACAAGTTTCATATTAAAAGAAAAAAAAAAAAGCTGTTGCCTGGAAACAACCTCTGCTAAACCTGACTCCACCCCCCACCTTCCACCCTTCACAACACACATACACACATTCACACACACACACACACACACACGCACACACAGCTATGAGCACCATGGGAGACAAGATCAGATGCTTCAGGAAAAGTTAGGGTTATTTCTTGCTGTTCCTAAGCAACAACTTTGCTGTTTTCTTGTGTTCACTATATCTCTGATGGCTCCGCTTGAGATTAATAGTCAGAGACAGAAATTAAGCTGACAGCAAAACTTTAGCAATTTCTCCAAAGTCTGCTTTATGTTTGAGGGAGGAGCAAAAGAGCCATCAACTCAGTGGGACCAGAGGGAGTGAGGCAGGCTTCTGTCTTTCATTTCTGGATTACTGTGCTTTATGACTCGGTATTCTGCTTGTGTCAGTGTGGAAGTATGGTACTGTATTTGAAATGCTGATCACATCATTTCACATTTAATCCTCAGGTATTTACTAGATTTAAAACATGCAACAATGTTTGGGGTGTAAGGCGGTATTAGTAAATTCAGCACATGTGAACGATTACATAATAGCTGCAGTTATAAGAACCAAAGATGCACTATAGGGGGAGCTTACATATGTTTGTTTTCATATGCCAGTGACTTGAAAGGCATATGATTGTATTGTAATTACGACCCAGGTATGCATATTGCACTCTCAGAAAAATCTAATTAGGATCACGTTACAAGGGACCACTGATGTGAACACCTACAGTGGCACAGTTCTGCATAATTTTGAATTCCTAACAAAAGGAATGTAATGAAAACAGATGGTAACCTAAATTTGCATTGGCAGACCATATTTTACATTTAACCCTCACACGCTGAGGGGTTTGGTTGGCAAGGCAACAGATTCTGCAGTCTGTTTTCCATGACTGCATCTCAATAGTCCAGATCAGCCTCCCCCCAACCTGCCATCTTCCTTGACAGAATGTGAGTACAATCAGGGAGACATGAAATGTGTTGAAAGCTTTGACAGGCAATTGGCAGCCAGCTCACTACGTCCTACATCATTATCTCTGAAACCTTTTTCCAAGATCAATTCATAGGGTTTAAGCTGCCAGGCCTATTCTGCTTCTGCTGATAACTATTCTTAGTTCTAAACTGGTCAGATAAATAAATAAATAAATGGCCTTATAGTGACAAAAGTGTATACAAAACTCCACACAACATGGTTCTATATGCCATTAAGCTTTGTAGATCCAGAGATGATTTTCAAATTTATACTAATTGATATGTGGTGGTGGTGGTGGTGGGGGCTTAATACTGTAAGTTCTGTCATACTTGGGGTGTGGGTTGTATTTGAACTGCTACAAAAAGCTGAAACAGTCATTACTGTAAATTAGTAGAAATATGAAATTAATTTTTGAATGGTTTATTTTGGTGGAAGAGCAAAACTGTACACCTAGCAAAATAAATCAGTGCCAATAGTCACATAATATAAAAAAAAAAAAACACTTAGAAATCAAGAGCTGGCAACAGGTAGTGAGATATATTGTATATTTATGAAATAAAAGATTGAGAAGAAAAGCGTAAGATAAAAGATTATGCGGTCTGTGGGCTGATCTCTTCAGCCGTAACTGAAAGTGCTATATTTGGAAGAAAAGTGGCACAGCTCATTACCCATTTAACATTATCCCCACTGTGAAGCAATGAGGCAGCCAAAGTGTGGCAGGAAGGCGCTGTTGGTGTTGAGTTGCAGTGTCCAGGAGACATGAATAAGTGGAACCGTAAACTGAAATGCAAATGAAAATCAGTCATGAAACTGGTGTGTAACTTGAGTTTTTTTTTGGTTTGGTTTTTCTGATTTTTTTGATTAGACCAGTAATAGCCACATCTGACGGCCATCACTCCTGTTCAAATGAACGAGAAAAACTCAAGTCGTATCAAAATCTGCTTGTGATGAGTTGTCTGTTATGTTAGTGTTGCTTGACTTTTTCACTTGTGAGTTGCTTTCAGTCATTACCACGGCAACACTTTGGAGCCCTCATGGTTGGATTTTGGTTAGAAAATGATTGTGATTAGGATGAAATATACTATTCACAAAAAGTTACGGATATTTGGTTTTTTGTATGATGTCAGAATGAACCTAAAATCCCCTGTGATCTGTCCAAGTGAACTGAATTAGACTTTCTCTTAACTTTTAGATGCACATGTACATTGTTCAATGGTTAAATATGAACATATTTTCCTGAAATTATAACCGAAAGTCGAATATCCCAAACTTTTTGTGAGTAGTGTAGATTGTTTTTTTTACCATTTTACCAGCTGCCTCAGTGACAAAATAACCCACCAAATGTTACAACAACACAATCTCTTTCAGGTTGGGTTCGAGTGATAGCATCACATCACTTGCACAAGGTCTAGAAACTAATCAAAACTGCTTGATCAGAGTGGAAAAACATAAAACAAATTCTTTGTACTTTAGTAACTACTTTGCCATCACCACCATCTTCAGAAAACAGGTTGTAGGCTATATTATTTTTATGTGATTATAGGTTATTATTGAGCACATAAACAATCAATTTTTGTTTAAGGAAAGCCTAGTTTATAATGGAAACGTAGCACTGCAACATTTTATAAATGAAATAAGGAAAAGTACAATCAGTCTTCTCTAATCCTCACCATTTGTTATTAGAAAGATTTAAAATGTTCACTTCTTTGATATTTGATTACAATATTCCTTTTTGCTGCATAATAATTTCCTTGTTGTGATCTTTAAGTCTCTTTCTCAAATTTGGAGGAAATTTTCTGGCAACTGAAAGCTTCAGTCTTATTATTGTTATGAAGGCAAAAATATTGTTTTGTTGTAACTTGCAGTTATTACTGTTGGTAAAGATGAATGCAGCTCTGAAACTCATTTTGAATACAACCTGATTGGCAGACCAGTCATGTTCCACCTCTCACATTGACAGAATGACACTAATATGTCTGGAGCAAGCAGTGGCAGCATAGAAGCTCCGCTACAGCTTGTTATTGAAAATTGATTTCAAAGAAGAGTGGTTGCATCTGTTCCCTAAAAGTCAAAGATGAATACGGTCAAGGGAGGTTTTGTAGCCTGAAGGGTTGGCTCGGGAAAAAAAGAAACAGAACATGATTCATGTCAGATGTCCAATAGAGCGTCTCTGTTGGAAATGCCGTGGATTCGTGTTATTTTAGGCTATTAGGCAGCACAATGTACTGCTGGAAATCACAGCACCACCTCTGCTTTGGATGCACTTTAAAAAGTGGGAAGAGTTTATTAGAAATATCACAAGTGGTAAGAGACTTGTGTTCACCTGCCGACTCACAGCAAGGCAGTCTTCTGCAGCTGACTTAAAACAAGATCTTTTCTCTTTCTTGTTAGTTATGCATTTTTCTCCCTGTATTATTATCCTTTTTTACGTTTTCATTTACATTTATCTTGTTTTGTGCCATGCTCCCCTCCCCCTCCTTACTCTCTCTCATTGCGGACATAACCCTGCTGTGCATCCTGTCTTTCCCTCCGTCAAATTAGCTTATTTTCGTCATAATGGCTCTTTCTCAGTGGCACGTAAGTTATACATACAAGTGCAAACGTACCAACCCAGAGAGCAGCTTAATTAGCCTCCAGGCATGGAACAAGTCCCCCACATTCATTAAGTGTATTTTTTTTTATTAACTGAACCTGCATATACGTATTTTACATAACTAATTTGTTCTATATTTCCCTCAATTTGTCAAATTCTAAACAGTTTTAAAACATGGTACAATACATCGTTGGATTTCACTGTGCATGGACATTAAATTATAGAATTAGAATAAACTGAGTATTTCTGTTCTATGGTTATAAAGACTTAAATCAAAAGGTACATGTTGGAATGTTGGAGGAAATAAATTTCAGGAAATGACACCTCAGCTCGTCCTCTGCTACCTCTCCCATTATTACAAAGACGTAAGAAATCCTTATTGCATTTTCAGCCCACATTCTCATCCTGTGGTTAGAGTCATGCTCCTTCGGCAGAAAAGGTTTTTTGACGGATGGTAAGATAAAGACCAGAATAGCTAGAAACATCACAGGAAAATGTCAGGTTACTTTATTTAAAGAGCACATTTTATACCAATGCCATACTACCCAACCTCTTGACAGGTAGGAGTTGCAC
Source organism: Atherinomorus stipes (assembly GCA_023101725.1). Taxonomy (NCBI): domain Eukaryota; kingdom Metazoa; phylum Chordata; class Actinopteri; order Atheriniformes; family Atherinidae; genus Atherinomorus; species Atherinomorus stipes. The sequence goes on from JALJCO010014045.1 coordinate 278,199, forward strand.
TCATATAAAACAAGTGATATATGTAGATGAATAATTTAATTAGTACAGAGGAGATGGGCGGCTGTTGGTCGGCCTGTTCGCCTCACAGCAAACAGGTTTCCAGTTCAAATCTCTGCTGGGGTTTACAGGATATGTTCTCCTCATGTTGGAATGGGTTTTCCTTGTGCTCTTTGACTTTATCCAACAGCCCCAAATAATGTATGTTGAGTAAATTGGTGATTATAAATTGACAACAGGTGTGAATATGCATGGTTATATTGTAACTAAAGGAGTTTCTCAGTGAGATAACAGATCTGAAATCCTCATTCGCTCTGACTCTGTTTCAAAATGGGAAATACCTCAAATTAAAACCAGGGAAAATAACAAGGCCAGAGAAAATATGGTTAAGTCCAACACCATTCTCACAATTCAACACAACTAAAACTTTTATGAAACATTTTCTCATTGTAGAGCTATACTTACAGCAGCTAACCCCTTCAGTTTGTCCTCTCTGGAGCTAAAATCCTGCAGAGTGAGGACTCTGACTCCCCACATTTCCTATGGAATAGATAATAATAATGTTAGCAATGAAAATGATAATTGAAAAAAAAATCCCATAATGCCAAGGTAACTTATGTGATATACTGTTAATTCTTTCTAAAAAAAAAAATAAACAAATAAATAAATAAATAAAGATATACATCTACTGTGATAAGAAAGTATTTTTGTTGTTTTGCTTGAAATAAAACATATCAATCCCTCCTCACCAAGTTTACTGCAGATGTTAAAAGTGATATTCAGTGAAATCTCAATATGATGCAAACATAGGTTTGGCAGAATTCTATTTAGGCAAATGTTAGTATACTGTACAATTAACTTAGAGCCCTGAAAATGTTGTCATTTAATCATGTATTTTCTTGAATTGAAATGCAGCAGTTACACATTCTGGAGTGAGACTCAAAAATCATCTGACAGCCGAATTTCAGATGTTTCAATTAAATAAATAAAAAAAAAAGGAACCATAGTGGACATGGCTCCACTTGATGCTTCAAGAAGTTTGAACATACTGTATGCACAAATGCAATATCCCTGTGATCACAACAAACTATTATTTCCGTTGTCTGTTGTGTGCTGTCACTTATGAAGATACATTAACATTTCAGAGTTGTCATCCTCCTGGACTGGATTACAATGGAAATGACTGCCGAGGCTGTTAGACCTACACCACCAGAGACAAGCGTAATTACACACTCCTGTGGCTATGAAGCATAACCAAGTGAGGAGGCATATATTTACCATGCTATAAATAAAATTTGATTGAAGGGATAATTATTTTCAGTGAGACATTAAAACAGGACCTGTGCTGTATTGTCAGTTGTAGATATGCATGACGTGCTCTAATCGAATTCTACACCCCTCTTTTTCTGTCTGCAACTGTCCACAGCTGACATTAGACGAAAGAGCGGACAGTCTTTGACAGGTGGAGATGTCTAGTTGCTTTGGGCAGACATGATACCTGCAGGGAAGGAAATGTTATCTTCCTCTCTTTTTTTTCTCTTCTCTGTTTCACATCAGTAGTCTGTATTTAGGCATAGCATTTCCTCGTTGCTTTAGCAACAGAGAAAGAAACTATGAAGCTTTTTTTTTCCCCCCTCAGGATTACATATTCTTATGTTTCATCATGTTTGGGTTGGCTCCATTTGTATGTAGGCATGTTTGAAAAATAGTGTGTACAATATATAATTCCATATTTTAGCATGTGCATCTCCCAGCTACTGTAGAGATGTGGGTGGTTGTCACCAATTAAGTCCATTCTTTACTGGATCCTTGATTAAAGTATAACAAACAACACAATAATAGATCTTTTTGAATTCCTACATTTTCTGATATACTCTCTAACTTTAAAAAAAAGCCTCACAATAGGTCTTCCTTGGTGAAGAGTTTGGCAGGATATCAATCCAAACGTAATCCATTCAACTTATAATAATAATAGTCCAAGTTAGTTGGCACCTGTATCCAGCTTGCTGGAGGCTGATATCTCTCCAACTGTAGTCTGTGGGAGTGCTAACAATATAAATAAATCCAAGCTTTTTGGCGCTAAGTGTGGCCTGTTATTGTGTCAACACTTTACTTTGGGGCCTCCTCCATTTCAAACACCCTCATCACTTGGCTGCCATTGTGAACACCTTCACAAAGAAAGACAACAGCTTGGAGGCTGAACTTTTATATTAAAGAACATTATCAGGATATCAGGGGCCACACTGATCACATAAAGTTTCTTTTTTAGTAGCAAACAACAGCTCAGAAGTGACAATGGTATTAATATGAATGAGTCAGAGCACAGAACAGGCCAGAGAGCAGGCAATACAACGCAAAGATAGACAGATTTATTCAGACATGTGATGCTTTTTCTTGATATTCATTCTCTCTAAAGTCTCTCACTCTGAGTTTATCGTAGAATATAAAAGGTGTCATGTTTCACACAGTTACATCACACTCACCAGAATGATGGTGTGTGTTTAGACAAGGCCTGTCAAGAAAGATAGCTCAGATTTTTTTCTTTAACTTGTTGGTTTTTCCACAAAATTTGGATCCTCCTTCTATAGTCCAAAAAGCATGCTTGTTAGGCAGATCAGTGTGTCTAAATGCTCCCTATAGGAATAAGCATGAGTGGTTGTTTGTTCCTCTGTGTTAGCCCTGTGATAGACTGGCTGTCCAGGATGTGTTTCTTTGGCTGATTGGTGAACATGCATAACTTTCACCCGGAAGTCTGTGGGATCAAATCCTGCCTTGCCATGTAAGCATTTATCACTTTATTTTATCCACCCCTCTCCCCCGTTTCCTTCTGTACATTGTTTTATGTTTTGTAAAAACCAGTTGCTGTTTTAATGCTGAATGCAGAACTTTTAGTTAGGTATAGGCCAAAAAACAGATTCACATTTTTATAATTTTCATTTAACCAATAAAGTAATTAATGAATGTATGAAAGTAACTACCTAGATTACTTTTTAAAGGATTTAATCACGAATCAGATTACTTTTTCAGGTAATCTGTTTCAACTCTGGATATAAGACAATATTTTGTGGTCTTATTTGATCCCCAGGGGGTGGAACTTAAGTGTTAATGGCATTTGAAAGAAAAAAAAAAAAGCAAAGAAAAAATAGATAGGATGGAGTAGAACAGTGCTTCTCAACCCTTGTCCTCAGGGACCCCTGCCCTGCTGGTTTTCAAGATATTCCTACTTCAACAGACCTGACTCAGATGAATGGCTCGTTAGCAGCTTGCAAAGAATTTGATGAGCAGTTGAGTTGATCTGAATCAGGTGTGGTGGAGTTGGAAACCTGGAATACATGCAGGGTAGGGATCCCTGAGGACCAGGGTTGAGAAACCCTGGAGTAGAATAACAAATGAGCAAAATCGTCTCTCCATGTGTCAAAAATGGTTAAATAAGAGGAGATCCATATGCTGTTGTACAGCCTGATGGCTGTCAGCGCAGAGCAGCGCCTTAGTCGCTGTCTGTCTCTGGCAGAAGGTGCTCCCCATCTGCCACAGCTCAAAATGATGGAATGGGTAAGGTTGTCGTAGACGGTCCTGATTCTATAATCATTCTCATCTAAACAACAGTTTTTAGGATGCTGACCAAAAACTTTGGTCTGTGTAAACGTAACAGCTAAATCTACATAATCACCCATCATCGCATGCATCGGCAGTCTACATGGCAGTGAGAGGGGGAGGGATTGAGTGTTTGTCATGGCACAAGGACATTTATGAATTTTTGCTATGAGTCAAATGTTGTGATTCAGGAGATGATTGATTTGCAAGTGTGCACTATTTACATTACACTGATTATGTAAATAAATGCTACATGCTGCACTGGTGACTCAAACTGTCCTGCCTTTTTTATTGTGCCGGCCAGGCTCCATCCAGGTGAAGCTGATTTCTCAAAGGGTAAAGTTTGTTGCTATGGTTAATGGAAAAATTGGCTTTACAATGTAAAATGGTGCAGGAAAGTTGAAAATATACAAACGTGACACATGAAATATGCCAAAAGTGATGCTGAAAATTAGGGTCCTGCAAGTGCTGTCCTGAGACTGCAGCCATGCTCATGAAACTGCAGAAACCCCACCTTGGTATGTGGGGTGATCATTTTCTTGATTAGTGGGAGATGCTTTACATTTGTATTTCTGCTGCCTTAGGTTAGAAAAATTGTAAAGTTGATACATTACTTCAGATAAAAAAGAAAGCAAGCTAGGAATTTTTTTAAAAAGATATAAAGAAAAGTGGCTTGAAAACATCTTTTCACCATTTTGCAATGATTACTTTGTTAAAAATTTGTAAATCCTTTCGCTTAATTGGTTAGGGTCCCTCTCTATTTTGGTTTGGATGAATTAAAGCTCATAAGACAACAAAAGTCATCATTAATTTCTTGTTTTACTCATCAAGACTGTGAGTTAAACTAATTTTAACATGAGCTAGTTTTTGCTTCATTCACCAGTATGACCTAGAAGTCTCTGTGATGATGATAACATAGACTGGGCTCCTAAATAAGATATGATACAGCATGATAGAAGAAAATAGTCGCAGTTTATCCACATAAATTAATTTGATGCTATAAAAACATTTTAAAAAATGCATAATTTCAGGAGCAGAAACAATGCAGGATTAGTAACTTTAAAACTTACTTAGAAAATATTCTGACATAGTCTTGCATCGTCCATGCACACCATCAGCCACTTGGTTTGCTCGAACATGACTTTTTTAAAAACTTTTTTTACTTTTTTTTTTTTTACCAAAAGTATATAAGCCTGCAGAGGTTACAGGACAGAATGCCAGCAATTTTTGTCAACTCCCGAATTAAAAGTTGACATCTTATCATCACCTTATGTGATTTCAACAAATCTACCTCAGTATGGCCACAAAATTTTACATGAGCTTCATAAAAGTCTCAGGGGACAGTGCACATCATACTAACATTGAAGCATTTCACTCATTTTGCTCTTCTATGATTGATGTGCAAGTCATCTATTACATATCCACTTGCCGATGTCGTTTTATCTTGCCTTAGCTGAACTGACTTAAAGACCCACAATGGAACTTTTAGCAGTTTCCTCAGTGACGCACCCCCTGTCGATGGCTAATCCCGGCTTTACACCTGAGGGCAGCGCAACAGCTTTGCTGTGACCTGCACAGTGCGAGCATTTACACCGTTCACTGTGCGCCTGCGTGCGCACCCACGAGTGCACCAGCTGTTTTTAGATCCGTGACATCACGGAATCACGGGAGGATTGCAAGATCGCCTGTGATTCTCATCCAAATGGTTAATTTTGTCAACATGTTTGTGCTTCATGGTTTCTTATTTCACTGAAACTTTGTGGACATGGAGATGCTGTCATGTTCAGGTTGTTCAGCAGTTTAAAAGCTGCACAGTGGCTTTTGTTTAGGAAGTTACTGGATGTTTTACACTGAATCCCGTGTCTGATTTCCTGTCTGGTCCGATCTGAACTACTGAAATTGACGTGGTGTCGGTGTGTGCTCCGTCAAAAATAGAGCTGGCGCATATCTTTATCGCAGCGGTGCGACATGCAGGGGCGATGACGGACTGCTCACGCGCCGCGGCGTGCCCGATATATTTCAAACCATTGACTACATGGGCGCGGTCTGGTGCACATGGCGCGCCGCTGCGCTCACGGATCAGGTGTAAAGCCGGGGTAAACTAGCACCCATCTTGCATTGTACCTGTACTGTAAGTTCACTCTAGCCAGTAAAAGACAGTCTTATCTTGATTCTTGTTTTTTCTCTTCCTCTTTCTTTTCCTCTCTTCCTCCGGTAATGTTTCTTTGCATTTCTTTACTGAATCCGACATGATGCGCGTTCAAAACACCCCCTGTGTTCATATCTGTTTACTAGTGCATGACACGGTGTGCAACCAAAAGTCAGCTGCAACGTCACGGCCCTGTCTCGGATCCAAAAGTTAGATAGTACAGTTTCTGAGCCTCAGGACACCTCTTGGCAGTGATGGCTCGAAAATGTGCATAATAAATTTTGGTGTGCCATCAAAATGAGTCAGAATTGCATGATTTTAAGGTGGAAAAGTTATGATGTGGGTCTTTAAGTCTTCATGGCATACATTCAACAAGGCATTGGAAACATTTCTCAGAGATCTTGGTCCATATTGACCTGATGGCATCACACAGCTGCTGCAGATTTGCTATTGCTATCCTATGTTCAAAGCCCCCTTTCTGGTGCTGATTTTGAGCTTCAGCTAGCTATTTTGACCGCGTCTACATGCCTAAATGCATTGAGTCGCTTCCATGTGATTGGCTGAATAGCCTTTTGTGTAATATAATTGAACTGTTGTACCTAATAAAGAGGCCAGTTCATGTTCAGAAAGAAAGGCTAAAAATATCAAATGGCAGCAATATGACTCTTATCTGTGATTATGGATTGAGTGTTCTGGAGTGAAGCGCTGTAGGTCTCCAGCCCTGCTGTTACACTCCCCTTAACTACCTCTGTGTAATACAATGAATCCCAGCAATCATTCACATTTCCTTGTTGAAGAAGGCCAATGAGTCACTCCCATGTTGAACTTATAAAAGGCCGCTTGCGGCACTGTTCAGGATACTTGAGTGAGTGGAGACTTTACTGTAAAAACAAGCCTAAAGGGTTTACGAGTCATTTAATTATTTTGGTTAGTGGTTCTTTCAAGCCATTTCCTTTGCTTCCCCCTCAGCTCTAAGCTGACAGCGAGAGGTTTATTTGGAGACAGCGGGATGTGTTTTTTCTGCTGTAGATTGCAAAATAAAATGATCTACAATCACAACACAATATTTTCCTTTTGAAAAATAACCACAAAGAAAGTTTACCACCCTATCACTGTCTCAGAGGAATTAGATCCTGATCCTCAGTAACACATTTTTGTTTGTTAATTTGTCAGTTTAACCATAATCTGTGTGAGTTTTGATTCCTGAATGAGTTAAAAATCGAAATCAAACTTTCTGTCCTCATGTTTTACTCAGTTTGTCTCCAGGAAGAAAAGTGAACATTGTATAATTTCTAGAATCACAGTATTGGCATCTGTTGATTGTGGAACTCATCAAGCTTCTCTTGTCTTTGAGCCAATCGGCATTTGTCATGATACATTCATCGATTTATTTGTCCTGCTGATAAACCCAGGCTGTTGAGTTTATCTTTATCTCCCATTTGGTTGTTCCTTCTTTCTCCCTGTCTGTTTTGAGAGACACTGTTCTTTGCCAGCATATTGTGTAAGGATTCATCATGCTGTTGTTGTCACAGATTTATCTGTCACACACTTGTCAAAATGCCAAGCAGTCACAAGGGATGGGGAGAACACACTCACAAACACACACATGCACAAATGTAGCCACAGGACTGAAGGATTTCATCTTGTCATTCAAATAGTTATTGATGGAAAGCAGTTCCAAACTAAACATCAGTTTTGACATTTAAAAAGTCCATTAAAACTGAGTAGCACTTCAGAGTCAAGAAGGTTACTGTCATTCACTTAAAATATTTCTTTAGCTGTTATCAAAGTAGAATCAACTGTGTAAAATGGCTTGACTTTGAGCTGTACACTGCAGTTAACTATTTACAGGATTTACAAGTAGCATATCAGAGAAGAGACCTATGAAGAGGTCAGTTAAAGTGGTTGTCGGTGTATATCCATTTCCCATCTGCCATCCAGAATTTCATATCAGTTATCAATATAGTGAATATGGGTAAACTGGGACACTTTCTGAAAATGTAACCTCAACGTAATTTCTGATTATGAACTAAACATCTTAGCCCACCATATGATACCATTCTAAATATCTCTACTATACTATGTAGAAGAAAAAAAGAAATATTTAAGACTGCATTTATGACCCTTCACCAAAAACACACTGACCCAAACATCAAAGTTTTCAGGCAGTGTTGGTAAAGTGGGACGCCATATATTGACAAACTGGGACACTGGCAACACATTCCATTTTAATGCAAACACAATAATAAAAACAATTAATTTCTGATGAATATAAATGTAAGGCTAACAAGAACTTTCATGGACGTAAAGAGAACGGGACAAAAAGACACAAGTTCATTCCCTGAAGAAATTGAAATAGTTGGCTATTATTCAAAAACTAAATGTCACTTAAAAATAGCCTATTTTGGACAATAAAAGAACAAAGGCAAAAAAAAAAATTGTAATCCACTGGAGAAATTAAAGGGACTAGAGGCAGGAATTTTAAAAAACAAACATGCATGTCCATTTTTTTTAATGCCAATGGGTGATGAAGCGCTAAATACCAAAAAGAACAACCCCCCCACGTCTCTCTCTCTCTGTTGCCTTGAATAGGCTGGGTGCTGCAAAATGGGCTGCAATTCGGTGGCCGAATTTCCCGCACTGCCCTGCGGACGTGACATCAAATGACGCTACATCCACAGTTTTGATTCAGGAAGAAGACGGTAGCGGTAAATTCAAACACTGTAAGCGATAGTTATGGATTCTTTTGCCGTCAGCAAACAATCTAGATCAACTGTGAGACCACTAAAAAAGTGTAACTACGAAGAAAAAGCGCTGTAAACAACATTATAGCTTCAGTTTGTGCTCGCTCCCGTCACAGCTTGGCCCGTGGCTGCAGTTACCTGAAGCGCCAGTTGCGAGTTTAATTTCTTTATTTTGCCTCTAGTTCCTTTAAAGAACAAACAGCAAGGTGAGGTGCAGTGGCTAGACATCTATACACTCACGGCAGGTGAAGGCTTCCCCATCTTCAATAATGAGATGAAAAATGTTGAAAGAGAGGCCTGCACACTGAAAGATATAGAGGCAGTTGGATGCAAAAATAGGCTGATTTATTTACATGGTGCCAAGGTGCATAACGAAAAAGTGCAAAAAAATAGTGAACATTTCAATTGTAGAACATCATCAACACTGATAACATGACTACACAACTTCAAGCTATAAATAGGCTGATCAGCGATGAGGGCAGCCAATCAGGATAACCCTAGCAAGAGGACGACATCAGCTAATTAGACATGAAGGATACACAAGGAAAAATAAATGACAATGAACAGACGATACAAAACAATATACAAACTATAGAAACTATAAAAAGCATGAGAGGGATAATTCCTCATCCAGACCCCCAGGATGAACAGTTTTTAAATAAAAAATCTTTCAGTGTGCGGGCCTCTCTTTTTCCATTTTTCATCTTATTCGTTACCATTGTGGGCCCTGCACCTGCCAACACTCCTGCATTGCCAGTAAGAGCGCAAAACATTTTTCTGACTTCTTCATACCATCTTCAATAATGCCATTCTCCTCACTATTTCAATTGAAAGAGTATGCGAAACATGTGAGGTGGCAGGGCAAAGGCTAGCTAGCATAGACTGGCAAAGCATCACAATAATTAATTTTATTGTAGCAAGCTTGATTTATGCAATTTAAGTAAATTTGTGTATCTATCTAGCTAGACAGAAAAATTATGAGGGATGAATAAAAAGAGAACTTATTTCCACCTAGAAGGAGTCAAATGATTGTCCCAGTTTGCCAATAAAACACTGTCCCACTTTAACAATAGCATATTGCTAAAGAGGGACAGTAGCTAAATAGCATTTAAAAAAGAAAAAAAAAGTAAGACTGGATGTAATTTTTAAAAATTATGAATTAAAATTACACCCCTTAACAAAAAATATCACAATTAGAAACTATCCACCAGTTTTCTTATTTCTAGAACTCTAACACTGTTCACCTAAAATCGCTATGTCATTTTACCCACCATCTTGTTTCGCTGCAGACGTAGTTTAAAGTGCCAGTGGCATGAAATTCCCGTTGACTTTTGGTCCCTTTTTAGTCAGACTCTAAGTACCTGAATACTGTATGAAAGGATCATTCCCTGTAACTCAGCCTTGTAGTAGAATAGCAGGCACTACGAGTTAGCGCTACTGTTAGCACCGACATACAATGACCGAGGTTCAGTTGGCGGGACCAGAAGGCACGCTTGCTTTTGTTGTCATGGTGCTCTGGTGGAGAGGAGGCGGAGTGATACAGAGATTTCTGGAGACATTCGCCCATACACTCAGCACTAACCTGCAGACGCGCACCTCTCCACACACTCACGTTGGAGTTAAAAAAAAAGAGTTGCCGTGTTCTGTTGAAGATGGCCGCACGTCAGGCTTGAAGAAGTTTGTATTGAGCCTCTGTGGATCTATAAAGGACATACGGCGGTCATAACAGACGCTGATGCAGTGAGTATGGATAGTGTTTAAGAAGAAAACGGCATCATATTCCAGCAACAAGTTTCCCTTCACCCATGACCCGAATTCAGTTAACAGTTAATACTAAAGATATATTACACTAGTTTGCTTGTTAGATCTGTCTTCGTCTGACCAGAGCGGTACAGAAACAGTGATGATGATGATGATGAAAGCCTTATTGCCTACTGTGTACGCAGCCCAACACTCGTGCACAATGGGAAGAATTATAAACTGGAATAATCACAAACATCAGTTTCCCTCAGAGATAAAAGACATGAACATGATGAAAAACGTTTATTAGAAAGTTTGTGGTGGCTGGAAGCCATTATAACCTCATGAGGAGGAGACAGAGCTGCAGGGAGATTTTCTGTTAGTTCGGTCGGCACATTCCTGCAGAAATATAATCATCCACAAATTTTTCAGTGGGGAGGACAAAAATATTGCTGTTGTCCTTCGTACACCAGGTACAGAGCAGTTCAAATGCGAACAGGACGCCATGAAGTCGGTTTGTTGTCGTAGGTCTCAGAGGGAGGGACTTGGAGAGTGTAGTTCGTGGGAAGGAGGTAATTGGCTGGAAGTCATGGATTTGAAATATCGCGCAGCTTGTGACACCATTGGTGTCACAAGCTGCGCGAGGAGTAAGCCGAACTGCCAATCAGCCCATTTGTGAATGATAACTTCGCCATGTAGGCAGACACACCCAGGAAAAAAAGGAAACGCCAATCTATTATTTAAAGGGGAAGTTCAGGATTTTTGACATAGGGCCTCATTTTCAAGTGAGCCAGAATGCTGCTTGTCACTGAAGACAGTTTCAACATATTTCATTCCGTTATTCTAGTTCCAGTGGGTCGCCAATGCTAATGCTAGTGCAAGTCAATAGGAATCTGCTAGCCTGTCATTAATAACGATCTTATCCACTCTGTAGAACATCCGAGGCAAATCATTTTTAACTTCAGACTATCTGTGTAAATGCCATGTTAACAGAATAATGTTAACTAACCTGCATTTCGTTGCATTTGATTGTTGCTGCTGAGAAACTTTACAAAGTTTTACTTCCTGTATTTAGCAGCAGAGTGATGTCATCTGTTGCTACATGCATTAAGGAATTTGATTTCACAAATATGAAATCTAAAATATGGCCACGTATGAAAAGCATGAGGATATGTCGGATCTTGAAGATGATTTCAAACTTTTTCATCAGACTAACTGTCACTGTATCTCTATGAACCGAAATACACTGGCAAAGGTAGTAAGCTGCTAAGAAGCTAGTTCCTCAATATGTCATGCAAAATTTGTCATACAAGGATAGTTTTACTTTTATAACACACGAGTTTACTAGTTTAACGCGGCATTTACACAGGTAGTCTTGCTGATTTTCCTCGGATCTTCTGTGGAGTGGATAAGATTGGTTTCAATGACAGGCTAGCAGATTCCTATTGACTTCCACTAGCATTAGCATCGTCAACCTCCTGGAACTAGAATAACGGGATGAAATATGTTGAAACCGTCTTCAGTGATGAGTAGTATTCTGGCTCACTTGTAAATGAGACCCTATGTCAAAAATTCTGAACTTCCCCTTTAACCCCCTTAGGGGACATAGGCAGGCTGGAGAAACTAAAATATATGATCAAAAACCTCAAAAAATGCAAATTTCATGCCAGGGGCACTTTAAGTAGTGAGCCACACCCCCAGGAAGTGGTGTCATCCACACAGAACCCCTATGATGAGCTCAATGATGATTTTTAGTTACAGAAGTAAACACAAAGATAAACATGATTAATGTAACTGTCCCTCTTTACCCATATTCACCCAATATGATGAACGACTACGCTAATAATGCTAATGAAAAGTGTTATAAAAGTCAGCTTAAGGGAATAGTACACCCATAGAATGATGTAACTTTATTTTCCACTCACCCTCATGGTGAGCAAGACTCTGGAGCACTTTTTTAATATTTCAAATGCAGCCGGCAATCAGGAAGACTTCACATTTTCCCCCAACTTTCATACAATGGAGTTCGATTGTGCCTGAGCCAAAAAGGTCCATAAAAGCCCACAAAAACTTGTCAATATTCCTCCATACTGCTCTCCAATGTAATCCAAGTGTCCTGAGTGGGTAGCGTCCAGAATTTACTCGAAACTACGCCATTTAGTATATTTTTAGAGCCTAAACAGTACTACATTGCATCTCCTGCGAGCATGCCGATGCACGTTCATGAAACTACGGAAGGCGCGGCAGACAAGATGGCGCGTTCTCTATTTCTTTCTTTCTTTGTTTTAAATAAATATCCAACCCCTCTTGTGTTTGTCCCAGTTTGTCTGCAGCTCTGTCGCTCTTAGCACAATATAAACAGCAAATTTCTTCTTCTACGCTTGTATTATCGGCAGAGTAGGCTCTGAACGCTGAGGCTTCCGTAATTTTGTGAACGCGCATATGCACGCTTCGCAGAAGTAAGATGTACTGTTGCACACAACATTCATGTTTACTGTGTGATGATGTTTCAAAGGACAAACACATAGAACTCAGTGGTGTGTACTTGTGTATAAGATTGATTGTTTCATTGCATTCCTGTGCTAAAACTTGGTATAAATCATTTGACTATGTAAAATGTATTTTTAGAGTCACAAATCTATATACATAAGGTGCTATGGAAAATTTAGAGATAGAGCCTACATATGTGCTTCAAATAAAACCATGCAAATGATTTTTTCCCCCCGTTTTTTGCACTTTGCAGCATTTAAGGCTAAAATGTTAATATTTGTGCTGAGATGCAGAAATATTACATGGCCAGATGTCCTAAAAAAAAAAATCTGCCATGTGCTACTTTTTGTGCTATCTTCTCTTTTAACCTCCTTTTGGGGAAAAGTAAGCCAGCTCAATAAAAAGACAATATATGAGTGCAAAGAAGTAAGATTATGCTAATACAGTATATGAGGCAGGGTGCAACAGAGCAGCTCATTTCTAAACAGACACCATGGAACTGTTTACAGACATTGTCATATTACTTCATATATTCGAAGGTCCAATAACTTTAGCTGATATTATGACTGTTATTATTAGGAATCAATCTAAAACAGGGAAATGGACAATGCTATTCCATGTGAGGAGTAACTTCTCAGCTATGGATAATGTAAGACTGTACAATGAAGCAGAAACATTATTGATGTTTACCAAGTGATAAAAACTCAAACTTAAGGGTTGATAAAGGACCAGAAACTGTTTAATGGGGAACTTTATGAGAATAAATGGAGTTAAAAGGCTTTAGGTTTCTCGTGCTCAATGATTAAATTACTTTTTTCATTAAAGTACAAGGTTTTTTCGGACTGTTTGAAATCTACATTTATGTTTCTGCAACCATAGGCTCATCATCTCTTTGTTTATCCATCCTCCTGTATGTGACTGAAATGGTTCAGAACAAAATATTTAGAGGGATGTCTCAATTCTACAGTATAATGCACCGGGAGATAAAAGGATTGAGGAGAGAGGAGACTCCTAAGCATGGATACAGTATCCTTTGGACACAGGATTTTGGCACCCCCTGTGCTAGAAGTTGAAGTCTTTTTTTTTTTTTTCTTCATCAAAAATTCACAAATCAGTCAGTTGTGTTCATATTTGGTTGGTTTCCGTTCAAATATTTTGTTAAATATCTATAACCATCCCTCTCTCTTTACGTCGGTCCTCTGCTCGCATCTTTATTGGAAAGGAAAAAGACACAATAAAGGATTTGAGAGGAGGAACTGAGCTTGCACAAATTGGGAAACAAGATAAGAGCTTGATGGAACGTGTGTTTTTGTTTCAGTGTGATGTGCCTGCCCATCACCATGACAACCAGAGAGTATCTCAGTCCACAGAGCCTGCAGACAACTTCCATGCAATTAGAGACAACCAGGTGATTGGTTATATATATACATAATATATATATATATATATATATATACATATACACATCCAGGGATTTAAACATTTTTGATAGGCTAAAATATTTTCCAGACAAAATACTGAAAATGTTAGTACACAATGTACTCTACAAGCTTCTTGCAAAGTTTAATTTACATCTATCAAACAACCCATTTGTATTCACCTGTGCGTTTGCGTCTAAGGGCCTACCAATATTAAAACCTGATCACCAGAATCTAATGAAATCACCAGAATGTGGGAGTTGAGAGTTTTTAAATCACATTTTGTTCTCTAGGAATGTAAAAGTATGTTGAATGTCTGTTCTGAACTTCTCTTCTGTGATATTGACCTTCTCCGGGAACTAATTTACATCAAAATTGAGAACACACTGTAAATATTGCCAAGCTTCCCCATGAGGAAGGATAGCCTGGTTCTCTCCACCTCAAGTTGAGCTCCGGAATTTGGTAGCCAGCCTGCATTCCTCAGCCCGATCCTCCCAGCAGTGACAGCCCCCATCACCCGCTAACCTCAACTTTTGACAGCCTGAAGAGCAACATCTGTGAAAGAATACCAAGTGGAGTGATCTGTCTGGTTAAAAAGCTGTTACTTTTTCAGTTGCATAATTGCATTTAAAACTTACAGAAAACTGAGTGTTATGAGATGGAACTCTTTGTTCTCCTTCTTAAATATAAACGCTTAGTTCTGTCTGCCCCTTTAGTTTAGCCCTCAGATGCAAGCAAAACCTTGGGGAGAGCTATCAACCAGCAAAAATGTCAGTCAGTAAAGATGAGCAAGTAAATGTGCACAAATCATTTGGATTTAAAGTTTATCCACCACATTATGTACTGGACACTTCTGAGGAGCCTTTGGATAACCATGTCATCTATCTGATTATCTTCACCAAATCCTTCAATTTGATATATTTTAAAACTAAACTAGATTTTTAGACCTGATTTCTAGCCACAGTAAAATCTCACTGATGTTTAACCTGACATTGATTGATTAAACAATTTCATTCATTACTCTTGTCACATGTTCAAGATTGACTGAATTTGCATAAAATGTAGAGATAACTGGACAAGACCAGCTTAAAATTGATAATTTCCCCTTTCAATATACTGTGCACACTGAACTCTTCTAAACCACAGTCCCTGCTTTTTATACACTGCACACTACAGTACATGGCTGAAGGATGGAGCAGCTCCTCAACACAAAGATTTATAAATACATTCAAAATTATGAGTGCATGCTTTTCCTTTCCACAATCATTTGGCCACATCAATTACTTCTCTCCAACTGTGCAGGAAGCGAGTTAAATCACTCCTGCTCTATTTTTACAATCTTATTTCTCAACCTCGTTAAAAACATATTCATGTGGTGAAACATGTAATTCTTCCTTATAGTGTTATGAGTACATGCACCAGTATTCTACAAAATAATCAAAACAAATTAACTTTTTATGTGAAAATGTTCTTTAAAATTAACAAAGGTAAAGAACTACTCAGTAAAAAAGAATCCCAACAACACACGTGAACGCAGTTTTGCTTCTTTCTGGTGTATAGTTCAAAAGCAAGCTGCCTTTACCATGACACATTTTTGACTTCAGAGAAATATGAAAGTGCAAAAAGGAAAATGATCTCCAGCATGTCCCAAACTTGACAGGAAGCAGGCATGTTACCCTCAGGCCAAAACCCAGGTTGTAGAGGAAAAAGAAAGAATGGCATTTAACACTGAGACAAACTTGGCATTTTCATGTGTCCTGATCATAAGTGGATAGAACTTAATATGTGTGATCACAACTAAATGTATCACCTTGATTGATCATGTGTGATTAGACTTTAGTAACCTGCTCTTTATTCAAATAAACACCCTTAACTAAGCGAACAAACAGCACATCAGTTGAATAATAAATCACACATCCAGTGATACAATGACCCAAATCATTTGTTTTCACAAACACCAGAGAATTTTGGGGACAGTTTGATCCAGACTTTTGCTGTAGCTGCTGTTCATGCATACACTTCAGATTTTCTGCTGCAGATGAGCTCTGGCAGCATGAAATATGAGGGTGGGGTATGGGGGAGGCATGACATGATGCCAAAGGAACAACAAGGCACCACATGATGGAAAGTGTTGCATTTTTTTTTTTCTTTTAAAAGCACACCAACAATGGTAGCTGTGGCTCTTTGATTACTGTTTTTGTGCTGTCAATAAAACATGTCTTCAGATGTACCCACAATTGTGAAGGAGGCAACAAACTGGGCAGCAGGAAACAAAGGAAAAAAAGAAAGAAGCAATTCTTTACAGCATACATGTTTGCATACTTGCAGTAATGCTCCAGATCATCAACTTATCTTATGGACATTTCATGAGGTAAATAAGTGAGAAATATCCATAAGTTGTCGAGAATGATTGATGTGGACTTTTGCATGCTCATAAGCCACCTGGCTGGAACATATATAGTCTTCAAGGACATCCCAGCATGTGTCAAAACAGATATTGTAAAAAAAAAAAAATTATTTGATATGGTCATGTTTCAAGTTCCCTAGGCACTCAGTTATTGCAGAAGTTTTTACAAACATTTTAATGAGCTCGGTTATGCAACAGATGCAATTTCAGAGAGTCAAGAAGAGCATAAAGAAGTGATTTGTAATGTAGCAGAGCTCAGTACCAGCACACCTCTAATGACTAAAGACACAAACTAAAAGTTTTTAAACTGCAGTACACACGCTGTACCACTCTCTGCAGATAAAATCTGGAAAATGACATTTGCTCACAGTTAACAACAACATGCTTCAGCCTGTAAAACTGAAAAAGACATGCAGTATCATGCATTTTAATCAGCACAAGAAATGGATTTATGACATTACTTGTTTATCTTCAGTGTTGATAAATCTTTTTAATTCTATGTCATCCCGCTATCACTTTTGTTAACTTTGTCTTTTTGGCTACATGTAAATGCCTTATTTTTTCTCCTGTAAAATTTTTATTTTTTTTCATATGTAGAGAGACCTTTAAAAGCAGAACTTCTTCATACTATGCCTTTTTCTCTTCATTTGTTACTTTAATTTACCATTTTCTACTGTTCAAATGTCATGCAGGTTGGATTTACTTTTTACTTTTTCTTTTTTAATATATCTAAGACATTGTAGAAAGTTGGCAATGGCAGCCCAACTTCATTCAAATCTGTAACACATTTGGATTGAGAGCAGATTTCTTTGTGAACATTAAAGGTACAGTGTACAAGAATTACTGACATCTAGTGGTAAACATAGGCATAGAAATACCTTCAAATACCAAGCACAGCTATGAATGGACGGTGGCCATCAGTGGCCAAAATCTACAAGTTTTCATCAGCAAATGGATCCAGTGGCTTTAAGTGCAGGGGATTGCACTATGGGTAACTACTGTAATATTATATACATGTCTACTGTCTTCTTCTCTGTTCCTTTTAGAGTTATCCAAAACAGTGCTCTTGCACATGTTAAACAAAGCCAGTGCTGCAGTTTTAAGGCTGGAGGGTTCTCACTTCACACACAGTTATTTGTCCATTCAGAGACAGCGTAGTAAAAATGGAGGCACATAAATGTAAGCTGGTATGTATGTGAAGCAAGGGGCAAACTCCGCTGGAGAACAGTGTATGTACTTCTACGTTGCACAAAAATCGTAATTCTTTCTTCATCCGCTAGGGGCTGGCTGCAAAACAGAGCAAATCCCCATAAACTCCCATGTTAAAAAAGGCCAGCTTCACAGCAGAAATAAACACGTTTACAGCCTGGTTCAAAAAATCATTTTAGGTTTAATAGGTCAAGTTTACCTTCATGTCAACTGTGAGGGAGGTGATTTTTTTTTTCTAATTCATCCGTTTAGATGTTATTTAATCTTGATATTACACATAATTAGGGGCGTATCCTTTTGATTGACTTGCAGCAGACCGGTTGCGGCCTGCCGGCCAGTGGCTGACAGCTCCTTGTTTGCTCTTGGTTTGGTCTCAATCTGCAGCAACGTAGCAAAATGGTGGTTTTTAGCAGCTAACAGCAAGTCCAAAAGTCTTACTTTTATCCCACCGCTCAAGGATAATCTTCGTTATTTCTTGTTAGTTTCGAGTTACCTTGGTTTGGAGGGCAAATAATTTGATTAGAAAAACTGATCGATTAATATTTTCGTAATCGATGCTTCGTTTAACTTTTTAAAGTCCCGCTTTGCTTCCGGTCTGTATGAATTGCTTCCGGTTAGGATAGACAAGCTCCTAGTTGCATACATCAAGTGTATCTATCTGCGGCTTGCAACCCAGAGGGCGTGTCCTATAGTAGGCGTGTCGCATAGTGGGTGGGTCTGGTTAGGTTTAGGGGAAGGGTCAGGGGTAGGGCTAGATTTTACCGTGCTCTCATTGGCCTGGTGGGCGTGTCGTCGAGTAACGTCACTCTACGACACGCCCCTGTCTTGCGAGCCGCAGATAGACCCTTCTCGCATACATCACATGTGCTACGTCAAGTGCCCGGCAGTAGCAGCGTCTCTGGCAGAGAGCTCAGGTTGCTGCAGTAGCCCGAGTTATAAAGAAATGGAGGATGAAGAATTTCAACCAACTAACTGCTGTTATTAACACACGTACACAGCACAATACTTACAAAGACTTAAGTTTTCCGAGGCTCACGCGTGTAGAACATATTTGGCGCACACATGAGTTGTTTCCTCACTGGTTTCTCTGATAACTCGCTCACAACATTGTCGGAGAATAAAACAACAAAGATCCTCTTTAAGGGGTGAGCACTCGCTCACATAACTGAGCATACGTTTTAATAAAGAGCTTTTTAAGAAGATGATGTGTCACACTGATTAAATCTGAAATCCAAACATTTCAACTGTTTTTTTTTTTTCCAGCATGAAATAATTTACTTTAATAACTAACACCTTATTTATTCCCCTTTTTAATGAAAATAATTCACACCATGAACTAATTATCTGGTTCTTTTACCAAAAGGCATAACAGTAGTGGTAGGCACTTTTTTTTTTTAATTACAATGTTTACTACACTGCTTTAACTGTTCAATACAGTTTTGATCAATTTGTTTAGTTATGATTTCACCCTTTTGGCATGAATGTTTACAATCAGCAAATATTAATGCAGTATGAACAGTAATGTTTAAGGCAGACACAGAATCATCTTACGAATGTGATAATATGCATCGAAGCATTAATTCAATGCTAAGGTAAAATATCGAGATATAAATCGTGTATCATAACATGCCATAAAAATATTGGGATATTGCTAAAAGCCAATATCGCCCAGCCCTACTTCCAGTCCGTATAAACTATTTCTGGACACTCCCTACCAGTGGTGGCAGTACTCGTTGCGTGTTAACCAGTCTTTGGTGCCAATTTGGACTGTCACATATTTAAAAACATAGAGCTTATCTGATTAATCGATCGATTACAGGGGTAGATTAATCAACTATTAAAATAATCGCTAGCTGCAGCTCTATTGGTTTGCATTTAGCCCAGAGTACGTTGGCTGTCAATCATTTGCCCCGAGGCCGGACTTGCTCATTTTAGTGACGACACACATGAAATGGCCAATGGCAACGGTGGGACACGCCCAACTGGCTTCACTTTCCGCTAACTCAGAAGTGACCGGATAACACGCCCATATTTTCTGCAATCTTTGATTTGAACCCACGGTAAGCAGATAGAAATTTTTAGAGAATAAAAAGAAAAGTGATATAAGAAACAAACAAAACAAAAACAACACATTTTTAACATTATATCAAGATTTTTGTCATTGATCTGTGACACTGCACCTTTAAGCAACTTCACCTGAAGAAGGGGAAGAAAGCATTGCAGGGGATTTCAGTCAGTCAAAGGAAATTGTCACATTAAGTACTGCAATGATCTTTTAGTACCTACAGTATGCTATAATATGACTTCTACATGTTAAGTCGACTGACTTTTTCCCTTCGGTATGTTCTTTTGCTTATATCCCTGTCCCTTGCAGACTGTTTCACCCAACTGGCTTACAGATGGTATCGGTCCACTCTTTACTTTGTACATGCTCTGTCTTGTACCGTCTTCACCCCCTCTCCATCTGTCTCCATTTTTTTTTTTTTCCTGTCTGTCTTGTTTACTTGCTCTATGTACACACATGGCTTCTGGTCTGTTGGTCTGTACATCTGATAATCCTTAAACCAATTTATCATCATAATTCTGAAGACTGACACTAAAGCAGCACCAAATCTATTCTCTATTTAGCTGTGTTTCCTTGGTGTTTGTTTACCTCGGAGCCTGGTAGCCCCTAACCAGATGGGTTGGTTGTCTCTGAGCCATAACACAGATATCAGTACAGCAGTGAAATGAGCCCTGCACCAACCCACAGTGTTGTCTAATGGTGTTTATTCTATGCTCGCTAAGAGAGTAGTAATAGTAGTGGTTTATGAGGGAGATCTTTCACATCACCCTTGTAGTGATACTATTGTTTTAGATGCACAGGCACTGAGACTCCACCACCATATTTTGTTTGAACTTTGAGTCACAATTTGAATTTAATTCATATAATCAGTGCATCAGTTTGGATATATAAAGTGGTTTTTTTGTTTGTTTGTTTGTTTTTTTTAAAGAAAAAGTCCATTGGGACTTTTTTTTCCCTTATTTCAGAAAACCTGTTGCATATTGCTGTGAAGCAATGGGAAGTGCTTGGATGATGTCCAAACTTCTCCTCCTGCATGAATATGACTCAACTCACTACCATCCTCTCACCCAGCCTCAGCAGTGACCATGACTCACACTGAAAGCTTTTGACTTTATCATTGGCTTTTATCTTTTGTGCTGTTATTAAAATCAGTTCCATATTCTAGATAATAATTAACTAAGTTTAACATGGAAGCATCCAACTGTGAAAAATTAAGGAGGAATATGATAAGTTTTGTATGCTTTAAAGTTTCAATTAAAGAAAAACTCTTTAAAGCACATGGGATATTAAGCCAACATATTAATTTAGTTCTCAGAATAAAACCAAAGCTTCATCGGAGCATATTTTCAAAGAGATTGAGGATGGTCTGAAGTATTTACTGATAATCACATCAGTACATCTGTGTGTTTTTTCCAACATGTTTGGTCATTTGAGGAGGAAGGACAGAAAGGACAGTGCTCATGAGACTGCTGCTCACTTAGAACAAACAGCAGAAATGTAAATATTGATCTCTGTGCATATGTGTGTCCATCTTGCTCATCTTCAAATGATTACATTCATTTTTATGAGCCTTTTTTATTACTATTCCTTTTTAAATATATATACTGTGTATATATATATACTAGTAACTAATTCATTCACAGGACAGCATTTTGTCGTTAATGTCAGACTGTCCAAACCATGTGGGTTTTTTCTAACCCTGCTTTTTTTATGCCTGAAATTTGTCATGTAGTTTTACTGCCGAATTGTAACCAAACAAATGCTGAGAGTGATAATTAAAGTGTGATTAGACCTAACAGCAGCTGAAAACATAGCAATAATCTAAAATAACCTGAAAGTGGAAAAATGGAAAATGAGCACATTGAACTAGAACCTTTTGTTAAAGGTTTTGCATTCCTTGATGCCACAAAAGGTGGATGCTTTGTCTCCTAATCCTTATTTAACAAAGTGACAAAAATGTGCATGTCCATCACACCAAAACCACTAACTGCAGCTCAGTCACCCTGGAAACTGAAATACGTGCAACATGCAATAAACAGTAGTTTCACAACTCACTCTTGCTACTGTATACATAGTTGTTCAAAAACCCATGAATAAAAATTTTGAGACAGCATTTTGATAAACACTGGGGTGGTATACATGGAGTGCAGAATTATTAGCAAATGAGTGTTTACATCATCCTCTTTATGCATTTTGTCTTACTCCAAGCAGTATAGGCCGAAAGCCTACTACCAATTAAGCGTATCAGCTGATGTGCATCTCTGTGATGAGAAGGGGTGTGGTCTAATGACATCAACACCCTATATCAGGTCTATTAGGCAAACATAATTATTAGGCAACTTAACAAAAAACAAATACCCATTTCAATTATTTATTTTCACCAGGGAAACCAATATAACAGCTCAACATTCACAAATATACATTTCTGACATTCAAAAACAAAACAAAAACAAATCAGTGACCAATATGGCCACCTTTCTTTGCATGGACACTCAAAAGCCTGCCATCCATGGATCCTGTCAGTGTTTTGATCTGTTCACCATCAACATTGCGTGCAGCAGCAACCACAGCCTCCCAGACACTGTTCAAAGAGGCGTGCTGTTTTCCCTCCTTGTAAAACTCACATTTGATGAGGGACCACAGGTTCTCTATGGGGTTCAGATCAGGTGAACAAGGAGACCATGCCATTAGTTTTTCTTCTTTTTAGACCCTTTCTTGCCAGCCACGCTGTGGAGTACTTGTATGCGTGTGATGGAGCATTGTCCTGCATGAAAATCATGTTTTTCCTGAAGGATGCGGACTTCTTCCTGTACCACTGCTTGAAGAAGGTGTCTTCCAGAAACTGGCAGTAGGACTGGGAGTTGAGCTTGACTCCATCCTCAACCCGAAAGGGCCCCACAAGCTCATCTTTGATGATACCAGCCCATACCAATACCCCACCTCCACCTTGCTGGCGTCTGAGTCGGACTGGAGCTCTCTGCCCTTTACCGATCCAGCCCATCCATCTGGCATATCAAGACTCACTCTCATTTCATCAGTACATAAAACCTAAGAAAAATCAGTCTTGTGATATTTCTTGGCCCAGTCTTGACATTTCAGCTTGTGTGTCTTGTTCAGTGGTGGTTGTTTTTCAGACTTTCTTACCTTGGCCATGTTCTCTGAGTATTGCACACCTTGTGCTTTTGGGCACTCCAGTGATGTTGCAGCTCTGAAATTTGGCAAAACTGCTGTAGTGTCATGCAGCCAATGTGTTTTAAGTTGCTTATGCCAAGATGAATGCTTTTCTAAATGTAGCCATGTTTTTTAGCGCCCTTTTTTTATATTTAAAACTAATCACTCACAATAATAATCCCAGCCTTGTACATTTGATTTCCTAATTGTAACCAATAGTGAATGGGAGCAAATTAGAAAGGCGAAAGCACCACTTGTCTGGCAATGGATTTGAAACAGCAAAATCTAAGCTGATGGTCAGGGTTTAATGCAACTCATCAACTCCTCTTTTCATGGAACTTCTGTCCCACTCAATCATCAACATTGTTGTCTGTGTAGTCAATATAGTCACATCATAGAAGGAGTAGAAATGTGCCTCAATTAGAGCTGAATTACACCACAGAACTGAAGAGGGAAAATGTTGGAAAATGCAGCATTGTACAGCTTCTGAGAAATTGCAACATATTTCAGAATGGAATGGCATATATGGTCTGCCATAAAGTTGCATTGCTTATTACCATTATTTTGGCATTTCAGTGGTGCCAGTATTTCATTTTTTCGCACATTAAAGTTGTACTTCCATGGTCATTTCATCAATATTTCTGTGTTCTCCATTATTATTGAATGCATTCTGCATCGTTTCTGTTAAAAAAAAAAACCTTCTGGTTGCTTAGTATCCAGCTGTATTTGTATACTAGAAGAGAGGCTTGTGGTCCAATGGCAGGCTTTTCCGGGTCCTTCTCATGAATTTCCGTCTGATTGGCTGCCTCCCATCAGTGTATGAAGGAAGCTCCTTTGTTCGACAGAGAAATAGAGCCGACAAACAAGTTTGTTCTGCCATGCTAACAAACAGTTAGCTAATTAGCTTCTCAACTCCGAAGCTACAGTTGTGCTGTCTTTACTTCTAGTGTGTAGTGGAGGGTTACCTGCCTTCCAATGGACAGATATAAACCC
Source organism: Atherinomorus stipes (assembly GCA_023101725.1). Classification (NCBI taxonomy): domain Eukaryota; kingdom Metazoa; phylum Chordata; class Actinopteri; order Atheriniformes; family Atherinidae; genus Atherinomorus; species Atherinomorus stipes. The sequence goes on from JALJCO010014045.1 coordinate 302,176, forward strand.
CACGTGGGATACGCTATTTGCAATGTGACGTAGAAGTGCGAGGCTGTTCCCGATTCGCTCTTTTCTCCATATTGTTTCTCTGATGAGAAAGTACAGCCGACTGGGGGGAACGCAACGCTAGCAAGTCAGCATGTGTAAGTAAACAAGGGAAACCCTCCGTATTTCAGAAGGAGCAATTTAAACAGGTTTTCAGTGGAAGGAGGCCTTTAAGTGGTAAGATATTTTTGTGAAATGAGTTCAACTTTGATTTCAGTCAGACAGAAGAAATATTTGATCTGATAATGGTCCAAATATTGCAGGTAAAATATTATTTAGAAACAGTAAAACAAACCATTTATTACAAATGTCTGCAGAGCAAAGAGAAAAGCGGACAGAACTTTCGGCTACAGCTGATTAAAAGAAGAGAAAAAAACATGTAAGATCAAAATCTAACCTTAATATCACCTTTCCCTGCTCATGGTAAAACCTGATGTCTACTTTATCCAAAATGCAACTTTTTAACAGATCAGTTGAAAAATGCAAACTATTTTTTTTTTTTTTTTTTTTAGAGAAATAACCTTTTCATGAAAAATCATGAATATATTGTGGTTTTAAGTGTCACAGTGTTATACTGGTCAGCATTCTTAACTCACAGGAAAATGGTTTGGAGCTTTAATGTTTCTCCTCCTGCATCTTTTTCTCCCTGTTTGATCCCATTTCCTCTCACAATCTAAAACCATGCCAGGCTCTTTTCCTTATTTTTAAATACATGCAGTATAGCAGCTTAAAGAAAAACAAAACATGGGTATGAGAAATATGGAAACAGTGACTATGTAACTCATAAAAGATATGGAATTGAAGAGCTAAAAACAGGAGCATTGAAATGTGGAAGCAATAATCCTTTTGACATTTCATTTGACATTTACTTTAAGTTTTCAGCACTGTTTCCTGGAGGAGAATTCAACCTCCATTACTGACTATGCAAGTAATGAGTACGGAAATCAATAGATTCTTTTGCTCCTGTTGTACCTCTGGCACACTGAGAAAGAAAGAAATAAAAAGCCTAAAAGGAACAGATAGAGCTGCTATTTTCTCTATGATGTGGGACCAATTGTGGGCTATCAGGCCAATAATGATGACAGCCAAGTAACATTCAATGGTGAATACATCATAATAAAGGCAAAGCTGCAGAAATGTGTGGGCGGACTTTTACATAGCAGCTATTTTGCCTTATGTCCTGCTTTGAGACTACTCTTGTACAACTCTGATATAACCTACTAAATGAATGTTTATTTTTCCTCAGTTTTCATATGTCAGCCAGTGACATCAGTGGATGATATAAAATTCATCTTACTCAACTCATGTTGTTTCAAAAATGGATGAAAGTGTCACTAAGATATTAAAAGCAAAGTCTTGTTTGATGTAAACATTTATCAGGTGAGAAATCATATTAAAGGGGAACTTCAGGGTTTTTGACTAATTTTCGAGTGAGCTAGGGTCCCACTTTCACTGGAGACAGTTTCATCTTATCTTATTTCATATTCTTGTTACCAGTGGTCCCTGATGCTAATGCTAGCATGAGTCAATAGGAATCTGCTAGTCTGTCATTAATAACAATCGTCCACTCCACAGAGCACCCTAGGCAAATCAGTTCTAACACAAGACTATCTGTGTAAATGCCGTGTTAACGAAAAAATGTTACAAATAAAACTTACCTTGCATCACAAATTACACATTAAAGAGGGAGAGAGAGGGGAGGGGGGGGGGGTGGGGGGTGGGGGGGGGGGGAGGGGGGGGTCGGGGGGGGGGGGGGGGGGGATGGGGGGGGGGGGGGGGGGGGTGGGGGGGGGGGGGGGGGGGGTGGGTCCGCGGGGCGCCTGGGCGCCGTGATGGAGTAATTTCATAATTTTACTACTAACTCATGGGCTGCGGTGCCGGTGCTAAGACAATTTGTGACCTTAGAATAAGTGTCTTTCGGGGGCGATGAAATGGGGTAAACAGGGGTCGAGAGCCGCGGTTCAGGACAGTCAGCTTCTTCTTCCGGTTGAAATTAGATGCATCGAAAACTAATATTTAACCAAATTAGTTTCTATAGTAACGATGGGACATATCAGCTTATAAATGCTATTTGCTTTTGGAACATTTGAAAAGCATGATACAGCTCCTTTAAATTTTGAGGAACTAGTTTCTCACCAGCAGTGGAATGATACATCGCTCCAAGGTGGTAAGACAGGAGAGCGATGCGGTTCAAAAACAAAAACAGAAGCGTGCCACAGTCTTAGCAGATTTTCAATAGCTTGTTAGTTAATTAAGAACAGTAATAGGCAACATGGTTTCTAAGTGTTCATTTTTACAGTAGCCGCTACTGTAATCAAATTCCTTCGTACACTAAAAGGCAGATGATATCTCCTGCCAAATACCAGAAATAAAAATGTATTGCTGCTGAGACTTTACTATCAAAATGTAACACGATACAAGGTAAGTTTTACTCGTAACATTATTTTGTTAACATGGCATTTACATAGATAGTGTTGCGTTAGAACGGATTTGCCTCGGGTGTTCTGTGGAGTGGATATGATTGTTATTAATGACAGGCTAGCAAATTCCTATTGACTTATGCTAGCATTAGCATCAGGGACTGCCGGTGGCAAGAATATTAGATGAAATAAGATGAAATTGTCTCCAGTGATAAGTAGGATCCTGGCTCACTTGAAAATGAGGCCCTATGTCAAAAATCCTGAACTTCCCTTAACACTGTTCAAGCCTTGTTGTTTAGCTACACGCTGTCTCTGACAAATTTTTAAAAATCGGTTAACCTCATAAGGCTTTTGATTAATATAGTGCTAAGTTCTGTTTTGGACCAATACTAGTGGTTAATAAAGGTCACCTGTTGCCATGCTGATACTCACTGTGGTACTTACAAAATCTCGTTTTAGCACACACAAGGTAACACTACCATAACGCAAGAGATTGGCACATAGGCGGTCATTACCCACTGCTCTCCTTCCTTAGTTATACAGAATGTGATATTGACTTCATTTTGTAATAAGGGTGCAAATCATGGAGTAATCCTTAGTTAATGTATAGCTCTGATTGCATCATGGATTCTGCTCCATACCAAGAAAAAAATCACAATCTCTGTGGATCTATGTGATCACATCAAATTTAATAGATCAGAACTTTGTGCTAAGTGAATGTTAATTATTTTAACTTCATGCATGAAATGATTTGCCACCAGCCAAGGTGGGTTTCAAACAAAAAGAAAAAAAAAAGAAAGTTATTACAGTGTGACTTCTTTGACATAAGTCTGGTATGATAAGCTTGTTTTTCTATAGGCTACCATTTTTGTCCTTCTGGAACTGAGGGTCATGGACAAATGTAAAAAACTGCCTCTGATGTTTGATTAGATTAAATGGCTTTATGTTTTAATATGTGAAAAAAAAATATGTAAATTTAATTTTTCTACAGAGATTTCCATGAAAGCGTGTACCTGTTGATACTTGATAGCAGCTTTTGACCAGCAACTTTTGGGGTTCTTTGCTGAATCCACCCCAAGAGAAAATTTTTAGAGAAGGTGAGAAAATGAAAAAGAAAGAAGTGACAAAGCAAGAGATAAAACAGGCTTTTACTGGCTGAAGATGAATGCTGAATTATCCTTTGTTAGGGGGCACCAAAGTGTGAAAATCTACCGAAGTCAGATCGAGCTTCAGGAAAAAAAAAAACTCTTCTGAAATACCTGTAGTTAGTTTGCTTCATTAAATGGGGGAATAAATGGGGATGGATTTTACACAGAACAGACCAGCAGCTTGTTAATAAGATCTTATCTGTCACCACTGCAAAACTCTGTGAGCTTTTATTTGCAACTTTTAAACTTCAGCTAAATTTGTCGAAAATTGCAGTTTGCAGTGTTCAGAAATCAGACAGGAAGACATGGATCAGGATCAACATTCTAACAGTCCAATTTCCTGATTCTATGTTGCCTCTGTATTCTCATCTCTGTCTTTCCCCTTGTTTGCACAGATAAAAGAGAGTTCCTCATATGATGATACCTTCACATTCTCAGCTCGGTGCATGATGTATCTGTGCTCACTAAAAGCATCAAGTCAATTATATAAAAATGTAAATGCATGAATTTTCTCCAGACTGCATTTTGTCATTAAGTCCTAGGGAAAATACCTTCACATAAATTAAGGCTGTCACCCTTTCAACCTACAGCTGAACCAGTGAGCAAAATGATTAATGCATTTTTATTATGTATTTACTCTTTTTCTTGTATTGCTATTGATTTTCACAGCTTTCAGATAGGAATTAACATTGATTTCCCCATTAGCTGACTAGGAAAACAGACAAGTTGAACCTGCTAAAAAGAAACCAATATCAGTTGGAGATCTCTGAGCATTGGTCCAAAATTTCCTGGCAATGCTTTCCATAGCTGTTAACAAAGTTAAATCATGACGCAAGTGATGGATTAACAAACCAAACAAAATCTCACACCAGTGACACCTCTTCCTAAAGGATAATAGGATAACACGATAAATAGTATGCAAATGAAAAGATCAAAGTCAGCAAAAGCTCGGATACAGCATGAACTGAGGAAAATTATATATTTACTGAAGAGAAACTGGTATCATTTCAGTCATGAAATGCTGCATTACTGGTGATTATCTGGATCAGATGATGGTCAGCTAAAATTATGTGTAAGTGTTGATGTGAATGGTTACAGCTCCTGAACATTGCCTACAGCACAGGCTTAATTGGAGCCAAAAATGGTGCGTTCCATCCTGCAGGTCGGGTTGGACAGCTCCTGAAGAATCAGATAAGTGTGGAAGACCTCATTATAAACACAGGCACAGCAGTGTTGGCCCAATTAAAACAGGCAGAATCAGAAAACCCAGCTTACACACACACACATATTTATATATCAGAAATATAACGGTTTACTGTGTTTTTGTCATATGTCATAAAGAGGTTTTCAAAACTAAAACAGGAACAAATACATGATCTTTGCCAATCTTTTTTTACTTTTACAAAATTGAGGAATGTTAGGATATGATGTGCAGACTGCATCTGAACAAGTTAGATTTAATAAATCCATTTACAACCTTAAAGGTGATAGCTACAAGTTTAATTACTCCCCACCAGTGGATGGCACACTAGGACTAACTTCCTCAATTGGCATTAGCAACATTAGAACCAGCTAACCATTAATTAGTACAAGCAAATGTTTAATTATCGGATCGGATCGCCTATCGGTGCTTGGGACAGTGGCCGATTTCACATCCGTAGCTTGCATCCATAGCAGACAAGAAATCTCTTCAAGTAACCAAACGAGTTTCCTTCCTTGTTGATATAACATATGAGTAGCACCTAGCAGCAGCTGGAGCCCCTACAAACCACACCTACCGTACGAATGAGAGGAACCTAACCCCTCCCCTAACCCTAACGACTACCCTCCCACATCGCTACAAACCATGCCCAACTTCGCACTCCTCTGGGTCTGCGGCTGCAGTTGGGTATACTTGTAACCCGTTGCTTGGCTGGTGACGTAAGGGTTTGTTGCTTCCTCGGTTGTTAGCTATCAACAAAGTTCCCTCAACACTGCCACATAGTGTTCTGGCACTGAAATGGGCTATACTGTATGCACAGTTCCACTATTTCCTTAACTTAGTAGTGCTCCTCTGTTTCCTGTCTTTTATGATTGGACAAACTGATCAATCCAGGTGTGCCTGATCTCAGTTACCATGACGACAATAGCCAGAAACACCTGGATTAATCAGTTTGTCCAGTAATGAAAGACAGAAAACAGAGGAGCACTACTAAATTCAGGAAGTAGTGGGGATTGTGCATATAGCCTAGGCTTTCCACCGATCAGATCGGTTTGATCGGATAGGCCGATATTTCACTTTTTTTTCATCTTTTCTGATCGGTCCTCTCATTTACACCAATTAAACTTAGAAAACAAGCAAACAAACAAAGCAGAATAGACACGTACTCACTAGTATGTGTTTTATGTCTTTGTGGCGTTTTTGCCGTGAGTTCTGTCACTTGCTGGACAATAAAGTTTTTACAATCCCAAATATGCCACATGTAAAGGATGGCGTCGCCGGTTGCAAGCATGTCAGCTCTTAGACTGAAAGGACACAGCGCATTTCCTGCATTTCCACAAAGAACAGATTACCTTAAACTGTTGCAGCACAAGTGTTTGTCTCCGTGTCTCCATCAGAGACTGTAAATAACAGGTCTCCAGACCGCGGAAACCCAGTGTCGAGCGCTTCGACCGCCACGTGCTCCCCTCGTGCTGCAGCAGGTATGTACACAAACGCTCCTGACGCTGACGCATGCGTCCACAGCAAATATATTCCAAACTGTGGTGATACCGGACTACATGAGCTGCAGCGGGTTGTTCATTCTCACGTCGAGGTTCTTCCGAGGAAACAGTCGCTCGATTAGTTCTGAAGCAGCATTACTGGCTTCATTTGCTCTGTGACTGGAAATAATTTCAGTTATGACTGTTTAAGTTGGGCTGTAATTTGTGCCACTGGCTCAAATTATTTTGGTTTGTCCTGATTAAACCTGAATACCCTAGAGGTTATTGATGTTTAACCTTTTCATCTCAGTCAGTTCAGGACAAAAAATGGAAACAAAAATCCTTTTTATGATACTCGGTAAACTGTATAAATACCGGATAAACGAGCTATTTAATTAGATATATTTGCTTCCTCACATGATCGGATCGGTGATCGCTTTTTTAAAACTCTCTGATCGGTGATCGGCCCCAAAAATCCTGATTGTGTAAAGCCTAATATAGCCCATTACCCAGCGTGTCCGAGCCTGGTTCAAGCACTGGCATGTGAACGTAACACAAGAAGCAACTATCCTGGGCCAGGCACGGGCCCCAGCATGCTATGTGAAAAGGCTCTTACATGTCCAGGAGGGGAGCAGCAACCTCCATGGGATTTTTGATCCTCTTTGCCACCTTCACCCTCATCCTACTTTGTTTTTTTTTTTTCTGCTTGAATGTGAGAAATGTAAGCCAAGGCGGATGCTATTTTTAAACAGTGCAATTGAGTTGGCAACCGCCAATGGCAAAGGTCCTGACATTGGCATGGTAGATCAGATGTAAATATTTATTTTGTGGGACCTATCAAAATTAATAAATTATTTATAAGCTACAATAGAATTTGGGGTAAAAATTAATACTTTTATTCTGAACTCCTCTAGATATTCTGTGGATGTATTATTCTTTTTAAGAAAGAAAGGTGACAGCAACAAGAAGTTGTTGCTATCACCTGTAATTTCCTCTGGTTTAATTCAGTCGTTCGAACGGTTCAAACGGTTCGAGCAAGCTAAATTTTACCCCCCCAGACGACGCACACTACACGGAGCTAGCGTTAGCAGGCTAGCGTTACCAGGCTAGCATTAGCTGACGTGCCTAACTTTGTGTGTCTTAAAACACACAAGCATCTGAAAATCGGGTCTGTACCCTCCCGTTTCCAGTGAAACAACTGGGGACTGCCAAGAAAGGAGACGCTTTCAGATGCTTGTGTGTTTTCAGACGCACAAAGTTAGGAACGTCATCAAGCTGGCTAACACTAGCCTGCTAACACCAGCTGTGTAGTCTGCCGGCTACAAACAAATGTGCTGCGTTGTTTTATTATAAAGTTCGGCCCTTCACCGTGGCGAATTGATCGCTTTGATCTACTTCTTCCTTAGCATCACTTCAGTCAGGCATCAATGAAAACTTAAGTATGGTTGGCGTTTATCCGATTTACAAAGTGTAACAGAGCAGGGACAGCTATTGTTAAAATGGCCCGGAAGAGGAAATGCCTAGATTCTGGAAAGTTCCGGAAAGTGTGATAATCCCCTATTATCTCACCTCCAATTTCATCTGTGGCGTAAAAAATCCTCACTGCAAACACCAACACCTCCATAACTTGATCCACATCCGTTTTTTTTTTTTTTTTAAGAGCAAACAGCGGCATAGTTAAGAGCAGCGGGCAGCTACGTCCGTCTGCATTGTGAAACGCTCACGGCGAGTTGCGAGCACGCTGGGAGGGTAGGAGGAGGACAAACGGCAGTCGAGATTGATGGACATAATAATCATTCAATCAATGAGCATGGACCGTTAGCAGCCGTGCTGATTCAGCTGTGGTCTTTTCATTTCTGTCTGTTCCACAGGTGATCAATTTTTCTATTTGTGTCAGAACATCTAATTAATTGGCTGCAATCGGGGTGTGAAGACGACTTTAAGTGATGAAAATGCTCTTGGAAAACATCATCCACCCTGCCTTTAACTGTTGAGTCTTTGTTGCATGGTGGCCCAGAATTCTTTAGATAAAACAACAAAACAGAAAAGGACATAAGAAGACAGAAAAAAAAGAAAGCAATGGAATTTTTTTTTTCATGTGAAATATGACCCTTTTTTAAAATGTTTTTGTTGTTGTACTGTTTTTTCATAGATGCTGTCCTTTTTCTGCAACTGTTTTGTGTTTCTTGTCTTTGGAGTTAGGTTTTGTATTATTTACATGTTGCTGTTGCCTGGTGTTTTTATTATGTTTTTACTTTTATTTTCTAAGACTACTTTGGGATTGAACCTGTTTTCTTGAGCCTGATTACTTGATGAATGTCATTTGTTATTTTTCTGTGCACTGCTTGAACCGTTTCATGTTTGAAGTGGTTATGAAAAAGAAAAAAAACAACTGTAAATGCGGTTGCATATATACATTTCATGCACATGCTAGACTGCTTTGTTTTTTGTTTTGTTCTGTTCTGATTTCTTTATTTTACAGCCCCTTAAACTGCTGATAACATGTTTTGACATTTTTTTGCCATGTTTTATGGACTAAAACGTCTTTCATGATGATCTATGTAACAGAAACAAGCGCAGCTGCATAAATGAGTTATTAGAAAACATCGCCGCTTTTCTGACCAGACTGTTGCACTGTGAGCCAAAACCAGATGTGACATCTGCCAGAGAATCTTCGTAGCTTATTTAACATGAAAGTCAGTGGCTTCATTGCGGTTTTTAAGTTCCTTTTCCAGTTTTACAGACAAACAGTAACGACTCAGCCTTCAAATTGTATTGACAGTTAATGGTTAAAAGCTCGTAAGTACAGTGTTAGTTTATTTAGGTTTCCTACAGATTCAGAATTTTATTTTGAAGAGGATAAAGAAGCAGGTCGGAGTCGTACTCACCGGGAAACAGGCAGCAGTAGGAGCGTCTGCTCATCTCTCCTGTACAGCATGTGTTTACTGAAAGTTCGGGCACCAGCGTGATGAGGTTTCTAACACAATGAAACTGAGATCATCTCCTCTGAAATCGTCTTTTTCATCCATTGTTGCTTCATCTCATCGGTCATACAGCTCCTCCTATCGGCAGACACCTGCGTCTTGGTTATATGAACATCTCCGAACCTCAGATCTCCTCAAGCTTGCTTTCAAACATCCATGCTTCCCTCCATCCTCATCCTTATAAACGGGAACTATTTAAAACTCTACTGGAACCATGTAAGTTATCTTCTCATTTTTTAAAAGCTAATTATTTACCGCAGCTAGCTTGCGGCTGCTGTTAGCTGCGAGCTAAAACAGGGGGCGAGTGCCTGTTTCTGTCATGCCTGGCTCTACTGTATGTCAAACCGCTACAACTCCTTTGTGGGTCTGTTGTCTGTGTTGTTCTGGGTCGATCCTTACAGTTCTGGTTCCCTTGGTGTGGTCTTGCAGGCTTTAAGCTGAACCAGTGGACCTGAGGCTGGAGACAGACTGTAGGCAGCTGGCTACAGGTCTACTCCTAGCTAGCTTGTAAAATGTGATTTCCCCAAATTCCTCAGCATTATCACACTTTTCTGAACTGGATGATGATCTCAGCACACAATCCAGTTCCAATCCAGCTGTTCTGGAGCATCTTTTATGTTTTCCACGGCTTAGATTATACATGTAACTCAATGGGCGAACCGCAACTCTATACAGTCACTGACAACACATCATGGCGGCTCGTTTCACAACTGAAAAGCAATTAGCATTTAGTCAAGCCTCCTAAACATTGGATATTTACGTAAATACACGTCTGATTAACTTCTAACTGCACAGAACTACTTATTTTGTCTTGGTGTGTTGTTGTATGGCAAAGCTACCTGAAGTTAAATTTAAAGTCTGAAGTCCCCCCACCATTTCTGTTTGCAAACAGCAGCATTCAAACTTAGCGCTCCTCCCCTCAGGCTAATGGCCGCCTTGTTCTAGCTAGCCTATTCAACTTCAAGCTTCGCCTTCAGAGCTCAGAAGCGGGTACAAGCCAAACTATTATTAACCCTGGTTTTCCAAAGTGCATTATCTGAAGCTCTTACCTTTTCTTCGGTGCATCCACGGGGTTTTCTTTCTTTCTTTCTTTCTTTCTCCCTTTTTTTGTTCGAGAGATTGGCGTCTGCTCCAATCATGAGCTTATTTCCACACAGCGTCATGCTCTTAGCTCTGTCATTGGCTGCCGATATAAACAGAAATCTCCACCCAGAAACGTCCTGACCAGACCAAAACAATACAAAAGAGTGTATTACAGGTAGGGGGAGAGAGAGTTGCGTTCAAGCGCACCACGGCACGGGAGTAGAGGCCCAAAGGCGGGGTTTGAAACGGATTTCACTTGCTCAAGTCTAACGTTTATTTTTTACAGGGGGAACTTCGGACTATACCTTTAAGATCGTGTCATCAACACTTTAACGAGACTCTATAGACAAGTTTCACAGACATTTCCGTTTTACTTCCGCAGTCAATCAATTTCTGCCAAGCGCTTATGGTCGATAATATCTGCATTCATTTACACTGAATAGTGTCTCTAAAATGCTAACATTTTCATTTATTTCTTATAAAAGAACATGTTTTATGACTTCCTCACCTGCTACGACACTGAACTGAAAGGATAATATGATGAAATGACCTGATGTTACAACTAGCAATATATTTTTGTACTTTGTTGAGTCCTATGGTGAGAAACAGGAACGCCATAGACTTGCATAGTGACGCAGTCAGCTGTGTGTTGATAGCGACACATACACAGCAGTTTAGTGTCCACGAAGACAAATGTTTAACACCGAGCCAGTGTCTGGATGATTCCTGTCAGAAGGCTTGAGTGCTGGTTATGATGGATTTTTTTTTTTTTATTTTTTTTTTTTTTTTTGAGTTAAGGAGAATGGAGAGTTTGAGACAGTGGGCTGCACCCGGTGGTCGGTCACGTAGCTGCGTGGCTGCCGTCCTATGGCGAGTTCGCTCAGTTTACAAGGTTCATATTGAATTGTTTTTGCAAGCTGTTGCAGCAACATACGGCACAAAATGTCCAAGACCGCTTTTTGGGTTTAACAATATCCACTTTTCAGTCATCGAGGTCGGGAGCTATTCCTATGTCTGTCGTTGATTTGTCCTCAGTGTAAAATATCCTGCAACCGTGATAACTGGAAGCCCTTGGCAGAAACGAGCAGACATGGCGGCTCCCATGGTTTCGGCCGTGAAACTTGTCTATAATAAGTGGGCTTTTACAACTACAAGTTTGTTTGATTCTGGTAAAGTTTACTCAGCTGAGTGAAATATTATAAGGGTATTTTTGTAGAACTGGAAACAGTCTAAAAGTCGAAATGCACTGCTAGTGGATGACTAAAACTTCCAGATCTGAAATATACCCGTGACAAAATTGGTGTTAATGGGGAAAAAAGAACCTGAGGGGACCTCAAGTGCATTAATATATCATGAGGTTATTGTCTATCCACACTCTTTCAGAATACTTACAATTGAAGCTCAAGCACCTGCATCATATAGTTCATGTGTGTATTAGGAATTTTTGGATGAATACTTTTTTCCAAGTGAATGAATAAATTGTGCAGCATTTTTGGATAAATAGTCTGCGATATCGGCATGTTTCTCATGGCATAAAAAGGAAACTTGTACACCGTGTAACTTTTGGCTCCTATGGACACTAAACCTGTAACTTCCATAATGTCATAAAACTGTCGCAAAATTGTACAGTCTCTGTCTGTGCTTTAGAGTTATGTTTGCATCCGTTGATTTGATGTCATCAAGCCATGAAGCAAAGCACTCCAGGCTACATGATCCAATGAGAGACGAATTCGCTCCTGCAAAGTTACAATGTCCATTTTTTTGAGGATGACAGCCCCTTCAGATACAGACATGCATCAAGTGCTGTATACTGACCTCAGAAATCATCTATTGTTACTGACAGTAATAAGAATATTATAACATAATATTTGGCTATACTTGAGACAAAAATTAAATGGTATCCCTTTTTACAAAATATAAAAGGAAATTAAATTAATGAAAATAATTTGCATAAGTATATGGTCTATTGATATGTCACAATTATTGTAGTGCAAAAGGTATCCATCAGGGCACAAAAGACAGGTGTTGGAATTGTAGATTTTTTAACTACATTTTAGCTCTTAGAAAATGTATCAAACGTGATACTTTAGCCATTTAAGGGTTGAAACATCTGTTATCAGGCGGGATGTATCATAAACTGAAATACTTCTCGATCAACAAACATTCTTTATGTCTTAATATACTGAGAGCATGTCTGTCATTAATGGAGTATTATTATTGTTGATATGAAAGTAGTCCACTTGTAGTTTTCTGCCTGTTGACTAAACAGATATGAATAATCAATCTAAATGATATGAAAACTGTGAACCAAGCAGATTAGAATGTAATAGCAAGGAGAAATAAGCACATATATTCAGAAAGAGGTTAACTATAACTTGTGGCTTCTTACAGGAAAACTAATTATAGCTTTTAATGTGTCAGTCAGAAAGCTACTTGCAGGGGCAGAGGGGAGTTTTAGCTTTTTCTTACCTATTGATAGGTCTATACAGAGGTTGAATAGCATAAAGTGTAAGTGGTGGACAAATTTCATGCATATCTCAGAGTATTGTAGACTAGAAATATACTATCATGAAAAACTCAGTTGGTCCTGTAAGATGTTCACATTTGTTGGCCATTTTTAAAACTCTGCAGAACATTGACTGGTCCAACTGACTCCTACGAGATGGCTGCTCATACCATGACAGATCCACCTCCGTGTTTAACACCTGGCAATAAACAATGTGGGTTGAACACTTTTGAATTTTTTTAAACTTGATAGCAAACAAAGACTATTCATTACTTAATGGTAACCCACTATGATTTTGCAGGATGTTTGCCTCTCCCTACAGACTCTTTACAAACTTCAAAATCTTGTTTTTGCTTATTAGCTTTCACATTATGTAAATTAGCGGTTTGTGATCAGAACTGCCTTCAGCTTATCTGAGATGTTTATGATACACATTAAAAACACTTGAAATCATCTTCCAAATTCATTTTAGCAAACTAGAAATAGTTCGTTGCATCTTCATATGGCAGTTTACTGTGTTACATATTGTCAATTTGGACAAATGGAACAAAAACGGTAAAAAAAAGAAAAAAAAGAATGAGAATAATCCTGCTTTGCTTTTCCTCAGTTCTCTGACTGATCATGGAATCTGATTAAAAGTCTGAAAATGCTAAAAATAACCCGATCAAGCCCACTCTCTACTTTTGGCTTTTAGTGTTCTGTTATGTAAGAGAAAAATCCTCCTCATTAATAGCTATAATAATGAATTAGATTTATATTTAATAAATGGTCAAAATAATTCATATGTACAGTATATCAGCAAAAAGGAGCTTCCTCATGTTTCTTTTGGACAGTTGATCAAGTTGTTTAAGTTCTGTACCATATTAAACTAAAAGAAGAAAAAACGTCACCCCTCTTGCGTGTGGTGGTTTAAAGATCTTTTTTGTTGTGCTGTTTTCAGATCAGCATGGAAACTGTTTCAGAGTTTGCAACCAAACTACAGAAGGCATCTTTGCGCCATGTCTTTGTCAGTGTTTTTGGTATGAGAACAGCAGGGTGTGTGGATCTAAGGCTTCTATGTGGGACACACTCTGGCAGCATATCCCACTCAGCAGCATGATGGGAAGATTTATAGTTGACAAAGTGGGATTTTCAGCAAATATCCAAATTTTATAAGGACTTTGAAAGTGGTTTAATGTGAGATCCTTTGCAGTTGCAATAAATTACCACTGTGAAAAAAGAAAAAAAGAACTGTAATACAACAGATTTTTTGTTATTTTTTAGTTTTGTGCCTTTAAAAAAAAAAAAATACTGAATAATATTGATAATATAATGGAAACAAACTGTGAATTTACAAGTTTCACATAATGTAACATGAAAAACCTGTAACTGTAAAAAACATAAGATCACCATCCTTTAAAAAAAAAAAACGCAATTTCATTTCACAGAGAAAGAATGTTAAAACACTTTTTTCATAAAAATGTATGTAGGTGGGCCGAAGCATCCCCCACCTACCATTCAGACTGGCCCAGAGCCCGCTCCACTCTGAGAAAGCTTTGTGCTCATAATTTTGAACAATTTTGTGGTGGGGACACGTAAATAAGTGTTGGGGACTCATTTAAATCTGTGATCAGTGTAACTGGTCCTGGGGTTGGTTTGTTCAAATATTTCCCATCATACATTTTGGCTCCTCCTGTTTCTTTCTGCACCATCAGTTACTTTTTTTATGTGACACCTTGACTTTTACCTGGTACATAAGTTCATAGACTAGTGCAGATCTATGAATGATTCTGTACTGTGGACTTTGCAAGGCTGAGACATTATCAAAGATAAGAGTCTCAAACTGCATTCTGCGGGTAAGGAGAAGTTTTCCTGCTGCTACACATCTGACTTACATCAATGGGTAATTCGCAGACATGTGCAGAGCTTGATATCATGGTCTGTGAAAGTTAGCTATAATGTGAGCTTAAACTGCATCTTTCATGTTCTTTATAACGGCAGAAAATCATTCCCTGAGATGAGGCAGTAACTATTTTTTCTTATGAGTGGAAAAGAATCCAGGAAGTGTCGCTTAAAACAGGAGGGGGATGGGATAAAACTCTCCTTCATAAACACCATGTTGTTTTGGAATCATGTGACCTCTGATGTCAGAGTAGGTGAAGTCATGTGAAATCCACAGCTAGCCAATGCTAAACAATAACCGATAAATGGCTAGACAACATCTTTCTTAACATCCGTCTTCTTTCTTAACCTCACCTCTACAGCTGAGGCTTAACTCTCCTGGGCAGCACCTTCTTGATCGCCAGAGACATCCTCTTCTCCTTGGACTGACTCAGGCACAGCAGAGTCCTGGCAACATTAGCTTAGCTTAGCTTAGCTTTAGCCGGCACAGCTGCTGGAGCATCTGCCGTGTTTCAGTGTTTGTTTCTCGCTGTTCCTCTCAACATTTCGAGCTCAAAGCCGGAGGCGGGACTCATAAACACCTGTACACATGATCCGTGGTAAAAACGCTTTACGCTGGCCGTCCCATTGTTTTCCTACGGAGAGAGCGGTGGCGCACGACTCACGAACCGTGGAGAGCTGACTCGCAACCCGCAGGACTGCTGCTGCGTCAAATCTGGACACTGTGTTTTCTCCGCTGCCTTTTCAGCACAAAATCTTGGGAGAAGCAAGGATTTCCAACTGCAGAAGTTACCTGCAGTTGGAAATCCTTGCTTTTCCCAAGATTTTGTGCTGAAAAGGCAGCGGAGAAAACACAGTGTCCAGATTTGATGCAGCAGCAGTCCTGGGGAGGATTTCCACGGTAATATCGTGCGGCACCGCTCTCTCCGGTGCCGCACTTCATAAGTTACTGCAGGTAACTAGAAGTTACCTGCAGTTGAGCTCATGTTTGGCTTTCAGGACTTTCTTCTCTTCCTCCCAGGACAATTCATGTCGGCTCCTCGGTCACTTTCAGTGACTCGTGTTTTGTTGAGGTGTAACAGAGCTGGTTGTCGTTGGGAGTAAACCCTCTCCATTAACGGTCTATGGAGTAAATACACGAACATGGTCCCTGTTGGGCAGACATTCATGTCCTAGATGATCCACTGGAGCGGAATCTGTCTCCTCTAAATGGAGATCCATCAGCAACTGTCGCTTAAACACACTTAAAACCTCAACAAATGCATAATGATGGTTGCTAAAATAAAAAGATTAATCAGATGAACAGGAACACATTTTTAAAACGGTCTAAAGACCGCAGACCTCTGAAAAGTTTTTATCAGTAGAGTCGGGAGCATTCGCCTAGCCCTACACGTCACTTCCGGTCTGTTGCTGAGGGCCTGGGGCGCTATTTTCAGGCGGAATGGCAGGAAAGCCCCATCGGACTAGGATTTGTACATTTTTGCATTGGCAATGTTGTGGACCTTATACACTAGAAGGGCTTCTTCATATGTTTAAAATGAAAGTTTGCCTTTAAGTCAGATGTGTTGCAGTTGGTAATCTCCCAATATCTGCAGAATGCAAATTGAGACCCCTGCTCAGTGATAATAGGTCCATGCAGAAATTAGATCCTAACAATGCCACTAGTTCTGCTAATTGACAGACAGGCAAGCTATTCAGCAACTGATTAAACCAAAGCTACTGTTAATCATCTAATGAATATATAATGTAATTCTTGCACTAACCACTGATTAAATACAACAATTTTCTGCAAAATTATGTAAGCAGACTAGATTTTAATGGATATGGTGCTTGTATTTCAGCCGGTTTACAGTATACTCCAGTATATTTAATTTAATTATTATCTTATTCAAAGGGCCCATATTATGCGCTTTCCCCCATCTGAAACAATTCTTTGATATCTTAATGTAAAATAGGAGTCATGGTTTGATCATATCCGTCCTCAGTTCCAGCGCTTCAGCTGCTCCTTCTCTCTTTTTTCCTCTTCTCTCAAATGCACCTCTAAGTGCGTTCCACAAGCAGCCGCCGCAGCTTCCTTGTTTCTCGTCTCTCCTGGTGTTGTGCAAGACAACATGCTAGTACAGTCCTTTCTGAGGCGAGAGATCCATCTCAGTCTTGATAACGGGGTGGCACTAGTTCATCAGCTAAGGAAGTGGACAGTGTTCCAGACTGGAGTGACCAGCCGTATGAATAAAATGCGCAAGTCAGGCCAATTGTTAAAAAAAAAAAAAAAAAAAAAAAAAAAAAAGCTTACCTTCAAAGTCTTAAAGACTCTTAATAACTACAAAGTTTTTTTTAAGAAGACCATTTCAAGCACTTAGAAAAGTCAATAGGCTATCCATAAAATGGGCCCTGTGAACATTGAAATACCAATATTAAACAAAGATCCCTTCTAAGTTATAAACTGTATTTTTCCTATGGAAAATTACTGAATTTTTAATGAGACAGCTGTTTTCTGTTATTTCACAGTATATTGCTGGCACCCCAGCTGTGGGAACATTACTGTTTTTGTTACATTTATTTAGAGTGAAGATGAAGCTGGGAGCAATGCTGTGTGGAAAAATGTGAGATACATTTAAAACAGACTCAAATGCAGCCCATTACCATTTAATATTATGCTTATGACAAAAAAAAAAAACATTGTTCCTGCTTTCTTTTTCTTTGTGTACTAACTTCTAATGTGAAAACTTCTTTGTGCACCAAGACAGAAGCATGAAATGTCACTGATAATGTGTGCAGATGGTGGTTAAAAGCGTAACATATTGTCTCTCTACATTATAACCAGTTTACCACCAGGAAGTCCAATCAAGGCGTCTGCTTGTTTGCATATTAGATCTCTGTAATAGGCTGCTGTGCAGCTCTTTGAGGATGCATAAGAGAATGGCTGTCACCTCACCAAGTGCAAACAAGGGGATTTTTTTCGCTTTATATCGCGCTCAAATTCAACCAAGCAGGGCGATACGAAATGCAAGTAATGTGCAACACATTGTGGGTGATAACATAGCAGCTAATAACCCCCCCCCCGCGCGCGCGCCCCCCTCCCGCGCGTGCCTGCGCAGGGAACAGTTTTATGGTAAATATCAAGGGAAGGTTTCACAACCTTCTCATTGGCTCAGAAGTCAGGGTCCCCTTCATATAAAGCGAGAGTGCCTGATCTAGCGACCCCCTTCCCGCTGGCGAGCGCTGAGGATCACACTTCAACTGTCGGGAAAACACTTTTTACGCACGGAGTGTTTGGAGAGGCTGCGAGCGCATCTCCTCCTCTTCTTTTTTTATTCTGGAAGGAAGAGTTTAACAACCAACAGGTGGGTTTGTTTGATAGCAAGAGTATAACTAAGATATTCGTGGCTTTTGAGGGGGAATTAAGTGGGGGGAAAAAGTTATTCACGCTTATCTTTGTTAAGTTATGTTAAATATTTAATGGGGTAATTAGAATTAGAATTAGTTAAATTGCGTTATTCAATCAAAGAGTTGTGGGTTTGATTCGGTATAACGCTGAATCTGAGATAAAAATCTTAATGGTGCTTGTGTGAATTAGTAACATGAGGGCTCTTAATTTAATTTAATCTTTTTGCGTTTGCAATATTCTCATGTTTAATTACAGTGCTTTTTGCAGATGCTCATATTTTGTTGGTGAGAGAAACGTGGGTGCTTGTTTTAGTGTTTACTCCACTGAATTTATTAACTCCGCAGTTCCAGAGGATGTTTTTTCCACTGAGATGCAACAGGCAGCATAGAAGTTTGTAAGGTTTTTGTGTTACAGGGAATAAAAAGAGAGAAAATAGACAGTTTAACTACAACATATAAGATTTAATTCTTTGTTCTTGTCTGTAGTGTTTCATGGATGTGGTGCCTCTTCGTTGTATCACTTTTCTGCAGAGAAACTGTGAGCTGAGGCATCTGAGTGGGCATGTGGTTACTGGAGAAGCTCCGCAGCTCTGTGGAGAGCAGTGGGGCACATTCCCAGCCCCCACAGACAGTAGAGGCCATTCCAGTCTCTGTTTATGCCAATGTACTCACTCCAGAGAGGATCCCTGATTTTTTCATCCCACCCAAACTTGTTTGCTGCCCACCAGAGGACTCTCCCAGCCCAGAACCTCAGCACTGCTCCACTCTGCGACCCTCCTCCTCCGACCACGCAATCTGCAGTCAGAGTCCCAGAGCTCGGAGCAGCAAAAACCCCTGCAGCCCTCGCCTCTTCTCCCGCAACCTCCAGAAGTCAGCCAACCGTCACATCATCCAGATAGAGAGTGCTGATGAGCCAGGTGCTGCTTCTGTGGACAAGGCGGGTGTTGACGTCAACACCAACGCTGACCCCCAGTCACAGACTGCAATGTCCCTGCCATATGTCCCCAAGGCTCAGACCTCCTATGGCTTTTCTACTCTGGTGGAGTCTCCTCATACAAGACGCAAGGAGAGCCTGTTCCACAGCGACCCCAACAGCCCTCTCACGTCTCCAAACTCCCAGAGGCGCTCCCAAGGGGGGACTCTGCTGGCCCCGGCTGACCCCAACCCGTACCGTTATTTCAGTGGCGGAGAGAGCGACACC
Organism: Atherinomorus stipes; assembly: GCA_023101725.1. NCBI lineage: Eukaryota > Metazoa > Chordata > Actinopteri > Atheriniformes > Atherinidae > Atherinomorus > Atherinomorus stipes. Next base: position 321,504 of record JALJCO010014045.1, read on the forward strand.
TGCTCCTCAGCTGAATCATCCCCTTTCAACTCCCCTCTCCTGTCCAGATCTGCCTCCCTTCTTCGCTCTATCACCCAGGAGACACAAGCCAAGGTGAAAACTTCTGTTTCCACAGGTTTTAAATGGAATCTGAGTTTGTTTTGTTTTCTCTAACATGAGTCTTCCCTCTGAATATTTACTCACTGCTTTCCCTGTCTTTCTCAAGGTGTCTCGGGCCAAACGCTCCTTGGCACGCCACAGCTCTCTCTCCACTGATGAATGCAGCTCAGCAGACAACAGCCCCAACTTGCAGAGGCGCCGCACGCGCTGCCCTCCCTCCCCCGCCTTCCGTGGATCTAAAGCGAGCGGCGCAAGAGGTGCAGCATCAGATCTCCTGCAGCGTGAGCACACCGTCAACCTCCACAAGGGGGGGACACTGAGGTTGAGCACCCACTACGACCCAGAGGCGGCTCGGCTGAGGGTGCGCGTGCTCACAGCTGAGGCCCTTTATGACAGGCAGACGGACCTCAAAAGTATCAACTGCTGCGTTGCACTCTACCTGAACCCCGGTAAGCAGCAGAAACAAAGGAGCACCATCATCAAGAATAGCAGGAATCCAGTTTTCAATGAGGACTTTTTCTTTGATGCACTGCCCCAGGCACAAGTGAAAAGTCTGGCCATGAAGATAAAGGTTGTGAACAAAGGAACCAGTCTGAAGAGAGATGTGCTGCTGGGAGAAAGGGAGGTGCTGCTCAGCGAGCTGCTCGCAGGCCTCTAGGGAGGACTTGTCAAGACTCAGGTGAAAGCCATCAGCTCCCACAGCTTGAGCGCCCCTCCCCCCAGCGACCTTTTTATCCGCCTTCGCAAACCTGACGAACACTGGACAAGAAGACGCATACTGATGACAAGGGAGACGCATCATGCACACTGTGTTTTGCATGTTAATGAATTCCAAGTTTTCTCAATCTGTCATTCCTGTTCATCCACTGTAGTCAAAAGCAAGTCACCTTACATGCTTACCAATATATAAACAATGTGAACAGTGGAGCTTTGGTCCTTATTTGTGTATTTCTGTCAAAGCGTTGCGTTCCAGAAGTTGTAAGCCCTTTCTGGTGGGCATTGTGAAATGGCTCAGCATCATAGAAGCTGTTTGGCTTTAAAAAATCTTGTCTAACTTGAAGCTGTATTTTTGTAACAAATCTTAATATCACATGTCAGTTGCATGAAACTGTGAAAATGAAATACCTATATGCACAGGAAAGGCTTTATGTTTGGGAAATGGATTTTATCTGCTTGTGAAAGTGTAGCTATGACTGATGTAATGTGAACTTCTGAACTTGTGAATAAACAGCACAAAAAACTGCTAGTGCCTTTTTTTATTTGCAGCTTTATTTGGTCTGATTTTGTTGTCAATAGACGTGATTAAAAAGCCCCATTTGAACTTCAAGCTTTCCAGTGTTGCAAATAACTGGAAGGCTGAGTCTTCTGAGATCATGCACAAGCTGGGTGTTGGTTGTGGGGCTTTAGTGGTTCCCTGGAATCGTTATTGTCTCTCTGTGCATTCAAGCTCCCTGTTTAATTTTAAAACCAATCATCCAACTCAAGTCACCCTCCAGTATGTTTGTAATAGTCATTGATGATGGCAAGACGTAGAATCACGGCTCAATCAGCTGCACAGTCCCTCATGGAAAACAATTATTTGTACTGAATAACTACTACTTAGGTTAATAAATGATGTATTTGTTTTTATGCATACAGTACTGTACAGTAATTGCAGACAGCAGTGGAGAGTACAAAGAAAATTACCCAAATGTGGAACATATGCCTCCTCTGCTGGTGAAATAGTAGAATGGCATATAAGTATGCCTCAAATATAAATTAGATTAAAGGGTTAAATGATTTTATCAGTTGAGCTAAATTGTGATCTACCATAATTGCCACCTGCCCTCTGTCCTTAGAAACGGGGACAGGAACTTTTTTTTAACCCTGCGAAAGAGAGCAAAACAGTTTTCATTAAATTTATTTATATTATGAACACTTTCAGGCTTATGCTCAGGGGTGATGTGTGGCCAACTCTATTAACTTCTGAAGTACTGAAATAAGTCTCAATAAGCAGCCATTTGGGTTACATTCATCTGTAAGCCTAAAGAAGATTAATTTCCTTCAGAATTGAGAGCAAAGAGATAAATCTGGTGGAGAGAAATTGAGCAATTATGTCTCTGTAGATGTGGTACAGCTTTATGAAGCAAATTACCCAGAAGTGGAAGTTTGACAAAAGTCTTTTAACCTCTGGACTGAGGAAACCTTATTAAAGAGGACATCTGGATTAAGTTATAATTAATTAAATCAAATGCAGATGAAGTCTTTTGGTCAAAATTTTTGTTAAAAAAAAGAGAGAGAGAGAGAGAGAGAGAGAGTATGAGTTGGCAAAGAAAAGACAACAAATCAAAGCGGCCACAGTTATTTCTATCAAGACTTAATGAGATGCTGGCTTAGTGTGGTGGCACTTGTTGTCAGGCACGGACCAATCAGGATCAACTAAAACCAAGATAAAAATGGATTCATCACACCTGAAATCTGATTGGTTTACATCTCTCTTAACAAAATCAAATCAAATCAAATCAAGCTTTATTTATAAAGCACTTTTCATACCATTAAAAAGCAACACAAAGTGCTTGACATAATAAAATCAAATGCAAATTCAAATAAAAACAAGCCTTCACACATCCAAGTATATAACACAAAACGCACACATGCACACACCCAACCCCCCTCCCAATTCGACACCTGACTGCAAACCCCTATTTTCTGGCCCTTTAAATGAACAAGTATAAAAACACTAACAGTAAAGACCATCTGGCATGACACTGCTGTGAGGAAACAAAAAGATCTGACACATGGGGCATATTCGTTCAGGTTCATGTCACCTCTATTTGACTTAGAGGCAGATCCCACATCCTTTTCTTGTCAGTCTTCTGAGCTTCGTGGTGTGATGTTTCACACTATACATTAAGCATAAGTGCAGTTTGTCATTTTCTTAAAACAATGTGTGATGAGAGCATTACACAAATGAAAATGTGTTCATATTTAAGGTTTTATATGCTATGTTTTAAAGGAAGAACCAAAATGGCATCCACCTTGATCCTTGTGATTCTCTCACAGGTGTCATGTCTATACGTCAGTGTTAAACATCAGAGGTTAACAAACTTTCAAAATATTCTCATCCTGCCCTGCCAAAATCTCAGCAGGCTGCACACTCTGCCTCATTTCATGCATTTATAAATACAGAAGACGGGGATTTTAGCAGGTCAGGTCATCTACAGCTTTATGCATTTCAATGTGCAAGTTTATATTCTGGCCACAGCCTTTGTGGAGAAGGATAGGGCATTAGGATATCCATTAAGCTCTTAAAATCAGCCATGTATATTTCCAGTTTAATCACACAAAGTGGTGTTAATGTGCGGCTCATTTTATTTCCAGCAAGAATCAAAACTAAGATATTTTTCTGAGTAGTGTTGGTATCACAGGGTTAGGGCTTCCAACTCAATAGTAAAAAAAAAACACAGACAAAGACAAAACATTCATCGCAATCATTTGAACTCTTTATTAATATTTTATATCAGAAATTTGGACGAGAATGCCATCCAATGAATATTCACTGTAAGCATCATGTACCTGTCCTCTGCTGTCTTTTTCAAAGGTAATCTGTCCCATCACCTTTAAGTACTGGGTAAGTACTTTTCTAGGTAGCAGATTGTGAGATTTCAATCTGGAATTGTTGCTGGGCAGTTTGAAACAGTCCATGTTTTCTGTTTGAATCTTTATTATATGAAGTTATTTGTGCATTTCAAAAGGCTGACCTGCAGAAAAATCAGCAGCCTCAGCCAACGTCTCTGATGCTGTGTGATGCATCTCACTTTACAAGGCTGTGGTTTTGTATTTTATCATCCCCTTGATATATTTGGTACTTTAAATAAAAGGCATCAAAGTAGACCCACAGTATGATATAACCTCAATCATGCTGTGCAGGAAGGTGTTTTGTTTTTGTTTTTTGTGGACTCCAAAAAAGCTCTGCTTTGATTTCTTGGGTCAGCGTAAGTTTATTTCAAAGAGACTGATTGGATTTTTTTTTTTTTTTTTTTTTTTTTTAGCTCAGCTTTTAGGCTTTGCCAAGGAGGTAATGTAATTGTTTGCATTTGTTTGTCAGTCTGTCGGTCTGTTTGCTGACAAAATAACTCAAAGAGTGGATTTGGATGAATTAAGTGAATGTTAATGATGGCAAATGGAAAAACTGATCAAATTTTGGTGGATCATCGTCTGGATTTTTTTGTTTTGTTTTTAAAGGATTCTATATGTTTGCAGGATTGGGTCATATGGGAATTTAGCTGCTTGGTGGAGGTCTGCCCTCTCTGAGTCCTTTTCTAGTTTATAATATTTTTTATCCTCTTTTTTTTAATGTGGGGCAATAATCTTGGACATTTTTGTTAAAATATTCTTGTTGCTATCAAAAATGCTAATTACTGAATTTTGTACAAACAATTTCAGCACAGTTAAAGTGAACGAAATAGGCTACCACTAGATAGTTAACCTGAATGCTATAGGCAGACTATTTGGTAGCCACTTTGTCACCATTAATGTGACATGACTGAATCCCCAACCAACTAACTCAGGAGAAGATGATGTTATTTGCTCAAAATCCAGGAGGCCTGCAGCATGTGTGAGAGAAGTTATTTTTATCTTTACTCAGCCTGTAGCTGCAACTCATGACTAGAATTAAGAGCTATTGTTGCAGGTTTTTTTTTTTTTTTTTTTTTTTGACTGTTTTAATTTCTGATTATACAATGAATTGTGAAGTTATTTAAATGCTTGTGCCTTTTTCCATCATGGCCAGGGGACGACAGATGAAAAATAGCCCTCTGGGTAATTCTGGATTATTTTTTTTAAAACCATGTTTATTCATGTGTTTTAATGAAATTGCATTGTCCCCTTTCAAATGAATAAACTGAAAAATCAAAACTATAAAAAAAGATCCTCCACCATCTACTTGCAACCCATCTCTGTCAGCTGTCAACAACAATAATACTCCTACACAACAACAACAACAATAACAATAATAATAATAATAATAATAATAATAATAATAATAATGATGATAATAATAATAATAATAATAATAATAATGAAATAATACCAAATAAAACCAGCCAAGAAATACTATACAAAATACTTGTATATGTATGTAAACTAGTAATGTAATGCAAATCGTGATGTTTTATCTGAATATTTTATTTAGATCATAAATCAGCCGTTCACTGAACACCACAGTACCCCTTGTTAGTCTAAACAGCCATAACAAACGAACCCATCAGCTGGTAGGCAATTTAACTCCCGGGGCTTATGGGTAATGTAGTTACTTAACGATAACGTACATAAGATGCAAAGAACCAGAGGCGTTCCCCTGAAACTTCACTACCCATAATGCTTTTCTTAAACCGTAAACATAGACCTGTCAAACAACAGAAACGCCATCTTGACAGCAACCTCAAAATGGCAGAAAGATGTGAGCTTGAAACCGACTCCAAACTAAGATTCCCGTACTCTGTTATTTAAAACTAAATGTGCCATTTTTCCGGTAAACTGGTGGTTATGGGGTTGGTGTCCAGCGCCGTTGAATAAAGCCCGTAAAATGGATATAACCACGGTGGTTTTCAACGCGGCCAGAGATGGTAAGCTGAAACTTCTCCAGAAGTTGCTGAGCAACAAAACTCCCGAGGAGCTGGAGGCATTAGCCGAGGAGAAAACACAGGGAGGCACAGCTCTGTTGATAGCCTCCAGATACGGACATTTAGAGGTTGTAGATTACCTCCTTGAACAGTGTAAAGCAAATGTGGAACTCGGGGGTTCAGTTAACTTTGACGGCGAGACCATCGAGGGGGCTCCGCCGCTGTGGGCGGCTTCGGCAGCCGGTCACCTCCCTGTGGTTAAGACGCTACTGAAACACGGTGCCTCAGTGAACAACGCAACTTTAACCAACTCAACGCCGCTCCGAGCCGCCTGCTTTGACGGCCATCTGGAGATAGTCCGCTACCTGGTGGAGCACAGAGCTGACATGGAGGTCGCTAACCGCCACGGTCACACTTGCCTCATGATCTCCTGCTACAAAGGCCACAAGGAAATAGCCAAGTTCCTTCTGGACCGAGGTGCTGATGTGAATCGCAAAAGCGTAAAAGGAAATACTGCTCTTCATGACTGTGCTGAATCAGGTAGTCTGGACATCATGAAGATGCTGCTGAAGTGCAATGCCCGCATGGAGAGGGATGGATATGGTATGACCCCACTCCTGGCTGCAAGTGTAACGGGTCACACCAACATCGTGGAATATCTAGCCCACCAGCCTTGGACATCCAGAGAGGAGCGGGTTGATGCGCTTGAACTATTAGGGGCTACTTTTGTTGACAAAAAACGTGATCTGCTGGGGGCCATGAGGTACTGGAGAAGAGCCATGGAGCTGAGGCAGCCAGGTGAGAAAGCTGAATCACTGGCCAAGCCCCCACCTGGCCCCCCCGTCCCTGCTTATGGCTGTGCACAGGAGGTGAGCACTGCAGAGGAGCTTGAATCTTTGATCACAGACCCTGATGAAATGAGGATGCAGGCCTTGTTGGTTCGTGAGCGCATCCTGGGGCCCTCCCACCCAGACACCTCTTACTACATCCGCTACAGGGGAGCCGTGTACGCTGACTCAGGCAACTTTGAACGCTGCATCAGTCTGTGGAAATACGCTTTAGATATGCAGCAAAGCAACTTGGATCCTCTCAGTCCCATGACAGCCTCCAGCTTCCTGTCTTTTGCAGAGCTTTTCTCTTTTGTGCTTCAGGACCGTGCCAAAGGTACCCTGTCCACACGCATCACCTTCCAAGATTTGATGACTGTGCTGGGGAAAAGCGTGAGGGAAGTGGAGAGAGCAGTGGCACAGAGGGACAACCCTCCAGAAGCCCCTCAGTTCACAAAAGCTCTCTCCATCATCCTCCATCTCATCTTCCTGCTGGAGAAGCTTGATTGCAGCCCCGAGCAGGAGCACCAAAAGAAGCACACTGTGTACCGGCTGCTGAAGCTGAACCCTCGAGGCCGGAATGGCTTCACTCCCCTTCACATGGCTGTAGACAAAGAGACCACATCTGTGGGCCGCTACCCTGTGGGCCGCTTCCCCTCCCAGGCTGTGGCAGCGCTGCTGTTAGAATGTGGTGCTGACATCGATTCACGTGACTGTGAAAATAACACACCGCTGCACATCGCTGCTAACAATGGTTGTCCAGAGATTATGACACTACTTATGAAGGCTGGGGCTCACTTTGATGCCACAAATGCGCAGAGGAAGACGGCTTACGAGCTGTTGGATGAGCACAGCAGTGGGCACACGGCCCTCTACCCCCTAAACTACATCACCCTTCAGTGCCTGGCAGCACGTGCTATTGAAAAGCACAGACTGCCGTACAGAGGACTGATCTCTGAGGAGATGGAGGCGTTCATTGAGCTGCACTGACTTCCCTGAAGAGACTCCTCTGCACTTCTGTTGTTTAATGAACTTTTTTCCTCATCTTTTTCTTGGCTCTTGGCTGTACCAACCTTGTGTCAGACCAAACCATAGCAATAAACCTCCACTGACTGCAATCTGGTCAGTTATCACTTTATTCTAACATGAGGTCACCAAGACTTAAGTCTTTTTTTTTTTGGTTTTGACTGCTATTTATTGCTGGGTGAGACTTCCTCCGGTGAAAATGTAGAGTTACAGTATGACGGTGCTCGTGTGGGTTTGCTGGTTGATGACTTGAATGAGAGATGGGTTTAAGTATTATTGGTACGAAGCATCTGATCAAAGTAGCCAGAGAACATGCATGGAAAAGTGTTAATATGGTAGCTCATGCATTGTTTGCATATTCAGTCATTCAGAAAGTGTTTTTAAACTAATTCAAACACTTGCTGGTAAAAAAAAAAGAAAGAAAGAAAAGAAAAAAATGCCTGCTTGTCTTTGATACCGATGAGCAGTTTGAGTTACTGTGCCAAACATTCTGTTACTGACTATAAACTGATGGCAAATTTTATTTATTTTACATCTAAGCAAAAATATAGTAAAGTGAGGACATTAAGCTCCCAGTACCAGACGATTGGTAACTTCATTTCTTTAATATTTCAGACTGATACTCTCACCAGTCTGTTGAGGCATTACTTGAAAAGTTTTGAATGAGTAATTTTGGCCTGACTGTGTAGAACAGACAGGTAATATTATCAGCAAACACTCCCCACACTGGCTTTTCCAACCTATGCAGTCTACATTTTTTCCAATCAGAGGCATTCTTTTTTTCAAACTAAAATTAACCAAATAAGCGGATTTTTACCACAGTTGCGCCCTAATCTCAAACACAGGAACTGATTCATTGATAGCAAATTGTGATCATTTTCTCTGGGTAATAACGTAAGCAACAACGATGTTCAAGTTAATGTCAAAGAGCCAGCTTCAGACATTTGGTGGGGATAAAAACAAAGCTTTGGCTCTGTTGTTTGTGCTCTTTACAGCCACAAATGAATTGTGCAAGATGTGATGTGGGTTCTGTTTTGAAGTGAAATTTCACTTTAACCTCAGATGCAGTTCATAGTAATGGAACAGATGGCTCCCCGGCCATTCCTGCATCTTAGTCTTATATTTAATTGACTCTCTTTTGTTTATCTTGTGTTATCATGAATGTTTTGTCTGTCTGTGCTAAGCACCACCAAGTTGAATGCACTCCGAGAGGCTCTATAAATCCTGGAATCCTTACATTCAGGCTGTAAACAGCCACTGCCTTTCTTACTCAACTGATTCATTTAACTGATGATAACTCAAGAGCAAAAGTGTGTTGGAGATGCCTGAATAAAATTCAGTATCGCAACAAAACTTGCTTGCCTGTGTGTGAATGAGCTAGGCTATTGTTTGTACCTGCCCAACACTATTTTTCACATGGGATTAGTCTGCTTTTTGGTCCTATTTCTGTTCCATTTCTTACTAATATTTAGATTAATTGAAAAGGCTTCACAGCATCTTAACCACCAGATCTTTTTTTTTTTTTTGCATGTAGATATGCTCTGCACATTGCTAAGTAATAATCAGTGACCACTTGTTTCATTCCTTTTTATCAAGGCTGCTCTCAAACTCAAAGATGCTGAAATAAAGCATTATAGAAACTTGATCTTTCTGGGTCCTGCACTCTTAAAGTAAAAATAGAGTGCAATTAACGTCACTGCTGCAGGGCAGTGGTGGAGACAGGGCACCCACCCTGCTAATTTTAGGGATCTTTCGCTCTAGCTTCAACTCTGAAAATGGGAATACTGTAATGCAATACAGTCAGGCAAGTCACAGGGTGAGTGGCAGAGACAGCACACAGCTTTATTCTAACGGGAAACAGAGTGCTGGGTATATTATTAGAAGATTAAACTAAGATATTTATTATTAGCCAATATGCCATACGTGACAGTATTACACTGGGTTAGATCACTTTACTTATAAAATGTGATTCATTTTCTCACAACATGCAGCCACTCCTGAATGTTGTGAAAAATAATGAAGAATAAACAATGTTAGTTTCATTCATACTGTTAGGACTTACCCAACCGTTTCTTTGTAAAAGGGGGACATTGATTACAGTGTCAGATAAAAGGGAGCAGAAACATCTCTTGCATTATATAAAAGGTGAAATGGAAGGTAGAGATGTTCTGCAATTTTATGAAGTCGAAAGCTTTTGTTGCCACAAAAGATTTGCAAGCCTTTAGTTTTCCTTCACCTCCCCAAGTAAATGCCTCATTCTGATACAGTAACTTCCCACTAGATGTCGCTAGCAACAAAGAAAATTAATCAAACTGGAAGTCTTTGTCTCCAAGACCATGAGATGCTGTAAAATTGTAGCTTTTAGTGGCAGAGGTGGTGGCAGTTGGTTGATTTTTATATCTCTCTCACACATTCTGTCAGAGTCTTCATTTTAAAAGAAGGGAATGAGTGGTTTGTGAATGGCATTTATTAAGCAGTTACAGGGGTAAGTGTGTGTTTGTGGCGTTCCCAGATTCGGATGAAATTTGGTTGGCAGCAGCTGCTGATTTTGAGGTTTTTGCAGAGGGTTATCTGGGGGTCAGCAGGAAGAAATAAAGCTTCTGTCGTGAAGTCCTGCATCAGGATAACCTCCAACACCTCAGAGGAATTTGCCCTTGCGACAGCTAATACTGTCAAGGACCAAATCTTTGAAAAAGATTTACCAGCTTATCTGATAGTTTCTCCTTTTTTCTTTTAAGGTCTTTGTTGACATTTTCATTTTTTTATCCTCTTCTTATTTTTTTCCCAGCCAATTACTGGTTTGCAGAACAAGATATTTTAAGACCATGAAATACATCAGTGTTTGCAAGCTTTATCTCAGAGTTTGACTGCACACATTTGGTGCAATGCTTTCTTCAAATACTACCTTCCAAAAGTATTTCCCCCATGATAGGAGTTTATTAGGGGATTATTGATGGGGTGGGAAATAATCTCACCCATATATTTGCCACCTTAATCTTTTATCAAGGACAGGAACACATGACAAAACCCCCAAAATATTTTCCCAAGTCATGGAGGGAAAAAAAAACAGCAGCCAAAAAATGCATCTGGGGCAACACACAGTTTTTATAAATTTTTGATTTGCTACTTATTTGCGCTTTAAGAAGAAGTACAAAACATAATTTGTCACTCCTTTAAAGAAAGGGGAGTAAATTTTAACAACTGCAGTCAAATAAAGTTGAACCAACAGCTGCAACATAAAGAGAACATCATAACCATAATGAAGAAAAGGATTTATGGTGCAGCTGAGAGTTTCAGCTCCTGTACAGTGTAATCAACTGACTGATGTTCAACTTAATAAAGAAATTATCAGCTCTTTGCATCCATACACCTAAAATAGCCATTTTTTGTATTTTATTAATATAAGTTACCATGTAATTCCAAACTATTTGCTTCAACAGTTTAACTTATCCAGCTATAATTTAATGTGGGAGATCTGCTCTGTGGGAGCTCATATTGGACTCGGACTCTGTATTCCTGCCAGCAGCTATAATTAGACACTATATTAGGAGAATCTACGGTTTGCAAGGTGCTTATCTTCATTTTAGCCTCTGGGGAACACCGTGGAAAATTCAGTCCCCAATGCACAAGACCGAGCTACCTCAGCAGCCACCAGCCAGCGATCCACGGAGAGCTGGAGGTGGGATGGATGCGAGGTGGTAATGGGGGTAATAGGGGTGATGGGGGGGGGGATGCGGTTGCTATTGGAGATCTTGACTGCATCACGTCATGTGTAATGGGGGGAGGGGGAGAGCTCCGGGGAGAGAGAGAGAGAGAGAAAGAAAGAAAGGAAGAGATAGAGCTGGGAGGGGGAGGAGAGGACAGGAGAAGAGAGGAAAGGAGAGGGAGCGAAGGAGGAGGGCACTGAGGAAGAAGAAGGTAGGGAGTATCAATGACATCAACCAGCAGTATCTGAGGCCGCCCGGTTTGCAATGCTCTCCCGTCAAAAGAGCTGAGGAGCAGCCGTGACCCGCTGCGCTCCCGAGAGCTCGGACAGTCGACAGTCCGGACAGGACGGGGGGAGGAAACGCCGGCGATGTGAGCATGCAGCCTCCACAAAGACAGACCTTCCTCTGAGTGGAGCTGGATTACATTTATCCTTGCTGTTTCCAAGGAGGCTTCCAGCTGCAAATCCACCCACATGAATCGAGCAGACCTTAAAGAAGGAGCACTTCCTACCAAGGTAAGCGGCATCCGATATTGTTTTACAGCGACTGCGTGCAGCGGTGCACCCCACCCAGGCTGCTTTTTCCTCACTTATCGAATAGCCTTTGGAAACTAGCGATGTTTAGGGAATGTCTCGCGGAGGGTTCAAATTCAGCGTCTTCTATGTTTTGTTTTTTCTAAGGGGACTGAAGTCTTCTTTGTGTCATTTCCTTCTGATAACAGCATCGCTTGTGAGTTTGTTTTAAATGACAAATAAAAAAGCTCGTGGCTGTGCAGAACAGGCTGGTTGGCAACAGCGCTTGTGAGTGCGCGTCCCCGGTCACCCCCTCCTTATTGTTGGCTGACCAGTGTGAGACTGGCAGAACTGGCAGCCTTTGTTCCTGGTCCATCCTCATTTATTTATTTTTTTAAATTCATTTTTTAAAAATTGTTAATGGCTCTTTTAAGCGTCTTCCTTTGATTTAAGTCTGACTTGTCAGATTTCTAATCTAAAAAAGAATAGCAGAAAGTAGCGTTGCCGAACAAAATTACATTTTTTTAAAAAAGGCTGCAGGGTAAGACATGCATTTTTATTATTTATTTATTTTTTTAAAGATATTCCAGCTGAATTTAGAAAGACTACATAATTTTGTATTTAGATTTCAGCGATGCCACTGCAAAGTAAAAATCCCATTATGATAATGTCATTACATTTCTGAGGAGGCCATCACATACACATTATGAATTTATATGGGCCATTATACTTCTATTTGAATCATTTTTGGTAGGGAAGACACCAGGTGGTGAAGCTGTCTTATTTAGCAAGACTATTAGACAATAGAGTGACTGCTGCATCTGCTATTCTCAAGCATTACTTTGAATAAGTCCATCTGCACAAATAACCTGTTATTACTCCCAAGACCTTTTATGTGTTTATAATTACACTCAGAACTACTTATTTTTAACAGTTACTAATGCAAATGCAAGCAGAGTATGTTTTAATGATGCATCTATTTAACTTGACACATTTTCTGGGGGCTGTTACTTGTTCGGGGGGGTTTAATCAAGTAAAGTCCTAATGCATGTTTGGGTTTTCTGTATTTCCACGCTGTAAAGTGGAAAATCGCACTGTCTTGGTGAATCCGAGGGAGGTCCTCCTCCTCACACACAGATGGACCATTTTCCCTGAGGCACTGTGTGTTTGCTGGTTATTGTTCCAGACCATTTCCACATCCCTAATTATTTTAATCAGTCATTTTTACGCATGAATGCCCCTCTTTAGCAGAATCCCTTGATTTTTTTTCTCTTTTATCTCCTTTCTGTCTAACAAAAGGTGATAAAACTCTACAGCAGAGGAAAGGTTCTAGATATTAGAATTGGTTTTGATTGCAAAAAGTCACATTGGTGTAGAATGATCAAAATGGACAAAATATTAAATTTTTTCTTCATTTGGGAAAAAATTGAATATTTGTCTCCAAGTGTGAAGAGATGCTCTGCCCCACACATATTCATTCAGGCTCTAGGAACAGGAGCTTATGAAATCTGTGATGGCATGCACTCTTTAAATAGCTTTCACTGGGTTCAACTATAGGCCTCAGTGGTTTTCTGCTCCGTCCAAACAGATAACGCTGTATGATCCATCTAGACTTGAATGTGTGCACCCAGTGGAGCAGCTCTGGTTTCACGTCAAAGGCTTCATTGAAGTCGAATTCCCAGATTCTCACAGCAGCATTTCCCTAACTGCTCCCCCCTCTACTCTCTTCCCTGCTGTTACATGTTCCTCCCATCCTTGGATTTTGTCAGAATCTCTTGGACACTCTCCATTAGCTTTGCTTTGCACCAGTCAGCTGGCAGGAAGGAGAACATCAAGGCATGCAACTTTGATGCTGTGAGTGTAGCCACCTGTACTACAAGCAGACAGACACTTTGTTGTCTTGGCATTGATATTAATTGACCTTTTCAAAGCAAACAGGGAACTTTTGGCTTCTCTGCCTCTTGTCTTGTTTATTTGGTGGTTGCTGAAAATAATCCATATCCAGCATACAGAATGAAGCTGCAGGGCAATAGGGGGAATTAGCAGAACAAAATCAGTGCGTGCTATTTTTATAATTTTTATATGACAAATATAATCACAGCTTGACTCTTTTTAAAAAACTTATTTCAAGTCATTCATAAAATCACCACCTTCTCAAAAGCTCCATTGGGAGAAAAAAAAATCCTTTGAAATTCCTCATCCTGGGTGTACAATGAAACTTTATTCTTTATGGCTCAGGTTTGGCTTCATATGACTGCTGGTTGGACATTAAAGACGCATTACATAACTGTTTTACCTTAAAACTCCACTTGATGTTGCAGTGAGTTTTTGGTTTTGCACTGCGTCACATGCCAGCAAATGGATAAACACACAGCCGTTTGCGGATTTGGCAAAGAAATGTAGGAAAACATTATGGGAAGAGGAGAGGAAAAGAAAGAGAAGAAGGGATAGAATAATAGATAAGACAAGAGTGAAGATAAGACTGTCTCTTACTGGTTGGTTGGGCTGGGCGATACTGCAAATTTTGGTATTGATCCGATGTCAAGTAAACTCAGGGCAAGTATCCCCATACCCACAGTGATACAGGTATTTTTTGCTTGAAGTTTTACATCAATTAATGATTTGCCTTTAATCAATCATAATTATGGTCACAATGAAAATACACTAAATACATTTTTGTCTATAAAAATATTTCTTAATTTGGCTAACAAACTGGACGGCAGAACTCAGAAATTTAAATCTAAGCTTTTTTGTTTGTAATCAATAACATCAACAATGTAACAACAGTACAACTCTGTTACAGTATTCCCTTTTATCACACACAATTGTTTCAGAAAAATAAAATCAAACAAAACCAAATCCTACTATTGGTCGGCTCTCATTTATTTGTTTGGTTTTTGCCCCCAAAGTCCTACAAGAAAAGTAGGGATGCACCGATTGTGAAAGTCTGGGCCGATACCGATACCGATGTTTAACATAACAACTTGGCCGATGGCCGATGTTTTCTATTTTTATTTATTACTTCCTTTGTGCCACAGAAATTTACAAGTCTTTCAGCTCTTCATCAGTCTATCCTTGAATGAGCACAAATTCAATCAGACCAATTTATGAAACAGAAACAACCTTTAATGTCACTTTGTGGTTGACATTAGTTATAACAAGCTCTTTTCTGAAAACTTTTCAAAAACCTGGGACTGATAATCACAAAAAGAATGCTTCACTATAATGCCCAACAAAATTGAGTGGTTTTAGCCTAATAAACAAAAACATACTCAGTGAGAAGATTATTTTCATGGCCCAATAAAAAATATTTGTGGAGCACGTACTGCAAACTGCGTAACGCTGATCTTTTTCTGAAACGGTAAAATATTGCCACACGACCGCCACCATCTTTGTTTCTCTGCTGAGGAAAGTTCGTGGATGCCTTCAACCAGTATCTCCCCCCACCCGCCCAAAAAAGAGGGGGAAAAAGAGTTTTTCTTAAGAACAGTGTTGATGACACATGTAAATCATTATATATATATATATATATATATATATATATATATACATAGGCAAGGCAAGGCAAGTTTATTTGTATAGCACATTTCATGTACAGAACAATTCAAAGTGCTTTACATAAAACATTATAAGCAAAAGGGAGAGAAAAAAACAATTAGAAGCATGATTCAAAATTAAAAGCATTTAAGATTAAAATTACATATATATACATATATATAGGATAAATAATAATCGGCCACTGCCATCGGCAAATGTCATTTCTATTGGCCGATGGCAGTTAACAAGGCAAACATCGGCCGATACCGATGTCCAGCCGATGCATCGGTGCATCCCTAAAGAAAAGTATTGTTTTCATCACGCTGGTATAGAATGATACTGATACGAGCCTTGGTATCGTTACTAATATTTGGATCTGTCTGCCCAGCTCTACTGGTTAGAGAGACGTACACTACAGGTAAGATGCTGATGGGTGTCATATTTGTCACTAAGAAAATTGTGACAATTTTGACTAAGTTCTGTATTGCGTCTTTAGGTTACAGTTCGATAGATATCATTATATGTGGCAGTAACATTTAACTACCAACCAGAGGAGTATTTCAAAGCAAATTGTAGTTATCCATATGAAATTGACATACAATTGTTTTTTTTTTCCTTTTGGGCTGGGGCAATATGCTTTTCTCCCGAGTTAATTCTTTTACATGTTTTTAGTGCCATTTCGATTTGAATTGCAACTCTTGCTGATTTTTGCTATTTTCAGTTTTTTTTTTTTGAACACCAGACCAAGTTGTCTGCCATTTCTGTTAAGGTTTTTTTTTTTAATGGAAAAGAATATAGTGTCAAGTTACGAGATAGTCGAAGAAAAACATTTTGCCCTCTGCTGAAGAAAATCTGTACTTTTGTTCCCAACCCATCTTATAAAGATAGACCAAAATGAAACATTTAAATTTGGGGAGAAAAGCACAAGAAAGCAGCCGCATCATCATTCTGCTTGCTACAATGCTGGACAGGACAAGTTAAAAAAAAAAAAAATCCGGGCAGAAAAAAAAAATGAAAAAAAATATCTATTTTAAAATCATATAAGAAAAAATGTTGATACTTTGATTTTGTTTTCTCCTATCTAGAGAGACAAAAGAGAGAGAGAGAGACGATCAAATCAGCTATCATGCTCTTAGAAAATTTCTGATAACATTTAATTTAGAAATTAATTTGTTTCTATTTAACAGAGGCAGATTTATTTTATGCACAAATACTCAATAAAGGATCGTATTGCAGAAATTCTTGCATGAAGTGTTTAAACAAGACTAATAGTTTGCCTTTGTATAATTTATCCATTCAATTAGAGCCAAATTTATTTCTGCAAAATTGTCAAAACTAAACACTGTTTGCACAAAGAGGTCTGAAACAGAGTTATATTGGCTTACAGATAAGGATGTGCTGATTGAGTAGAACAATGATAAATTTCAGTCTGCGGTGCGTCACAAAACAAAAGAGGAAAAGATAGAATGCAATAACCACATAGTCAAGGTACAATAAGGTGATAGAAACAAAGATAAAATAAAACAAAAGAACAAAAACGTAGTAAGACAGGGTGGACTATTAGAGAGCCTTAGAAATAAGGGAGGCGTAATTTATTTCAGTAGATATATGAAGACGAATCTAAACAAAGTACTTTGATACTTCCCAGAATACTTACTAAGGTATCTAAAAGTATACACAAATCTGTTGGATATATATAGAATCACTGATTAAGTGTTAAGGGTTAGGTTTTGTCAGGTATTCTGGGGTCATAGCCTGTTACCCTCATACGGATTATACATTTATATCAACAAGTGTTAGATGCTCTGGTTAAATATGTCATATTGCTCGCTCATGCAAATATGCATCTGAGTCTGCCAGACCCATAATTACCACACACCCCCCCAAACTGTGAGGCTATTTGCACTTATGTGTGCATCAGTGTGTGTGTTCATTATGTGTCTTTGTGTGCTTTTATGAGTGAAGGCTTAGAGATAGGTTGTGACTTGACTGATGCCCTTCTCCTGATGAATCAGAGATTCTGATGTGTCAGCAGGGATGAATAATGCACACTCCTCCACTACCTCTCCTCCTCCTCCTCTCCTCTCCACCTCTTGTCTTCTGCCATTTGCCTTTCTTCTCATCATAACTGCCACATCTGAAAACATCTTTACCGCTCCTCTCCACTCCCTCTTCTTCTCCTCCCTTATGCAAAGGAGGGCAGCTCCTGCCTCTCTCGCTGTCCTCTAGTCAACCCTCTTCTCTCTGCTCCATCCGCTAACTCATTCCCATTAAGTTTCAAAGAAGTCATTTTGGGGGTGAAATTTCTGCACACTGCATGATGAGACACATTTCCTCAGCTTTCCCTGTTTGCGCTGAAAATGGCAAAATGTTGATGCATGCAGTTCGTTATCCAATCATGAGTGGAGGCATTGCAACTATTGACATGGTTTGACAGTTACACCCCTGACTGACAGGAGCCATTAATCGGACAGAGCTGACTGACAAGATGGCTGATAAAGCAGGAGACAAACTGACCAACCAGAACGAGGAGAAAGAGGGTGCAACATTTGTTTTGAAGTGCACAGTTAGCCGCTTATAAATGTTCAAATTGCAGAATATCTTTTGCACTTTGCTTGAAGCGTTTGACAAGTACTCAGGTGTAACTTCAGCTCCTGCAGTGGAAAAACTCCTCCTCAGTGCATGCAAAGTATGGGGCTTGGATGAATTAATTCAAGCTGGAAGGAGGCCAAAGTCGTACAGAGATTTTGCAGAGCGTAAAATGATAGGATTTTTCTGAGTTTATTGGAATGAAACCATATAAATGTTTATGTATGCAACAAATTGTATATATACAGTATCTTCTATATGGTTACACCTATGTAATCCGCTCTCATCAGAATCATTATGTTGAACACTGTGACAAAAGGCACAAGACCTGACATAGTGAGAAACTAGTTCTTGCGAATTTGCTTTCAGCATATCAATATTAGTCAAGATCTGTCAAATGAAAACCAAAAAAAGTTGTCCCGACATTTAGCATGCCTAGAGGATCAACTCTACCGACTTTAGTGACCTTTTGTCTTGTACGAAACCCACTTTGAATTTCATCAGCCCATTAAATTGTCATTATCAGTAGTTATCACACCCATAAAGATTATTCAGCCTGACCAAACTACACCCACTGGTAGGAAGAAAAGTTTGGAAGTCACCACTGATTGCTGAAGACTTGAAAGTAACTTATTTTACATTCAGTAAGGCACCTCTTAGGCTGATGTTTGGTGCATGTAAAATTGTAGCAACCATGGTAAACAGTTGGAGATGTTTAATTTAAACACATCTGTCCCTAAATCTAACCAAACACAAAATGACAACACTGCAAAGCAAAAGCATGATATAAACTCCCTGCTGACAGGGAGTTTTTTTTTTGTTTATTATGTTTCCTGTGACATATGTGTAATCAAGTTCTGCTCTGTGTAACTGCTATTGAGTAAGAAATAGATGATTATAAAGGGGAAGTATAGGGATGGCATCCCACCAGCCAGTGTTCAACTACTGCTTGAAACAACTTATCCTTTTCTTTAAATACCTTCACATTCATCATCAAGGTTCTTTTCGTGGTTTATAAATGTCTTAATGGTCTTGGGCTTTCTTATTTATCTGACCTGCTTTTAAATATGAGCCTTTGTGGACCCTGAGGTCCTGTGGTCTTTTAGTTGTTCCCAAAGTGAGGAGTAAAACTCGCAGTGAGGCCTCGGTGCATCTTTATGGTTATTGTCTGTGCAACAGCCTACGAGAGAACTTCGGAGCTGCAGAGACTGGTCGTACTTTTTAAAAAAGGCTGAAGACCTACCTTTTTTGCCTACCTTTTAACTATTTTTTTGTTCCTTTTAGTTTTCTTTTCTTTTCTTTTATTCATGAATTTGTTTTATTTATCAGTTCCTTTATGTGTGTTTTTTCTTGTTGGTCATATCTGCCTCTGATTGTTTTTAGGGATATTTGATCTTTATTTGATCTTTTTAATATTTTTACCTCCAGAGTTTCCTCATTGGGATCCCTTGTTGCAGGGTGGCATGAAAAGCACTTGATAAATAAGATTTGATTTAATTTATATTTGTGCAGACATTTGTGCACCAGTGCAACTTGGTTGGGTTTACCAGATTAACCCTTTGAGCCCTATGAAAATGTTAATCCTTTTCCCAGAGCCATAATAAAATGAGATGTACTCATTTTATTAGACTCAGAGGTTTACTTGAATATCTTTGGAGTCATAGTAAAGAGAGATTTGCTAAAATGTGTAATTATAAGTGTGTGTGTTGTGAAGAATAAAGAATATGGCCAACAGCACAAATTTAATATGTTTCAGGCTCACCTTAAAAAAAAAAAAAAAAAAAAAAAAAAAAAACACTTCCGGATTATCGCTATCCTTGAATTGAAACAGTTGTAGGTCTAAACCTCCATCAAATCAGTGTACAGTATGTTAACATTATATCTGCAAAGGCCAGCTCGGATGAAAATTAAGCAGAACAAAACTAGAAAGGTTTTAGTACTGACAGCTCAGGCACGGCCTCCCAAATGGCCATTTTGGCACCGTTTGATGCCATCTGTTCTCAACGCCCCCCAATTGCAGATGAATCGGGATCTCCCCCAACATAGTTACAAAGTTGTTGTTTCCAGAAACATAAAATCACTTCATCATTCTCAGGAGAAGGTGTGATACTTTAGCGTTTTAACAGAACACCTGCAAAACTTACAACATGCCCTCTAGCAGTCATTGACTAAATCCTTGTAAATCCATATCTTCTCATTAAAATTACAAATGCATACATTTTTTCTCAGTGAAAATCATCTCTTAAGGCCTTAAAATGGCTGAGATGTAACTTCACACCTTTGCCTAATTTAATATGCACAGATCTATAAATATGTAAATGAGCATGCATCTATCTCCACCGCTCAGCTGACTGCAGCCGCCTGCGCTCGACTCTGCTCGAACACTCTTGACTCTTTGGCTTGTTATTGAACAGGTAATAATGTCAGATAAACCTTGCTCTGACAAGTCCCCACCCTGCAAGTTAACAGGATGGCTTCATGATTGCAGGGCTGTTATGTATGAAGCTCTTTCTGCTTGAATTTACATTTTTAAACCATCGTTGCTTCACTGCACACAGAGCTGCATAGTCCAGGTATTGCTGCTTATTTCACTTGTTGCATGTGCTTTAGTATTTACAAAGAAAAAGAAAGAAACACCAAACTCATATGTTAACAAGGTTAAAAATGGGATTTTCTATGGACTCAGTCTTAGCATACTAAAGACTGGAACACTTAACCATTGCAAATGCATCAGCATTTATGTCAGTGTGTTACCGTGAGCACATTAGTATTCTTAGAGTAATCAGTTTGTGACAGTGCTACTTAGCGTAACCTCACCCCCAGCTAGCTTGGCTTTAATCTTAAATTCATCTTCCTGTGATAATTCCATATTATGGTAAAAATTCCCCCAACAAATGGCTTCGCTCCTTGTGTCATTTGTTCAAATCAAGTAAGCTCCCCTTCTTGTCAGCTCAGAGTAAAGAAAGATCAGAGTAAAGAGAAGGTTTTGGCACGCCTCCATATGGCAGCTGACAGTGAAGGAAAACTTTATTGCATCAGTGAAAAGCTTTGCGTCCTTAAAGACCGTTACCTTACAGGATGGAAAAGGGATGATGTCCAGGAAACTTATGGCTCCATTCCATCATCACAAGTCGTAGACAGCAAACTTAAAAGCGAGAAGATTAAACTCCCTCCGGGGTCAGCAGGAGCATTTTTCAGTCTGTGATAAGTTTGCGTGAGTTTGTGTGCATGCAGGTGGTGAGGCTGGTTGACATGGCATCTCAAGTACAGCCCTACATTTGTTTGTGGCATTTCATGAGCACTCTGTCTTCCCTGGACTGGGGGAGGGGGAGGGATGCCGGACTGGATGAAGCATGAGACGGAGGTAAGAGTAATGGCTAGTCATTCGTGGAAAGCGTCCGTGTGCAAGTCTGTTACCCTTGACATGCATTTCATCTCCTCACTTCCCCAGACACACTCTCCATCTGATTTCAGCATTGAGACGGGGGGGGACAAATGCACTTTTTCTAGCCCATTACTCCCGTTTTCAATTCTATTCACAACTTTATCGTCCCTCAAGGAGAAATTCATTTGGCGTCACAAATCTCATCTCCATCAGGAAGTCATGCAATGGCTGCTCAGTGAGAACCGCTAAGGCTGGTCACCTCTGTAGCGCATAAATAGGATTTGCTCACTATAGTTTCAGAAACAGCTGTTTTAAAAAGTTCCTAGGTTATATTCACTTAGATTTTTATTAGCCTAATAAGCAAAGCAAAAACTACTTACAGCATTTAATTCCTTTGTTTTTTGGCTCTGCATTTTACTTCAATCACTAGTTCTTCTGATGCTTCTACAACTTGACTGGAGTCTATCTGTGCCCAGTTGAATACACTGGATATAATGAATAGGGATGGGTGATATGGAGTTAAAAATGTATCACGATATTTTCTGTTTTTTTTTTTATTAATATTAATATATGCCTAATCTTAAATCTATCACTACATTCTGTCTTCAGAGCCCTAAAATAATACTAGAAGCCACTGAACTAAATCAATTAAGTTCAAGTAGTACACCTGTATTGCAAAACTTAAGTGACGGCAATCAGACAAGTTTGAAATGTGAGAACAATTTTGTTATTTATTTAAACAGCAAAAATAACTTGGCTTAAAAAAATCACAAAGCAGTGCAACTGCAAATACAACCTGATAAAATGAATTTGGTGTATTTATCGTGAGATGACAAATTGTTACCATGGGGAATTTCTTTGACGATATCGCACACGATAGCATATCACCCATCCCTAAGAAGTCTGTCCATTCATTCCTTGTCTATACCTGCTTACACCATACACATTTAATTGCAGATAAAAAAAACAAGCTTCCCTTCTTTAAAATAAATCAAAAACATTTTAAAAAACGTGGAAACTGTCCATCAGTGCTGTTTTTTAGTACCTCCAACTGCCTTGAACTAAATGCGGAGCAGTATGGCGTGTGAAATGTATTTTAATGTTCTATAGCTGCTCTCATGTTGTTGCAGAATGGTCTTGCAGTTGTGAGTTAATGAGCTCTCAGTGGAAAACTTTTCATGTGATCTTACCAGACAGGTGATACCATGGCAGCACGAATACACAGGAGGGAGGGTTTCTGGGCAAACACAACAACGTGTCTCCAGGAAAATAATAAGGATCTCACAAAGAAATTTTTACATATGAAAAAACAAAAAGAGTCTGTTAAAGATTGCAGCACACACGGCAATGAGGAAAAAGCAGACTAAAGGTGTGCGAGTCATGTTGCGCTTGTGGATTACTGCCTTTGCAATAGTTTTTAGTCTTTAAATCAATCAGCTGAATGTATTTGACGACCATCTAAAGCTTTCATTAGTGACATCCTGATTGGATAATTGTGTGTGAATGATCACTCTGTATGATGTTATTAAAACGCAGCGCAGCGTTCTCAAGGCTGCCGTTATCACTCTCAAGACAAGCTTATCAGCAGGCCTTGAAATCTGCTTTACACAACCCGACTTTGTCTTCTCGCTGATGCTAAATAGCTTAAACAGAGGGGGTAAAAATAGCTGGCATGTCTCTTTAATGAGACCCATTTGAAATATGAAGATGGTCAGGATGATGACAAAGACGTCCAGGAGGATGAAGGTGCTCTCTGTTGTCAGGGAGTCTGAGTCCTGCTTCAGAACAAGCTCTCTAATTGGCTATGGTGTGTCTCAACCAGCAGCGTGCATGTTTCCCGTATGTGTGTGTGTTGCTTCATGGATTTGAAGTATTCAGAACACATTTATTACAGCACTTTGGATTTTTGTACAGAAGTAATGACATAGCACACGCTTTAATTAGCGATTGGCCCTTTAATTGGATGATGGTACACAATGCTGCTTTGCTTATGTCAGAGCTGTTAAACAATTAGGAATGTACATGCAAATGCATAATTATGTGGACATCAGTATGTATATGCAGTTCTCTTCTGCTAGGATAAGTGTCTGCGCCAGTCTTGGCTATGCTAATTGGACAGTGAGTTGACAAGGATTCAACCATCAGCCTGTGTAATGAGCCGCTGCACAGAGGATCGGCTGCGTCTGAGGAGACGGAGGCAACACAGAGAAAGAGGTTACTGAGGGAAATTACGGGAAATGTTTGGTTGTTTTTGAGCTTTGTGTTGTTGTTTCACTTGACTCAACATTACAGAGGCGTCTGCGCACGGACATGCCCGCACCTTGTTCTTCCTCTGTTGTCAGATAACAAACTCTCACCTGTCAGGAGAAGCCCCATGCGAATCAATTTTCTAGCAACAGAAACAGTCATGTTTTATCTGGATGACGATGCTTTTTTTTTTTTTTTTTTTTTTTTGGCATTATCTCAAAGAATTCCCAAAGAAAAATCGGTTCACTCAAAGAAGCAAGTAATCCCACAGCTTATTAGAAAGCATAAAAATCATCAAGGTATTCACCCAGTTGTGTGACACATGGGTTCCATTTTGAACCCAATTTTGGACGTTTCAAGTCATGCTTCATTCCCAAATAGTCTTGATTATCTCTGCTTGCTCACCTGTGTTCATAATTATAAAGATTATGTGTTTTTAGCAACTGAAAATTAGTTCCATTGGCATTGCTTTCAAAGAAAAATCTTGACTGAATTAAATGTTCTTTGCTTTCTCCACACTTGAAGCCAGTAACCTCTTAGTGAAAAACATGATGGCTCATAGTTCCAACACATTTGTTTTTTACATAGAGATCAGAGATTAATGTTCACTCTTTTAGTGCAACATAATCTCATGCTAGACACCATGACAGCATTTCATAGAAATGTGATTTTGAAGTAATTTCCTAATTAAAAGGTAATGTTAGATCAATCTTCCTTTGTAGCAGCGCTTACTCTTCCTTTCCCCGACTCTACTGTGACCCCCTCGCATAATCTGCTCTATACTGTATTTACCATTTGGTAATTCACTTTCTGCTTAGCAGGATACAGTCCATCTGTTGCTGGACTCGTCCGAGGCCGTTCCATCCATTATGAGATGCCTGTTTATGCTGTATTCGTGTTAGTCTCTCTGACCTTGGAGCCACTTTGAGGTGCGTGGGTGTATATTTGCTTCCCCTTTATTGGGCCACAGCAGCCTTGCTCTGTCCTAGACATGCAGAGATTGAGGTCAGAGGGAAAGTTAGTTAGGTTAGTCATCCAGCCCTCCCTTTGCTCTCCATCACATATGCATGTGTCGCCCTGGCTCTGGCATGTACATGTAATGATTATAAGTGGGGCACATGCAATTTAAAAAGAAAAAAGGTGATGGAGATGTGATTGAAACACTGACGTGGTGTGGAATAATGGCAAAGCTGGTGAGCAATTTCACTGATGTGCTGATGTGGAGTAGGAAAGGCTGTCGTAGCATCTTCTCCTAATGCTGGGATTAGACTGAGGGGTTAGACAGCAAGGGTGTCTCTATAGAAAAAAAAAAATCAAAGTGTAGATTTAAGAAAATTCGCCCTGTTAGCTGTAGGTGATCAGTTAATTAAATGGTGGCCTCCAGTAAAACTCCTGCTCCCTTCCACAGAAAGCCAGAGAAATGTCTGTGGGCAGATGCTGTTTTTAGTTTCTTTGTCATTGTGAGGAACCTTAAGATTTGGGTGTAATGCTTTCATTATAATGAGAAAATCATGCCGCTTTTCTGGAGATCACATAATCGAGTATAAAAAGGAAACGTCCCACTGGAGACTCCGAGATTTGAAAGCAGTCACAGAGTGAACCCACAATGCACGCACGAATACCTGCAGATGCTTACATCAAAAAGGGAGGCAGAAAGTGTGCGAAGATGAATCTTTATAAAAATGGAAATCAAAATCTGCTTATAGCGGTGTCAACAAAAATACTGAATCAAGACAAGAAATAATCTGCCATAAACAGAAACTGAAAGGATGATATGTATTATACTCATGTCTAATCATTTGAATAGCACTACTCTAAGCCTTCCAACCCTGACCCTGAAAACAAAAAGAAACATTCAAAATTGAATAGAAAATTCCTGATTTATAGACATTTATTTAATGTTAAGCCTCAGTCATGTTGGAACCCCTCTCTTGTGAGTCAGACAGCAGCACAAAAGCCTGTCGGAAAAAAAAGACATTTCAAATAATGAAATTGAAATGAGGGTAAGAGTCGGCCAAAAACAGGCATGACCTAAAATGGAGTCATTTATGATTTCAAAAGACTTGTCTTCCAGTTGCCTTTTCCCCCTGACTCGGAGTCAAATCCTCCAAATGATTCAATTCAATGTGACATGAATTGAAAGTGGTTACGTTTAGGAATTACAGCGGTCTGGATGGCACTTATAGTGAAAATTCCTGTCAGTATCTTCTCTACACTCTTGGATCAAACAAAAATAAACTAACATTAACTCATAATAATTACAGTAAGGGTTTATGCTGCTGTTACAGTATGAAATCTCAAACTCTGATTCTCAAGGGTCACTGCTCTGTAGGCTTTAGATGTGTCCTGCTCCAACACAGCTGATTTAAGTGAAATCGATCCACAAGGTCTGTGCAGTGACTCATTAGTAAGAGTCAGGTGTGTGGTAAAGCAGGGAAACATCAAAAACCAAAATTTACAATTATTATTATTTATACCATAATATGTTGGTTTTCACTCTGTTTTTGGTTTAGTTTATGTTTAATGTCTGTTTCTTGTCTTATTTTATCACTCTGCTCTCAGGTTTTAGTTGCCAACCGGCAGGAACCATTTTTACTAAAAGTCTGAAGAAATAAAACATATTTTATATCACAATAAAGATGATTTGAAACTCCTGTTTATTTCTCAAGACTTTCAATAAAAGAACAAAGCAATTGTTGCAGGCTGAGAACATTACTATTTATGTCATGACCTGTGGGTTTTGATTCTGCTTTTTGGTTTAGTCCATTGAAGTCCTGTCTCTAATATTATATCCTCAGTCTCCTCTCAGGTTTTCACTTCAGGTTGTCTTCAATTTCAGACTGAATATTTGGTTACATCCTGTTCCCCTCATACACCTGTTCCCTTGTTGCTGATTTCCACACCTGCTCCTTCTTTAGTTATTAGTTCCTCTATATAAATACTCTTTGCTTTTATTTGGTCTTTGTTTCAGTTCTTGTTAATCCTCCCATTGCAGCACCTTTAGTGTCATTAAACAGATCCTAGTCCCAATGTCTTCCTGCTTCATGGTCCTGAATTTGGGTCTCTGTCACCTTTCCTCTAGAGTGCATGACGATTTGTCAGTATTTCTCCTGATAACACTGTTTGGGTGCGTGTTGTGCGGAGCGTCCCCTGTCCTAATTTCAGTATCCTGCATGCAGCGTTGAGCAAGCCTATGATTTAGTGGAGGTACCCAGGTCTCCAGATTCATTTACATTCAGGGCAGAGATTTGGGCGGTATTTGAGTGACAGGTGTGTTTTCTTGTCAGAGAGGAGCCTCAGATATTTTATTTCCTCTGCTAAAAATGCAACCGGGGCGGTGTAGCTCATGTCTGCAGTAAGCCGTGCTTCATCCTGTGCCTCTGATCCTCAACGTGTGTGCGTGTGTGTGTGTGTACGTGTGTGGGGGGGTGTCTGTGTGTCTGTGTGTTTAAGAGAGAGTGAAAGGAAGTGTGTGTGTATGTGAGAGTTAGTGCCAATCTCCCCCATGATGCTTTGCCATCTGGCATGTGTGTATATATGTGTGTGTGACTGTGCTTGTAAGTGTATAGTCTTGTGTGCGCATCCATTTGTGAGTCCCATTTGCCTACAGTGTCCAGGGTCATAGAAACATGAAGTAATATCACTCTGTGCCCCTCCCTGTATCTTACATGGAGCCTTCTCCAAATGTCTTCTCTCCAAGCTGGCGTATAAATCCTTATATAACCCCTGCACTTTTGTTTTTTGGTTATTTTGGTGCAGTAACTATAAAAATATTCACACAATTTTTAAAATAGTTGAAAAAGTAAAAGAGAAATCTGGGAAATTATTTGTGCTAAACCCCTGAAAAGTGTGTGGTACAAAGACAGATTTATTTCATGCTCCTATCAGAGCTTCTCTTTTTTGAGTCTGAAATAAAACTTTTATATAATTCCTTGATCATATATTCGTGTCATCACATCTATAACACTGTCCCTCGCCCGCTGGATTTTAACAAAAGGTAAAAGAACACAAAGTTCTTATCAGGTGCACGATCTCACAAGTGGTGCTGCAGAAAACAGATCTGGTCTTTCTGTGGAGTGCTCATGGCTCATGGTTGTCATGGTGACAGGCCTTGTGAGATCATCCCAACCCACTTGTTGGTGAGAGGCATCCTGGGTAAGGTGGGGGAGACACGGTGAGGGAAAAAACAAAACATGTCATCTTCGGCAGCCCCCCCAGTGGAGCAGGGGCAGGTTGGATGCCACCTAAACAATGTTATTTCATCAGCCTGATGGAGCACAATAACTGGTGTACGTTGCACCACCTGAGCTGTGGTGTCATTATCTACCTCCCTGCAATAAATAGCACATGTTTCCCCATCAATCTATCTGTCTGGCTGACCATCTGTGTTGTGACTCTGAAAAGGTAATAAGAGCAACCCCTGCTGTCCGCTTTCTGAATGCTGGGCCAAATGATCGTGGGGAGCAGGTTGTGATATCTCTGAGGGGGGACTGTAGAGACAGCATTAGACCCGAGTCATGAGGATATTCATGCCCACACTGCTTACTCCTTTTAATTCTGCTTCTGCAACAAGCAAAGTGAGCTATTGTTCTTTAGCTCCATGTCCAGAGAGGAAGAGCTTGTTGCGGTTGGATCCTTTAATACCATTAGCACAAGCGCCGACATGGCCAGACTGGCCTGGTCTGCCGCTGATTCTATCTGTTTTGGCTTCCTCCATCATCATCCACAGCTGTAGGATGTTGTAAGCCCTTTTGTTTGAACTGTGTCAATAGACCAACAACAGCTGGAGCAGCCGGTGCCGGACAGCTGGGGGAAAGGAAGAGGATTTGTATACAGGCGGGGATTAGAGTGTGTATAAAAAAAGCAAAGGAGATGAATGATAGGGCATCGTTGAATAGATGGCATCGAGAGTGGAGAGGTTAACCACGAGGGCAAGGAGGAAGCAGAGAGGGAAAAGGTGGAAAGCGATGAAAGAAAACAGGAAAGGAAGAGATTTCAGGAACATGGGGAGCAACGCCAGAATGAGATGAGGCTAAGATAGCGGATTAGTTAGAGTAGAGGGTGTGCAGCTAGGGTGGAGGTAGAGCAAAGAGGGTTTTGTCAGCAGGTGAAAGACAACAAGGGGGGGTGGATAAACTAAAAATGATAGAGAGGGTCAGAAATAGGTCACAGAAAGATAATGAGGCCCTGGCAAATCCAGCACACAGACAAACAAGGCAGACACTGCAACATCCAAGCAGTACCTAATGTTTTAGTAGCCATGTGGCTGCACACAGAACAGTGTCCCCGGTTAGATTAACACCACCAAATTGAGTTTCCGTAAGATGAGAATTTACTTAACATGCTGCCAATGGAGGCTGAATGAGCTCTGATCTGATTTTTCTTATCACGTTGTTCAATTGAAAAGGGACGCTGAAAGCTTTTCTATTCAACGGCTATTACGCAGCGTCAGATAAGGCGAGGGCAGAGTGGCAGGAAAAAGAGCCTGCATCAGATAGACAGACATGTTTTCGGTGGAGCTATTTTTAGTGTAGGAGCTGGGAGACAGTAATACATTTGAGCAGGTCATTAGCCCAATAAGTGGTTGGAGGAGTCTTTGAATATGTAACTCACCAGAAATGCCTCTTTCATTTATTAAAGGCGAGCAAAGGGCGGCCAAATCCCTGCTCCTCCATTTCTTGCCAGAGTGTCGGGGATGTCGGGGTAAAAGCGTACTTATGGGTGTTTGCACATATTTATGTGCCGATCACAGCGCGGAGTGTCACCTGTGAGTGCGTGTTATGTCTCCCCAAGAGCATATATGTTATCCTGTATTGCCACTTGAAGGGGGGCTTGTATGTGTGTGATATATGACAGGTTAACAAAGGCTCCTTTCTCATTTGGCCTCCCCACCTGCGCTCTGAAACATCGGTGGGAGAGAGAGGATGGGGGTCGGGAGAGCTTGATAAGACTGAGGAGTTATTGACTCTTAGACGCGGAGCTTCTGCACAGCTTGTCTAAATCTCTGTGAGCAGACAGAGCTGAATTATGTTGAGGCTTCCAGATGAGTCTGACTCTGTGTGCATGTGTTTATGTGAGGAAGGAGAGCAAAATACTGATGGTGACCCTCCCCCCTGAAGGTTTGGGATTAACCAGAGGGGGACATCTATTGAAGCTGCTGTTTCTGATCCATTTGCTGTTAATAAATTTGACTATATTCCTTCCAACCCCCCCTCCCCCAATCCTCTTTGTTTAAGTGTTTTCCATTACTGTGGCACACTCCGGATGTATTATTGCATTAACACTTTTATGTGCCACCAGAACACTTGAATGCCGAATGCTAAGAAGGAATTAGGCCGAATCTAAAATGAAATTATTAGTATGTCTGAGGGGAGAAAAAGAAGTCTTGAAACTGTATCATTGCTGCTCATTTCACGGCTCGCTACGAAGGGAGACTTATTAATACAAGGGCAGAATGCTGAAAACTACTTTGCAGGTTTTTTTGGCGTATATTGAGCATCAGCTCAATTGTTCTGGTATTAGTTCTTTTAGAGTTGACTTGCATAGACTGAGTCCCAAAAGTCAAAAGTGCACAAGCTCAATTGGAAGAGCAAATCCCACATTAGCATGAATTTGTCTTTGGTTCTCTTTGTGATTTTGTTTTAATTATTAAATAATCTTTCTTCATGGTACACCAGCATTTCAGAGTGATGACTCAGAGAGGGGAAGAAAAGCCTGACCTTCATTTTGTTCTGTTTGCAGAGTGCTTACCCGTGTTAAGAAAAGCCCTCTCCACGTCTCCATCATCTCCAACCAGTCCAACGGTGGTGCCATGCCAAGTAGAGTTCTAGCCCAGCACAGGCAGCCCATCCTGGGGCTCCGCCTTCGTCCATCTCCCCTGTGTCTGCTGCTGCCTTTGATCATCTTTCTCACCAGACCTTGGAGCAGCGTGTGTGGAGCACTAGGTATTAGCATAAACTACATTTTTCTTAGTATATGTGATGCACAGAAGTATGCATTTAATGTATGTAAATGTGTTAGTATATCTTCAGACTGTGTGTGTACTGTATTTGGGGGGTTGTCAGTGCATCTCAGCCTGTCAGAATATCAGCTATCAGCTCTGAAATGTGGTGTTGCTAATGTGTTTTGATAAGGCGGGAGGTCCCATCAGCATGTTCCTCATCATCTTCTTGATTACAACATTTCCACACATTTCCTGCCTCAGTGGTCTGGACACATTTGCTCAGACAGACTCAGCTGTCACTGCTCTGAAAATGTCATTCGGCTGTTTGTTTGTTTTTTGTTGTTGTTGTTTTTTAAGGAGATTAGGTACACTTCTCACCATTTTAAATGGAAATTGTCATTGTATGTTTTCATTTTGCAACTAAATTGAGGGGCCACAGTCCTTCACAGGATAAATGTGCTACAGTATCTGAAATGTTTTCACAAGCAGTGAAGAGGTAGCGTTATATAACAGCTAGCAGCTGCCCTTGGACCACCCACAGTGGGTCTCATCAGAACAAGCATTTCCTTCCTTCTTTCTTAAGAATTGAAAATGAGTTGTCTTGGAATTTTCGTAGAATTATCCAAATTTTGCGTTGTAGAATTTGTGTTTTGGAGCCAAGATTTTTTTGATAAAAAGATATTGCAAAACCTAAAACTTGGAATCAACTAAATGCCAAAAATAAATAAATAAATAGAAAATATAAAAAAGATACAAGACCAGTATTCCCTGGTACTGATAACGATACCAGTAGTTCTCACTAATATAAGCTGCTGACTTTCACATTGGGGATATAATTCTAGTAAATTTATATCATTTTTATTTTTTTTCCTCTTTACAAACAGCTGACTTCTTGTGAAATTAATGTCTTGAGAAGTCAATGTCTCTGGTTTCACTAATTCACCTCAACCTTTTCTTTTCTGTCATTTATTGATTTATTCATTTGCTTGTTTGTTTTTATTCATAAATAAATTGTGGACCAGATTTCTCTTCATTCCTATTTATGAAAAAAAACGTTGATCCTTTTTCTCCCAAGAAACTGAGAAATAGTACTTTTCCCAACACTATCGAAATTTTACTTCTTTATAATTTTACAATTTCAAACTTGACTCTTCTCAATGCCATTTTGCTTTGTGGGATCTCATAGTTGCCTTTATTATCTCTTCTTCTCATTCTGTTTTACTTTCAGTTTTTGGCTCACATGTAACCGCGAGTTGCAAACTGACTTGACAGCACAAGTAGCACACAAAGAAGGAAAGATAAATTATTAAAGGTGACTTTGAAGTCTTGAATGACCATGGCTATTTGCACTTTAAACCTTTGCCATAAGTGTTGTCATTTAAGGTAGGCAAAATTAATCATTCAACCAGGAGCTTCTCTCTAAAATTATTTTTTTTAAGGAAACTTCAATTTCTTAAACTCAGGTCCTGACTACAGTTTTGCTTCAAGCAAACTCTGGAGTTCCAATTATTTTTCTGACACACAGTAGGCTTAAAACACTACGACACCATGCCTGCTACCTGCAGTTATATCTGAGCTGAACAGCAGTCAATCATTCATTCAAATGATTACAAGTTACAAAGGTGTTCCATTAAAATCAGGCCAGTTGTGGAAAAGTGGTAGACCGAGGTCTCAGTCTTTTACAGCAGAGTGAAATCTACTATTAAAAATAGACAGAAGTCCTCATTAGTCCCTTATTTTCCATTCAGCTTTCAAGTACCTCCTGATCACAACACGATTCTGCTGAGAGCAAATCCATCCAGAGCCAATGCCTTGCAGGGCTTTTCTCTGGCTGTCAGAAGAGGCTTAAGTGGTTACTTTGCCAGTGGGGTCGTTTTTTTTCCACAAGGATTGGTGTGAAGTGCATTTAACAGAACGCAGAAAACATTTTGGATTCAACATAAAGCCAGAAAAACCTTGTTCAAGCCCAAAGAAGAACATGAAATAATCCGATAGCCGGAAGAAAGATGCTTCAGCAATGACGAGAGGGATGGTTTACTCTTGTGTGTAAATTTCTTTGAGTCTGACAGGCAAAAAATATCCTCTTCCTGCATCTAGATATGCTGTGAATAAATTTGTTCATACTGCTGCTTTTTGTTCAAGCATAAAAAAAAAAAGAAATGATGTCTCGTTATTTTGTGATATTTAAAGCGAGTGCCACTGGAGCAGCCCTTTTGTCATCACGTTATTCCAGCTTCCGCCGAATCATTGTAGGGAACTTGGAAAGTGGTCTGTGTGGTTCTTTAACAAGGAAGTGAGTGGGAAGACATTCAAACAGGCTTAAGAATCTGCCAGCAATTCCTTGATAGGCAAGGGTTTTGTTTTTTTTTTAAGTTTCTGCTCTCTCTTCAGTCAACACAGCAAGACCTCACCCACCCAGACGCAGGGGAGGGGAGGATTCAGGTT
This sequence comes from Atherinomorus stipes, assembly GCA_023101725.1. NCBI lineage: Eukaryota > Metazoa > Chordata > Actinopteri > Atheriniformes > Atherinidae > Atherinomorus > Atherinomorus stipes. Next base: position 354,424 of record JALJCO010014045.1, read on the forward strand.
GCCATGGTAAGGGTCATCCTGACTTCGCCCTGATGCATGGCAGTGATTCTGTAGCTGAAGAGGAGTTAAGCTGGGCACCATGGCAACAGGCCACTGACAGATAGAAAGGGGTGGATGCGTGAGGTTGTTTCACTGATCTGACTCAGCCACTGTGAAAAGTGTAGGTTTAGTACTGTTGGCTCAATATCACACTTGGAAATTGCTGTTTTCTTGCAGAGGGCAACTGCAGTGCTTAAACATCCCACATCACACTGCAATCACTGAAATCGTTCTCCACTGAAGCTGAGCAGGGTGTTTATTGTATCTATTAAGATCATCACAATCTAGAGCTGCAGATTCCCCAATAGGTGTTTGCACATAATCACGCCTCTGGTATTAATACATTTAAGCCAATTATATGCTGTGAATTTTCAGCCAACACTTCCCATACCTGTCAAACACTCATGTGTCATGACAGCCTGTGCAGCATGCAGTGCAGTGGTAGTCTGCCGTGGAGGAAGCAGAGAGGCAGAGAGAAAGCGAGAAAGCAAGAGAGATGTTCCTCCGAAGCCCAGCCCCATCTTTTATTTATGACCCACAGGAAGTCCTTCAGCTTGTCCTCTAGATGATACCCAGGAAGTAAGCACAACAGCAGGCCTGACCAGTCACTGACAGTGAAATGGGGTGTGGTCACTAGGGGCTTGTTGCTGGTTGTCGAGTTGGTTCGATGCCCTCTGGGATTAAAGGTGTCAGTTTTCATGCTTGTGTTTTCTTTTTCTCCCCCCATCCCCTCTCTGTTTCTTCTTCCTTCTATCTGTTTCTCAGCCTCTCCAAAGTTCACCAAGGTTCCCACCGACCAGATCGGAGTGTCAGGGGGTGTGGCATCATTCGTGTGCCAAGCCAGTGGTAATCCCAAGCCTGTCGTCTACTGGAACAAGAAGGGCAAGAAGGTCAACTCTCAGCGTATCGAGGTGGTTGTCACAGTGCACAATGTTCGACTTCCAGCATGATAAAGACAAATACATATTTCCATCCTAAAAAGATGCTCTAATTTATTAATGCATGATATATTTGTTGATGTGGAGGCTGTACTGTTGGCATAAAGAGGCATGATGTTAGATTAGATTTATTTTAAATGACTTTTTCTGTCTGTATGTGACAGAAATACTTTGCATGAAAGAGAAGTTCTGCATTTTTCAGTGAAATACAGATCAATATCATCCTCATGTTTGTTTACTGAGTATATAGTAAGATCTGTTGGTTGATAAGCTTAAAGACTGGCAGCAGGGGGAAGCAGCTGGTATGTCCAAAGCCAAACACAACATGAAAATATTAATGCTGCATCTTTAAACCTGTTTTTTTCTTGTTGGTTTGAAGGAGGCATATCGTGCTTTTGCAATTTTTTTCCTCTTTCGTTGAACAAGTCATGTGTTTTGCACATAACAGATCTACAGTGTCACAAATCCCAAAGTTGGCACCCAAGGGAGTGAATCTCTCCGAAAGACGACACTGTCTGAACTGTTTTATTTGAAGTTCAACATTTTCTTCCCATCACTTGTCTACTACACTATATAAAACTTTTGCATAATGCTGAATAAATTGCCATACTTCAAACAGAGAATGCGTAGCTGCCTTGAGGCTCATCTATGCTCCCTTTATACATGTAAATCGGTTAGTCCATGTCAAATGTTGTCAAACGTCACTGCCCACATTCTCCAGTTTGTGTTTTACATCACCACGGTTAGGCAACACATCCTCTAGAGGACAATTCAGAGTTCAGAGTTCGCTTCTGAGTTCCAGTTTTAGTTTATGCAGTATAGTAAACATGGCAACGGTGGAGACCATAATAATGCACGGTCTCAGAAAGTGTAATAAAAAGAAAAAGCACAGTGAAGACTGCAGCGGTCTGCGTGGCTGTAAAATAAATCATGGTTTCCTCTTTGTTCCTTTCACTGGTTGCGTATGAGCAACACTGCACAGAACTGGTGCCCGTAATACTGGCGCGTGTTAGCCTTGCTTTGCTAAGTTGCTCTGTCTTACTGCCACTGTTCAACCATGTGCAGTATATTACAGTGATATAATGTGGTAATTACAACCTTCAGGTGGTGATATACGATCATTATATACTTTTAACAGTCAAGATAGCACTGTAATCCTGCTGCCAGACCTTACATTAAAGTAAGCTAAAGACTCCCTTGCTGCAGTGTCACAGCATGAGAGTTGTATAAAAATTCTCAGTTAACCATGAGCAAGAGCCCCAAACTGTTTTAATCTTATGACTGTTTGACAGGGATAAATTGTTGTATAAAACATCGGCCAGTTCCTTTAATTAAAATTCACCTAATTCTTTTGGCTATTTCAAGTTAAGTATAGGCCTGACTGTAACTTGATGCATGACATTATTCTTAAACACATTGCATTTCAACCAGGAGACCCAGAGCAACCATCCATGTTGGTAAGTACTGTAATCTACACAACTGAAATGTCTCTTTGCAAGTTACTGCTTCCCCCCACTCACTCCAGGACTGTGTGCACAGGAACATATACTTTCAATTTTTCTTTGAAGAAAAATAAATTAGATAAAGATGCTCTGAAAAAAGTTGATGTAGTTACTTTCATAATAATGGAAACACAAACTACTCTAAAATGCTGACATGCAACATTACTGTATAGAGAAGTTTTGTGTTTCAGCAGCAGTATGTAACAATTTACTCTGCTGTGACTAATATGTCTTGTTCTGTAATTTTGTGGCTGTCCAGACCATAGAGTTTGATGAGGGTGCAGGTGCTGTGCTGAGGATCCAGCCACTCAGAGCACCCCGAGATGAGAACATCTACGAGTGTGTGGCACGCAACAGTGAAGGAGAGGTGTCTGTCACTGCAAAGCTGTCCATTATCAGAGGTAAGGCATATACACACGCGCATACTCATTATCCACTTGAGACATGCTTTCTTTTCACGTGCGCACACCTTACTGCAGCTGTCAGTCGTGCTTGGCTGGGCTGTCAGTTGCAGATGTGACTATAGAGTGATGCCACACCCTGCCTGCACAGCAGGCTGCTGTGAACTATTCTTTTTATAGTCACTCTGTGTGTGGTCGAGCATGATCTGGACACAGAGAGGCCCAGTTATATACTGGCCCAGAGGTATTTCAGCTTTCCAGCTTGCTGTGATCACCGGGCTTTTTAGCCCAAGTGAGGATGTTAATCTGCTATTGGCTTCTAATGTTGCTGTCATCTTGGAGGAAAACCTACCTCATCAGGTGCTCCAGCATGGTATGAGCTGAAGTCGCAGCATGTGGATGTTAGCATGGGATCTGAGAAATGGTCTTTCGCCTTGCACAGCTGGAATGGATGAAGAAAAAGAGTGTGGCTGCTTGGGTTGGATCTTAGCGAAGAAAATTCATGGGGGTTAGGCCTTGGTTTGGCAAACAACCCATTCTTACCAAGAGTAATTGAGGAGGAAATGGGGGGAAAGGGGGGTGGTGGAGGAGTATGATGGAGAGTGAGAAGGTGGAAGCAAGTTGAGCAACACAACAAGATGGTGTGAAACAATAAAAATGAAATGGGATGTTGGAGGAAATGAGGGGAGGGGGAGGGGTAGTAGAGCAGAAGATGGATGAGGATTGTGGAGTTGGCAGGGCTATGTGGTAAGCAGAAGGCTGGTAGCCCAGGGAATAGACTCCTGTCCATCTGTTACCCAACCCATCATCTCTGCACACACAGCACCAATCTAAAGCACATTACCTCATAACCTACACCTCAAGGGTGAACCTCCCAGTGTGTGTGAGGTCCTGTGTGTTTCTGCCTCTGGTTGTGAAAACTTTTCCGTCACTGAGTGCCGCACACCCTGACGAACCCATCCCTTCTTTAACAACAGAAGGATCCGCCTGTGAGAACAGAGGACAGGGCATCAGTAAATGAAGCAAAATTTAATCATAGCTGTCAGACAATGGTTAAAGAAGTTCCCTGAATCGTGATGAACAGATGGTCTGTATGCAGACAAGAGAGGCCATAGTCTAGTGTTCCTCATGTAAAATTACTACACTGTCATTATATTGTAAATATTAAGGTTTAAGATATTTAGATCATGTATATTCCTCAACCATCAGACTTTGACAATCTTTTTGATTGTTTTTTTAAATATATATATATATTTGTTTGTTTTTCATTCATTCAAGTTTGCATGATCAATTAGTTTAAATATATCAACCTTAAAAGGCTGAGAGGCAACAGGATACAAAACCAGGATTTAAACCAGAGCTTTGACACCTTTTAAACCCATCCTTGCTCCATTATCTCATGCAGGAAATTAAGAGGAATTAAGAATTATATAATCTGAGAACTAGATGGTTTGTACAGATTATTTAATTCCACACAAGCTCATGTCACATTACATGCATGTTTGATGGTTATCCAAGGACACCAGAGGGAAGGAATAGCTCAAAATCCCAAGTTTTTATTTAAAAAAGCAGAGTTGAATGACAACTGGCACGGGGGAAGCAAAGGTAAAGTCAAAATGATAGCCTAAAACAAGAAATTGAGAGGGAATTACAAAACTAGGAAACACTTCAAATTAAACAGATAATCCAGCACAGATGGTACTAGAAAAAAAATGGAGCATACTAAATCATCTAAATGAAGGACACACACACACACATACCTACTCGCAAAGGCAGACACAGGTGGAAGAAATTGTGCAGGTGAAGACAATTAGCTCAACAAAAAGGTCAGAATTGAGCTAAACAGAAGTGCACCGAAACAAAAATGTTAAAAATAACAACAAACAGAGAGAGAAAAAAAACAACTCCAAACCGTGATACAATGCTGAAAAATAAAGATCATCTATGCACCCGCTAATTTAAGTATTTTTTACAAGTCAAGGATTATCGGTCCGATTATTTGACAGTTTCTTCACATACTTACTATGGAGGACCAGAAGAGTCACTGAAAAAGCAATCCAGCATTTTGAAGATGATTAATTGATTGTGAAATAAAAATATAAAATTTAAATAGGATTTCAAATCAAACAATTAATTTGTACAATAAGAAATCAAATTTCAAAAGCATTTTGTAATTTCACATTTTAAATTGAAATATAAAAGATTATTTGCATATTGTATTCATTAATTCATTATTAAATTCTGTCATTTGAAAAAGGACTTTTAAATTAAATTTTAAAAGACATTTAAAACCTGTTTTAAAAAACATTTTAAAATTCTATTTTGAAAAGGATTTTAAAAACTTTTATGAAATAGCATCTTCAAATTCTTTTCATTTTCTTTTTTACAGAGGGACCAGGAGAGTCACTAAAAAAGCAATACAGCATTTTGATGATGAGTTATTGATTGTAAAATAAAGATATACATTTTGAAATAGGATTTCAAATTAAACAATTAATTATACAATAAGAAATCAAATTTAAATGCATTTTTGTAAATTCACATTTTAAATTGAAATATAAAAGATTATTTGCATATTGTATTCATTAATTCATTATTAAATTCTGTTATTTGAAAAAGCATTTTCAAATTATATTTTAAAAAGAATTTTAAAATCTTTTTTGAAAAGCCTTTTAAAATTCTGTTTTGAAAAGAATTTTAAATCTTTTTTTAAAAAGAGTCTTCACATTCTTTTCATTTTCTTTTTCCCCTCTCATTTTCAAATCCTTTTTGCAATCGCATTTCCTTAATCGTTTTCCCTCTCCATTTAGCGATTGCGTGACCCTTCTGGGCCCTGTGCAGAGTGAAAAGCAAAATAGAGCAATCCTCGCGCTCATCGAATGTAACCTGCTCTCTCATTGGTTGGACGGCCACACTTGCATCACGACAACTTGGCGGCCTGTGCTCGCGCCAATATTGCTCCTGGAGCGTTGCCGCAGTCCCCTGCAGACACGGGGCACAGTGAGGTTACATACGTGTAATACAGCATACTGTTTTTCCAAGATGTCTAACCCCGGCTTTACACCTGGTCCGTGACGTGAGCGCAGCGCAGCGGCTTTGCTGCGACTTCCCCGGCGCGAGCATTTACACCGTTCACTGTGCGGCCGCGCAGCGCACGCGCGAGTGCACCAGCTGTTGTTGATTGGTGACATCACGAAATCACGAGAGGGCTGCTAGATCGCCTGTGATTCTCATCCAAATGGTTCATTTTGTCCACATGTTCATGCGTCATGGTTCCTTATTTCACTGTAACCTCATGGACACGGAGATGCTGTCATGTTCAGGTAGTTCAGCAGTTTAAAAGCTGCACAGTGGCTTTTGTTTAGGAAGTTACCGGATATTTTACACTGAACCTGTGTCTGACTTCCTGTCTGGTTCGATCTGAACTACTGATATTGACGCGGTGTCGGTGCGTGGAGCGTCAAAAATAGAGCTGGCGCATATCTGTAGCGCAGCGGCACGGCATGCCGGAGCGACGACGGACCGCGCCGCAGCGTGACCCCGGCTTTACACCTGGTCCGTGACGTGAGCGCAACGCAGCGCAGCGGCTTTGCTGCGACTTCCTAGGCGCGAGCATGTACACCGTTCACTGTGCGGCCGCGCAGCGCACCCGCGAGTGCACCAGCTGTTGTTGATTGGTGACATCACGAAATCACGAGAGGGCTGCTAGATCGCCTGTAATTCTCATCCAAATGGTTCATTTTGTCCACATGTTCATGCGTCATGGTTTTTTATTTCACTGTAACCTTGTGGACACGGAGATGCTGTCATGTTCAGGTAGTTCAGAAGTTAAAAAGCTGCACGGTGGCTTTTGTTTAGGAAGTTACCGGATATTTTACGCTGAACCTGTGTCTGACTTCCTGTCTGGTTCGATCTGAACTACTGATATTGACGCGGTGTCGGTGCGTGGAGCGTCAAAAATAGAGCTGGCGCGTATCTGTAGCGCAGCGGCACGGCATGCCGGAGCGACGACGGACCGCTCACGCGCCGCAGCGTGAGCAATATGTTTCACACCATTGATTACATGGGCGCGATCCGGTGCGCAGGGCGCGCCGCTGCGCTGCGCTCACGTCACGGACCAGGTGTAAAGCCGGGGTGAGCAATATGTTTCACACCATTGATTACATGGGCGCGATCCGGTGCGCATGGCACGCCGCTGCGCTGCGCTCACGTCACGGACCAGGTGTAAAGCCGGGGTAAAGCCGGGGTTAGACATCTTGGAAAAACAGTATGCTGTATTACACGTATGTAACCTCACTGTGCCCCGTGTCTGCAGGGGACTGCGGCAACGCTCCAGGAGCAATATTGGCGCGAGCACAGGCCGCCAAGTTGTCGTGATGCAAGTGTGGCCGTCCAACCAATGAGAGAGCAGGTTACATTCGATGAGCGCGAGGATTGCTCTATTTTGCTTTTCACTCTGCACAGGGCCCAGAAGGGTCACGCAATCGCTAAATGGAGAGGGAAAACGATTAAGGAAATGCGATTGCAAAAAGGATTTGAAAATGAGAGGGGAAAAAGAAAATGAAAAGAATGTGAAGACTTTTTTTAAAAAAGATTTAAAAATTCTTTTCAAAACAGAATTTTAAAAGGCTTTTCAAAAAAGATTTTAAAATTCTTTTAAAATATAATTTGAAAATGCTTTTTCAAATAACAGAATTTAATAATGAATTAATGAATACAATATGAAATAATCTTATATTTCAATTTAAAATGTGAATTTACAAAAATGCATTTGAAATTTGATTTTTATTGTATAATTGAATTGTTTAATTTGAAATCCTATTTCAAAATGTATATCTTTATTTTACAATCAATAACTCATCATCAAAATGCTGTATTGCTTTTTTAGTGACTCTCCTGGTCCCTCCGTAAAAAAGAAAATGAAAGAATTTGAAGATGCTATTTCATAAAAGTTTTTAAAATCCTTTTCAAAATAGAATTTTAAAATGTTTTTAAAACAGGTTTTAAATGTCTTTTTAAAATTTAATTTAAAAGTCCTTTTTCAAATGACAGAATTTAATAATGAATTAATGAATACAATATGCAAATAATCTTTTATATTTCAATTTAAAATGTGAAATTACAAAATGCTTTTGAAATTTGATTTCTTATTGTACAAATTAATTGTTTGATTTGAAATCCTATTTGAAATTTTATATTTTTATTTCACAATCAATTAATCATCTTCAAAATGCTGGATTGCTTTTTCAGTGACTCTTCTGGTCCTCCATAACTTACATGATCTACTACAGCCTTATAGCTATATAGTGCAGAATAGATCATGTCATCCAAAAGTGCTGTTAAGTGCAGAAAGGGTGCAGAAATTGTGCCTTGGTCAGACTTTTCTTTTTTTTTCTTCATAAAAAAAAAAGATGGTTCAACAGAGAAAATGCTCACCAACCACCGGAGTAGAAAGGAGGCTTTCCATTATTGTTCAAAACCCCTTTCCACTGAAAACTCTTTTCATTTCCTGATGGGTTTCATCTCGTCGTTTTTCTAATGGTTGACTGAGACTAATAGCGTGTCGTGCAGCGTGAGGGGCTTGTGGCTGGCCGCAGGATATCTGCTGCTGCTCTAGAGGCTGCCTAAAGGATGGAAATGTGGTAGGTAGTGGTCGAGGAGATCCTTTTTTTGTGCCTTTATCACCATCATCACACATCCCATTATCTTCTCTTCTTCCTACATTTCCCCCTCCCTGCATCCCTCTGCTTCTGGCTTCAGCTGTCTTCTCTTTGGCCCACAGCGATATCCTTTTATAATTTCTTCTCTTTTGTTTTATTCATCCTTCTGTTTTTTTTTAACTTCACTGTCCATCCAGCCTCTCTGTAGTCCTCCCGTTGCATTTTTTAGGCTCTTTGCTGCTCCACCCGCCTCCTCTCTATCAAAACTCCTCTTTTCTATGGACACTGCAGTTGTGTTGTTCTGCTTTTAGGAGACAGGAATATCTGCAGTTCTGCATGTTTGGAAACCTCTGGTGGGCGAGGGATTCTCATTACTGCAGCGCAGCATATGTGTGTGCGCATGTTTGTGTACAACTGTGTGCGTGTGTGAATTCGTGCACATCTTCCTTCGTGGATGTGTGTAAGTGCATATATTTCTGTGCGTGTATGTGTGTGTGTGCTGGGTTTGTGCAGAATAATCCTGATTATACTCACCTCCCAGTGTCCCATTTTAGGAGAAAGGGAGGTGAGGAAAGGGGGAGGAAGAGGGTGAGAGAGAGAAGGGGGAGGAGAGATGTTCTGCCACCACCCTTCATAAGAACAACAGAGTCAGATCAGTGATTCCCCCCAGGCATCGGCTGCATTGGCAGGCCGGCGGCTCAACCAGCATTTCAGCCTGAAAACAACTGAGAGTACCAACTCAGCCTTCAAGAGGATTACGTTCCTTGAGTGGAGAGCTGTCTCTTTCATCACATACCCTCATCTTCACTTTTTATCCCCTCCTTGTACTTTTTTCTTTTCCTCGCACTCTGTTCTTCTTTCATGTTGTACATACATGAGTGGTGCATGTCATAGCAGCATATTTAGTCCCTGACTGCTAAAGTAGGGCTCAGGATGACGAGGACATGTGGGGGTTTTTGGTGTGATTGATCTATGATGCTAAGGCTGAATTTGCATTGTATTGTGATCTATTATCATAAAGGTCTATTAGCATTTAAAGTGCTCCCCTTCAGCCCTCCTGCAGTCTATGGGAGTCAATGCATTAGAGTCTCTGAAGACTGCTGAGTGCTGGCAGATTAATCCTGAATCAGGCCGCCTGAGATCCGCTTTTATGCTGGCTTCTTTCATGCACATTGCCATTTCCCACCGAAATGAACTGAAATATGAATAGGCAACCTGTTTCTTAACAGTTCTGACTTTGTGTGTGTGTGCAAGGGAGGCTGAGAGCATCATTTTCAGTGTATAGGGTGTAGGGGGAGAGAAACACAAAGAAACACAGAGAAAGAAAAACCCTGGATTCATGTTTGTTTATTTGTTTGCATCATATGCATTATGCGTTTGACTCTTTGGTTGTGTGTCTTTCCACACTGCGACTAATGTGTGTGTGTGCGTGAGCACATAGACACACAAATTGCATATTTGCCCGGATCTGGTTGGCTTCGCTGACTGGTTTTGGGCACCAGGCCTGATTGCCCTTCTGCAAATACAACAAGGCCAAAATGTACACGCTCAACCTCTTGATACACACAAATACACACAAACACAAAGCTCCGGGGAACAATGCAGCCCCGTGCTTGCCAATGTTCCCCGAAACACTGTTGACACACACACTGTTTGTGTACACATGGCGCATTTTTTCGTAGGCCGTCTTATCAATTTAACCAGGAGATGAAAAATTAGCTTGACTTTTGTGCAGCAGTGTTTGCGTTTGATGAATGATTCATTTGGTGAAAAGTGTGATCAAGGCCATGCCCGCAGTATCTATTTCAAGCGGTCGCTGACTCATCCAGGAACTGGCAGGATACCTGTAGCGTGCCATTCTTCTCTCTTGTGAACTGTACTTAAGAGTCCAGTAGAGCTAACTGTCCGCTGGTTTATCTGCATCTACGGGGCAGAGAGAGTCTGTTGCTGCGTGCTGGGGGACGTATTTATCTCTTAGTGTGTCTTTTATAACAACAGTTTACTGGACTGACTAAACAATGCTTGCCCTTTTAAAATGTTTTGGCATGACTTTTCCCTCTGAGGGTGCACATTCGCTGAAGGACAGCCAGGTTAGAAGCAACACAAGCTTTTTTCAAAGTACTCAAAGGTTGCTTCAGACTGTTTTGGCTTATTTAAAAGACCTGCATGGATCAGACATACCATAATGATGACAAAGAGTGACGTTGGAGGGATTGCAGCAGATAAAATGAAGTCCTCTTTGGCTGCATCCGCACCAAATCTTGCCATGAGGCTCTACCTGCAGGGTCGTGCAGAGGTTTAATGTGCTTCAGAGAGATGGTGTGTATGTTATTTGGAGTTGGTTGGTAGCACTTTTTTTTCCTTGGTTGATCTTGATAACCTGACTCCGCCAGATGGCTTTGCTCCCGCATATCCATCTGGAAATCATCTGTTAGAGTAGTTTTTTGGGAAGGGGCGAAAATACCGGTTAGCTGATTGGATAAGGCATCTGTCTATCACCACCTATGTTGGTGATAGACAGGCCAAATCAACCAATCCGATCAAGGACGTATATGACGTACTAACAGAGCGACGACGAAAACACAATCACAAGCCAGGGTCCTCTTGTTGCTGCCGGCAATGGCTCGTTAGCTCAGCAAACAAGAAACATGTCGGCAGTAATTCCAATAAAACTTGAGCGATAGCCACCCTGATGTTAGCTTCATCTGCTGGAGCCACCATGTTTTTTAGACTGAACTGTTGCTTCTCGTTGCGTCACACCTCAACCCGCCTCAAAGCCAATGCTGATTGGACGTTCGTTTGGTGAACTCCATCAAATTCTCTTCAATGGAAAGTAGCCAGACTGATCTGCGAGTGAAAACCTGAAGCTCCCGAGATCAGGATGGTCTCACGAGGCTATGATCTTGAGCCTTTCTCTGAATATTTTTAATGGCAGCAATTGAATTAATATTTAATTTTTAAGTAAAATAATGAATATAACACAGAAGCACAATATTAAAAAGAACTGCATTTGTTTTTTTTGTTTTTTTTTTTAAGTTGGAGCCAGAGGCATTAGAGCACTGTACAGTATACTTAGGTTTACCTCACATCTGTTCAAGGTGGAATTTTTATAATTCTGAATAATTAATGACAATGCACCATATTTTATTTATTACAAAACCTGTCCACTGTTCTGATCTGAGTTCAAATGTTCACACTGATGTCATGACTGCACCCGTTTCAAGTTTGTTTGGTTTTTTTTGTACTTTTTGTAAAAGTTCAGACTAAACAGTAATTGATAAACATCCACTAGCTTTTAAAAGCATTATCCTTTCTGTCTTAATGGGGTTTTGTTTCTTTATTAGAAAATTAACAAGAATGAATGAAAGAATTATCAAAATGCCAGAGTAATGAACAGAATTTATTTAGGCTGTGCTCACAATACTGACCCAAAAGCTAATATAATGCCTTGTACCTATACCCCAGAGATTATTTGGTTGATAAAAGGTGTTTATCAGTTTGTCCATATGATAGAAAATTACCATAAAACTTAAGGGCAGGTTGACATTAATACCAGAGGTGTGGCCCAACTATTCGGTGATTAACTTTTTTTATGTCAGTCCTGATCTGGATCCAAGATACTTTTCTTTTTCTTTTCTTTTTTTTAATGTTTGCATTGGTTGTTTTCTAAACAAAAAAAAGAAAAACAGGAGCTTATTAAAAGATGAAAAGGGTATAAGATGATCATTTTCCTTCTTTTTTGAAAGCTAAAAATAGGGGGGAAAACGCTTAAGCAGCAATATGATATATCTGATGGTTCCAGATTGACAAATCTGAATGTTTGGTATTTAAATCTATCTAGGTTTTGAGCCTGATAAAAAGTAGTCTTGGGTGAAAAATTCTCCCATTTATTGAGTAAAGCATTTTTCCCACAGGATGGCAACATATCTATCTGTTTATTAAACTCTCCCTGTTTCTTCAACTTCTCCATAATTTTGCAGTCCAAGGTCCACCCACACTGTCATCAATTGCGGCAATAATAAAGACCTGACCAGAATACAGAGCCAGACCACCTACAGATATGCACTCTCACACACCCAAACACACACACATGCACATATGCTGAACCCTGTGCAGTGGTGCGCTCTAATTAACAGCCAGGGAGTCCATGTAGTAGTAGCCAGCGGAGTGATAAAAAGACCATCTGAACTCTCACAGGAAAGAGGTGAGATCAGGGGAGGGCAATGAGGAGCAGATGTAGGCCTCGCATATTCCTCGCCTCGGGGGAAGCAGCCTCCTGACCTACCCATCGATCCCTCCTCTCCTTCCTTTTTCGTCCCCCTCTGTCTCATCAGTGGTCATACCACTGTCCTCCATTCAGGTGGATCATTAGCATTGATCAGTTGGGGATGGTGGGGAGGGGGAGGCGAGGGGGGACTAAACTTCTTGCAGTCTGCCCTCTGTTTTCTGTTGTCAGAAGGTTGGTATGGGGTCTAATCACGACAGCAAACATCCTCATCAGGCAGGTTCTCTGAGCTTTGATTCCCCTCATAGCTTATGTGGCGTTTCCCCTCAGCTTCCTCCTCACAGCAGCAGCAGCAGCAGCAGCAGCACGGTGTGCCTGTCCGACGGGGTGTCTCCAGTGCTCATGGCTCTGGAAAGAGAGAAGGAGAGTGATAGATCCTCTCTCCACTCAGCCTCTCATCCCCATCACAAAGTGTGAGGGAACAGATGGTATGTGTCTGTCATGTGGTTAGGTAACGGGGGGTCCGGAGGAGGAGAAGAGTGGAGGAAAAACACAGACAGTCGATGTGGTCGTGGATTGCATCTTGGACTGTGTTTAGCCACAGATTGACTGTGATGCTGGGCACACTTTCAGCAGCTTTTGTTGTGCCTGACAGCAAAGAGGTTCCAATGAGCTTGATTTATTAGCCTCGCAAAATGCAATCTAAATAATTCTTTAATTTTTGTGGGAATATAAAATGATATTTCTAGGTTATTGAGGAGGCGTGTGTGTATGTGAGAGAGAAAGATGGAGCGGTTAAAAGGACAAGGAGAGGAATAAACAGGTGGGCTGATGGATGCTTGATTACGTGTCTGGCCATCTGGACTCTTGTCACCGAGATCCTTAATCCCATTCACCAGAGAAAGTGTTTGTGAGTGTGTTTGTGTGTGTGTGAGATAGAAAGCAACTGCTTCTCTGAGCACACCTTCATATTTATGTGTGGACGTGCCACAGAACATTATTTTGAACATCACTGAAGTCTGTGAAGATGCTAATGTGAACAGAGCTATAAGAGCAAATTTGCACGCACATATGCACACACACGCTTATCCACTGCCCCCGACGTAATCAGACATATCCAGACGCATCCCAGATCGGCCTCTCTAATCGTTGGTACATTTTAACAATTACTGCTAACAAGTCCTTATTACCCCCAGTGCCCTGCCCCTCCCCTTCATCCCAGCTTCTAATTGCTGCTGCTGTTTCTCAACAGCTCTCTGCATAGATATTAGACAAGAATCATTACCAGCATCTAACACAGAGCCACATGTTTTAAAACCTACAGTTCACCACTACAGCCATCAAACAGCTGTGTTTTCTAGGTTAGTAATGCACCATTTATATGTGTGTGTGTGTGTCTGTGGGCATGCGTCGGCACTTAAGTAACTCCTGCTAAGTGGGCGTTGTGTTTATACTCCTCTGGAAGCAGCCTGTCAAACACACACAAAAACCTAGCTGGGTTTCTTCCCGCCTGCTAGATCACCTAATGACTAGCTAGCGGCAGGAATAAGCCTGAGGCTTTGATCACGAAGGCTATCCTGGCTCTGCTGTCTGCTGCAGTATCTCCACTTTTCAAGGGTCTGCAGATGTTAAAGGGAGGAACAGTATCTCTCACATCACTGTGTGTGTGTATGAGAGAGTGAGCAAGTCCTTTGTTTCACCACAGATGAGAGAAAGTAAAGAAGGAATGTATAACAGAGCTGACTGTGTTTCAGTGCAGGCGGATAAACTAGTTTGTTGTTCCTGAGGAAAACTACAGGTTCACTGTCCCAAACAAGACCAGTCTGACAGTGCATACATCTGCTTAACCCGCATATAAAAAATTGATCCAAATGTGGATCTGGATTTATGGAAAGAAAATAAAATCACCTCTAAGCTAGGCCAGCCCCTTGCCTTTGGCAAATCTTTACATGGTGTGTAATAGAGATGTGACGTTCATGACCGAATCGATTCTTTTGAACGGCTCTTATGCAGCAAATGAACAATGAGAATCGAACCTCAGTTAGGAGCCGTTCATATGAGAACCATTCTTTTTTTTTTTTTAATATACAAATTGCCCACGCTGTCTTCACGTGATATTTGTGTTCCATCATGGGAGTCTGATCTCCAACACAGTTCATTCATGTGAATGCATCTATGGGCAGAAAGAAAAAAAACTCAAATGCTGTCAGTTCCAAAACATAAACTGAAATTTGCACCGATGTAGCTCAGTATATTCCTTTTTAGGCCCGAGCACCGAAAGGCGGTGGAAGGCCTATTGAAATGCAAATGTTTATTATTCTTCTTCTTCTCCCAAGAAGTGCATTTTTGGGGGCCTGAACATGCTCAAAGTCTCACCAAATTTTGCCTACCCCCCCATTGGAATGCGAACAATTTCAGAATTTGCCATTTTCGTGAACGCTCGGGCAAAACTGCGCTCTAGCGCCACCTTTTGCAGGAGCCCCAGAACTGCATGTCACCGATTTTTACGAAACTCGGTACACTTGTTTGACATGTCGGGGCGGACAAAAAAGCCTCTTAACGTCGTGGTGAAAAGTGTACAGGAAGTCGGCCATTTTGGGTCAAAGTCGCCATTTTGGCGTTTCACTCACGTCGCATTTGCGTTAACTCCTCACAAACCGCAAATGGTACGGTCATCCCGATGGTCTCTTTGTGTTCAGAAGGCATGTGACATTTCTAGTTGTGCTCTGCATTCAGAAATCTGTAAGCGTGTGGAGGGGGCGGAGCCTTTAAGTTGACCTTCTCGCCATGAAACACGAAACTGATATAACTCGGGCATAAAACCAGATATCTGCACCAAAATTGCTACGTGTGATGCTGGTCAGATGCTGAACACACCTATATGACCATTTCCGGTTTTCGCCTTAGCCACGCCCCTGGGGACAGGAAGTGTCACTTTTCAGTGTTTGGGGACCAGAACTTCAATGATGAAGCCGATGGATTTGAAAGTGCTTCCAAACGTGTCAAACCCTTCCACGATGCCACAATAAAAAACTCAAGTGGATACACCAAATGCAACCATGGCGAATATCAGCCCAACGCCATGGAAACAGGAAGTACATGGAAATGAAACAAAGAAAGGTCCGATCTCCACCAAACTTGCTACAGATGATGATCGTCATCCCCTGAACTCATTCACGTGGAGATATTTCGGATATCTTAAAAAATGGCTCAATAGCGCCCCCTAGAAATCTTCAAATGATCAGCCCCGCCCACCACAATGACCCACAAGCATAAAATTTGGCACAGTGGTGGAACATATCAGGACCTACAAAAAACCCTCTTGGACCATTTGGATTAATACGACAGGAAGTCGGCCATTTTGAAAAAAGTGCCATTTTTCTGACGATTTCTTGATGACATATTTGCGTTAACTCCTCAGAGACCGCTAATGGTACAGCCATCACGATGGTCTCTTTCTGTTCACAAGGCACGTGAGATTTCTAGTTGTGCTCTGCATTAAGAAATCTGTAAGCGTGTGGAGGGGGCGGAGCCCAAAAGGTGACCTTCTCGCCATGAAAAACGAAACTCATATAACTCTGGCATAAGACCAGATATCTGCACCAAACTTACGTACCAAACGTACGTATGATGCTGGTCAGATGCTGAACACACCTATATGACCATTTCCGGTTTTCACCTTGGCCCCGCCCCTGCGGACAGGAAGTGCCTGGAAATGAGACTCGGATGGCCACCTCTTGATCAAACTTGGCACAGATGATGATGTTCATAACCTGATCTCATTTACATGGACACATGTTCCAGAATTTTTACTGTGGCTCTACAGCGCCCCCTACAAACCTTCTAATGATCATTTTGGGCTACCAGATCGACCGACGACCATGAAATTCAGCACCCTGGTAGAACATGAAACAGTTTACATGGACACTTGTTCCTGAAGTTAAAATGTGGCTCCACAGCGCCCCCTACAGAGCTTCTAATGATCATTTTGGACTACCAGAACAACCGAAGGCCATGAAATTCAACACACTGGTAGAACATGGACAGATCTTTCAGAAATTTATATGTGGCTCTACAGCGCCCCCTGCAAACATTCAAATGATCATTTTGGGCTGCCAGATCAACCGAAGGCCATGAAATTCAGCACACTGGTAGAACAGGACACAGATAACATTGAGACGTGTTCCAGTAGTTTAAATGGGGCTCTACAGCGCCCCCTAAAAACTTCAAAAGATCATTCTGAGTTACCACATCAACCAAATGCCATGAAATTAGGCACACTGGTAGAACATGAAACGGTTTACATGGACATATGTTCCTGAAGTTTAAATGTGACTCTACAGCGCCCCCTTACAAACCTTCAAATGATCATTTTGGGCGACCAGATCAACCGAAGACCATGACATTCAGCACACTGGTAGATCATGACACGGATTACATGGAAATATGTTCCAGAACTGTAAATGTTGCTCTATAGCGCCCCCTACAAACCTTTAAATGAGCATTTTGGGCTAACAAAACAACCGAAGTCCATGAAATTCTGCACACTGGTAGAACATGGACACATTTTCTAGACGTTCAAATGTGGCTCTACAGCGCCCCCTACAAAGCTTCAAATGATCATTTTGGGCTACCAGAACAACCGAAGGCCATGAAATTCAACACACTGGTAGAACATGGACAGATCTTTCAGAAATTTATATGTGGCTCAACAGCGCCCCCTGCAAACCTTCAAATGATCATTCTGAGCTAACACATCAACCAAACGGCATGAAATTCAGGAAACTGGTACAACATGACACAGACTACGCCGTGCATAGGCCTGAGCGGCGCCAGAGGTGCGAGGGCCTTCATCGCCGCTTGCGGCTTTAATTTTTCTTGTGTTTCTTCTATTCTTTATTAGCCCTTATTCTTACATATTGTAAGTTTTTGCATTACTAAAATGATCTTGAGTGGAAAATTTTTAAGCAAAGTTGTTTTGCATGGAAGTTCATTGCCGCCAGCTCAGTTTTTGTTGTGCTACAAAGTTTTTGGGTGAGTAAAATTAGTGATCTTACTGTACTGTCAAAGCACGGGGACATGGAGCTGCTTTATAAAACACTTACAATGAAAACAAGCCAATTAAAAATTATGACCAATAATAATTTAGAATATTTCCCACCAAAGTATATATTAAAGGGCGTGTGTTTGAATTATCCCATCCAAAAGTCCAAATCTTGCCTAATGAATTGCTACCTGTGACTATTTATTTGATTAAGATTAGTTAAGGTTGATTGAATCCTAAAATAAAACAAAAAAAAAATGGATGAAAAATAAGACTGACCCAGTCTTTTGAATGGCTCTTTAAAAGGAACGGCTCCTCATGATCCAGCTCCCTTCAAAGAGCCATAAATCCTATCTCTAGTCCGTTACTTTTCAAGAAATACAACTGTAATACTGTAAATTGTCTGATGAAGATGTACAATTATTCACAATGCCTGATGAGGACAGACTTAAGTATTTGTTCAAGTATAAACCATTTTATTTGGCTCACTTTTTGTTAAGTGCTTGGTCTCAACCATATTATTATACAGTCTTTGGTCTCAACATAAGAGGACACTCTTTTTTTATATACTCTGTGCTGGTGACTGTCTACTATCTGTCATTAGGTGCATTTTGACAAAGGTTCTAGGAATGCAGTTCCTATAACTACCCTGTATAACAAGTTATAAGAACTACCTTCCCCATCAGTTTGCGTTCGCACATGAGGGAGGACCTTGATAGGGACCATGTTTGACGCAATCGTCTGCGACAGTGACAAATTTATGCCTCAGCAGATCTAATACAAAACTGAGGTTTCTCGTCTCTTTTATTCAAAGCTATTATAAAAGCCAACTTAACAGCTTTCCCTCATCACGGTCATTTGTATCATGTAAAGAAACAGCCCCCGCCCTTGGAAATCTGCATTCAAATAGACATTTCAAAATAGTTCTGGATTCGGGACGCGTACCATTGTGATCGATTTAATAATGAACTGGTACACTCCTATTGTAATAGTTCTTGTTGTTATTACGATCTTTAAACAGTTAAACAGATAAACAGCTGTGGGACTTTTTAGATATGGTGGGGTGGAAGAAGCGGAGATCACGCAAGGGGCACGGCTTGCCAGTTCTACCAGTCACCAAACATCTACGTATTTCAGTTCCTATGGAACCTCGAGAAGACCCTGCCTCGGAGAAGGAGCTAAATATAGGAAGTGAGGGCCAAGGTCTCTAATTTCTATATGTCCAAATGCACAAATAAACGGCCTGGTTCCCGAAAAGGTTAAAGGAACTCCAACTGGAATAAAGATAGCTAGATAGATAGCTAGAAAGAAAGATAATATATGTATAGATAGATAGATAGATAGATAGATAGATAGATAGATAGATAGAAAGAAGCTCCATATACTGTGTCATTTCTGTTTAACATTATTTGTCTGTCTGTTTATTCCAGAGGACCTGCTGCCATTTGGCTTTCCCAGCATAGACATGGGTCCACAGCTGAAGGTGGTGGAGCGGACAAGGACAGCCACCATGCTCTGCGCTGCCAGCGGCATCCCTGACCCGGAGATCTCCTGGTTCAAGGACTTCCTGCCTGTCGAGCCCGGCACCAGCCAGGGTCGTATCAAACAGCTTCGATCAGGTGAGAAATATGTTTTAGTTTATTCTATTTGCCAATAAGTAAACAAACAGCGCGTCTGAAAGCTGAGCTTTGCGATCAGGTAAATCCCTGTTGCTCTAAATTTGGTGATTATCATGTTTTAATTATGATTGAGGGATTACATGCTGCTCTCTGTTTATCTGTGTTTATCTGCATCCTTTGGGGGTGTAAAACCTTTTTAAAGCCAATTTCATTAAAAGGATGATCGAGCTATTCTTAAGCCTGAAAAACAGTGATGTTTTATTAACATTTGGAAAAAAAGATTAGCACTTTGAAGGCAAATTTATCTCTCCATTATTAGCCATTAATGACAAAAAAGAAAAAGAACTCATCAAAATGCAAAACTGAACTGAATGTTTATAAAAAAGAATCAGACATCAACATCAGACATTTAACTAGTGCTCCTCTTGACCTGCTTGTCTGAAAAGGAGGTAAATGAGCTCAGTGTCTTAGAATTTCAAGCTAAATGACAGCATGAAGTGGAGTGTTATTTGTTGCTGCTGCATATAAGGGAAAGTGAGTTTGTGTAGACAGGCTGAGAGATGAATATGGTGAAATCACATCTTCCGCTTAAGACTGTTTATTCAGCGTTGTTTATGCTCTTCTGTACAGATGATACAGTGTCTCTTGGAGTAGGCAGATCGTTTTTTTCCCACAGCCATTCTTACTCAACCATCCTCAGGGGGGGGGGGGATGAAAGTGATGGTGAGGCGAAACCATTTTGTTGTTGCTTCATCCATATTCTCTGCGCCCCTGCGTCCTGCCAGCTCTGATATTTCCCTGCTGTCAGCCAATATTGTTCACTGATCACTCGAAGTTCTTGTCAGATATTTTCCTGCATCTCCATTTGCCGAGTTTTCTCTTATGACGTTTGAACAAGTTTACTTCATTGGAAGATTGGAGTTAAAGCTGCACGCTTCAGGCAAGATCTTAACATCCTCAGCAAGCTGATTACTTAGAAAGAAGCCACATCTTTTTTTTCTATCTTGCTGGGTTGAAGCTATTATGGCCAGTGAAGGTAATATAGGACTGTATTTTCTTTTGTCTATAATCCTGTTTGGATGCTTACCTAACATGAGATGATATAACAGGGTGTAATAAAATACAGTAATAAATGATGCCATACAGTATGACATGATGCAAATGATACACTTTACTGTTCCCATAAAGACTTTGTATTGGACTTAATACTGCACATTGATGCTTAGCTCTGCATAGTTTTGCATTGCAGTGCTCTGAATGGACATTGAGTTTTGGCTGTGTTTGTGTTGCATTGTGTTGCTCTAATTCAACATTCAGTAGATTTCTAAGATATACTAAAATCTAAATTGGCAGAAGATCTTACAAATGTTTCTACTGTTCAGAATTTTATTTCATAAATACATGGCATATTAATTAAAGATGGATTAATTGGTATTTTTGGCAAATATAATCTCAGGTCAAAGCCATTACAGTACAGTCAGGGCTGTAACTTTAGGAGTCTGGAACCCTGTAGGCATTTTGGGGAAAAAGTGTTTTTTTGGTTGTTCCTGTAGTATCTTTTGGCGCTGAATCCATTTCTACTATAACCTGATTTACATCATCTGGGTGCGTTCAACAAGTACACGCGGGGCGTTCCCTTTCCTCACGCACTCCATCTGAGTAAGGCGACAGTTATAGGTGATTTCGTCTGGTTAGAGAATAGTAGGAGCCAATCACTAATCGCGGGTGGGACTTTTGAAGGATGGGCGGCGTTTTGGCCGGAGGTTTTCTTTGCACATTCGACAAAAGTCGTTCACAGACTGTACACCGCTCGTACTAGCTGTCGCCGCCGCCGCCATGTTGTTTGACTGAAGCTTTTTGAGCTTGATAACATGTTTTGATAACTCGATCCTCTATGCGTGGTGGCTCTGGTGTCGCTCTGAGTTGCGTCACGGGTTGCGTCATTCGGTTCAACGTGAGTGGCTGAAGTAGCGTGTCAGTCAAGATGACGGACAGATCTTCTATCCAATCACATGCAAGAGTTTTAGAAAAAAAAGACTAATTTGAAATGACATCGGGTTAACTCCCTCCCCAGATGGTATTGCAAATACCAGGTGGCGGGAGTCAGGTTATTTCTACTAGATGTCAAGTTGTAAAAGTTACAGTTTAGTCATATTTATTGATATTAATTAGCATAACGATTGATTATTCATCCAATATTAGAAATGGCTATAATTTTCCAAGCTGTGAATATTCTATATATGGTTGTTTGGTATCATTGTAAAGAGGGAATCCATGACTTTTGTTTAAGCCCAAAGTTGTAGCTTTCTGGCAAACACAGAGGTCACATAACCTCTTTAAACCATAGATTACACACATTTTCCCACAATTTTTACCTGAACTATATATAATTTATTTAATCCCTGGGGGATCAAGGGAAATCAGGGACCCAAAAACCAACAACTGCAATACTTAGTAGACTCTGTCAAATCAGGAAAAGTATAATATACCCATGCTATTTCTTTGTGAGAGGTCATTGTGAACCTTAAATTAGAAGTCACTGACTCAGGCCAACTCACCTTCATTCATTCTTTGGACCAGCATTATGTGAAAACCACCAAACCAGTTGTCTAGAAATAATGATAATATTATACCTATGCTTACACAATTTCAATAATACAATAATAGGCCAGAAATGTTTGAATCCATTTTTATAAATCAATATAATTCACTGAGTGTGGCAACTAATTACAAATGACAAAACCACCAACCTTTTGATTAGTGAACAGCTGTGTAATGTATTCAGTTAGTTTTGTAATGAGCCACTCATGAAAAATATACATATTTTACAGTACTTGGTTTTTAATTACTCCATTTGGCGTAACCTTTGAAACTTCTTCTAGTATGGCATCATTTCTATTACATTACAATTTTGATGTTATCATTTCACACGGAAATGTGTGTGTGAAGCACAGATGTAGCTTCTCATCAAATAAAATCAGTGGTTGGAAACCATTTAGTATTTGCTTGTCTTATCAGGACTCTGCCACATCTTCAGTTCCTCCTGTGTGCATGCAGTAAACTTAAAGCCAAAATAGACAAAACTGTGTAATCACAAAAAGTCAACATTAAAGAAAAGTGATCATTTTCTGTAATAGCCCATCAACTTTCCCTTTTGTCCTTTCCCGGTAGGTTTATGGCTCCCCTATTTAGCTTTAAGTTTCCTGCATGCACACAGGAGGAACTGAAGATGCAGCAAAGAGTCCTGTAAGACAAGCAAATGCTCAATGGCTTCGAACCACTGATTTTATGTTGATGAGGAGCCATTTCTGTGCTTTACACTCATAACAGTATGTGAAATGATAACATACTGTACATTCTATAATATTGTCATTATTTCTAGACAACTGGTTTGGTGGTTTTCACATAATGCTTGTCCAAAGAATGAATGAAAGTGAGTTGGCCTGAGTCAGTGACTTCTAATTTAAGGTTCGCAATAACCTCTCACAAAGAAATAGCATGGGTATATTGTACTTTTCCTGAATTGACAGAGTCTACTAAGTATTGCAGTTGTTAGTCCCTGATGTTTCTTGATCCCCCGGGGATTTTATTAAATAAAATTAAAAATAGGGATCCATAAACCTCATGGCTACTGGGAAAGGACAAAAGGGAAAGTTGATGTGCTATTACAGAAAATGATCACTTTTCTTTAATGTTGACTTTTTTGTGATTACACAGTTTTGTCTATTTTTGGCTTTAAGTTTACTGCATGCACACAGGAGGAACTGAAGATGTGGCAGAGTCCTGATAAGACAAGCAAATACTAAATGGTTTCCAACCACTGATTTTATCTTGATGAGAAGCTACAACTGTGCTTACACACACACATTTCCCTGTGTGAAATGATAACATTAAAATTGTAATGTAATAGAAATGATGCCATACTAGAAGAAGTTTCAAAGGTTTCACCAAATGGAGTAATTAAAAACCAAGTACTGTAAAATATGTATATTTTTCATGAGTGGCTCATTACAAAACTAACTGAATACATTACACAGCTGTTCACTAATCAAAAGGTTGGTGGTTTTGTCATTTTTAATTAGTTGGCACACTCAGTGAATTATATTGATTTATAAAAATGGATTCAAACATTTCTGGCCTATTATTGTATTATTGAAATTGTGTAAGTATAGGTTTAATATTATCATTATTTCTAGACAACTGGTTTGGTGGTTTTCACATAATGCTGGTCCAAAGAATGAATGAAGGTGAGTTGGCCTGAGTCAGTGACTTCTAATTTAAGGTTCGCAATAACCTCTCACAAAGAAATAGCATGGGTATATTATACTTTTCCTGAATTGACAGAGTCTACTAAGTATTGTAGTTGTTAGTCCCTGATGTTCCTTGATCCCCCAGGGATTAAATAAACTATATACTGTATAGTTGAGGTAAAAATTGTGGGAAAATGTGTGTAATTTATGGTTTAAAGAGGTTATGTGACCTCTGTGTTTGCCAGAAAGCTACAACTTTGGGCTTAAACAAAAGTAATGTATGCTCCGTTTACAATGATACCAAACAACCATATATAGTATATACACAACTTGGGAAAATAAAGCCATTTTAAAGGATGGAGAAAAATATCGGTGATTAATCAATAATCATGACTTAACTGTATGTTTTACAGCTTGGCATCTGGTGAAATGGATTCAGCGCCCAAAAATATTTCAGGAACAACCAAAAAAACACTTTTACCCCAAAATGCCTACCCCCACATTTACTGAAGGGTTTTTCCCAAATTTGTATATATATATATATTTTCATTTCCCCTTGAGGGCTTTTTTTTTCACATAAGAGTATTCACATACATACATACACACACATATATATATATATATATATATATATATATATATATACACAAATTTGATCCTGACTGTTAAAGCCTGCCTAAACTATGAAAATATGTAGGACCATTTCAGTGCTACGTTGGTGTTCAGCACACTAAACTAGCAGCTGGACATGCTTGTGTTTTTAGATGAGACAGTTTAAAGGTTAAATATACGATATTTATACATTTCACATTTTCCTCCACTGAATAAATTATTCAGTTAAAAAGCCTCCCAAAAAAGAACAGGTGAAGAACAGGGTCAACATTGCTGTGCTGCTCCTGAGACAGTGAGATCTACAAGCTACTTAAAGTACTTCATGGCAGGTTTCAGTCTCAGCTTTGGACTGAGATTTATCTGCCCGAGACTGGTGCAACACTCAGTGGTTTTTTTCCAGCTTAATATTGCTCCTTAAATCAGTTCTCCACAGTGTAACTCTGCAAGCATTTTCAGGCATTTTCCTGCTAAATGTTGCCGTTACTGCAACAGGATTTGACAGGCCTGCTGTTTTCACATACAGCAGCTGCAACCTTCTAATTGCAGAGAAACCTATTTTAGCCCCTACACCTAATCTTAAGTATAGTTTCCTTCCATTGTGGTGTAAACTGTAGAATGCCTACAGTGTAATTACTTGGGTGCAAAAGCAGACTGCAGTGTGGATGTGGGAGGAGTGTGGTATAGAAGCAGCTTCTCTGCTCCATGAATGCAGGTAACACTTCATAAAGCCAGACGACCATTTGTTATAAAAACACGTATACAACTTTCAAGCCATTGTATGTGATTTAGAAGTGAAAACACACCTCTTCAAAGATGAAAAGAGTGGTGTGTTTTGGTGCCATTTATTCAGGTCAGACTTTTTCTGGTTGTGTTACCAACACCATTAAAGTTGAACAATAAGAAAAAGCTGCAGAAATGATAGAGGTCATAGTATTTAAGATATAACCTTGGTTGTCATGGTTTCAGAACCACAGGTAGGGCCAAAAGAAAGATAAGCAAGATGCAGAGTTTTTAATCTAAGGAGAGTAAAGGAAGCCATTGGCATGACCTTCTCTGCTTCACAAAATATGGGAAGACTGTCACTAAGTGCTTGTTTTCTATCATGTCCATCAGTAACATAAGGAACCTGCTCGCCACAGCAGTGTGTTTAATATTTTATTATTTATTATAAATACAGTGCACATATTTTTCCATTCCCTTTTAATTATTAATGATGCTTGAGTCTAACTCAGTCATACATCTTTAACAAGTTTCTAGTTATTATTGATCCTTGTACAGAATTAAAAGTATATACAGTATATGCACAACATATTTCAGCCCTATACTTCCAGGTTGTGTAATAGCCTATCCAAGATGTTCCCATTGGTCTACTCTGAGATGCACTTGGTCTTTTGTAAAGTGTCACATAGACATAACAGTAATTCACCGCTACACTATGTTAGGCTACAGATCACATCAATGAAACAGCTGCAAGACAAATGGCTCAGTGAGATTCGTCGCAGGCTTTAATAGGATTTAAAATCACCAAAACATCACAACCCTGAACAACAAATGTGCTGCATAATGAACCGAACAGTACGGTGAAATGACTTGAAGGAAATCAATTACACATAAGGTAGGCACGAAATAGGACTGAAATGTGTTATGGATGAAACACTCCTTTAAAGTAAGATGTTTAATGGTGCCACCTTCCAAGGGATGGCTCTGATTCAGTGGATGGCTGCCAGCTCACACTGGGCGACAGCCAGGCGTCTGTTTTGATCCACAATCACTGTTTTCTCAACGTCCCCTCTTTTCTTTCATTGTTGGGCTTTGGAAATACTTTAATGCCCCATATGGGTCAAGATGAAAAATGACATGAGGAAAGGCTGCACTCACATTTCACAAAAGAGGACTCTTAGCTATGTAGCATCACTGAAGTATCCATCATCTGTGGGGGCTTCCTCGTGCAGGTAGCCGTGCACGGCCATGAATGCCGTTGGTTTTTTCACATCTGACACACACTCCTCATCCGTTCCTGGGGACAGGAACATATGGCACAGTGTAGAGCTGCACTTTTCCTGACATCTTTATACCTCAACCGGTAATCTATTTATTTTTCCATGCCATCTGCTGCACCAGTTTGGATGTGCGTGAGGAGATCCGTGACAAGCTATCTGTCTCTGACATTTTAGACTAAAAACTGCAGAGCCTACAAAGCACTTAACAACCTTCTTAGACCAACATTTCAACAGATGGCATGAGAGATGGCCTTAGAAATAGCCTACTGGATAATGGATGGTTTTGTCTTTGTTAAGAACTGCGATCCAAAGCAAAGGTTACAGTGATAATTAAGGTCACTACTTAGATCAGGCGATGTAGAAAAAAAAAAAGTTTCATGTATTTTTTTTTAACCCCATCCATGGAGATTGTCTTTGGCTCCGCTTTACTTGTTTGTCTGGCTATTTGTTTTCAGAGAATTAAAGCAACAAAACACGGAGAGAATAGTACATTTTTGAAAAAAAAAAAATTATATATATATATAAACAAAAAAGACAAGATTCAACATCTGTTTTTAGGAAATATTATCAGACTTTGAAAAGGTTTGGACCCTGCAACTGACAGAGATGTATTTTCTAAGAAGCTATTCAAAGTGACACCTAAAAGTCATTTTCATTTCTTTACAGTGGCGAGGAGCACACAAGAAAACCAGCAAATAAGTCTGGACCAGTGAACTTGTGTCATTTGTGTTTCCAAGAGTAACATAATGTTCACTGACCATTAGTGAGTCGAGCAGTCAATTTGACAACTTGTCTAAATCTGTTTACTTCTGTTAGGCTTCTGTTGAAAATGATGAATGAAAGAAACCAAACAAATATGTAGGTCTGAAAAATTGTTATTGGATTGTTGAAGATTTTTTTCCCCTTGGTAGCTGTTTTTCACTGCATGAGATAAGAGTAAAAACACCCAGCCTTGTCATCTTTATCTCACTTTTATATTATGTTGCATTCACTGTGTCCCAGAAGACTATTTTCCTCCTTTTTATATGTACTTATGACACCAAAAGTCCTATAAGAAGTTTTTTTTTTTCATTTCATTCAAGAAAAAAGGTAGCAAGCCTGACTAGTAGATAATCCAAAATCTTTTTTTTCTGTTTTTTTACATTATTTAATTTTCCCCCTGTCCGAAGTTTAAAATTCAGTTTGCATTTGTTTTGATGCATCTACAGTATAAAAAATTATCTATACTATTAGACTGTGCTTTAATTGACAGTTGGACAACAAAACCACAGAATAATATAACAGATTACTTCCTTTGTCTTCATCTTACCTGTTCTCTCCTTCTGTTGCTTCTGTTGTTTTAGATACTGGAGAGGTGACAGTTTTACCTCTCTGACTCTAATGAAATCATCAGGAGGCCAAGTTCTGCATTAACGTCTGTCGACATCAATTTTATTTGTCACTTTGGCACACTTAGAGTATGGCGCCACAGGCCTTCTGCTATCAAGGACAGACTGGTACCTGCTAGAAGTGTCTGATTGCTTTTAATGTCTGCGACTGTACATTTCTGGTGGGGTTCCCAAATGAACAGCTCACTTAAGTCCTTCCATAACATTTTTGTTGGATTAGATTGACATTTTGATTCAAGCACTCAAAAAAAAAAAGAAAGAAAAGGAAAGAATGAAGAGGGAAACAATTGTTGCATATTTTCATATACAATGGTTTTTGTGCTCTTATAGCACGATTTTTCCAACATTTTCGGATCCACTTCTGAGCAGAAACATAGCTGCTGCTTTGTCCTCTGCGTGGTGGGAACAGTGCTCCTGAATTATCTTCACATTGTACATATTCCCAATGACTATAGATTCTGTCATCATAGATTATTTCACATCACTTTCCAGACTGATGTGCATCAACTCCTTTTCTTTTTTTCCTTTTTCCTGCTTTGATGCACTTCCAAAAACATCTTCTAAAAAACCGACTTGAACAGATTCCTTACCTTTAAATAAAACTCACTCCTGAAGTTTCATTTCACCTTCTAATCATCATTTAACTCCTGATGCTCACATCCTTCTGCCACGCTCATGTAATATTGGATCATATTCCCCCACTAAGTCTAATTATTTTCATTCATTTGTTTTAATTGCTTTCTCTAAAAATAGCAGGGGTCTGTCTGGATTGATGTTAATGTTGAGTCGCCAGTGAGATTAATTTCTCACCTTGTGGGAGACTGAAGTCCAGGTGAGCTCTTTGACCTAGATGTTCTGGCAGAGCTATCAGGTTAGCAGTATCTGTTGCCATCTGATTAGCTGAGTCCCAGCCCAGCAGACATAATACACCATCCACGATTTCACAGCAGCTCAGTTTACTTAAGTTACATCTCATTCTGGGTTTGTCAGCAGCTTTGAGACTCACAAACAAACTGCTCTCTCTTTCTTTTTCTCCCTTTAGTCTTGCTTTCCCAAACTGACTGCATCGTGCTGGTTCATGTCCAGCTGTCTGTCTGCTGTTTGTTTATTTATGTGTTTACTGACCTTTACATGTGTGTATATATATATATGCGGAACACCTGTCGTTCTTCATGTATGGTAATTACACATTTTGCATAAAAGAAGATTTCACTTGCCAAATTCAAATTTGCGCTGATGGCTAGCCATATGAGCTGCTTCCAGATGTCAGATGAGCTCCGTTTGCAGAAATCCACCAGTCCAATTCCATTTCTCCTCCACCTCGTCTTTCCCTTATCTCTCCTCCTGCCTCTATCACGTTCCTTAGAAGAGATTTGGCTTGCAGAGTAGATAATTTATTCCTGTTTATTTCCAAACTCTGCCCTCAACCACGGGGAAGTGAGAGAGGAAAAAGATGAAAAAGGAAGGAGGGAATGAGCTGTTTTACTTTCATGTAACTGTAGAAGACAAGCGAATGGATGACAGCCTCAGCAAGCGGCACCTCAGTTCACTAAACACACTCAGATGCACAAAACACATACTTGTGCTCCAGCTGTTAGTAATAAGTTCAACCAACTTTCTTGCTTAGAAACTCCTAAAAACATACATGCCTTCATTATTATCACTATTCACTATTATGTGTGCATGTTTTAATGTCTAAAATGTGCATACAGAAAAACTAAATAGAGGGTATTTTTCTGTTTTGGACAGAAAAATTGCTAAAACAAAGAAGGCATATTTCATTTTGTTTCCTTAAAAGAATTAATTCATGGTACAGAGAGATGATAACCCCTACAGTAGATATATCGAGTACTCTTAAAGCTGATAAAGTACACTGATGTAATATTGTAACTGATGTGATTAAAGCAAGCAGACATTATCTAACAAGAGCCATCTTTGCTCTTTTTGAAGTCACCAGACTCGTCATTTTACCACAGCCAACACAGATGCTGCTTTTGTCAGCTTTGATGTTTAATTTAGATCCAAAATTTTTCAAGAGCAAATTTTGATGAACTAAAATAAGTGCACATTTTTGTAGGTTTTTAAAGGATGTCGTTTTTTCCACACGACTAAACCACAGAACTCAGCCTTCACTCTCCAAGCTCTGAACTTTCACATTTTTTTGACACTTCAATCAAAAGCCTTTCAAGTAGGACTCATGACAGGAAGAAAGGATAGGCATGCATTTATATACAGTAGCATCTCTAAAATCAGTTCAGCTTTGCAAAGTGTTTGCACCAGGCCAGCAGCTTGAATGGGAGGGGGCGGGCTTTCTGAGCTGTTATTAGTGTACTAAATCTGCATAAAAGCATGATTAAAAATGCCAGTGTATTGTGTTTCAGAAAGCTGGGGGAAAAATTAGTAAGTGCATGTCTAAGGATGAAAATCTTACTGTTTTGATACATTTTTCTTGAAATTTTCTTTCAACCTTTTCTGACTACTGAATAAAAAAATGTAAGATCGTGCAAATATGACAGATCCTGTTCCTCTGCTTTCAGATCAGATATATCAACTTTACAGATGAATTCAACATGAAAATCCTGCTGCATGATGCACTAGAAATTAAGAAGCAATATAAATTCCACGATGTGGCAGTGTAGTAGCAGCCTGATGCCTTTGACATCTGCCGTCTTTTCACTAATATCGACATTCTGTCACTTCTTCTGCCTGTGCTGGATGAATAACAGCTACTGAATGTCTGCCCCTCCTGGTGGAGGTATCCCTCCTCTGCTGCTTGTCCTCACATTCTTCCCTTCACCACATTGTAGTATTTTTCCTTGAAACCTCAAATGTTAGAGGCGTTATTATTTAAATGCTTATCTGGGACTATAAATACACTCTACAATCTCATTAATTTAATCAATAGCTACCAGTGTAAAGAAATAATTACGGACGTTATTAAACCTGTATTTAGTTCATTTATCAAATGTTGTGGCTCTGAGAAAGAAACTGTCTTTCATTATCATGTAACGTAAACTTATATTGTTTTTATTTTCTGTTTGATTAATTGAGCTTAAGGATTTTTGACCAATGGTCTTGTATCCTTTTTCATGTAAAAGACAAATCTGAACATTTCCTTTGCTATTGCATGGTTCCAAAGTCAAGCTCATACTGTCTCTCTGTATCTCACTCTACATCTCTTACAAGGCAGATGTCTTTTATCAGTCTCACAGAAGATCTGATAAATATATATAAATAGTGCATTTAGAAACTTGCTATGTGTGTATATGTGCATGCACAGGCTTGTTAAACGATACACTTGCATTGTATGTTTCTTTTTTCACAAAGTGTGTCTATGTTGTTTCCACTTCATGCAATGCAGCAGCCTCTGATGGGTGGTTTTGTGCTTCCTCCTCAGGCTCCATGTCAAAGTCAGTTTTAGATGACATGAATGTGACAGAGCAGACTGAGGGGGGGGGGGGGGGTTCTGCTGGTAAT
Organism: Atherinomorus stipes; assembly: GCA_023101725.1. Lineage (NCBI taxonomy): Eukaryota > Metazoa > Chordata > Actinopteri > Atheriniformes > Atherinidae > Atherinomorus > Atherinomorus stipes. The sequence continues at coordinate 385,579 of JALJCO010014045.1, forward strand.
TTAAAAGGCTGCTAGCAAAAAGAAACATGGGAGTGAGAATAGCTCTCTTTGATACAAAAGAATACCTGATGACTTCAGTGTATAATTATAGCACATTTTGCAAAACACTCTTTATCACAGCAAGTTTTTGGGTAGGAGGATAAAAAAAATTGAAGAAGTAAAGAGCTAAGGAGCATCACTGGGTCATTGCTTCGGGGTGATGATGCTGTCATTTTACTGCCAGGATAGTAAAAAGGTTTTCTTTATGGCAGCAGTGAGCCAGCTACAGGAGAGGAATCACCAGCTGCTGCAAAGATAACAAGCAAAAGTCTTATCAAGTTTGCAAAAGTCACTTGTTGTTGACTGATAAACTTTCTTTTTTTGCAAGGAATTGCTCAATTCTGAAAACATCCTTATTTTTAAGAAGAAAAGGAAGAGTTGAGTGTGGGTTAAATACGCAAAACAAAAATACAGCCACTGATATGCAACCCATTCAGATGATGCCTCACAGGAACAACAACCAAACTGAATTGGATATTGAAGCAACAGACAGGGGGATTACCCCGGGGTCCAGAAAAACAGTTGCAGGCAGGTATTTTCTGTGAGAAAAGGAACAATTTTCACAATCACAAGCAAAATTTCCCTTGTCTTCCTCCAGGAGCATTGCAGATTGAGAACAGCGAAGAAACAGACCAAGGGAAGTACGAGTGCGTAGCCACCAACTCTCAAGGCGTGCGCTATTCTTCTCCTGCAAACCTTTACGTGAGAGGTAGGACCTGGACACGAAACACCCGTGCACATGCACGCACATGCACAGACACCCACGAATCACTACACTTAAGTGCTCTTGGTGCTAATAACGAAGCTACCTCTTTTCCATGACTGTGTTCTTAAATAAGTATTACTAACCCATCCATTGTCTACAATATATGTTGACCCTGTTTGATATTTTTCACAACCACCTTTAACAAGTCCACTTTAAACCTTGGTGTGATCTCATGACAGCAGAGTCAAAGTGGGCACACACCTCGGTTTAACTGCATGGGAACATCACTGATCTGTCAACTAAACTGGTTTCTGTACTAAAGGCAGATTTTTAAAAGAGAGAATAAAGGAATAATGATTTGATTGATGATTTGAATGAAATTACCCGTTTAATAACTGAATCCAGCCTGTCTGCGGTGTATCACTGGCTTATGGCTGAAAGACCACACCCAATGTTCAGATTGACAAGTTTAACCGAGAAGTATGTGTGTGTGCGCGGTCTGTGAGGTGTGGCTGAGTAGTGCGGTGAGGCGAGTGGCTTTGCGCTGGCCGTTTTTATTCTCTCTGTGTTTCCTCGTTCTCTCTCTCCCCCCCCCCTCACGTCATTGTGTTCTGCATCAACCCCCTTCCATCCCTCAGAGCTTCGAGAAGGTTGGTGCGCTCTTTCTTTTCTTTTGTTACTCCTTTGTTTCAGAAAGCGTCACTTATTGAAACAGAGGGAAACAAAAAAAGAAAAAAGAACTCTCTGGAGTAACTTTGAAGTGAAATTATTAAAAGCTGTATCAAAACTGAGGAAAGTAAAGCTGCTACAATGACGAAGTGGTCTGCCTACGCAGCAGAGTGCATTGACTGCATTGTGAGGCCTTGTGTGCAGAACCCTTGGTATTGCCTTCACTCCCCGATCAATGTTTTCTGCATGGTATGATCTTGTTGTCATGGAGACCCAAGAATTGGAAGATTAAAAAGAGGCAATGTTTGCATGGAAGGAGTGAGAGAGAAAGAGAAAGGAGCACCGCTTGCATGTCTGCTGACTGACGGACTGACACAGGAGCATGGCACAGTGTGTTCACGCCTACTGATATGCTCAGATTGTAATATTATTGAACTTGCTGTCTCGTCATGTCTTGCAGCCGTCTTTTTCTTCCCCCTTTTGTGTTCTTGTTTTTGTTGTTTCATCGTGTCCCTGCTCCCATGTCATCACATCTGCTCCAGTTGAAAGATGTAATGTTGCACTCGCAGTTCAGCTTCAACATGGTTCTTTGTTCGGATGTTTTACGTTTGCTTTGTCACAGAAGCATCACTAACTGGGCTGAATTCATGACATAAACTCAAGATGGCAAGAAAATAGATACTTTATGAGGACTTTGAATATAAAATACTTGAATTTAACTTGGTTAAAATACAACAGTAGAGTTTATAATGTGCAGGGTATTGGAAAATAATGTAGTGCATTAGGATTTTATATTGCTTAGAGCATGGTAATCCCTCATGATGGATTATTGTGGATTACATGTAACTACTTTATTAGAAAATACTTAAAATTACACTGTGTAAATCTTATAGAGGAGGTTAAAGATCATATATGAAACATCAAAACTGAGAAATGTAGTTTTCATGCAAAAAAAAAAAGCATATTCTGTCTTTGATTGCAGCAACCTGTTTAAAAAAGCTGTGACAGGGGAATGTTTACCACTGTGTTGCATCAAATCTTTTTTTTTAATTTCAAATAGGTGGCAGCTCTGGACTGCAGGCAGGTCAGTTTAGCAATAAGGGACTTTCTGTTGAGTCATACTGCTGTAATACATTGCAAACGCAGCCTGGTTTTTCTCCTGCAAAAGCTACAAGGCCTTTTTATTCTCAAAAAACAGATGCAAAGCTGCGTATATTTACTTTAGCTTGACTGATGCCTTCACAGATGCACAAGTTACCCATGCCAAGCATGTTAATGCATCCCTTAACCATCATAGATGCCGGTTTTTCAATTGTGTGTATATATTGAACCAGATGGTCTCTACATACCCCAAAGGACACGGCATCCATAATTTCCCGAAGGAATTTGAGTTCAGATTTATTCTCACAGTTTTTCATTTTGCCTCAGTGTTTGGTTTACCAAAGTGCCCCCGAGTCTACGCTCTGATTTCTACTTGAAGGATCATGTCTGTTTTTAAATGCAGGAGGGTCGAAATGAAAAAAGTTGGTTTCCTTTAACCACTCTAATGCACTTCTATTGACTGACATTTGAAATTAATCCTATCCATTCTCATTTTTAGATATTGAGGGGATATTAATGATTCTGTTATTACATTACTTAATGAAAGCTGTGTCCTTGAGGTAGACAGGATGGTGCAGAGTAAATGTCAGCTATAAGGCAGTACAGAGATACAGCAGTAATCCTTACAGCTGTGCCAAGTTCTCCCCAGCCTGTAGCCTCCAGACTCCCTGCAGAGGACAGGACTAATGATAGCTCCTCTAATAAAGATTGAAGGTCCTACCTCGTCCAAACTGTATAGAAAAGGGAGGGGAATCAAGCTGCCCAGCTTGATTAACATTAAGCTTGAGGCTCTGTGAGCATGTCAGCAAGTGGATTTTTCCTTGTTATGAGCTTTGTTAATTCTAAAGGACTCACCTGTGTCTTTAAAGGATTCCTCCATCCTTTGTCTGGAGTCGTTACTGATTTGTTTCGTCTTTAAAAACGCTGCACAGCTGAGTTTTGAAAAATAAAAATCCTCTTGAGTCATCACTTTCATCCTGTTGCTCATGTTAACAATTTAATCCATAGAACTGTATGTTTCATAAATGCTGTTTTATTTTCATTTTGGCATAATTTATTAGAAGATACGGTTTTTTGTCATGCTGCATTGCACCTGCTGTGTTTGTCTGAAGCATGGAGCTGTTTGCCTACCTGTCTGTCTGTTTGTCGGTCTGTCTGTCTGTCTCCAGCATGCTCAGATGAGGAGATGCCTGCACAATCATGTCTGTTTTCTAACAGATCTACCTGTTTTTGTCTCTTTGTCTCTTTCTTCTCTTCAAAGTTTGTATCCAATTCTGGGTAATTTGGGGAATTTTTTATTTTTTGGTTCCAAATGCTTTTTTTTTTCTGTTATTCATGAAATGATAGTGACGTCATGGCAACTATTGATTTCCAGTTTGTTAAAATCATGGAAAACTATTAACTTCTATCCGATTGTCTCTAGATTCTTTGAGTAGGGGGGATGTGGCCCATGAAGATTCCATGTAATGATGTTACTCATTGAGGAGTGGAGGTTATGCAGCAAATATACCAGTATTTCTTTATTCACTAATTTATTTGATTATACATGTTTCTATCACATTATACTGTTTTTATATTTATTTGCAAGTCATCAAAGATAAACTTGGACTCTTATAGTTTTGCTGGTGTAGGATTTTGTTTTAATCTTTCATTTTTAGCCTTTTTTAAATTGTCTAATTTCAGGGCATTTGTTGTTTTGCACAGTCCTTTTTATAGCACATAGCAAACAAAGTACACGCTCTTTTAATTCTAAGGTTCAATATATCAGCATCATCTTGTCCTTATGAGGGTTTAGAGTGAAGTAAATGCAACTGTAGATGAGCATCAGCTGTCAAACACATTATGTAGTCGTGAATTCCTCATCTTGTAAGGAGATGAAGGGATTATTTGGGTTTGTTTAGAGCCAACTTTTCTAAAGTTAAGGATGTTTCCCAGTATTGGGAATTCCCAGTACTGGTGTTCTTATGTCAAACATCATCAGAAGCAGTCGGAGTACTGATTTGATTCAAAATGCGCATTTTAAAAAAAGACAGTCCCAATGCCCAGAAGTGTACTTGCCCTACGCGATTTATTGATGATGCATTGAGGGCTGACTAGAGGCAATCCCAAAATGCATTCTGCAGTATATAACCACCAATTCATTAACGAGTACTCAGCAGTAAATTATCATTTTTTGCTGAGTACTATTGTGTAGTAACAAAATGTCGTTTTAAGTTTTTTGGGGTTTTTTTGTATTTTAATCATTAATGGTCTTTTTTAAATATTTAACAAACCTATTATAACTGTGTTTTCCCTCTGCTTCCTAATGCTAGCCTACTGCAGTCTTTTTATACTGTAGGATGTAGGATGTATGTAAAACTGGTAAGGATAGTAAAATAACTGATTGATAATCAGTTATAGAAGTTAAATTTCAGTCATGTTTAGTAGGTGTTTCATGTAAACCATATAGATGCTATGCTAATGCATGCATTGTAAGGGGAGCATACCTCTTTTTTTTTTTATCTTTTTACTCTAAATATAAAGGAGAAAATAACGAAACTGCACTCCAGACTCTGACTTAAACTTCTGGTCCTATTTGAAGGTCTCCACTTTACATTTACATTCTTAAAATTGAAAAATCCCCCCAAAATGAGGCCATCTGTCCAACTTCTAAATAATTGTCTCAGTGATTGATACAGTGATTCCAGAGTACAGCAACAAATCTGCACTGAAAAAAAAAGTCAAGTTGTTGGGCAAAGTCCAGATCTTAACCTGACTGAAATACTGATGTGGAACTTTAATAAGAGGATTGCCCCCTGCAAAATGCAGTGTTGTGAAGAAGAATGGGACAAAATTTCCCACAAAGATGTGGGACTGATAATGTCCCACAGGAAACATGGATTTATTGGTTAGTTTTTGTTCAGTGAGGATGTGGTGTAAAAGATGTAGTTGCTCATCTGAAGTTGCCTCTACATCACTTTAAGACCTGGTAAGGACCAAATCATTTTTGTTTTAGTGAAAAAACATAAGCAACAAATAAAAACTTTTGAATAAAAAGAGTGTTTACTTTCTTTTAACTTGACTATACAAGCTTCCTAGCATTGACTTGATTTTTTCGACAATGTTTCTGCTCTTTGTCTGCCTTCCCTTTCATTCTCTCCTTTCATCCACAGACGTTTGTTCGTTCTTCTCTCTGTCTCTTTCTGTTTCCTGTGTTGTGACCCACGGGTATCCTCTTCTCTGTTCCCTCAGCGTCCGATTTCTAGTCGTTTTCTTTTTTTCTTTTTTTTTTCCTTCTTTCTTCTCTTACTTTTGAAGCACCTACTTTCTGAATGGGCCTGACTCTGGTATATAGCCGTGTTTTTAAATAGATCCATGTGTTTTCTTCTTCCTCGCTCCTCTTTTCTTCCCCCTTTTCCCTCCTTCCCCTGCAACCCTCTTCTAATCCTCTCTTTATCTCCACTTCCCTGTCTGTTCCCCTCCTTTCCTCCCTCCCTTTTCTCTTTCTTCCTCTGCATTCTGTCTGCACCCTGATGTGTAGGAGCGACAGACACATGTACATAAGTTTATTAACTTATAAACATGCACATACTACCTCACATATCTCTCTTTTTGCTCGCACTTTCCTGTTTTGCCTCTTTCATGCTGTCTTGGTGTTCTTTACTTAATGTGTCCAATGATCACTCTGTAATTGCCACAACACCTTTTTAGACCCCTTGATCCACTCCTGTCCACATTTTCAATTCATTTGACTACACACTGTATCAGTTATGAATCCTATGTACTGTACAGTATCTTGTTGTACAATGTGGCTGTCCTTTGCTACATTGCCTGTCATTGTCTGGAAGAGACGGAGAGCTGCCTTTCCCTTTCTTTCTCTCTTTCTTTCTGTCTTTCTTTCTGTAATTCTCCTTCTATCCCTCCACCTGTCTCTCCAGTGTCTCTGCTCTTGTCTCGCCTCTCTCTGTCTGTCTCCCGCTCAGTCTTCAGTTCTTCGTTCTCTTCTTTGTGTTTCTCCACCATTTTATCCCTCTTGAGTCGCCCAGGCATGCAAGTGACCTATGAGTTCAGTCTCTCGATGCATCTCCCCCTAATATGTAGCCAGCGAGCTCTGACAGATGCAGTATTGGATATAACTTGCCACTTTGCTTGTTCTTCATATGGGGACACAAATAGCTGGCAAGGCCTATTGATCGCCCCTGTGATGCATAAACTCAAACTAAAGAAGAGCCCATGCACTGCACAAGCACCTTAAGGCATAGAAATCTCAATGAAGGAAAGTTTCCCTCTGTAGTCTTTGGTAAAGTTTAGCTTGCTTAGTCAGTGCAGAAGGGGGGAAATAACAGTAATCATACAACTTAAAACAAAAACTGTAAGTCTTAGGAGATTATTTCTCAGTTTAAATTGATCCTTATGCTAATACGAAGAGAAACTGACTATAGGTGTCATGTCCTGGTTGAGATGATACTCAAGAGTTTGTCACTATATTATTTTGAGTAGGCAGCTCACTGAATGGTTGAGCTCAACACAAGATTTGTGTCTTTTTGTTGAAATCATCAGTACCATAAAGTAATTGGGACTAAACTTGAAATATCCCTTTGTAATTTTCTGTAAAAACCCTGAAGTTCATTCTCCCCCTCCCTGTTACCTCTCCTCTCTTTCTCTCTCTTCCTTTATATCTTTCCTGCCCTCACTTTCTCAATCTCTTTCTTGCACTCTGCTTTGCTCTTTCTTTCTCATTCTCTCCCTCTCCCTCCCCTCCTCCTTCTTACTCTCCACCTTTCTTCCCCTCGCTCCCTTCCCCACTTTCTCCTTCTCTACCATACCCCTTTAACCCCCTGTCCCCAACCCCAACCCTTCCTTTCTACCCCGACTCTCCTCCTTTCCCAGTGCGCCGTGTGCCCCCTCGTTTCTCTATCTCCCCTTCCAACCACGAGATCATGCCAGGAGGGAGCGTCAACATCACCTGCGTGGCCGTGGGTTCGCCCATGCCTTACGTCAAGTGGATGCTGGGTAGCGAGGACCTGACCCCTGAGGATGAAATGCCGATTGGACGGAACGTGCTGGAGCTCAATAGTGTCCGGGAGTCCGCAAACTACACCTGTGTGGCCATGAGTAGCCTTGGTATCATCGAGTCCGTCGCTCAGGTCTTAGTCAAGAGTAAGGGACCCACATAACTTTGGACTTATCTAAGTACTTTGCATGGAGACAGGGAGAAGTGCTTCTCTGTTCAAAGAGGCACTCTGTCAAACACTATCCGTGGCATGTAAGGAGAATTAAAAAGTCATTGTTTACCAGATGATAATGTTACCTTTTTAAGAAATACATTCATACAAAAAGTTTCCAGCATTCCCAAAAAGCAGTTACATGCTGATTTTGCATTTTAAGATTTGCTTGTAAAAGCAGAAAGCAAACACTTTAAGCAGACCTCTGGCTTCTGATTGGTCAGCTCTACGAGCCTTAGAGAGGCGGTATTAGGTCCTAAAGTTGTTTACACTCTGCATTCCTCCACATTATCTTTCAGAAAGTTAAACTATCTTTCTGATGTTTATATGCAAGACATCGGTGTAGAGGTTTTGTAATTTGCAAGACAGATCATAAAATACATTTTGAAACTTTAAATCGACCCCGCTTTAGGTGAGGCTCAGGCATTCAGTCACACACTGGTCAGCTTGGTGTCTGACTAAATTTTTTTTAAAATTATGGCTACAGTAAAGTGTGTGCTTTGTTAAATGTGCAGAGAATGGCTGCCACAATGTGTGATCGTTAGACAGTGATGGTCAAAAGTATTCAAAATAACGATATTATCATGATTTTGATGAAAAATGTAGATTAAAAGATAGAGCTTTCAGATGAATTCGCCTTTGTTTTTTAAATATATTGTCTTTTTGGGCAAATTAATAACAAACAAAAACACCTCAGTGCAGACTGAACTGTAATCCTGTCTAGTAGCGATAGGAGAGTTTGATTAAATTGTAATGTGATACACACAAGACAATGCAGAAAATGTAAAGAGCAATAATGCAGTAGGATATGAAAAGAACAAGCTGACAAAAAACAATAGAATAGTCATATAATCCTGTTTATCTGCTGCCTTTTTAATCTCAGCTTTACCAAAACCTCCCGGTACCCCTATCGTCACGGAAACTACGGCCACCAGTGTGACCATCACCTGGGACTCTGGCAATCCAGACCCCGTCTCTTACTACATCATTCAGTATCGCGCCAAAGGGCCAGACAGCAAGTACGAGACGGTGGACAGCATCACCACCACCCGCTACAGCATCGGAGGGCTGTACCCCAATACTGAGTATGAAATAAGAGTGTCAGCCTTCAACAGCATTGGCCAGGGTCCCCCATCAGCTCGTGTGGAGGCTCGCACAGGAGAGCAAGCCCCTGCAAGTCCTCCACGAAACGTCCACGCCCACGTCATCTCTGAGAACACTGTGATGGTCCGCTGGGAGGAACCAGAGGAGCCCAATGGACAGGTGGGTTCACAACTGAGGCTGCTCTTTTTGATCTTTTATCAGTTGGGGGAAGTAAATTTTGTTTCATCTGTTGTTATTCTCCCTCCTGCTGTCAAACAGAAAAGAGAACTAAGTAGGGGGCTCTGGCTGCCACGAAACCATAGCAACTTAGCGGAAAAGTCTATTTTTTGTACACTGTAACTCAAAAGTTGTGAAAGAGAGCAGAATTCCTTTGGTATACTAGTTTCACTCAGACTGTGAGAATCCGGCACAAGCCAAAAGTAACAAATCTACAAAGTCTCACAGACTCAAAACGCAACTCTGCGAGGACACAGGTCGGATGCATCACATCCATTATTCCTGACTCTACATTTTATCATTTCTTCCAGTTTCTAATATGTGCTATGTTCACAAGAAGGAAAAATAAAATGCCTTAAATGTGTAAAAAACGACATTTGAATAATTTCTGATCACCACAATTTCCTGGCAGCAGTATTTTGCAAACCCATGTAAGATTAAAACAATAAATACGCATTAAACTTTACCATTGGGAGTTTTATTCCAATGAGCAGGTTTGTGCACTTTGCAGGGACTGCCAAAGATTTCTGTCCTGTAACTCCCTCGCTACTTTTCCCTGCTCTCTAAAGAAGAAAGGATAATTGGACTGTCCGCTCTAAGTTGAGAGCACTCCCTCTTGAGGCCCATTTCCTTTTCCAAGCCTACCTAACTGCACAGTGGATTCATAAAAGTACAAGACTGAATTGAGTGCATATGGGGATTATAGATATTAAAGAGTAATAACAGGCGAGGTAGGGGAGCTGGAGGTTTAGGGAGTTGGCTTGGCAGGGGGATTACATAAACTCTGACCTACCTACTGTATAGCCAGATTCCATAGGGTGGAGAGGTGTTGTGATTACATCTTAATGCAAGAATATGAATGCATCAACAGCTTGTTCTGAGCTGGTTTTGTCAATTTCAACATGTAGAGTTATGTAGTCACACGTGTCACAGTACTAGGGGAAAATAACTAACAAAGAGTAAAGTATAAAATCTTCTTAACCATCTGGACTGAAGTTAACTAGAAGATTACCTTGGCTGTCATAAACTCCAGTTGTGTTAAAACATGGTATTATGGATTACCAGAGGTTGCGTGACCGTGGGATTAGGTGATGATAAACTCAGTCCTTGATGACCTAAAAATCAGGTCCCAGTGCAAAATGCTTAACTGTACTGTGTGTCTCTTCCTCTCTGATTGTTTTGTAGGTAAAGGGGTATCGTGTGTACTACACCATGGACCCATCCCGGCCTATGAACGAGTGGCAGATCCATAATGTTCAGGACAGCGTGGTCACCACCATTCAGAACCTCGTAACCTCAGAGACCTACACCATCCAAGTCCTTGCCTTCACCTCTGTAGGAGACGGCCCTTTCTCAGACCCTGTTCATGTCAAAGTCTTGCGTGGAGGTAAGTGTGTGTGCATGCATAAACATAATCATTGCTGGGTGTGATGTGCAAGAGAATATATTAATCCTGCATGCTGGTGCATAGATAACAGCTAAGTGGTCTCTCTTTTATTTAGGTAAGCGATGGTTGTTTTTCAGATGCGAGTGTGCAACAAAGCACAAATGAGTAATTATTTGTACGTGTGTGTGCATACACATGATCTACTCGGTAGATTATGCAAGTGGTTTATTTAAAATTTGGTTAGCAATCTGTGAAAGCAGTAAAAGCTTGACCTATCAAAAAAAATAAATTTCCTCTGCATGAGTCAATTTTAGGAGTTAGGGCAGAAATGTGGAGATTTACAAAAAAGCAAACGGGGATTAACAGCCGAAAGCGTCTCATCGTACCTCGGTGCTGATCGTGTCACTTTGACAGCCACGGCGAGGCAGCTGGTTTTATAGGATGAGAGATACAAACAGATGACAACTCCAAATCTGTGATGATGGCATTACTGGTTTTTACTTTTTGGGTACAGTAGCTTGAAATTACTGCTGCATCATCTGTCTTCATTAGGTTTAATACGTTCAAGACGAAAGGGAATAAAACATATTCCAACTTAGTTCATAGCAATGACATATTTAAACTCAAAACCCCACTGTGTGTGTGATTGTGTGTGTGGTTTGATGTCATTTGATTTGCAGGGACATTTGTAAAGATAATAACCAAAAATGAGCTTTATTTTATTCAATTTTTTCTTTCTTTTTTTCAGGCAGTGTGAAGTGTTTGTTAGCAATCATTGTATTTCCTGCAGCCAACGCTCAGCAATCAGAACACTCTCAGTTTGGAGAGGCAAGAATTTCGACTCCACTTAGAGCAGTCAGTGATCTTAGCACTGAACTTCTCATACCCCAATTTTAAGAAATTAAAAGACAGAGCATCACTGTAATTTATTAGATATGCTAAAATAAATATGTATTGTAAATTGTGAGGGAAAGCCTGCAAAAAGCAATGAAATGAAGATTAATTTCTTTGTTTGTTTTTTTTTAAAAAAAGCAGATAATAATGACTGTATTGTAATGTCCCCTTCAGTTCCAGGCCAACCAGGCAAGTTTAAAGTTGGTAAAGTCACAGACACCAGCATTGAGCTGACCTGGGAACCTACATACACCAAGGAGAAAATTGTCAACTATGAGCTCCTCTACAAGCCTGTCAAGTTTGGCAGCTTGGTAAGCCCTCTTTGTCTTTTCTGCTGAGTGGATTAACAAAGCCGAGGTATAACAGGGGAGATAAAAGAGAGAATTGAACAGATTAACCCTGGTGTCCAGCACCTCTGTGTCTCCCGGTGACTGTCTCACCTCTCCCTCTTGGGTTCTTCTTAAAACGTTTACCTTTTGACTCGTCACATTCCTCCTTGTGCCACCTCACCTCTCTATCCTCCACTCCTCTCTTCCGTCTCACAGGAGAAGCTGACCTTCGGGCCGAGAAGCTCTTACACCGTGGAGGGTCTGAAAGCGAACACGGAGTACTCTTTCTCCCTCGCGGCCATCTCAAACAAAGGCATTGGAGCTTTCACTAATGAACTAGTGCAGAGGACGTCGCAAGCGAGTACGTCTCAGTTCAGCTGGGTTCACATCGTCTACACACACATGCATAACTAATGGTGCCATATTTCATCCTTGTCCAGAAAATATCTTGCAAATATTTTGAACACTCGCTCTTACACATGTCATAGCATCCTCAGCTCCTGACCTGGTGAAACCTGGGAATCGTCTCTCCATGTGCTTCGTTTTTCAACCTATCTGTCCGTCCCCTCCTTCTATCCATCCATCTACATTTGACTGTGCCTTTCTTCCCCTACTCCGCCTCTCTCTTTCTCACACAGCCAAAACATCATGACAGATGGAGATGGAGCGACGGTTATTGTTTCAGTCCTTTCGCTCTTTTTCTTCACCATTCTTTCACTTTTTCCTTTCCATCAGCAACTAATGTTTTTTGAAAAAGTCAAAATGTCTCACTGGCTAGCAGCCAGTCGTGCGGAGCGTTAAACGATGGTGGTCGGCTGTTATGTTGACAAGTAAGTACCACCCAGTCTGTATTTTATACACCCCAAACTTGAATTCTCTCCCTTGTCTCCTTTTCTCTCAATACTTTTGCACAAACACTGATCGCAGATAAGAGTCAGAATAAGTGCCACTGTTTTTCTCTGGCATACGAAGACATATCTGCTCTCAGGGGGAGAAAAGAGATAGCAGAGAAAATGGTGCAAGGAAAAGAAATGATAAAGTATTTTCAGTCGCAAAAAAGTCCCGCAGGTTGTGGCACCTCGAAAGCGGTAAGTTTTGTTTTCTTTCCAAGTATTTACAGTCACTCAGCAGACAACCATTTAAGCTGGTCTCTTCTCACTCTTCATTCCAAAAAGTGAGAAAGAGAAAAAAAAAGGGGTGGGGGGAGATCAGGATGGCATGCCCGAGGAAGTGGTAAAGCATAAGGGGAGGAGGAAGCATTCAGAAAAGGGAAGGTGCCAGATAAGCAGACTATTTCATGCAGCAGAATTCATTTCCCAGGGAAGTTATGTGTGCTTTGTTATCGCCAAGCTTTGGTGCACATCTAGATTGTCCCCCGAGGCCAACAAGAACAGTGGCTGTACGGCTGAGTGAATAGATACTTGAACCTGTCAGCTATGACTATTAGACTCTCTCACACACACACACAAGCCATACACTTCATGAGTGCAACCCAGATGCCTCGGCTATAGGCTTGGCCTTTGCATGTGTGTTACTTAAATGTATTAGGTGAGTGATATCTTGGAAATCAGTGGGGGGAGGAGGTGTGTGATTTTGGGTGTGCATGCTTCTCTCCTCATGTTTCTTGTAATACTCCAGTCCTCTTCTGATTCATTCAATTCGTCTTCATTCTAGCCTGACTTCCTTTATCTTTCTGAGTGCCTTTTTTTTCCTTTTCTTTTTTTTTTCTTTCTTTTTTGTAACCTGTATCCTTAATCCTTTGGTACTGTGTCAGATCAGTTTTAGTTTGTTTTATCTTCTTGCTGCGAAGCCAAGACCTTCCCCTTGTCAGCAGAGAAAATTCCCACACCACTCTATTATCCCGAGGACTCAAGGATTATGCCGGCACAGGAGCTGGTGTTCTGAAATGTATATATTTGTCTGTGCTCCTGGGTGGTGAAGCTGTGCATCCCTCCTTCCAAAGGAAAGACAGACCTGGTGTGTTTTTCATTTATTAAAGTGGGTCCTTTTATACCACCAGCAGCAACTACAGGATAAAATATAATCATTGGCTATCGGATGCACATTCTCTTTGTGTATAATTAAGTTGTCCACTCAGGGTCAATACTCTTGTCTCTGGTTTATTTAATTAGGCTTTAAGCCTGACATTATACTTGCGCATTATGCGGTTGCTTCCCCTTTTTTTGCTCGAGCCATGTTTGCCCCCGTTATCTCTTTCAGTTCAGTTTACATTCGTTTTTTTTTATCATTTTCTTTTTTATCCTTATCTCCCGTCCTTTTGCTTGTAATTTCCCCTCTCTTGCTTTTTCACTCCTGTTCTCTTGGGTCTTTCCTAAACTTTTTGCCAATCGCCCTCCTTGCCCCCTTGTCCAATCAGAGCCCTCTGCTGCACCAGAAGGTGTGTCCTGCGAGAGTGCCAGCTCCACCTCGCTGAGAGTAAGTTGGAGGCCGCCTCCAAAGGAGGGCCACAATGGCGAGTTGGCAGGTTATGAGCTGAAATACCAAAGAGTTTCTGGGGCAGGAGGTGGAGGTCAGGGCCTGGAGGTGAAAGGGCCACCCATTACAGCCCAGCAGGGGCAGACTGTTGTAGACGGGCTGGAGAAGTGGAGCTGGTACAACATCACCATGGCAGCCTCCACTGCAGAGGGGCGCGGACCCACGAGCCCAGCTGTGCTTTGCAGAACCGATGAGGATGGTGAGTGTGTTTGCTTTGATCAGGCCTAAATGTTATAGATCACCAGGCTGATTATTTACTGGTTCTGCATTTTGTCCCTTAATTAAATCCGCATTTGTATGTATCCATGTGTGTGTGTGTGTGTGTGTGATTAGTTCCCAGCGCAGCCCCTCGTCAAGTGGACGTTCAGCCTCTCAACTCCTCGGCACTTCGAGTCACATGGCGCTCTGTGTTGCCACGGTTACGGCATGGCCAAATCCGTGGCTACCAGGTGCATTTCAGCCGTGCAGAAAGCGGTGAATCACGCACCCTTCCCCAGATCAAAGACCTCTTGTTGGATGAGTCTCAGGTGACATCAGAAATCACTGTTTCAAAGATTAAACGATGCTCGTGTTTGTAAACATTTTTGCTTTCTCATCTGCCTGTTTGACTCATTCCTTTTCTCATGTGTCTCGGTTGGGTTTTTGTCTGTGTCACAAGATGGAAGAGGATAATTCGACTCAGTATGTGAGTGCCAACACCATCCTTTTTTCATTACGAAACAGCACACTGTTTATACCTGTAGCATCCTGGTGAAGTTTGACCCCTGTGGATTAATCAGATGCACAGTGATGTAACTTGATGGTTGTTTCTGATGCATGAGAGGTTGAATAGATTTGTTTGTTGCCAAAAATTGAGTGGCCTTAACTTGGTGGTGCTGCTATTGGTTTTCTTCCACAGGAGCTGATTTTAGGAGGTTTAAATGCAGAGACTTTGTACTCTGTTTCCGTGGCAGCGTACACCACTAAAGGGGATGGAGCACACAGTAAACCCAAGCTGGTGCAAACCACGGGGATTGGTGAGCGTATGTCAAATGTATAGCACCCATAATTTAGTAACGCACTCAATGATTGATCTTCCAGCGAGCTGTACTAAGAGGTAGCCATAAATAAACAGCTAGATCGATTCTAATTTCTCTACAAGATTTGCATGATCTATGGTTTTATAATGTATGTTACGACTCATTTTCTGCTGCCTACACTGTTATTTGCAGTGCCTGGCTCCCCCTCCCTTTGGGTGCGTCCAGGATCATGTTCATCGGTGGTGGTGAGGTGGGCTCCCCCGCTGGACTGCGCCGAGAAAGGCTCTAATAGCCGGGGGGTCCCAATGGAAATCCAGGGCTACCGCCTACAGTTTGGCCTAAAGAATACTTCTTTAAACACCACAGCGGATTTTACACATCGTGAGAGAAACTTCACTGTCAGAAACCTCACCCCAGGCTCCTCCTACATCTTTGTCCTCTCTGCAAAGAGCCGAGCAGGCCACGGAGATGTGGCACAGCAGGAAATAGCAGTTCCCATGTTTCCGCCCGTAGGATACCCCAAAATAATTGACTGGATTAATGCCACTTGCTGCTCCCTCCAGTTCTCCTGGTTGCCTCCTGCCCCAGATGAGTGCAACAGTGTCATTACTGAGTACACTGTGGCATACAAAAAGGCTGCATCCACCAAACCCTCTGCTTACCCAGGCCCCTCTGCTTTACCACCCCCCTCTGCTCCTCCATGGTTGATCACGCTGCCGGCAAGTCAATCCAGCTACACCATCCTGGGGCTCAATCACAGCACAGCCTACGAGGTGCAACTCAGAGCCGACAACAAGGCAGGGCCAGGGCCCTTCAGTCCTCCTTTGGTGTCACTCACCCTGGCCTTTGAAACAGGTAGGGCTGGCCTCAGGCCTGGGGAACACCTTTCAACTTCTAAGCACTGGTTCAACTTCCTCCCCTGATTGTGGAGCTCACCTTAAAACACTAAACTAAACGAAGTCTGGGCCAGTTCTTACAGGTCTGCCTTTCACCAGTGCACCTCAGAAAGACGAAGAACTGCAAAACCCAAAGGAACATGACTACCCCCTCCCCCTTGAATCTCCTCCACTCACTCACTTCTACCTTCATCACCTACCCTTCACCACCAGTGGAAGCAGGTTGAGTGTTAATGGATGTTTGCTTCAAGAGCACTGCTTATCACGAACCCTCAGGTAAAAGTCAATACAAGACTTGGATCTACAGTATCTAGCAGAGAAGGTAAGTGTTCAGTCTTGTTTGAAGTGAAACTGCCACCTGGTGCTGTATCTGCAGGTAAGCTCTTTTTTTTTTTATCTGATAGACCTTCACTGCCACCTTTTCCAAAGCCTTTGCTGACATGCTGAAATCTGAGCAGAACAAACACAAACTTACACTCTGACAATGTGGCATGTCACATTCCTGCAGCCGATCTGTCTGTTACTTGTACTTATTACTCTTGCCATCCACTCTCCTCATCACCTGCCCATCCTCCTAACTGTCATGTCTTTTTCCTCGAGTAACTCTTCTCCACTTTTGCAGGTTTTCAGACAGAAAGCAGAAGATCCAGAAACAAATATAAAATCCTTCATCACTTGTAATTTTTTTTTTCCCTTTTTTTGTCTTTTGTTGCCGTTGTTTGTTCATTTGTGTCCTAGATGTGCCAAGGAATTTTTCTGTCAATATGGCCACAAAGACCAGTGTTCTTCTCACCTGGGAGTTTCCAGAAACCAGCAACTCCTATCGCTTTATTGTACGTAAATGCCTGTGGAATGTGTTTTGCATGTTTTTATAAGACAACACTAATGAACAAGGTAGAGCACAGAAGTGGGAGCAGTTAGAGGGTGCATTTAATCTAAAATAACCTGGCTTAATGTGTCTAGGCTATATTAAAACTCAACACCTGTGGTTCCACAAAAAAAGATGCTGACTTAGTATTTTGTAAAGCTGTATTAAAATAAACATTTACTGTATTAAACAAATCTTGCTCCCAGCACTTCTACAGTTTACCAATTAACACATCATATCCCACTTATTTGATCTTGAAAGAAAAGAAGAAAAGCTTTACAAGCAGTTATGTATCCTGTTATTTCTTGGCTGGCCCAGCAACTTCCTGGAGTTTCCACTGGTTGCTTGGCAACTACTCCTGGCTAAGACATTGCTTGGCACTTAATCCCTTGGTAAAACAGTGATTTGTAATTTTTGTGTTTTGTTTTCTTGTACGGATATTGTTTGGAAATATGACTCTAAAAACATCAGAGGTTTTTTTATGTGTTAGGCAAAGATAGATTAGCCATGTAACTGCTTCCAGTTTTTATTCTAAGCTAAGTTAGCCAGATTTAGGTAATAGCTTTATATTTACAGTACAGACACAAGAGTGGGATCAAAATTTTCATGCAAGAAAGTTCCCCACATGTTGACATTTTCATTCAAAAATAAAGAAATTGATTTGATTTAGCATAAGAGCATCACACTGCTGTAAACTATCACTAGTTTACTGCATAAGGATGTGCATCCATGTCTTTTGATTTATTTTTCTAACCTCTTCAACCCTTTAGGTGGAGTACAACCGTCAGAAGATGGAGGTGGACGCACGTCTGAGAAAGGCAGTCATCCCAAACCTCCAGCCTGACACCAGCTACGACTTTAAAATCACAGCTCCTGAAGGCAACATGGGAGGCCTCCGCCACCGCATAACCGCCAAGACATCCCCTCTAATCTCCATCCGCCGTCCTGAGATTGACCACACCCGTGAAACGGAAACCACTGTCACGATCATCCTGCCATCTCTGGAAACCCGCACTCCTGTCAAGTAAGATTAAAAGACAGACCTTTAAATACTCTAACAGCCCTTGAAATAGTTGTCATTTCTTACATTGGCATGACAGCTATTTCACTCATCTGACTGCTTCATTGTAATCATGTGACTCAGTGTACTGAAGTCAGATGATTGCACTCTGTAACAGAAGAGAGCATGACGATAACATTACATGACTGACAAGGTGTTGAACATTCTGCCAGAAGTGCAATAA
Organism: Atherinomorus stipes; assembly: GCA_023101725.1. Classification (NCBI taxonomy): domain Eukaryota; kingdom Metazoa; phylum Chordata; class Actinopteri; order Atheriniformes; family Atherinidae; genus Atherinomorus; species Atherinomorus stipes. The sequence continues at coordinate 403,751 of JALJCO010014045.1, forward strand.
GTGGGAAAGAGAGCTAGTTGTAGACAGTGTACCGTAATATGAGTGCAGCTCATGTGCTGTGTTTCCTCCTTTGCTTCCTCAGGAATGTTTATGTTGTTGTGGTTCCGTTGCGGAGAGTCCGTGGCGGCCTCAAGCAGCTCAAGAGCCCAGATGAAATGGACTTAGAGGAGGTGAGAACCACAACAAGAGCACCCACTGATGTCTGAGCTTGGATGCAGAGAAAAACCTATAAACACACATCATTTCATCTCCAAGAACTCCTGGCAGCGCAGACTCTTTTTAATTCAATATCAGTGTAAAAACATTATTCGCAGATTTTCGAACGTCTGATTTTTTTTTTCTTTTTCTCCTTTGATCTCGTCACTCTCTCTCTAGCTGTTAAAAGACATTAGTCAAAGGCAGAGGGATTCTCGGCAACAGAAGCAGGTGGACCTGAGGCGGGCTTACATCACAGCTCGTTTCACACCTGCCACCCTGCCAGCCTTCTTCACTCTGGGGGACCAGCTGGACTACGGAGGCTTTGAGAACCGAGCTCTAGAGCCGGGGCAGGAGTACGTCTTCTTCATCCTGGCTGAGCTGAACTCCACAACAGGGGTACAAAAGCCACTCTTGTTACATCTCGTTTCTTTCCGTGTTTATAAAACCTCCATCACTCCAAGCTGCCCACATTTCTCCCCTGCAGGCTGTCACAAGACATTGTAATCAATATGGCCGCGCTGCTAAAACAATATAATTCCTGTCAGTCAAAGTGTTGTAGGCAAATGCAATGACCCCCACAACCTCCCTTACCACTGCTAATAAAGACGACTGATATATGAGAGCATTTGAATTAAAATAAACAAATATGTGAATTAGAACAAAGAAGTACAGTATGATTCAGTACTTTGCTTTTTGTTTTTCTTGATCACAGCAAAACTATTGTAACTTTTTTCAGTGTCTTATTTATTTTCTATTTTACATTTTACGATTACTTCTGCCATCTCCAAAGACGATGTTCCTTTTATTGTTTGTCTACAGAAGATGTACGTGGCCAGCCCTTACACAGAGTCAGTGATTGCCCCGGATTCAGACCCCCAGCCTTTCGATGCAGGTGATGGTCTAATCTGGGTGGTGGGACCTGTCCTGGCTGTGGTCTTCATCATCTGCATCGTTATTGCTATCCTCCTCTACAAAAAGTGAGTGGGATGAACTTCATAAAAAACAAATGTCAAGTTTACAACCATGGCAATTACTCACACCGGTGGTCACACCAAGTAAATGCCAAAGCAGCTTTGATTCTCTTCAAGGATGAAACTGGATTTATTCTGTTTTTCGCTGTCAGTATGTGAGAAGGGCCACCAGCGCTTTTCACTTTATTTTAACCCACTGATGTATGAAGTAAATGTAATTTTCCTCAAACAGTGTGTATAAAGAACATTTGTGTTAGAGTTTGTTTTTATGCATGAATTGAAAAGCTGTAGCGGTGGATGTTTACAGCAGCAGGAGTGTGCTGGACTGCCTCAAAAGTACCCATGCTCTGATGTGTTTTACACAGTGCAACAACATGAAGCATAAATCCTCCAGCACTGTGCCTGCTTTCTATTTGGAGCGTCTGCTTGCATTTCTTAAACCAGAAATGTTTCATATTCAGCTTTCCTCCCACAAATGCTTAAAATTCATCAAATATGTTCCAGTTCAGAAGTTTGTTCTGCCCTCAGACACCCATCAAAGAAGTCTGACCCTGCTGTAGGCCTGTGATATCTGCTGCAAGCTATCAAGCTTTTGAATACTAATGCAAAATATTGATTTTCCTTTCTAACAATCTGTCTGTTTCCTTCCTTTTCTTTCTCTTAATCATCCCTACCCCTGCTTCACGGGAAACAGCAAACCTGACAGGTAAGATTAAGCCAATGTCAAACTCTTTGTTCATTTTAACCCACAGCAATTACACAGTGCCAAGTGTTGTTCAGAGAATTTGTACAAAGGTGTAAAACACCATGTCTATTAATGCTCTATTTACTTGAATCAAGTAGCCATGTTAATGTGTCAGTGCTGAGTGTGAGTTTCTGTCCCTAGTTGTTTGTGTTTGATTATTCCTCTTTTGTCTCACTGGTCTCTGTCCAGCAAACGCAAAGACTCTGAACCAGGAACCAAGAGCCTTTTGAGCAATGCTGAGATGATGGCCCATCACCCAACAGACCCCGTGGAGATGAGACGCATCAATTTCCAAACTCCCGGTATGAAGCATGTACCCCCACAGGCACCAAAAGACATCCGCCTTGCATTTGCATGATAAAGTGTATGTCCAAGGGCTGATCTCATTTGGAAATGAAATATTCATGCAACTAATTTTATCCTTAGTAAGATTATGGAGACAAGACTGAGAAAGTTCTCCCATTTGCAGCCAGCATATACCTGCCGGCTTCCAGTCGTTTCTGAGATCAAAATGGCGGCTGCCCAGGTAGTACAGTCAGTACTTAGTCACATCTGAGTCACAACGGTGTGACAAGATCCCATCATCTCTGCTCGCCCACATTCCACATGCCAGGCTGTAGATACAAGGCAGAAATCTGTCTTATCACTCTTCAATCTGTAAGGCTCAAATTTTTATATCAAAATATGTGCTGTGGGTTTACAGTGATCATTTGTCAAGATGATGTAAGGGATAACGTAATGATAATACAGTAATTTCATGGATGCTGCCGCTCTCCGCCCACACATGGTGTGAGACCAAACAGCCTACAGGCCAATGATGCTGCACTTTCCCTTCTTCCATTCAGTCAACGACATCCAAAATAACACTGAAGGAATTTGACCAGTCCTCTTGTTATGTTTGTGGTTACCGCGCCCAGAAGCGTGTCTGCTGAAAAGGTGGCAGCATGTGTCACCATGGAGAAAGGTTACCTGCCAGGATACAAAAGGTCAAACAAGACAGATTTCTGTTTAATCAATAGATAAAAGCCTCAAGTTTTCTATTTTTACAAGTTCTTAGGAGGCAAAAGCCCCCACAGACTTCTGCGCCTCAGCTCCTCTCGTTCATCATAAGAATTTTTTTCCTCTTGTGTGGCAGCAACCTTGAAACTCCCTTCTCACCTACTTCTTCTCCTGGGAGATTTGTGCTCTAGAGATGCCCTGCATCGCTGAAATACATTTCCAACAAAGCCAGCTGAGGCTATCTGGGGTCGTTGTGGTTGCGGTGGGAGCATTTTATCAGGGCTACCTGTGGATACTGCAATACTAAGTTGTGGAGGAAAATAATCAAAGCAAGAATTTGATATTTTGTGAAAGAAAAATGCCTTTTATAGTATTTAAATATGTATTTTCACTCAAGAAACATTGAGAGCACATTCTGCCTGTTTGCATTAAGGCTTGTTTTTATGTTAAACAAAGAAATATTACCTGGGTTTATTGCTGTAACCACAGGTAGGATAGATTGCTTTTGTGGCATTTCTTTCATTCCAACTGTGAAAAGAAATCACTATGGGAGCCATAGGTAGACTTCTTAATGTGTGTGTATATGTGTGCAACCCTCCTAATTAGTCTTCTGTCTGTGTTTGTTTTCTCTGCACCTCTGATCATGAAGAAAGCAATTTATCAAAGAAAAACAATTTACAAACAAACCAGACTCTCTTCACTTTGTCCTCACACATGGATCAAAATTGATTTTCTGCCTCAGCGTGTTCCTTAATGATATGTGATGGCATCTGATTGTGTAATTATCTTCACATATTTGCATGAACCAATGTGGACCTGTGGTAATTTAGGTAGTTTGGCTGAGGTTTTCCTGACCTCTGATCCTTACTGTAACGCAGGAATGATGAGCCACCCTCCCATCCCCATCAGCGAGCTGGCTGAGCACATAGAGCTGCTGAAAGCTAACGACAACTTGAGACTCTCCCAAGAGTATGAGGTGAGTAATGCATCATCATTCCATATGCAGACATAAATAGATAACAACCTTATTGTTTATAGACGTTAAGCCTGTTAATCCTTTGCTTCATAAAACAAATGTTATTTAATGTTTGTTTATCCGTGTGCTGATTTTATGTTCATGATTTATTCATCCGTGCAATTTATTCCTGTATTGTGCCGACATATTATAGCTCTCCCTTTCCATTAAATTCAAATGCACAGCTTGATATGCTACTACACATTATAATTGTGCGCATCTGCTACTTCTTTCCAGTCAATCGACCCTGGTCAGCAATTCACCTGGGAGTACTCCAACCTGGAGGTCAACAAACCCAAAAACCGCTATGCTAACGTCATAGCATATGACCACACTAGAGTCATCCTGGCTCCTATAGAAGGTGAGGACCAGCTGGAGCTTTCTATCAAGCTAAAGAAGATGTTTCTATTGGGAGAGTCTGAGCGTGTTCGAGTTCAGCAGGTGAACACAAAGAGGTGTGGTGGGAGGGTGGGCAAGCCGTATGATGGATGAAATCTGAAATTGCAAACAGTGCTGAAGACCTGCTGTGTGCAGCGGCATGAGACTGACAAACAGCGCGAGTGCATTCGAGTGCAGCCAGCACTCCTCCAGAACAAGAAGGAGGGAGAATGGATGTGATCTGCAGCTCATGAATTCACACCGACAGAGTTCTGTTTGTTTGTTGTCGCATTGTGGAAACTGTGGCTGCTTGAGATGAACATTTTGTAAGATTGTTTGATGTCATACGTGGAGGTTAATTTATTATGTCACTTATGCAAAATGCAGTTTAGCAAGAGCCTCATGAGTATCTCGTTTGTAGGGATCCTGGGAAGCGATTATGTCAACGCCAACTACATTGATGGCTACAGGAAGCAGAATGCCTACATCGCTACTCAGGGGCCACTGGCTGAGACATTTGGGGATTTCTGGAGGATGGTTTGGGAACAGCGGACTGCCTCGGTTGTCATGATGACACGCTTGGAGGAGAAGTCACGAGTAAGAAACCAGACTCACCCACTGATCCAAATCCTTTGTACTTATTTTCTAGAGGAATGCTAGTAACATGCTATCTGTCCTTTTCAGCTGTTTGTTATTTATTGGAATATAAATTTGATGAAACTGGGAAAAAAAAAAAATCAGTCTAAAAACAATGATGCTTTTTTATCATCCGCACAGATAAAGTGTGATCAGTATTGGCCGAGTCGCGGGACAGAGACATATGGGATGATCCAGGTCACGCTGCTTGACACAATGGAGCTAGCCACTTTCTGTGTTCGCACCTTCTCCCTGCATAAGGTGAATTACTTTGCTCTCTTTAAGCCCCCTGTTCCGCATCTAGCTGCCCTTGAATCACCACTCTACCCTTACCTCTATTAAGTTTATTGCCACTAAAAACTCCTTTGATCCCTTGAGCTTACTATTTGAAACCTGGTGCAACTGAAGTAATCAGGAATCCTTGCCACCACTGAGCGAGGGGTGTATGTGGACACATGGAGGGTTTAGATTAGTCTGGACGTCGTGGAGTGTTTAAACCAGGCCAGCATCCCTGTGTCAGACGCTGAGATGCGATCGCTGCTGGAAGCAGAGCGGTTTCTTCAAGCACAGGGCTAATCTAGGACCGTCAGGCTGACATGTCTCTGTGGCCTACTTACAAACACAGAAACTAGGCCAGCTGTAGCTTCCGTGCAACACTGCTTCCCTATATTTTTGTTGATGTGTTGCGAAAACGTCAAGTTAGAAGAAATGTTAAAGAGGAAAAAGTGATGCAGTCAAAATATTTAGAAATGTGAAACATACTAGATGTAAACTGAGTCATACATATAGAGGCAGTAGACAGGACCTATTTTTCATTATTTGCCATGCCATTGCATGATCCTTTGAAACTTTTATAACCTCCGAGATGAAACTTGAACAAGAATGAAGTCAAGATGAATAAATCGTCCTCTTTTTAAGCAATATTTTTAATATTTTACCCGTGCAAGCTTACGCACAGTTACTGTATGTATGAGTGGTAGTAAAGGCAACGTTTCCACCTGTGTCTCCTGACAGAGTGGAAGCAGCGAGAGGAGGGAGGTGCGTCAGTTCCAGTTCACGGCTTGGCCTGATCACGGCGTGCCAGAGTATCCCACCCCCTTCCTTAACTTCCTCCGCAGGGTCAAAGCCTGTAACCCTCCTGACGCAGGACCCATTATTGCTCACTGCAGGTATGCACAAAGTAAAGTTTATCTTTACAGAGTTAAATCATAAGTGCACCTTTTTAACAGTTGATGAGCTATATTTGCTACCATGTCTGAGCAAAAGGTACCAAACTTTGGCACCTCTAAAGCTCATTCAGTTACTATTTGGCTGTTTGATCAACAGAAATAGTAGAATAAGTAAATTAAAGATCATGCTTTTGTGGGGAGTCATCCTGGGGATTGTTTATTTGTTTATTATCAAACACACATTTCTCCCCTTCTGTCAGTGCTGGTGTTGGTCGCACTGGGTGCTTCATCGTCATCGATGCCATGCTGGAGCGTATTCGACATGAGCGCACTGTGGACATCTATGGTCATGTGACCTTAATGCGCTCACAGAGGAACTACATGGTGCAAACAGAGGACCAATATAGCTTCATCCATGAGGCCCTGCTGGAGGCCGTGGCCTGCGGGAACACTGAGGTGGCCGCCCGGAGCCTGTACTCCTATATGCAGAAGCTGTCCAAGGTGGAGCCTGGAGAACATGTCACCGGCATGGAGCTGGAGTTTAAGGTGGGAAGGAAGTAAAACATCATATGATTATCAAAAATCAAATAAAAAAGGAAAAATTGCAACAAGCTGCCAAAAGGTGGATGTGTCTGTAATGTGAGCAGCTAAATTCGAGCTGGCCGCTGCCTCTTCACTTGTTCTTGTTTGTGTATTTTGGGAGGCTTGAAGACGTTATATGTTATATGGCCGGGGGCAAACAGGGGAAGATTATTGGAGCTGAAATAAATGACCGGATAAGGGAATACACTTAAGGCAAAACCATTGTTTTTCTACATTTTGAGATTTTATAAACAGTCTGTTGTCTAAACAATAAATTCCCTCCCTCAGTAGCTTTTATATTTCCTGCATTATTCCTGTCTGCACTGTCTTTGAGAAAGTCTTCACAAACAGGCTTGTTCACTGCCAGATTTATAACAATTTACTCTTAAAATGAGTCAAACATGGTTTTATGTCTAGCAGCTGACCTTTCTACTTGTTTTATAGTGTGTGATGAAAAAGAGATATTTGAAATCTCTTTAATGAGAACAGAAATGTGAGATGAAACCAAGTTTTATCCAATGTTAGACATAAATAACAAAAACAATAGGTCAGTCACTTAAGTGCTGTATATGGGGGGGATTGCACTCAAAAAGATAAAACAGTCAAAAATATTTCTTTTTTTTCTTCTTTTGGTCGAGGTCATTTTCATCTCATCAAATACTGAATCTTATCTAATAAGCCATATTGTCCTAAATAATCTTCAATTGTGATTTAAGAACCCCCCTTTTGCATTAGATAATCACATTTTAAAAGTAACACAGATGATCCTACATGTTAACTTTTTTCTAATTCCAGCGCCTGGCTAACACCAAAGCCCACACATCCCGGTTTGTCACAGCCAACCTCCCATGCAACAAATTCAAGAACCGACTAGTGAACATCATGCCCTACGAAACCACTCGTGTATGCCTGCAGCCTATCAGAGGCTTGGAGGGCTCTGACTACATCAATGCCAGTTACATAGATGGATACAGGTATGTTTTTCCCGTCCAAGCACTAATCTAACCTGACCTTCCTGTCCTCTTATCACGGCTTGATAAGTGAATGGATTGGAGAGCTTTTCACCGCAGCGCTCTCATCTGTCATGTTCTGTCAGATCTGTCATTACTGTGCACGTACTTCCATTATTTGTCTCACTGCATGGCACTCGTCTCATTCTCTGTAAGCGGGACGGACATTGAAGACGTTCTGATGACTCAGCCTTTCAGGGAGGTTTTACATGCATGTTTTGACTGTTTCTCTTCTTGCCTGAAGCCTGACCCCATTTTCAGTGAGATGCTTGGCAGATGAAGAAACAAGAAGAATAGAAGGAGGAGGTGGCTACATAATATGTATGTGTGTGTGTTTGTGTGTGTAGGCAGCAAAAAGGCTACATTGCCACCCAAGGTCCACTGGCTGAGACTACGGAGGACTTCTGGAGGATGCTGTGGGAACACAACTCCACTATAGTGGTCATGCTGACTAAGCTGAGAGAAATGGGGCGGGTATAGACTTTATATGTTTCCATGAGCTCTCTGCACGTAACAGATCTTGTAATATTTCAAGTTTCTGTGCAAGTTTTTTCAATATATTTTGTGCTTTGTTCTGTCAGGAGAAGTGTCACCAGTACTGGCCCGCCGAGCGCTCTGCCAGGTATCAGTACTTTGTGGTGGACCCTATGGCGGAGTACAACATGCCTCAGTACATCCTCCGAGAGTTCAAAGTTACAGATGCCAGGGTAGGTCCCTGCCATCTGTTTGTTTCAAACACTTGTCCTCTTGTATGTATCACTCAGACCGTAGCATCACACTCCTCGACTTTTCGGCTCTGTGTCTTCTGTCGTTAGAGAGCAGTGACGCAGAGCATGTCTTATCGACCTGTAGTGTGTGTTGGTTTGTGAGTGTTTTGTATGCGAATGCGTATAACACGACAGGTCCGCGCTGTTGACAAGATGCTGTTGGCTGCTCATTCAACCATGCTGTGTCCAGATTACCTTGACAGCATATGTGTGTGTGACTTGTGTGCACATTTACCTGTGCACGCATGTGCCAGTCATAGATAACTGCAGTTAAGCCTGTCCTGAAGTGACGCCACATCGACAGAGGCTCTATTGATCTCCATTAAAGGGGAGTCAGAAAGGCTCAGCAGAAGAGAAAAGATGTAATTGCCTACTGAGTGGCTGGCAGTAGCAGACGTACTGACGTTACAGCTTTAAGTTAACCACAGCCACTGATCCAGGGTCAGATAACAGTAATCATTAGAAGAAAAAAAAAAGGGATATTGCCTGGCAGAGGCTCTCTCCTCAGTCAATACAGCAGGAAGAAACTCTGTAAATAGTCATTTTGAAATATTCACTTCGCTTAAACTGTAACCACAAATTTTCGGTACAAGCATTATGTGCTGAAAACACATTGGATGGATTTTTAAATGAACTTACTGAGCAGGTTTTACTCAGACATTATATGCTCTTGTTTCTTACTAAATCCTCCCTCTCTCAGGATGGCCAGTCAAGAACAGTGCGCCAGTTCCAGTTTACTGATTGGCCAGAGCAAGGCGTGCCCAAGTCTGGGGAGGGCTTTATCGACTTCATTGGCCAAGTGCACAAAACCAAGGAGCAGTTTGGCCAGGATGGACCAATCACCGTTCACTGCAGGTGATTAGCTGCTTTCATAACATAACAGAAGTAATTATTGCCAAGTGAAATGTAATGTGACTGGTTTCATCGCTGTGTCAGTGTGTAGCATGCTGAAATGTGACACTGCAAATTTTGCTGAGGCATATTTCTTTGTGTCTGTAGTGCGGGTGTGGGGCGAACCGGTGTCTTCATCACTCTGAGTATTGTCCTGGAAAGGATGCGTTACGAAGGGGCAGTGGACATCTTCCAAACTGTCAAAATGCTGCGGACACAGAGACCAGCCATGGTGCAGACTGAGGTAATCATGCATTCATTTAGCAGGGCAGAGACAAGATTAAAAGCAATTTTTCTAATATGACCTACAGCACTCCCATTAAAGTCACAGTTGTGAAAAAAAAAAGTTGCATTTCCATATCTGCTATAAAATGAGACCAAATTGGTAGCTTCATACCTAATGATGACAAGTTTACAGCTTTTTGTTTTCTTGCTTTGTCCTTCTGTCTCTTCCCCAGGATGAGTATCAGTTCTGCTACCAGGCTGCTCTTGAATACCTGGGTAGCTTTGACCACTATGCAACGTAAGAAAAGTGACAACCATTCATCCATCATTCTGCTTCGAGGTCCACAAAACAATCCAACAAGTGACAAGAGAGACAGGCGGTCGGAAACAATGTGAAGATTGAACTTTTTTGGAAGCAAGATTTAAAGACCAATTCTACACCAATGAATGACAAAAACAGCCACAAGAAATCCCTAACAGCACACACGCTCATCAGTAGTTTTCCTGATGAGTGTGGAGACTAATCCATGTGTAATCCATATACTTACCTCAGTGTTCCAGTGTGAAGGACGTATAATACATGTGTGTTGTGGTCAGCTATCTCCAATATGAACCAGTGAAATACAAATAGCTTCTGAACAGGAGTTATGATACTCTATGTGTATAAAATACAAAAAAAAAAATCTGAAAAAAACAAACAAAAAACACACAAAGAGCCTGGATATTTGCTGCACCCTAAATGGGCTTTTTATCCTCAACTTTGTATCTATTGGTTAGATGTTCTAAAGGAGTTACAAAATGAACATTTCTATGTGTCTGTGAGTCTATTTCAAAGGCGTCTACTGCCACTACAGGTAGTTCTGACTACAGTCTGAAGCAGATGTCTTGGTTATGCATCAGCAGAAGCCTACAGTATGAACTCACCACCCTGAGGACTTTTGGAGAAGCATGTGGACTCTCATTTACCCGATGCACAGTGCCAAGAGAAACCATGCAGCACGAACTGTGGCCTATAAGAGGAGATGGCTCCTTTTGTCATCTAGCAAAACATAAAAAGTCAGACAGCTCTGGAAAAAAAAATGGTCAAGCATCAGTTCATGCATCCCCCTCCCAAATCGTGCCCTCGCTGATAAACAGCTGGCCTGAGATCAACAATTAGAGCCTGTAACTGGGTGAAGATTTACAGTCCAGTGCATTCTTCATTGAATAAAGCTTGCTTGCTATTGACTGTAGTCCGTGTTCATCCTCCAGCTCAGCTCCTCTTGATGTCAGTCCCATTTTGTCAGTTCAGCAGTGGCCTATTGAAAGAGATGCTAATGAAAGAACTGAGCTCCAGACAGTTTATTTTTCTCTCTGTTCTCAGACCATTACTGCAGATTTTTGTGCGTTCTTAATGTGTTTTTTTTTTGCCTTATGCTGATGTTTTTCTTGTCTTTTAACACGCTGCTTAATGCTCATGCATTTTGTGCTAAATGTTTATTGTCATGCATTATCTTAACTTGAGGACAAAGTTGTCTCATGTTCATCTTGCTCCTCTGAAGCTTCCCTACTTGAATTGCACCACTTAACAGTGAAATCCTTCATCTATTTTTACTACTAAAGGCTACTGGCAATGAAAGATAACAAAAGAAATTCTGAAAATATTCAGAACATGTGGTGAGTCGCTCACTTTCAGCAGTTCGCTCCTCTTTCCAATTCTAGAAAGCCCCTAGAATTTTCTCTGTTCCCCAATTTCTCTGTACAGAAGCTCTCCCAACTTTACCGACTGACGTGTTACCCTCCGTCTAATCCCAGTACAACTGCACAAAACTCCGATATCAGTGTGTATGTTTTCTTAATTTGACATTTGATCAGAATTGGTCCAGTGTGGTGATTAAAGAGCACAGCGATGTCTTGGTGTATCAGACATCTTTGGGCAAATTCACCAATTTTGTACATACAGTCTTATCATTGGAGTCCTATACAGTACAGTTACATATGTCTGAGCACAAGATATAATGTGGGATTGGATGTGACGTAGTACTTATTGTCGCAAAAAAAAAGCCTTATAGTTATCATTCACTTTGTCATATTTATTTCATATGATTTTTAAAGATATTTATTATTCTATTTTGTTAATTTTTATGTTTTTTTATTTATTTGGGATTTCTAACAATTATAACCAATAAGATGTTGTAACTTGTTTCTTTGGCGAGCCAATGTTGAAGTATGATGTTGTCACTGTTTGTTTTTTTATTTTTAATGGTCAGTTTTGGTGCTTTTTTTATTTGCTTTGTTATGATAAAGTATGCCCTCTGTGTAGGGTGCTATTTGATACTGATTACTGATGTCTGACTAGTTAGCTAGAGATGTACATTAGAGGCAGAACTAGTTTAAGTTTACAGTGATGACCTTTTGATGCCCTCCCCCCATTCAGTCTACATAGCTACAACAGTGGTGGGATCATAGCAGCTGGGGCACGTTCCACCCCTCAGTGACGGGTTTAAGGGCATCAGAGAAGTTAGATATATAGAGCCGGCTTATCAGGGAGAACCTCCCAACAAGCTGTTGATGTTTAGTTTGCTTGAAAGCACATGGTAGCAAGCGTATTTTTGACAGAGAAGGGATAAGAATTGCCTAGCTACACACTTTACACACCCTCAAAAGTTATTGTTTAAATCTGAAATTATTCTCATATGAACTCTATGTGTGGTCCACAAGTCTTGACGATGTTTGACATATATGAAATATGTTATTCCTTCGATTTCTAATGATTATTGTGTCAAGAGAAATATAAAAGGCACACATGAAACATAATATGAAACGTGTTGAGGGCCAGCTCTGATGATGCCATCCCCCTCACTTATGTACTTGTTCTTTCCTTTCAAACCATAGATGTAGATATTGTATCTTGACTTTGTATTAAAAGCAGGATGATTGGATAAACAGCACACTGAGCTGCTTGATTCCTGTGGCTTTCTCTGCTTTTGTGTTATTCATTTCCTTTCCTCTAGATGGCGCCAAAGTCAAATGGAAATAAAATTAACTTCCTCCATCCATCTTGCACAAAAGGCACCCCAAATCACTGGCATCAGAAATTTTCGTTCAAGGTTGTTTTGTTGTTGTTTTTTCAGTCAAGAACTGTTATGTTTCATTAACAATAAGGATAAGGTGTTTTCTGCTATCTGGTATGGCCGATTTTTCTTTTCTATCCAGGTAACAGCATCTGTGTCCATGTAATAAGGAAGTAGATGGTAGGGGAATTGATACAGGGGCAGTCCTAGGACATTTTTTTAATGGGAGGGCAAGGCAGGAGCACAGACCAGGAAAAGTGTGTAGATGAGACTTTAAAAAAAAAAAAAAAGGGGGGTCTTCTTGAGTCATTCTAAAGTCAGAAAGTTATGAGATGTTACCTTAAAAGCAACTGCACAAACACTGATACACAGTAAATTGTAATATTGGTTTTAATAGAATCTATCTACTTAATTTTAACTTAGTTGTTTGTGATATTTATTTTAGATAGGTTGTAAGAACTTTGGAGGGCAACATGTTAGACAACTTAATTTACTTAAGTTGAATCAGATTAATTAAAATGAGTACAGGGAAATTAGGGATGCGAGAGAGCAGGTTTCCCACAATGTAGTTAATTTCTTTTAAAGTGCCCCTGGCATGAAATTTGCGTTTTTTGAGGTTTTTGATCATATAATTTAGTTTCCCCAGCCTGCCTATGTCCCCTAACGGTTTAAATTATAGATTGGCGTTTCCTTTTTCCCTGGGTGTGTCTGCCTACATGGCAAAGTTAGCATTCACAAATGGGCTGATTGGCAGTTCAGCCTATTTTGCTCCTCGTGCAGCTTGTGACACCATGACTTCCAGCCAATTACCCCTCTCCCAGAACTACACTCTCCAAGTCCCTCCCTCTGAGACCTACAACAACAAACCGACTTCATGGCGTCCCGTTCCCATCAGAACTGCTGTACCTGGTGTACGAAGGACAACACCAATCTTTTTGTCCTTTCCACTGAAAAACCGTGGAGGATTTCATTTCTGCAGGAATGTGCCGACCGAACTACCAGACAATGTCCCTGCAGCTCCGTCTCCTCCTCAGGAGGTTATGACGGCTTCCAGCCACCATGAAGAAACACGAAGTTTCTAGTAAACATTTCTCATCATGTTCGTGTCTTTTATCTCAGAGGGAAACTGATGTTTGTGATTATTCCAGTTTATAATTTTTCAAGTTGTGCGTGAGTGTTCGGCTGCGAACTCGAAAAGTTACACAGTCTCACTTTAACATTCTACATAAGTAGCTTACCACCACCAAGTATTAATGAGGATTGAATGAATAATGGATCTACTGTGAGCGCTTTGAGTGCCTTGCAAGAAAAAAACGTGATATCAATCTAATCCATTATTATTATTATTATTATTATTATTATTATTATTATTATTATTATTATTATTAACATTCAGTAAACAGGAACCAAGCCACTTTATGCTAGAGTGATTGATAGAACCAGACTACATCTTCTGTAGGCAATTTTTGTATGCCTTAACAAGACAAGTGTGCAACAATATAGTTCCCACATGTTTCTTCTTCCAACTCATGGCCAGAAAAATGGCATTGGGTCCAGCATTTTATTGAATCCTTTACAAACATAGATGGATGTGGTATGAAGTGCAACAGCATTTGAAATATTTGGTTTGACCACCTTTATTTGTCACAGCTTGAAAATTCTTAGACAAGCTTTCTTGTAAAATCTTTCAATAGTCTCAGGGAAGAGTTCTGCAGGTTTCTTGAAAGATATTTAAAAGATTTTTTTTTTTTTTAATTAGGCTTCTTTTTATTTCATTTTCTGTCAAGATGATCCCACACTGCTTTGGGTTCATCATTCCATAAGGCCAGCTGCCACTGATTTTCTGTCCGGGTCTTTGTTATGTGGCATGTCTCAGCCTTTTCTCACTGCTTTCTTTCCTTGAGAATGACTTCTTGACAGCCATTATTTCTTTTTAGACCATTTCTGATGAGGCTTCAGTAAACAGTGGCTTGTTCAGCTGAAGGATCAGATGCATCTCTGAGCTCCTGCATCAGGGCTTTGCTGGGGTTTTTTTTTTGTTTGTTTGTTTTGTTTTTGTTCCTGCTTCTTAAGGGTGTCAGTTTCAGATGCAATTTATTCATACGCACTGCACACCATGCTGAGATATGTCACATTTTCAGCTAACAACTCTTTGGGAACCACCTTGGTGAAAAAATAATGTTTTTTGTTGTTGTTTGTTTGTTTGTCAAAGCATTATTTTTGGCCCAAGTCAAAGGACTGGGCTCACAATCAGTGAAAAAGCTAAATAAAAACTTGATCGTGCACATATCTCACTGATATGTGAGAATATCAACCACAGCTCTAATAATAAAACTTGCCTGACATCAGCGAAGCTCTACATGCTTAACTTTTTAGTAATACATGTGAGTTTTGTCATGGTAAAGTTCAAGCATAGCAAGATATCCTCATTGTTTCTCAGGCTGATAAATGTGGTAGTTGCTTATGAAAAGCCCACAGAACTCCTTATCAGTCTGAACTCAACATGAACCCTTTAGCTTACTCTTTCCTAGAAATCTTTCAGAGATACAGCAGCTCATCTCTTTGTAACAATTCAAGAAGCACCAGGAAACCACTGGAACAAGAATGGCTCCTTTGTGGCTACATGTTAGTTAAACTCTTGAATCACAGCCAGAAAAGAATCTTTGTGGAACAGAATAATATCACAGTGAGATTAATATTTGGCAATTCAGTATGAAACATCATCACTTCGTGGTTTTACTAAAGGGGAAAAATTGCAGAAACCTTTGTGATATTGCATGAATTCTCGGGTTTGTGTTTGAAATAAGGTGATTTACAGACACCAAATTCTTATAAGTTCACCTCTGAATCCAAGTAAAAGCTTGTGCCAAAGGAAAGAAATTACTTCCTGAAACCCTCAGACAAGAAAGTGCAGATTTGCATACAACCTAAAACATGACTGTAGCTGTCATTAGAGATAAAAACAAAGTATGAGGAATAAAATTATTTGCTCATCAGAGAGCAGAAAATCTATGGTTATTTGAACACTTCATTTGTTTCCACCGGCTGTGTTACATGTGAGATATGTTCAGACAGGCCTGGAAACTTTACACCTCCAGCTTCAGATAAGAGGCTATTTACTATGAAACCAGCCTCATTCACCTACCCAGCAGGCACTTTAGTTTCCATTTAAATGTGATTATGTTCTCCATTTAACTCACCAGGTGACAATTCATGCAACACACACACCAGTCAAAACAATGTCACAGCACAGCAGTACTCCATTTACGTATGTGATCTCATTGACGTCTGTCCGTGTTGGGCTGTTTAGTATGTGAATTATTCCCATGAAACAGATCAATATGTTTTAACTTAATTCAGTCCAGGCTTTATTTTTGTGCAGGAAATTATTGTATTAATATATTCTTAACAGGAAATGATCCAGAGAAGTAAACACAGCAATAGCAAAACATAATAAGAATCTTTCCAGCGACAGCTGGTAGTGTCTGTTTCATATTTGGATTTCAATCTAGTGAAAGATTAAACATGAAATTTTCTTGAGAAATTATAAAATATATATATAACCATATATAACCTTTGTTTGTACGTTTAGGATGTTACTGCTGTCAAAGTTAATGTGCTAATGCAAGGAGATTAACATGTAATTTAAAGACACAAGGAAAATTCAGCAGTTTTCTTAGTGGCGCCCCTATTGGGGGGAAAAATAAGAATGGGGGGAACGGAAGAAAAGGAGAAAAAAAATATTGGCGGAAAAAAATAAAATAGGGTTTTGTGGAATATGGAGAAAAAAAAAAAAGAAAAACAGAAGAAGGGGGGAGGAAGAAAAAATAAAAACAAGGAGGTAATTAATTAAAAATATATATAAAAAAAAAAATATAAATAAACTAACTAAAATTAAGAAGAGAAAAATATGTATATAAATAATTATAGAAAAAAAAAACAAAAAGAAAAAAAAAGAAAGTAAGAGGAATAAAGTGAGAGGAGATAAAAAAAATAAATTAAATTAAATATAATGTAAAGTTAGTAAAGAAATGGGGAAAAATATATTAATATATTCTGTGATTGATTTGGTGGAATGTTTGGTTCTGGTGTTGGGCATTGTTTGGTTGGTTTTTAATTCTGATATGGTATCAATTAGAAATCCTACTAGGATCAAACCACTAGATCTTATTGTTAGAATATAACTCAATGAAAAAAAAGAAAGACAAAAATATTTTATTTTTATTCTTGTCCTTTCTCTTCCTCTCTTCCTCTGTCCTCTTCATGGGGATCTTTACCTGAGTCAAATCGAATAAACAAGATCGAAAATGGGATGCATGGGTTGGCGGGTGGGGTGGGTGGGGGGAGTGGAGCCAAAAAGTCGGGGGCGGGCGGGGGGAAGGGAGGAAGAATGTTTAGCGGGGCGGCTGGGAGGAGGCAGAGGGAGAAAATGGAGTGAGAGGAGACGAAAAGGAATTATCGCTTGTGTCTTTAAGGCATTACTTTTTTAAATAAATTATTACCCATGCCATATTAAAAATCTGAATTTGGCATACCTCATTGACAGAAGCTGATTTGGGGCATATTGGTGCTTTGGGACAGTGGTAAACGAATCCACTTACTATAAAACACTTTAAACACCTTATTTATGACGTTTTTGAGATCTTTAAAGTCTTACATTTAGCATTCGTTTTTTTTTTTTTACTGTTGGGTGCCCAGAAAGAAAGTCATTACTGGTGCTATCTCAAAAATCCAAATTTGACATCATCTCAGTGAGAGAAGCCTTTTGTTGTTGTTTTGTTTTTTTTTTTTCTGTAAACAGGTGCTTTCTCACAGCTGTAAACATAAACCACCAAACAACGCTTTATTTTCCCAATTTCGGAAGATTGGATGATGGCCGCAGCATGATCCATCTGATATACAGCCATGGAAAAAATTAAGAGACCACCCTTGTTTTCTCATGTTTCTTGGTCATTTCAGTGCCTGGAACTTCTAAAATCTAAAAGTACATTTGTCTGGACAAATATAATGATAACAAAAGTAGCTCATACAGATGCGGGCATGAAAAAGTTCCCCTTTCTGCCGACTGCCAGCCACTTACAGATGCGGGCATGAAAACGTTGCGCCTTTTTCTGCCAGAAGTAGTGCAGTAATAGTGCACTATTACTGCACTATCACTGGCTGAACGATTTGTCCCGCAAATACGTCGTCATGCACGGTGTCCAAACTTGGCGTGTGGAAACGTCCTTGTTCCGGGCGTTCATTTATGCTCTGAAATCGTTTCCCCTGGGCACACAGGCGTTTTCTGATTGAATTAGCAGACAAGTCGCTGGTAAGTGGCTGATAAGTGGCTGACAGTCGGCTGAAAGGGGAACTTTTTCATGCCCACATCTGAACCAGCGACTTCAGAGCATAAATGAATGCCCAGAACAAGGACGTTTCCACATGGCAATTTTGGACACCGTGCGTGATGTCGTATTCACGGGACAGATCATTCAGCCAGTGATAGTGCAGTAATGGTGCAGTATTACTGCACCACTTCTGGCAGAAAAAAGGCAGAACTTTTTCTTGCCCGCATCTGTATGAGTTTCTAGCTCATATCTAGCTATTTTCCATGCTTTTCTTGATAACTGATTTTGGTTCTTACATCAATTGCATTATAATGCCAAAAACAGTGCTTTTAGGTATTCTATATTTTCTCTTCTGTCTCTTTTAGTCACTATTCACACCACAGTTGGTACTCATTTGCATAACCATTATTTTTTATGACAAAGTTGGTCTCTTAATTTTTTCCATGGCTGTATCACTTGTGTGGCACTCAGTCAATGTGTATTTGTTCAGCCATTAACATGAGAACCGTTTTGCGTGTTTAACCAGCAAAGTGAGGACATTTTGGCTGGTCCTCACAAAAAAATCCTAAGAAAAACCCCTTTTTGAGGGTCAAGATTACGTTTTAGAGTTTCGGTTACAATCAGGTTTGGGGTAGGGTTAGGGTTAGGGCAAGGGTTAGGTTTAGGCAATCAGTTGTGGTGGTTAGGGTTAGGGTTAGAGATGCACCAATCCAGTTGTTTCCGATCCAATCCAATACCCGGGCTGAGCGTAACAGTCGATACCCGATACCAATCCACTTCTACTTTTGAATGAATAAACTGCATTCCTTGCCAATGTGAGTGAAGGCATCAAGCTTGACATACTGTAAAGGTTGCATATTTAGCCTTGTTTAAAGAAAGGTAACAAATTAACATGGATAGAAATGTACTTAATTATCTTTTAATAAATAACAAAGTGTACATTTTTTACGATATTTATTAAAACAAAAATGACTGGATCGGAAGACTAAATTGGCCACGTTCAATTGATATCCGATCCAGCTAATTTTCAGTATCGGAGCCGACATCCAATCTGGTCATCAGATCGGTGCAACTCTAGTTAGGGTAAGGGGCTAGGGAATGCATAATGTTAATGAATGTTCTCACTAAAAGATGAGCAAGAATGTGTGTGTGTGTGTGTGTGTGGGGGGGGGGGGGGGGGGGGGTCAAACACCAATGGTACTTTTAGTTTGGGAGCCTCTGTTCTATGTGACTAACTTCAAATATGTTAGTGTTTTTATGGTTTTTGTGCATGTACCAGTCTCAAGTTTGGACTCACTTTCCTATTAAATTTAAGGGGTGAATGTGTCCAAAACGTTGACTGGAACTGTAAATGTCCAGTTTGTATTGTATATCAGTGAGATGTTTTAAAAAATGGGACAAGAGCATGTTTTCTACCAGGGAGACCAGCAGCTCTTGCATGTCTGTATGAATGTTCTTAGTTAAAGTAAACCTTCCTGAGCTATCTCCACCATTTATTTTGGGTATATAATTCCAAAAGTAAGTGTTTGTTATCTCTACTGTTTCAGGTTTTGACCACGTAACTTTTGTTATTATTTTTCCAACTGTTATTGAAACCATTTGTTAAAAATGTTATTATTATCATTGCCCCAAAAAACTTTAAAAAAGATAAATAAATAAATAAATAAAAAGATATGAAAAAAAATGTTCCCATTGCTTTTACAGGGTTAATGAACTACTCCTTAGTGGGGCCCAAAATCTTGATTTGTTACAGTTTGTGATGCTGTTCCATGATACTCCACCATTTTTTACTTTATGCAAATTTTCCCTTATTGTGATCTGCCCATCCCAAGTTTTTAAAAAAAATATGTTGTCAGTATAATTCTTTCAAAATAAGTAAATACTTCTTATGAAATGAAAACATGTTCCATTTTCATCATGTATCTATATAATTTTCAGTTCCGGCCTTTCAGCAACTAAATCCCCCTAATGTTAGATTATCTCCTGCATTTTTTCCCCAATGGTTGTATTAGTCTCATTGCCAACTGATGTGTGGAGTGAAACTATTAAAGCTGTACTATGTGACTATTTTGTGATTGTCAAATAGATTCACCATTTAACCATTGACAAAAGGCTGAAAAAAGAGAGACAAAATGAAAATAAAATAATACAAATTGATCAAATATGTTTTAGAAAGTCATCATTACAACCCTTCTTTGCCATTGCGTGCCATGTCAAACACAAGCACAGTGATGAAATATGGGTGAAAATCATTTATTTAAAAAAAGAAAACATAAAGAAACCCAAACAAGTGGAGTCAGGTCTGTGCAGCCGGCTTACAATCACTTTGTCTGACTGATGTGTATCTGTGCAGGCTGAACAGGTTGCAAAATGCTGTGACTGTCATCTCTCAAGCACATGACTCTGCATACCATTTTCCCTTTTTGCATGAGCATGAAGTTCATATGTCAAACGGTCAGGCAAGGAAGGTCCACCCATAGCAACAGTTGCCAAGAGCAAAGCTATGCGGAAACTGTGCCCTTTCCACCTGCCTTTGCTGATTGGTTTACTTTAAGTGAAGACTCCCGGTGCTCTAAGCTGATTGGCTAAAAACACAAAGCCTGTTTTGTGGGCTGTCTATAGTTCAGTTTCTCACCTGTTTCTCTCTCATTAGAGCAACTTCAAGGAAAAGAAAAAAAAAAAGAAAGAAAGCCTCAGAAGATTTTATGAACTTGAGCTTGAGATTATATAAGGGTGTTCCGACATTGCACGTGTGAATGAGTTGGAGTAGCCTGCATCATTTTTCATCATGAGTCTGAAAGGCAGGAGATTTTCACTGGACAGCTCGTGAGTATTTGTATTAGTCTGCTTAAACCTACTCAAAATTTGAAGTACTTTTTGAGCAGTAAAAGTTTGGTGTACCACCAGACTCTGTGATGGCTGGTTTACAAAAGTGTTTACATCCTCCAGAGAGCTCTGCTGTTGCCCAGAGACTGCAGACTAACCACAGGTCTAATAAGCTGACAGTCTGGGAGAAACTCACTACAGCTATTCAGAAAGGTTTCTAAAGAGCTTTAAATATAGTCAAACTTTAAACTTACAAAAGTGTTAGATTGGATTCACAAACTTTTAACAATGCTTCTTGTATCTGTTTACTGCTCAGTCAACCATGCTGTGAACCTGATTTCATCTTCTTGTTGTTGCTTTACAAATTATATGCGTGAATGAACTGCATTTCCCTCTCTGTGGTAATCCATTCACCTGATGCAAACAGCAAAAGTGAAAATAATGACATGTTTTCAGTCAGTACGCAGGAGCTGGCTTGATCTCCCACTGTTAACTGTGACAGCCAACACATTCTCTGATGTTCCCATCAGAAAGAGATGCATTTATTCATTCTGGTTTTGTGTTATTTACTTACTTTATGTTCAGTATCTGTCTGATATTTGTTCTGCTTATTTTAGGTTTAGCTATCCTGATAAAAATGGACAATTTGCTGTGAGAAGAGGCAGCGCCATATTTAGTAGTAAGAAATCTAGTCGAAGCCAAAGTCTGGATAATGCTGAAGAAGAAGCTCAAAAACTGCACTACGGTCTTGATTCCAGAAATTCCCTCAGGTACTGTAAACTCAGCCTTCGACAGCACACATTCCCGAGGAAACAACTGATAAGAGGGTAGTTTAAAATTTCAGACTCATGCAAAGACCCTGAAATCTTCCTTATATCAGTGCTAATGTTGTGTATTTTGTTGTTGTGTATTACCCTCTGTGACTGCAGGGACCAGACTATAGCAGAGGAGAGCCTAAACAAATCAGACGGGCTCATAAACAGCCATGTAAGTCTGCTTTAACACCATCCACCCCTTCCCTGCCTGTGTCGTCACATATGAGATAAAGTCACCATGACTTATATTCATGTTATGGTTTGTGAAACTAATCTGAATTTTATAAACTTGCGAAGATGTGTTTCTCAATTATCCAGCTCACTCCGGGTTTATATTGGTTTTTGCTTATTACCTTATCTGTCTGGCACAAACTCTGCTCATGTCATTCCATGTCAATTCAACAAGAAGCTCCTACATCAACATTTTCATTTTATAAATATCTTTTGGGTTAAATATGAATTATTTGATGGGAAAATTCCACTATGATGCACTGGTGACCTGTCCAAGGTGTACTGCCTCTCGTCTAATAGCAGCTGGGATAGGCTCCAGCCCCTCCAAGACCCTGCATAAGCGGGTATAGACAATAGATGGATGGATGGATGGAATAATTCCATACCATAAAACCGAGGGGAAATAATTTGTCATTTTAAAATCTTTTCAGAAGGAACAGTTCAAGCAGAATTAAATTAAGCCAGTGTAAGCATAATTGTCCTATAGCAGTAAAATGGGGTAAAGCACCCAGAAAATACATCAGCTACTCCATGAAAAGAGCTAAAAGAAATTTTGTCCATTATAACAATACACAATTAATAACAAGTTAATATTTCCTGTCCTGCTTTAAGGTCAGACCAGTGCAGCTGAGGATAAAGCTGGCACAAACTGGCTTGTGAAATGTCCCAGATTGACAGAGTCAAGTCTGTGTATGCGTTAAAAAAAAAAACTGAGAAAATCTCTAATAAGACAAATTCTTATTAAGAAATAATAATCTATATGATTTATATAAAGCAAGCAAAATGTGTAAATATTCCTTTTTGCATGGCAAATTTAAGCAAAATAGCTTTCAAATGTGAATTTCTTCAGCTAAAACAAGCTTATAAAACAATGGCTTGATTCTGTGTTGAGATTCCAGGTGTCACCCTTTACCTGAACATTAACCTTTTTAAGTGGTTGTTGTTTTTGTTTTACATTGAGGGGAGGAGAAATGTTTAAATTGAAACATCACATGTCAATGGGGTAAAACTTTTAACCAGTAGAAACTTTCTCAGTTGATTAGTTACATCACATTATTTTTCTTAATTATTTTGTATTAGAAATAACATATTATTATAGTATTGCATTACTGTAATGCTTTTTTGTTTTTTTTTTTTTTTTTTTTTTTTTTGGTAGATCTGTGTTGGTTCCCTTTCACTGCTCCTATAGCACATTTTTTGAGGAAATGAACAGTTTATCTGCTGTTCTACTGTGAACAAACAGGGACAGTTCAATAGCAGGTATCTTCCTGAGGCAGTGGTAGGAGCCTCAGAACCTCCACTGAACTAATATTCTTTAAAGAGCCAGAAACAGAGCTCCAAATAATTGATTATGTTGAATTGATGATTCCTAAGTAACAGCTTGCTGACATGTTTGTTATGTAGGAGGAAGATGTCGTTATCTGACCACAACTTGTTTCCGCTGCCTCGAAGTGCATAAGTTATCGCTGCAGGTTTGAGGTTAATTAGAAATCCTGCTTCCTGTGTGTTTGAAGCAAAACATCCTCAGATGCTTCACTCAGCTCACACTTTATTAACACTTCACTGGTTTTCCCCACAGAGCTTCCTGAAGCACAATAAAATCTTCCACAAACTGTTTGAAGAGATTCCTGAGGGGGAGAGCCTGACTAACTGTGAGTTGTCTGAGGTCCAGAGTCTCTTACTCGTTTGCTGATATTGATTATGGAAATGGTTCCACATCCTGTCCTTTTTTCACATTGTCCCCAAGGTCTTTGCTGTCCAATTATGTGCAGCTTGATACTTTGTCCAGTGTTGTGTGTTGAATGCGGAGCTGAAACGCTGTTAATGATTCAGCAGGCATGGCTTGGTGTTTATTTCTAAATCAGAATAAACTAATATCCTCATGCTGTGTGGATGTATGTGTTATCCCTCCTGCAGCTTTCACCTGTGCCCTGCAGAAAGAGGTGCTGTATCATGGAAAACTCTTCGTTTCCGAGAACCATGTGTGTTTCCACTCATCCGTGCTGCTCAAAGACACCAAGGTAACAGTGAAACCTGATCCTCACCAGTGAAATAAACACTGGTGTGTCAGAACAGCAGTGGTAGTACATGAGAAAATCACCTCTACTGTAAGCCCAGAGCAGCTAGGAATTTGCTTAATCTGTCATATTCATGCCATTCCCCCTAATATCAAGGACTGACAACATGAAGGGAGATTATTTCAGAACCCTGTTTAGCAGCACGATAAAAAGCTGAACCCTGTTATAGTTTGGGGTGCAGTGTATAACTGCGACATAAAGCAACCAAGATTAAGGTCATTCTTTTTTTTCACATTGCAGGTGGTGATTCCTGTTTCCAGTGTCAGCAAGGTCAAGAAACACAACTCGGCTCTGTCCATGCTGTCTATTCAAACATCCAGTGGAGAGAAGGTCAGACACCACGCCCTTTCAGTAACACATGGTGCATTCATTCTCTGCAGAGGGGCCATGCAATGTGACTTTCTGAGAAAATAGAACTTCATAACACAAACTGTATTATTGTATTAATGGATTGGATTAAAAATGGATTGGAAGCCAATAGAAAGAAATTTAGCTGTTATAAAACTTTAATGCCTAAGCCTAATAATCAGGCTCACAAGGGGCTCAGTAGCATAATGGAAGCTCTCTGGAACTGTAGAAATCACCTTTCTCTGCTGTTGAGCTTCTTACAAGCTAAATTTGTCAAAAAATAAAATAAAATAAATAACAGGCATGCACACAAAAAGGGAAAGGTTATTAAATCTCATGTTTACTTTCAGATTTGTATATTTACACATTTTGGGAAGAGACATTTCAGGTTTTCTGTGATTAGAAATGTCATAAATATGATATTCTTTCTCCTATTCATCTCCCAGGTAATAAATTAATCTAATAATTTAAGAAGCAGTCTTTTTTTCTGATTTAGATGTCTCAGTCAATTTTAAGTGTTTACTTGTAATCTGTAAAAGTTCGGACTCAGATTCTTGACGCATATCTGACAGCTTGTCGAGCCAGTATTTGAAAGGATCCTTCCTGCTGCAGAGAAAAGCTCTTGTTTGTTTTGTTCCAAATGTAACTTTTTCTCTCTCCATTCCACAGTATTCTTTTGTGTCTATGAGGAACCGTGAGAAGTGCAGCGAGCTCCTAGAGAGTGTCTGCTCACATGCACAGGTACTGTAAGGGTTTCCTGAATGCATGCGCTAATACATTGACATCCCTTTGTAAGCAGAGACCCCATGTTTATGTGCTTGTTTGGAACAGGAGGGGAGTGCAAACAGCAGCCCGCATCTTTCCTCTGCAGAGAATGAAGCTGACAATGACAGGGTAAGCTTGCAGCTCTTCGGGGAATATAAATGCATGATGCATGATACATAATGGTGAACAGTTCTCAGCATTCCTGTTCTGATCTACAGCTCTCCAGTTATTCCAGTTTGGAGGACAGTGTCGATCATGATTTGAGCAGCTGCAATTTTGACATCATTCCTCTGATATCCAGTGAAGGTAGAGGTGTAATATTAAGTACATTATTACTTACAATCAAGTACCTTAAGAACGTAGCTGCATGTAACAGCACACATTTTGGCCTTTTCAGGACCGAGTAGACGCAGCTCCACCCGTCAAAACAGCCTTACTGAAGAAGACCAGAGAAGTGAGAGGACATGCAAAATAACCATAAGCTACAGAGTAATGTGCCAGCAAAGGAATGTGTTGATTTATTTATTTGTTTGTTTATTTGTCTTTGCCAGATGAACCGGTTATTTATAGGGACGCTGAGAAAGTTGCGCCATCTTCTCTCCTCAGGGAAATGAAGAATTTCAGCACGCTCTTTTACATCTACATGATGCTGTGAGTACTTTTGAGGCTCTTGTACATGAACATTTTCATGACTTGCTACCTCAGACTTTTTGGGTTTGATATTATCACTCACCCCCATTTATTATGCTTTTTTCATCACGTTTCATCTGATTGATGTACTGTAAAACACAACTTTGCATGTTATGAGAGAAATTAAACTTGGCTCCATCTGAGTTGGTATTATCTTTTAGGAATTTTGACTGAGAGGGAATCTGTGTTCTCCTGCCACCGCTGTGTTTTTCTATCACTGCAATGCACAATAATACATTTAAATAGCTTTGTGCAGTTGCTTTGTTTCATGGAAGATCCGTTCCACTAAATGTGGGAGCACACACCTGTTGTGGTATGTTGACTAACTAGACTGGTTGACGTCTAATCCTTGCGATGATGGTAATGAGTATGTTATCGTGTAATTTTCACTCAAGCTCCACACAGATAGATTCTAATGATATATAATGAGAATTGTACATTATGTACTCTGGCTGAGTGCTGAGCAGGAGCTGAGTTACATAATGTGCTTTCACTTTGCATGTGATGGTGCGTCGTTGTGGAAGACAGTAAGCGGTGAATTCTGTAAACAGTACTGTGTGTATTTGCAGGCTGCTGTTGCTGCTGTTGGTGTCTGGGTACATCGGGCTAAGGATTACAGCTCTGGAGGAGCAGCTGAACTCTTTGGGAGCGCTGGCTGATTTGTCTTCACACTACAGAGAGTGAGTAGGCATGCAAATGTAGATAAAAGGAAGAAGATGCAAAAGGAAGTTTGTGTCAGGGGGAAAAAAGATGGCTCAAACTGGTTTTAGAACCATTATTTGGAGATCAGATTAGACATGAGGGAGTGGTTCTACTGGTCATAAAAGCACTGCGGAGATAAATGACTGCATTCCAAAAGATTACACCTACGAGGAAGTGTGCATGTTTTTTTTTTCTAATAATTACTAACAATTATTTATTGTGGCTGTTTTGGAAAGCATTGAATTTTAGCTTTAAATGTGCAAATTTCAGACTGATTCAATTCAATTTGAAACACTTTATTTGTCCCCAAGAGGCAATTTAAACAGCACAGAAGGCAACACAACATCAAATAACAAAAATATGTGCAAGATATAAAAAGAACAATTAGTATACTGTACATCTATACACAAGAAGTATTGTCTGAAAGGCCTGAGTGTCTGCGTGCAGATGGGAGCCACTCAGACACCATGCAGGATGCGTGAGGGGTCCTGTCAGATCCTGCGAGCAGTGCCGGTGGTTTCTTGCTTACACATGACAGATGGAGCCCTCACAGGGTGTCCAATAAGTTTGAAGTACTTTTGTGATACTCTGTAGACATGTTCAGTTTTGCAGTGATTGACTAAAAAGGTGAGCATGTTATGAATAAAGGAGTGATAAAAAGAAAAAGTCATTAGAATGTTTTTATTTACCCCAAAGGATCTCTGTTCCCTCATTAAGTACAGTCCGTTTACATTTCTTGAGGATCTCCTCTGTACTAGAGGAAAAAAATGTATTCTTTAAGATTTGATATTGTACTCTGAACGCAGGCAGAAGTAATTCTAAATATGTTCAACTTTAACTTCAACTTACTTTTATTGTCCCCAGAGGGAAATTTGGTTTGCAGGAGGGTAAAAACATGAAAACATAAAAATATGTAGATTTAGATGTTGTATGCAGAATGTTATGAAAATGTTTGATGTATTGAACATTGTAGCTTATCAAAGCAGCACTACTGAACTTTGGCACGTCCCTAACAAAGATAAATGCATCATCAGTCTTTCATCCCGTTTCTTTTCTAAGCTCTCTCCAGCCATTCAGAGCCAGTCCGTTATTGACTTTAGTCATTTTCCCTTTCTTTTCCCATAATGTTCTCTTGCATTTCTTGGCTCCATCAGTAATTAATTGCATAAATATTTAGGAATTTACCTAATAAATATAAGTGTGTCATTAAAACAAATCAGAACATAGAATAATAAGCTTTGGTAATTTATGTTGTATTGTTTCAAGTGTTTCAATAAGCTTTACTTCGATCATTACACTGACCATCTTTTATTGTTTGTTTTATCATTGAAACTTAATGTTTTAAGCTGCTGTCTTGGCCAGGCTTCCCTTGGAAAAGAGATCACTGCATCTCAATGGGACCGGCCTGGTTAAATTAAGGTTAAATAAAAATAAGAAACATGTAATACACCCAGAAGATGAGCGCAGATTTAAACTTTGATTATAAGCATCTAAATTTTATTTCAATACTTTATTTTTACGCAAAAATGCAATTTATTTGCAGAACTCTAACTTGTGTTTATTCATTAGGTTTCTTCTAATTTTGCTCAGTTGAAATATAAATATTCCTTCCTCCACTGGTCTTCTCTCATGCAACTTCTCTCTCTCTTTCTTTTCTTTTTTTTCAAACCCAGGTACCAGGAAAGATAGCAGTGCAGCAAACCTGAGATAAAAGCAACTTAACACCAAAATTCTGTCAGTTTTGCTCACAAAGTACATTTAAATTGAACTGAAATGTAACATTGTGCTCAAATGAAACCCTTTAGCTAGCGTGATCTTCTGCAAGTTAGCATGAAGATGCTTCTGGGATGTCTGAACCAGGCCACGAGTGGTAAACTACATGGTTGACTGATCCTGCTGGCAAAGAATCATCAGGACAACAGTTTCAGTTAGGAGCACACTGATTCTCTGCTGACAGATCAAAAACTGAAGGCAGGCTCTCCTGCACAAAAGCCATATGGAGGCAGCCCGCTGAAGCCATGTTTATTTCCTGGCTGGTGAACGGCTGAGCTCAGCAAGCAGAAGTTGCTGGAGTCTTGGCTGTCATGTTTCTTGGATTATAACACAATCTGGAAGTGTGAGAACACTAGAGTTGAACTCAGCTAGAATATAGGAGATCATATTTGTTATTGCTTTATTTCTAAATGTTATATTATGAATTGAAAGGCTCAAGTTAAGTGAGTTCAGTGATTAAATTGTGTTGGATGCTCTGACATTAATTGGCCAGCAGAGGGCAATCACTCCCAATAAATTCATTAAACCAAAGGTAGCATGCGTTTCCATTTCTGAATTAACTGAATTTGCTCAGGATTAAAATGTCACTATTTGTCTGCTGATCATTTGCAATCAATATAAATATCGAGGTGCATCTTGTTTAAATTCTATTGCTCATTTATGTTTTGCTGTTATTTTTCAAGATCAAACTTAAGGACATAAAAGTGCACATGAAGATGTACAAGTGATGCATCATCTCCTGGTCTGCCGATTTAAAAAAGGATGCAAGGTTTAAACTGACAGAACAATGATTTCAGCCATGACTTTTTCAGGGCTTTTATGTTCACAAGAAGTCTTTGTTATCAGTCAATTTTAAGAGTTTTTCTCTCTTTTTTTAACTTATTGAAAGTTTTTCCTCTGATGTCATGTAATGTGTATGGGATTGTGTACATACCAGTAGATATTGCAATAAATTTGGCTTATTTATGGATTGAAATCAAACTTGTCGCTTTGATGTTTTGTACATAAGTGATTTTATTATTTTGTTGTCCATAAAAAGGTCAAGATTCAGTCCCATGAATTAATTCATTACATCATATTCTCAGTTCAAAAAAGCAACATAAAATTACAAATCATAATACAAAGAATAGAATAGGTTAAGTACAGTAACCATATAAACAGTCCACTAATAATGTTTAGACTACCCACCCACCCACCCCACCAACAACTGCCCCACTCAAACTCTAGCACAAAACTCAACAATACATCAGTTAGTATCAGCAATAAAAAATTCAAATAAATGTCCCGTCTTTTTTTTTTTTCTTCTTAAAAGCGCTTCAATGTTCCAATGCCATGAATTCAGCTTTACCCTCACATAGAATACACAATAGATAATGTTCCGTCCCATCATTTGCTCTGCAAAACACAACAGACATGCATACAGTTTTTACTGCTCAATCCCCCCACCCCACCCCACCCCATCAATAAACATTCAAGGCCAGAGGATACAAGATACTTCAACCATAGTGGTGCATCGATAAAACAGCAAGTGTGCCCCCCCCCCATGACTAAAATGTGGATCCGAAGGTTTCCCTGATAACCCAATCAGTCCAGGAAAAACTGAGGACTACTTTTACTTCCAGAGAGGCGCTTTGCGCTCTCCAATTCTTGTTACGGCTCAGATCCCTGGTTTAAGAAGGTAACAGATCTCCATGATTTCAACGAGACAAAAAGCACAGGATGAGAATGGAAATAATCCCTGTTCAAGGTGATAACAGAAGTGAGTGGTGTTCAGGACCCTTTTTGCTGCTTTACTGAAACCCACCTGCACTCCCAAAATGGAGTAATCACATCAGGGCTAGTTAGTAAATGTTCCCTTTGACAAAACACAGATGCCACCACTGAAACTGAGGGTCTCCTTTGCAGCAACCACCTTGTTGTACTGCATCAGGTCTAAACACGGGACCTGTTGGTACTTATTGACAGAGGAAACTTGTATCCTTGAAGCTGGCCTGCAGAACACAGTCAATAATGATGAAAAAGACACAAAGACTTACATTTTATACCCTTATTACACTTTGGATGCTTTGTACAATAGTGCTGAACTTAAGACCTGCTTTTGTCATGCTTGATCAGATATATATATATATTTATAAATGTGTAAATATGTGAGTGTGTGCATATGTATGTTGTGTTTGAATGTGTGTGTGATGATGTGCAAAGGTGTGTGTGGTGGAACCTGCACCACACCAACAGTGAGAGGCTCAAATATGGCTTGTGTCAGACATTGAAGCGTGCTGCCACCCATAAGAGAGCTCTTGTACGTTTAGGGCCACAGAGGTCAAAACAGAGCAAGTAGGCATGACGTTCCATCCTGGCACCTGATCTGAATCCCATAACATCGACAAGCATGGTTCTGAAATAATCCATGGCCTCACACTACAACAAAAACATCAGGATTAATTACATCAAGATGAAAACTTGGAAAAAAATGTGCCAAAGGTGACTGAACAGGAGGCCGAGTAACCATGGTGATGAGTGCTAGTAGAACAAGACAAGTTAATCAGAATAATTCTGATAATCCATGACATTTTTGAATGGAGTGGACATAATCTTCATTAGTTTGGTGAACCAAGCAGCTACTTTGTCTCCTCATTCACCTGGAGCTTCCAAATAAAACCACAGCATCAAGCTCCAAAAGGTTCAGTCCGCAAGAATAGAATAATTAACAACATCCTCAACAACTGCACTTCAACTTGCAAGTATAGCTTGACATTTTGGAAATGTGCGTATTGTTTCCTGCTAAGGGTTGGATGAGAAGACTGACACCCCTCTCAAATGACATGAAAGTTAGTGTTTTACTGGAAATGACCAATTAACACTGGTAAAGCAGGAAAGGCTGAACTGGCTCAATCAAAAAGTAAAAAGACACACAAGCTACTCTAACGTTCACACGGTGTGTCAGACATATGTGATTTTATAGGTTGTTGTGTGCTGGGCTGTTTCTTGTCTGGTAGAGCCATTTCCTGGAGTATTGGCAACCAAGTGGTAAATCTCAGCAACAACGTTAATAAGAAGACTTGCAAAAAAATAAGCCAAATTCTTCCTTAAATCCAACTTATTCTTGTGCACTGTCAAAACTTCTAACGTCATCCATTAGTAAACTGAAAGCCCACAGCCTTCTGTTTAGGGTTAACCAGTCCAATGAGGCGTGAAAAGTACAGAGCAGGCTTGCACTTCTATAGCTACCTGTGTGTACCGCCTGGGAAACATGTTCTCAGTGTGTGTAATTTAATTGATTCCCTGTAAGATGTTGCTGCAATTCTGTGTAGAGTTAAAGGATACAGCCTGGACAAAACATGGAAGCTGGTCATTATATGACCTTTCCAGAGCCAAAAATAAAGGAAAGTATTAGACACCTAACAGCCATGCAAGTAATGACAAAATTCCAGACTAGTCCTTGCATTTCTACTGGAATTGACATTTAAGGACTGCAGATGGACCCCCAAACCACACAGAAGACTAGGTTAGTGTTAGCTGAACAACTTGGGGAAATGCCCTGGCAGTCAGATGGATGTCCATTAAAAGGTAAACAAAGAGTGGAGGAGGAGGGAGCACATGCTTAACCAGTGTTTGTCCAATGGAAAGAACTGGTCAAGCTGTGGAGGTATTCTTCATACATACACGCACAAAAACAAAAAGAAACAAAATATAAAAACGAACATCAATATTGATAAGTCTCCATTGGTCTCCTCCACTTGCAGCTGTCCAAGTTATCGGGATGTCCTTCATTTCCATCAGCACTCACTCACACACGTACTTACATGTGCACACATTATTCAGGTGTCACAGGTCCACGGGGATATGCTTATACAAGCAACACTCGCATCATAGAACAAGCATTCATCAACATGTCACACATTAAATCTACATCTGTGTGCCTTTTTACACAAAAAACAAACATGTTACTTCCCAATTCAATTAAGTCAACACATTTTAAAGCTGCAATTCATGATCTTTTCATCTTAAATACTGCAATCGTGACAATGTCTCATCTCTGCTCTTGATTTTTATGTTTTACCTACACTGTAAAGAGGAATTATTAGCTAATGGCATTAGCTAATGACATTAAAAATGTTCTTACCTTTAAAAACAGGAAACAGAACATAGGTTGGTTGTGTTTTAACCTGTAGGTGTGCTGCTTCAAAGACACACAGATGTGACCAAAATTTACAAATCCCTTTAAGGTCTGTTTCACACGCATACTTTGCAAACATGCTAACACCTTCTTTCGCACACATGCAGTCATATATACGCACGCGCACACACACGCATACAAAGACAGAGAGGCTGTTTCGTTTCTCAGGCATGCTGTGCAGCCAGGTCCTGGTTGATGAAGCGCCGTAGCCTCTCCAAGTACTGACTGTAAAGCTCAATGTCGTTGTGACCAGCTCCCTCCACCCAGAGGGGCTCTACGGCCTTGGGGCAGCGCTCGAACAGGGCGAGACCATGAGAGAAGTCGATCACCTCGTCCTCCGTACCATGAATGATGAGCACTGGAGACGGGATCTTCGACACCTTCTCGATGCTGCAAAAAGATTTTAGTAGAATTTAGATATCAGGATCAACTTTCCTTTCCATGTTGTCAATAATAAGCTGAGCATTTTTTGTCATCGTGTACACAGTTTTTTTTTATTTTCCAAAATCTTTAAGTATTTTTATTGTTGGTTTTTTTTATAACTTTATTTTTCTGTGACGTACAGTATATCAACTTAACTGGAAATGATGGGGTAAAATAAAATATATTATCCAACTGACTGTAACAAGTCAAGGACACATAACATGTATTTCAATGCCCTTAAATCCCCCTGCTCCCTCCCATGTGACCCAAGAGAAAACTGAAAATACATAGATTGAAAAAAAAAAAAAAATCAAATAAGTAGATTCCTAAAGAACACTTTGACATCTATATTTTTAACAATCTCTTTCTAGCCTTTTTTTTTTATATATATAAAATTCATAAACCTAGCTAAAGTGAGACATCAACTGAGCAAGCAATTTCATGATTCCCCCTCTCCCACAAATAAAAAAAAAAAGAATGAAAAAGGGGGGGACACTAACATCTATACATATGTAAAAGAAAAATGTTAAAAGAAAGTCTACAACTGCAACATCCCTCTATTTACCCCTAGAGGAAAGAAATAAGTAAGTAAATTGTTTCAAACAGTCTTTATCTTGTCTTAATAAAAAGTGAAATAAAATAAAGAACTAAATAAAATTAATAAAAAGAAAAATTTTATATAGAAAATAAAGACATTTGGGGCCAGTGAGCAAGCATTTGCATAATAGAAAATAAATAACACAGATAAAAAAATTCCAATAAAACAAAATTAAGCACTTCCCAATTGATTGTTGACTCCTTATGTTTAAAATAATTTAATAACTGTCTAAATATTCAAATTTATGGCGCCTCCTTTTTGCTTGCGACCAGCTCTGTGACTTCCAGAGCGCCTTCTCCGATTGGTGAATTGTGTATCTGTCGGGTGCGAATATTAAAGGGACATTGTGTAACAATTGTATATCGCAAGCAACTCACTAGTACTTTTCATGCTGCGTTCGCGTGAAACCGGGCAGACGGACGACAGACGCTGCATGTAAAGGCATCAACAGCCTCTATGTGAAGACGTGGTCTGTCAGTCAGTGACTTCAGTCCACATCTGATATGTTGTCATGGCGACAGCATATTGTTTCCCCGACCCATGTTTTACTGTCTTTCTCTCGGCTTCTGTGATTAAAATGACATCTGGTTTGTTACTGACACCTGTCTGCCCGACTGCACGTGAACGCAGCATCAGTGTAACGCTCGGCTCCTCCTCACTGCACCACGGTGACTTTTCAAAGCATTACCTCAAACTGAGCTGAAAACTCCGGTGTTTCTGGTGAGTTTCTGTGGTTTCCTACTGTCATGCTTCTGCTGAACGTAAAAACATGGCAACACGACATGGTAGCCACCACCGAGCTGACCCATTCGATGTATATATGAATGATACGAGCAGCAAATTCAGAGCTTAGAGGAGCACTTCAGTTTGTTGATGGGAGTGTTTTCTGATTAATAGAAAAAACACTTTTGAACTGAACAATCAATTTTTTGTGAAAAGATAACAGGACAACTTACACCAGTGATTCCCAACCCTGGTCCTCAAGGCACACTTCCTGAAGCTTTCCATTTTGCCCTGCTAGGACACAACTAGTTCAAATCAAATGGATTTCTGACGAGCTCCGCACCAGTCTGCTCTGACACATTAATGCGAGTCAGCTGTGTTTCAACAGGGGAACATGTCACGTCTTTAGGATAGTGTGCCTTGAGGACCAGGGTTGGGAATCACTGACTTACACAATATCCCTTAAAGAGACTAAAGGCAGGAGTTTAAAAAAAACAAACAAACATGCATGTCCATTTTTTTTTAATACTAATGGGTGATGAAGCGCTAAATACCAAAAATAACGTTTCCACCCACGTTTCTCTCCGTTGCCTTGAACAGTCTGTGTGCTGCAAAATGCGCTGCAATTCGGTGTCCGAATTTCCCGCGCTGCCCTGCGGACGTGACGTCAAATGACGCTACATCCACTGTTTTGATACAGGAAGAAGACAGTTGCGGTAAATTCAAACACTGTAAGCGATAGTTTTGGATTCTTCTGCCGTCAGAAAACGATCCAGATCAACTGAAAGATCACTAAAAAGTGTAACTACGAAGAAAAAGCTTAGTAAACAAAATTATAGCTTCAGTTTGTGCACGCTCCCATGACGGCTTGGCTCGTGGCTGCAGTTACCTAAGGCGCCAGTCACGAGTTTCGTTCTTAACCTTGCCTCAAGACAAGAAAAATTGACCTTAGATTGAAAAAATAAACATCACAAAATTGCAAGATGGAATTTTGTTACCTCTGTGAATGCTACCGTTGACTCGACATTAATTTGATTAAAGCTATTGCTGTACGAATCTTTTGGCCGAAATATTCGGAGTAGGTGTGTAAAGGCCAAAGGCCTCCTTCAACGGAAAACCCGTTTAACTTGCTCCTTTTGAAAAATGGGGGGGTTTCCCTTTTTTTATTTAAAAATGTGAATTGCTACCTTTGGTTCCCCGTGTGTTTTTAAATAAAAAAAAAAAAAGAAAAAAGGGAGAATCGGGAAAAGTGATAGTCAAAATGAAATAGGATATAGGTAGATTTAATTAGGAGGAGGAAGAAACACAAAAAAAAAAAGAAAGAAGAAAGTAGGGGGGGAGGGGAAAAAAGAATTTTTCTTATAAAAAAAAAAAGGAGGGGGGGGGGGGAGAAAAAGGGAGAGAAGGAAGGAAAAAAAAAGAAGAGAAGAGAAGGGAGGAAAAGCGAAAACATAACTATAAAAAAAAGAAGAAAAAGAAAAAAAGAAAAAAATAAAGAAGAAAGAAAAAAAAAAAAAAAAAGAGAGAAAAAAAAGGGGGCCTTAAGGCTGGGCGATTAAACTATCTCAACATCAAATCATCAACAAATTTATGTCATCTCAGTTGAGACCATTTTCAGTCGATCCAAGGACAGCAATTTATGGATCCCTCAGCGCAATCCAGTCAACTAGTTGGTGGTAATGTACCTCTAAACTGGCAGCTAACCACCATGACAACCTCACAGCATAACACTCAACGACTACGCAGAAAGCTTTCAAATGTGTTTCAGAGCACTGGTTCTTGCAGAACACGCATCAAACAGAAAAAAATTATGCCACTGATTATGGCCGTTATCCCATATGAAAAGCATTTAAGATGAAGCACAGATTATAACAACAGTTTTATATATCACAGCAAGAATCATGATGTGCCTTGCTGTTATTATTAGTATACTTTTAAAGTTGAGAGGATTAGCCTACTCTGCATTTTAATCTAGATAGATGTAGAAAAAGATATTGTGAATATATTTTTTTACTACTGCAGACACAGGTCACTGTGGACACTTGGACCCATTTGGGTATTTTAAGTTAAATACACAGATGCACTGAAAGTTGAGAAATTCTCTCTCTGAATCAGCTGATTTTTTTCAGTAATTTTGACTACAGTGGCTTTTCTTTTGGTTTGGACATAATGGGCCAGTCTTCTCTCCTCACATGCATCAGTGAGCCTTCACAACCCACGACCTTATTGGCCTTCATGGTTTTCACTCTTTGGGCAATTTCCTTTAACTTGACCACATCAGACTGGGAACATTCCTCAAGATTTGCAGTTTAGGGGATGTTATGACCCAGCTTATGAGCATTGCAATATGACTCTGAAGTTGCTCAAATCTTTTCAACACATCAACTTCAAATACAGACTGTACACCTGTTGCCTATCCCAGCCACTGTGGATTATTTACCATGCAGCTGGAAAATAAAGAAGTTGTGTCTAGAGATATAAAACTCACTAGTGAGTTTCTATACTACTACACAGATATCTTGGGACAGTGGAATTGAAATAAGCTGTAACACAACAGAGTGGTATGATGAATGCCACTCAGCAAGCATTTGAAAACTGAGGACAACTGTTTTGATATGAAGATGTTTTCCAATTCTTACATAATACAAGATTTAAGTTGCCGTGTCACTGTACCAATGATTATGAAATTCCAACCACAAACAAAAATCGCTCCTCATTTTCAATTCAAAGAAACTGCTCTCTTGGGTGCTCTTTCTATACCAAATTAATAGGTTACCTTGGTAAAAATGAACTTGATTAGTTTCTTGATGCAAGAATAGGTACAGTCGAATGGTCAGAAGAAAAAAAGAATCATCTCTCATTGTCTTTTCCTAAACACCATTCCTTGACATTGTTGGAAAACATCATAGGGTCAAGAGGAGGTGGCAGGAGAAATTCTTAAAGGCTTAAAAGATGATGAGTGCCCTACACTAATAACCCAACCACTCAAAAGCTAAAACTGAGAAGTAGGTCTGCAGCATTGATATTATATTGTATGGTAATGGTAGCATCATAAGATATACAAAAAAGAAAAAAAAACTTTTAAAAGAAAAAGAAAGAAGGGGAAAAAAACAGCTTTGTATATTACCATTACTGGCTGCTTACATGCAGTATTTCAAGGGTTACTTTGACTGCTGTGCCCAGAAGGAACTGCAGGACATTAGTGTCTCCTTTCTTTCATTAAGGATGTTGCAGTGT
The DNA here is from genome assembly GCA_023101725.1 of Atherinomorus stipes. Classification (NCBI taxonomy): domain Eukaryota; kingdom Metazoa; phylum Chordata; class Actinopteri; order Atheriniformes; family Atherinidae; genus Atherinomorus; species Atherinomorus stipes. The sequence continues at coordinate 441,106 of JALJCO010014045.1, forward strand.
TTCCCAGGCTAAAAGCGGAAATAAAGGAAGCACTGAAGCTTCCTTCCCTAGCATTCAGACAATTCAACCAGCTCTTATCATCACTGATACTTAGATTCTTCCAGGCCATTTCACTCAGTTACAAATGTTCCTAAGCAAAACTGACTCAACCGTTTTTACATTACGCAACCTTTCTAGTTCTACTAACTTAATGTTGCTGACTTCAATTTCAATATGAACACATCATTGTTCAAACATCTCAAAATTTCATTAATGTTTCATTCAATTTGAAATCAATAAAATGCTGAATAAGTTTATAATTACTGCATCAAGTCTCTACGCACTCTGAACTGCGTTGCATGTTTTGTCAAAACAAAGTTGTATGTGACTCTTTGCAACTGAGAAAATTCAAGAAGCTATTAGTTTTTTATTATCTCAAGACAGAAAACTTACTTTGGGAAGGCATCAAAGCAGTATGTTTTCTTAGTGTCCGGGAAGGCAACTCTCATGCCAGAGGTGAGAGGAGAGTGAAGAACCACGGCAGCACACTCAAACCGTGATGCTAAGTCTACTGTGGGCACCGTGCCGATGCTTTGTCCATACAGGATAATATTCTCAGGGCTGATGCCATACCTGAAATACAAACATTAGGAGGCTTAAGAATAAAATACTAAAACAAAGTGATCTTATACTAGATCGACAGCTACTCTACAACTATGAACCTTTTCTCTGCAAGGTAACCTGGTCAGCTCTGTAGCCAAATAAGCATGTTAGAACATAAAGAAAAAATTGTCAGGTCATTGGGAAATTAATCAAAATGGAAGACTGTAAACAGGTAAAACAATCTAATAATTTTGCACACTACGTGTTGAACACAGTATGTGACAGACTGTCATCCATCTATCTGATAAAGAATCACTATTGACACTGTGTCCAAAGTGGCTGATGGTCAGAGAGGCACCTGCAGTCAGCAGGGGGGAATGTTTGTATGAAAGAAAACACTTTCATGACTATTTTGGCTGTTAATTTCAAACCTTGTTCAGATTCAAACAGTGAGTTTCTGCCTGCTTACCGGGAGCGCAGGGCATGCCAGGCAGCATCAATGTCGGCATAAAGGTTCTTCTCAGAGGGCTTGCCAGTACTAACACCGTAGCCTGAGTAATCGTAGGAGAAAATGTTGCAGTTGATGCGCGTGCCTAAACCGATGTAGAAGCTGCTCATCTGGCCCAGGTCCACTGCATTACCATGGGAAAACAACACTGTAAACCTGAGTGACAAAGGAGGAGGGAAACAGCAGAAGAAAGAGCTTTAGACACCTGCTAAATGTTAAAGGATCTAACTGTGTAACTGTAGAACATAGATTTCTAACAACAAACAAAAACAGGGATATATTCTATGCATGAAAACATGCTGACTTTAAGGATGTTCAGTCAGTGGTGCGTCTCACCTGGCATTTGGGGCACAGCGGATGTACATGCATCCAACCCTGTTCCCTCGGCTAGACCTGGTCAAGAATACATCCGTCACATCCAGCTCTCTCTGTGTATACTGGAACTCTGCTCTCTCTGTGAGATGCAACTTCCACCTTCCTTCACCCCCAGTATTGCTGCTGCTACTGCCACTGCCACCTGCCCCACCACCACCTCCTCCTCCACCACCTCCTCCACCGCCTCGGTCACCTCCACTACCAGTACCAAGCCGCGAACGCAGTCCTGGGGCTCCAAGAGAAGGCGGAGCAGTCCCAGAGTTGGATGCAGACACAGTTGTAGCACCAGAACCAGGATCTGGGTCAGGGAGTAAAGCATAGGTGGGCTCTGGAGGAAGGAAAGCCAGTTTGGCTGCAATGCGGCTGGGACAAGGTGGGCAGCAGAAGAGGCAGCATAGCTCTCGTACGGACAGACCGTTCATCTTCTGGTACAAATCTGGACATGTGAGAGAGTAATTGGATTGAAGAAAAACAGAATACATCTGAGAATCAAATCCTACAAGCTTCAATTAATATTTTTATTTTTTATTTCCATCATATTATAGCTTCTTGATTAATAATGTATTTTTTTTTAGATATATAAATCATTGTCTCATTTAATCACACAAAGACAAGCATTGGCACTCCATTACTTAGCAAACACTTAATATTTAATCTTCATCAAATGAGATATAGCAGGATTTGATGGTTCACCTGACTGTCTGATTGAACTCATGCTCAGGGAAATGAATGATAGGAATATGGTTTACAGTTAATAAAAACAATTGAAATTTTACAAGCTAGGATTAAGAGTTCTCCAATTAATTTGCAACTGATTGCTGTTGGATGATATTCATCTTAAATCACTCAATCAGAAGGCAGATAGAGATCAATCAAATCTGTTATGAGAGGGGAAGAGTGAAGAGGGAAGTAGTGGGAAATGAGAATAAAAGAGTAAAACACAAGCTCAAATGTAGAACTAATATTCTTGCAAGGAAAACAGCTCTGTCCCTTTTTTGCTGTATGTAAAATGCACCAGGGAGCGAAGCAGAGAAAAGATATTCAGAAAGAGGTTTCTTATGCTACTGTTACCCAAGTTGGCCGCAACTCATTTGCTTGTTCAAAGTGTGAAAAAGCCTCTTTATGAATAACAATCAGTTTTAGACCAAACATTGTTAGACGTCAACCCAAAAAACTGCCTAAAAGCCAGTATAAAAACTTTGTTTAATCTGAGCGGATTCCTAGATTTTTTAATATTTTTTATCTTATAGTTTATTATATTTTCTTATATGCACCGTGGGTTTGAGAGGACTGCAATTTCATCTGTGTTGTATGTCTAACATGGGGCACATTTGACAATAAAGTTGACTTTGTGCACCACACCTGCATCTGGCAACAGTGGTCAATGTGCCACAAACTGTGCAAAAAAGCTTCCCTACATGTAATTTAGCCATAAAAACCCTTTGATTTTTCTTTTTAAAGGCAGAAGGCAAATAAGTGATAGTAATATAACATTTGATCAGTTTAAAGTTAATCAGAGCAATACAAAAATATTCACACTGCTACAGTTTAAGTCTGGGTCAAAGGAGAGAGAGCAATGCAAAACACGTACTGCCTGAAAATAAATAGGCACTGTATAAATAAGTTAATTGAGGTATCATATAAACAGCAGCTTTTATGTAAAAACAACCCTTCTTACAGGTTGGTAATTGGCAATACTTCAGCAATCAGTGACCAAAAAAAAAATTTTTTAAAAAAATAAAAAAAAAACAACTGACTGAAGCACACTGAATTTAAAGACTTAAAGGAATAGTTCATCCTAAGAATGATTTAACTTTATTTTCCACTTACCCTGATGGTGAGCAAGACTCTGGACCACTTTTTTAATATGTCAAATGCAGCCGGAGATCAGGGCGACTTCTCGTTCCCCCCCAATGGAGTTCGCCAGGGTCCGAGCCAAAAAGGTCCAGAAAAGTCCACAAAAAATTGTCAATATTCCTCCATACTGCTCGTCCCATGTAGTCCAAGTGTCCTGAGTGGGTAGCGTCTAGAATTTACTTGAAACTACGCCATTTAGTATATTTTTAGAGTCTAAAAGGGAGTATTGTTTACGTCCATGAAGCGCGCACATGCAAACTACGGAAGCCTCTGTGTTCAGAGCCTACTCTGCAGATAATGCAAGCGTAGAAGAAGAAATTCACTGTTTACATTGTGGTAAGAGTCCAAGACCTCTAAACAAACCGGGACAAACACAAGAGGGGTTGGATATTGATCTAAAAGAAAGAAAGACAGAAAAAGAGAACGCGCAATCTCGTCTGCCGTGGCTTCCGTAGTTTCGTGAACGTGCATCAGCGTGCTTGCTGGGCATGCGATGTAGTCTTGTATAGACTAAAAATATGCTAAATGGCGTAGTTTCAAGTAAATTCTTGACGCTACCCACTCAGGGCACTTGGACGACATGGGACGAGCAGTATGGAGGAATATTGACAATTTTTTGTGGACTTTTATGGACCTTTTTGGCTCGGACCCTGGCGAACTCCATTGGGGGGGAACGAGAAGTCGTCCTGATCTCCGGCTGCATTTGACATATTAAAAAAGTGGTCCAGAGTCTTGCTCACCATCAGGGTAAGTGAAAAATAAAGTTAAATCATTCTGAGGGTGAACTATTCCTTTAATTTACATCTGCAAAGATGAACTATTAAAAATATACCTGGATTTAGAAATCCTTTGGTCTTGAAGTTAAGTGGCACACCAAGGTGCCAAGATTCTCCAGTCTTGTCACTGAGCCAGCTGGATCCTGGAAAAAAAATAAAAATAAAATAAAATAAAAACACATTTGTTGTCATGCAATAAGGCACTAGACATGACAAGTCACAAAGGCATGAGCACCCTAAATTCCTACACTTTTTTTAAGCCTCCAAGCCATCTTTTATACTGTGGGGTATTAACAGAGACCAAATAAATCTAGACAGATCATAAATGAAAATGTAAATAATTTTCAGGCGTTTAAACTTTGAGTTTGAGATAACGCTGAAACGAAGTTAAGTAACAACCCGAAATTTTAGATTTAAGGCACCTGGTACCGACATCAGCATACCGGTGCTGCAGTATGAATGCAGACAACAAAAGAAAAAAAAATATCCAAGTTGTGATATTCATTAACACTATCTGCATTTATCTTATAAAGAAATTACGATGCCTTGAACAACTGTACAAAGATGATATTGACAACACACCCTCAACAGACACTGAGCGGCTGACATGCTAATGCTACACGTATAATAACGAAATTAAGCTCTATCGTTAGCCGGTGATGTGAGATATAAATTTAGAATAGGATATTGGCACGCAACAGCTGCAAATGCAAAATGAGATAGGCGACACCCTAGTGCTGTTACTGGACATCGGTTATTGTTGGTCAATTCTTGCTGCCAGTCAAATTATCATCAATATCGCTAGCAAGGAAACCTGCTAGCGGCGGCTGCTAGCGCGCTAACCAGTAGCCTGAAAGTGACCTACTTACCGATTCACAGTAGGCTGGTAGGCAGGATGGTGTGCCCCTATTTGTACACAGAAGCAGCTCAAGACTCAGAAAATCCCTCTTGTGTCTTGACATGGATGGTTGTACTCAAGTGTACCAGGCAGTTGTCGGTGGCAAGCTAGCTGAAATTCATGGCTACCAGATTTTTTTTTTTTTTTTTTTTTTTTTTACTACTGTCCGACTTCATCCGGAAGTGACGTAAGAGTCCTTGCAAGGCTACTTAGAAATGTGGCATAGAAAAACCTCTTTTATTTGCGTCTCATGTAGACAATAAAATTAAAACTATACAGGGTTTAATGCTAAATAATTAAGCATGTCTATGAAAAAAATTCATATTTGAATACTGAATAGAACATCAGCTTTTATATGCTTATGAGGCAATTTGTTAACATGGTTTGAGGCCTTTGTCCTTATAGAGAATGATCTCTTGAGAGTTTGGTCTCAGCTAATCAATATCTTTTTCAGTAATGAAACATAAATAAAGTGATGAGAGTGTTCTTTTCCTGGATGACAGTGCAACAGTCCAAAGGGCATGAGACGCTGATCGGTTTATAGTAGAAAATTATGTGTATCTGCAAAAAGAGATATCCTTTGAAGACATGACACTTTTTTTTCTCCAGTAGACTTTCAGAGACTTACAATATAAAATATATAATGGCTGATGTTATACGGTGGCCCAGTGTCACACTTTGTGATGATTTTTACCTATAAAAACCACACATCATAGTTTTAATGGGTATTATATTCTGTTTTAATGGTATTATATTCATTTCTGATGAATATTCTTTTTGGTAAAGTCACTTCTTAGGAATCAGTCAATGAAACATAATTTATTTGACACACTGCTAACAAATGAGAACAAAAGGAAAAAGATAGCGTGTCTCAGAGTACAATCCTCAGTCAGAAGCTGATCAAGGTCTGGATCTAGCTCAAAATCAAAAGTTAATTAAAAACGAGCTTCACTCGACTCTGATGAAATCATCAGTCTGTTCACAGCTTTTGTGCAATCCAGCATACAAATAGACAACATCCAAGTATGTCATCCATAACTTCCTTCATGAAATGGACACTTTTAGTTCATAGGAGAAAACAGGAAGATTAATGGTGTTAGAGTATTTAAAAAAAAAAATGTTGAATAAAATCCTGCAGTCAACATCTAATCATGAAGCAGCAAAATCTTTAATTTTATTAATCATTTCTTTCATGCTATGCCTATAATAACTAATAAGCTGCATTTATTTATTCATCAAATTTTAGAAACGGATCATAATGTAGCCTAGATGAAAGATTTCAACTTTGTCACCATCGGAGTCATCTGTTTCCGTCTCCCAAGTTCTCAGACGTGAAATATAGATCCAGTGCTTACTTTGTACTCTGATCATCAGTCCACTCCTCACAGGACTGCAATCTGGTGTCTGTAGGACTTGGAAACAGTGAAGAGTTTTGTCCTTTCTGCCATATTGACTGTGTTTGCATTGATCCAGACATGTCTGTGTGAGTGCATACATTTCTATAAGCAAGGCTGGGATACAGACAGCGGTATCAATGCACAGAAGCCCCCAAGGAGAAAGACGACAGCATTGGTCAATACGTACAACAATTTGAAAATTGTTACATTTAATGTTTTGTTGTTATATGTTTACCAGTGTGTTATCTGTTTTGTGGGGTTGTTTTTTTTTTTTTTTTTTTTTTTTTTGGTTCTTATGTTTTTGCATTTTATGCTTTGTAGTGACAGTATTAATGTAAATGTGAACAAGTATGAGCTGATATATGTTTTATATAGATCAATATGATTTACAACAGTGAAATAAATAAAAGGGATGTAAAAGTGCAACATTTCCTCCTGAAATATATGATGACATACACAGCATAAAGAATTTTTTTCTTCTTCTTTTTAAAAAGCATAAAGAATATAAGTAAACACTTGTACCTTTTATATCAAAGTGCAACAGTCTTCTTGAGAGATGCGTGTCACTGTTCTCAGTCAAGCATTTTTAGTCTTTTTTAAGATCACATCTGTTATAGGCCAGCAGGCTATATTTCTGTGTGTGTGCAAGATGGATGTGCAAGTGAAACCTCCTGTGGCCATAAGCTTTATTAATGCTCTGTTTTCCAACCACTTTCTCTACAGTATTTGATCATTTCTTTAGATAAGCTCTGGTCTTATTCTTTAAAGCAAATCACCATATTGTGTTTCAACAATAAAAAAAATCATTCAGTCATTTTCCTTATGTTTGTGGTAATTCCTGGTTTATTTATGCAAATTTATTTATTTACATAAAATGTTGCCTGTTAATTGACATTACTATTATTCCCCTTTTCAGCGATTATTTTGGCCCTTAACTTCACTTTGCTTCGCATAAACAAACACGCAATCCAATAATGGCTGGATACAATATGTGTGTATGTATGTGTATATGCAAGAGAGAGAGAGAGAGAGAGAGAGAGAGAGAGAGAGAGAGAGAGAGAGAGAGAGAGAGAGATCCCCATTCATCATTGATCCACTGCAGGACTGTGTTTCAGGGGGTGTGAGTTATGGGCCCCTGTTGTCACTGTGCCTGCTCTGCGTTGGACATTTCACCTCGCTACTGTAAATTTAAAAAGGGAATAACATTTTGCTGACTTGAGATTTCATAGCCATAGCTCGACCAGAAAATTGCCCGGTCCCCCCGCACAGAATGCTTCATATTGCCCGCAATTGCAGGATTTGGGATTTTCCAAGGGTCTGAGCAGGGCTGTCGCGAAAGAAAACTGGATGTGGATCACAGACAGCTTTAGAAGGTTGCTACTAACACATTTCAGCAACGGGCTCTTTCTCTCCTGAAGGGGGTGAGAAATTAAAAAAAAAATCGTTTTCCAGTTTGGGCGTTTTAGACGCGCTCGATAAACGGTGATGCTTCGGCGACGCGCCGGAACCGTAGAGGGAAGAGACAGGTGAGGTGCGGCTAAGGAGCAGTATTCCAGAGAGGCTTTGGATACCGACAGCGGTGGTATCTGTCACCCCTTTTCTCCAAAGAAAGGACGACTTAGTTACTGGCACCTGCTCCAACCTCCCATACCTGGACATCTGGTGCGGTGAGTTTGCCAAATGGTGGGATTGATAGAGATGAGGAGGGGTGGATGGGGGGCGGGGGGGGGGGGGGATCAGGTGAATGTGCGCATTTTTATTAGTGCCACCTTACGCGATGCTGCATTTTTAGTTCGGGGTTAGCCAGAAGATGTGTGTTTGGCACGGTCTGGACCTTTGCGGGCTCGAGCTGGTCTTTGTGTCTGCTGCAAGTTTGATGTTTAATTTGCATACAGCACGTCTTTGTTGCACATCATTGTTCTTTCACATGTTGCATTGCCTTTTTACGGTGCTTTTTCTTTGCCCGTGTTTTGTGGTGTATCAACAGAAAATATATAGAGCAAATTGTATAACTGAATTGCAGGTATGAGCACAAAGGCTGTACCATTCTGATTTGAATCACAGTTTTTATTTGGATCATAGGTCGTGCTCTAAATTAGGCTTCACCCCTTCAATTCTCATTTTATTGTTCCCCTGTGGCGTTTGATGTCTTATAAAATATTTGCTCAATGCTTCTGTCAACAGGAAATGCCACATGTGATGATTTAGAAGCCATTAAAGTCAATTGATTATATCATTTCTAAATAGCTATAGAAAAGCAAAACTGGCACCATAAATGCAGAAAAGCAAACTACAGAAAAGTTCAAATAAGCCTAAAGTGACTTACTGTAAATATGACCTTTTCTTCACAATGTGTTTGGTAGCATTACAATAATTTGTCACCTAAATTCCCCATGACCACACACAAACACACTTACAACCTCTACGGCCTAACTTAAATGCTTTCACTCAGCTCTAACTGAAGTGATTTAGTAGTTATGCTGTATGAAATTCACTGTTTACAACTTTGTCTCTCATACTTACAGCTATCAAGTTCCACAGAAGGACCATAACAGCTCCCAGCTGCTGCGGTTTATGTTTGTGTTACTGTGTGAGTTGAAAGGCGAAAAAAATGGCTGGAAACACTAAATAAAAGGAACTAGGAGATGGAGAGGCAGAAATACAGATAGACAAACTTGGGATTATAAAAAATAAAGTGTTGCAAATGGCAAGTGAGCATATTGACGGCAGGAGAATTGGCAGAGAATGTTGAAAGACGGGAAAATGAAATAATGATGCAGAACGCTCAGAGTGCACGGGCGTTGAGAGAGGGGCTGCAGACAGCAGTCTGAGCGGGTGTGAATGGTTTCCCTGTTGCCCACACAGACAGCCACACAGCAGCCGTGTGAGCAGGTGCTAACCCCACCACACAGCAACCACGGGGAACAACAGGTGCAAGCACTGTTTACTTCAGCCTGCCTTTGGAAGTCCAGCAAACACCCAAACATACAGTTGTACCAAAGCCTTCTTACGCCCACAACCCTTACTAAAGAGAAACGAATAGAACTATCTATCTATATTTAGGGAAAAAGCAAACCAAAGGCCAGGCTTTAGGTGAATTATAACATGAATCATCCCTTAAAGAAAGTTGGAACCGCTTAAAGTTATAAAGCAGAGCAACCTGCTGCTAAAAGCAATCTGATTGCCTCAGGGTGAGATAAATGCCCACATGGACATTTAATGAACTGTATTGATCACACAGGACCCTATTCAATCACATATGCTACGCTGTAAACAGGGCATCTCCGGCACAGAAAAGAATCTGATTGGGCTGTAGTGTAATTCAGCCTACCCAGAGAGTAAATCAGCAATAGATTAGAGTGTTGGGGCTCCTTGGGGCACGTCTCTGTAAATGTGTGGAATAATAATATGAGACCACGTTTCTATGTTAGACGAAGGGAGATGAAACAAAAGGGAGATGTTGGAAGGTTACCTAACAAGTTCACTGTTCCCACTGCCAGAATATATCAAACATTGGGTGACAAATTGCTTATCTTTGCCCCCTGATACAGAAAAGGAACAAGCACGCATGATTCTCATTCTGCGTGGGTGTGAGCTGCCACTAAACCAGTGGTTTACTAATTGGATTGACTTCTTTTCTTTTTTTGCCAACCCTAAAGCAATGTTACAGGAAACACAACCACTTGGGTGAGGAACTTTTATTTGTGAAAAATCCTTTTGGGGGGGGGGGGGGGTATTTTTTTCCCAGTTAAACCCAAATTCACTGCAAATACTCTGAACAATGTGACAGTGAGAGAACGCCACTCTAGGCTCTTCTAGTTTTTACATGAATTCTTAAGTACTTCGAATATGCCTTTCCACCTGCCCTGACTAACATCTCTCTCTGTGCCATAAAAAACTGGATTACTATCTAATCTGATCATGAAACAAAGCAGCATCCAGAGATTTAAAGAGATGCTTGTTTTTCTTAAGCATCTGGACACAGGATGCTATGAGGCTTGAGTTCCACACAGTGTGCAATGTTTGTCTGATGGAAAGGTTTGGCAGGATTCATCAGAACTAAATCAACAAATCAGAAGGGTGTTGAAGCCCACAGACCTTGAGGGCAATGAAATGAGCAGGATTTAAGAGGGTGGGCATCTGCAAGGTCACATATTCCTGCAGGGTTGTTGGAGCAAGGACCACAGGGAGTCATTTTGCAGGATTAAGGGGAGGGTCACGAGTCATGGAGGCATGCTTTCTTTACTTGTCAGAACCTCACGGTTATCCTTAGATGATATGAATGCCTTTCTGCAAACTTTTTCTGTGCTGATGTGAGAGGCTTGCAGGAGCCTAAACTGACCGTTTCCAGCAAAGTCCCTCCAGATGTTTGAAAAACAGAGAAAGAAGATATAAAGGTACCGCACAACCTAAGAGTCTTTACCTGTGGCAAACATACACTGCAAGATAAATGATGCTCAGGTGGCAAACGTGGAAGCTGTAGCATATGGATTTAGTTCCTTATTCGGCCATGTGTACACTCATAATTCCTTGCAGCTTTGTTCAATATAAAAATTCCTCAAACAGTTTACAGCAGCCATACATCTTCAGTTTTATGACACTGTCTTGCTGATTCCTCCCTGTGGTGTAGCGTCTTTGAAAGAATCCCTGTGCAAACTGTGTGGTCCCTGCACATGCTCTAACATGCTCACATCTGTGTTCATTTTCCAATTTGCTTTGTCCAGTGTACTGCCTGCCTTAGCAACACCTCGGAGACTCCAGGGGTCAACTAGATGATTGCATCCCGTGTGAGTGTGACTACTCAAGGTGCATGCAAGTGCCTTTTGTATGTGTGTGCTGCACACATGGGTGTGTTGTATTGTATCTGAGGGTTATTACAAGTTTCCCTCCTAAATAAGCCTATCTCTTTGCATGTAACCGCTTCCATTTAACTGCCTGGCAATTGCGTCGCAAGTGATTTCGCTGCTGTTTCGACTCCGAGAGATAGAGATGGCCTGATCCCTTGCATTCTGTGTTATCTCATTTACATCCGAAAACTGCACAGTGAGAAAATGACCGTCCACTTTATGTGCTCACTAAAGCACTCACCCACATGCATCACACACAAACAAGATAAGCAAATAACCAAGTAACCTTTTCTTAAATGCCACTGCTAAGTCGCTTGACTTTTTACTTCTTTGCACAAAATGAACAGGTTGTATGTATTTCCCGGGAGCTTGGTCTATCTCCTCTAATTTTACTGCTTCTGTTGTTACAACACGTTCAGTGAGCACCTGTGCCAAAAGCAGGCTTTAGTTATGGCAGCTTAGCCAAAGGGATTTGGAAGACTTTTCTATGGGGAAGATAAAGGCATCCGAGTCCTTTGTCTCTCCTCTTCTCGTGATGATTTTATAGTGTGATGAAGGTTTGCTGCAGCTAATCTGTTTCTTGCCTTCTTGTCACCTCCGACAGCCATCCCTCTTCCACAACAAACACAACTTTTCCCTTTTAATTGTGGCTTTTCATCTGGGGCCCAGTCACAACTGAAAGGAGAGAGCAAAGCATAGCAGAAACACAATTATACCTGCAAGGAGGAGAGAAGGCTCTCAAGGGAGGTGCTGTGTCTGTGCGCGGGAGTGTATGCTGCAGGAGTGTGTGTCTGTGCGTGCATACATCACTCGCATGTGTGCGCATGTCAGTCTACAAGCAGGTTGTCTGGCATTTTGATAGCTGTTGTGCATATACCACCTATTGTGAGCTATGATCCTCTTAGCAGGCTTCTGCAAAAATAGCTTTAGCTATTTACCCTTACTGGTGATCGCAGCACACAAAGAATATAACAAGAGTATGAGCTACCTTTCAGCCACTTTCTATATCGGCACAGGAAAAACCATGAACCGGGCGTGGGATATGTGGTAATGAATGCCACATAGAGACATAAGCGCAGCCTAGTTGGCTTGTTGAAGTAGAAAAATGAAAGATAAGTAGATGACGGGTTGTGGTCAGTGGAGCATAAAAGGCAGGCAAACCAAACATGTAATTAAATCAATAGTTCTTGCTGGAATCACAGTATATTTTCAGAAAGGAGCGCCAGATTTAGAGCAATGAGATTATTCTTCTTTGTGGTGAATATGAGCTGAAGCTGCTCCCTGAAGGGACAGTTGTCATGGTGTACCTGTGCAGTGCTAAGTGCACCATTAACACTTAGTGAGAGGAGGGAAAAAAAGCCATTGCATAAAAGATATTCATAGATGTTGCTGTTTTGTAATTAGACTGCTTCTTCATTGCCATTGCAAACAGTGGGGTGTGTGTGAGTGACTGTGCTCATGGTGTGTGTGTGTGTGTGTCTGAGTGTGTGCACTGCATACTCATGTGCTCGCCTCCAGCTCAGAGCTGTGCAGTGAATGTATATGTGCTTACTGCAGTCAAACTCTGGTTAGTAACGTGTGCCCTTGCAGCAGCTCTGTACAGCACCATAGACATTTGTGTGTGTATGCGTGTGTGTGTGTTTGTGTGCAATGTCTGAGTGGTATTTTTTTGTGTATTGTTGCACCATCAGAAGTACATGCTCTGTAGCCCAAATTGCGAGTGTTTGGTAAGTTCATTTTTGTCGCTGTTTATCCCACTTTATGTACATGCCTATCATCTGTGAGCTGAAAACTCACTGCATCACAAATTACCCTGTTTCTGTCTGTCACTAGCAGCAATTTGGCTTTAGGCAGAAGGCCTTATTGGGGAAGAAGTCTGAGAAGAGCTGAAGCTCTTTTTGGCAAGACTCCAGCTGTGTCCATCCTATTTTAATTACCTATGGCACTCACTCAGGGGAATATCTCTTTTCCTTTACGTCTCTGGATCTTCTCTCCTTTCCTTTCCTTCATATCTCATCCCTCTTGTTCCTGCCTCCTCTCTTCATCTTCCTCTTTCATTATTCCTTCAGTCTCACCAACTTTGTTTTCTTGCTGTCTCTTTCATGCGCAACCTGACAGCACAGCAGTGTCAAAGGTGTATGCAGAGGTTACCTTGCATTAGCATATAAATGACCCTGTAGATTGAATCGTATTTTAGGATATTTAACTGCAGAAGACATATCCTTAAACTCTGATTAGAGCACTTCTGAACAGACAACAGCCACTTAAGGGAAGATCACTGACACAACAATAAGAGAAAGGCTTGACACGGTAATGCTGTTTGTCACCACTGTTTGTGTGTGATTACACACAAACAAGCTGCAGATCTCCATTAATATCTCTTTATTAATTTATCTTTACTCCAGTTTAATAGCTTTGACATCATGTTACACTACAACTGCTGCTGCATATTTTAGGAGATTTGTAATCTCCTGCCTCCAATGGTCGTTTCTGAAATTGATCTAACTTTTAAGCTGCTGCCAAAAATACTGGCATACGTAATGGAGGACATCAAAAACTTTTATACTTAATGAGATACTTTGTTAAAGTCCAATGAAAATGTAGCATTCTAAGGATAAATTAGCATTTTAGCACAAGGCTTGCCACCAATGGGCTCTATGTACAACTCGACTACTTCCTGAAATTAAGGTAGCTCCTTTGTTTCCTGTCTTTCATTACTGGATGAACTGATTAATCCAGGTGTGTCTAGCCAGTTACTGAGTTCAGGCACACCTGGATTAATCAGTTCGTCCAGTAATGAAAGACAGGAAACAAAGGAGCTATGAAGTTCAGGAAGTAGTGGAGTCGTGCATAGAGCCCATTAGCTTAACTTGCTAGCTTTGTCCAAAGTTAGTAAATGTTTTCCTACAGACAAAAGCACTAAAGGTCACCATTTACATAAACCAAAGTGAGAAAAACACCAATTCACATTTCTGAAAATAAATTTTAATATTGCTATCTTATGAGGTAACTCCACAAAGTCACCACTCCCAGCCAAGAAACAGTATGAGTCAGCTAACTCCATGAACTGAACTTTCTCTCCCATTAAATTATCTGGAATCCGAAATGTTCTACTGGAAAATGCACATTCATTAAGCATTAACAGAAATTCTTGTATAGGGTTGTGGAATGTGAAGGTGACCCACTTCTCCCAGTTTAGCCCATGTCTACCCTCAGGCCATCTTACTTTATTCCGGGCTTTAACCTGCATACTGTCCTCAAGGAGCAAATGAGAACAGACTGTAAAGGATTCTACTGCAGAGTCCTCTGCACATATATATACATAGATAGATAGATAGATAGATAGATAGATAGAGATAGATAGATAGATAGATAGATAGATAGATAGATAGATAGATAGATAGATGTTGCAAGGGAAACAAACAGTCGCCTCAGAATAATCTCCCTTATATTGGTAGGACCTGCAACATTTCAATTTTGAAGGGGGAATATTGTCTAAACCTGTGCAGCAAGCATATTTTATGTGAAAGCGCAATAACCGGATTTCATTTTAGTGAATGGACTGTTATTGACCCACATACATGAGCTATATCTTGCCAGTGTGTGGATAATGTGGAGACAAAATGCTTGCAGCTCCCCCATCCCCCTCTTTTGCAGAGAAAGCAGGGACCCCCACTTATACAGTACATATACATTTATGTCTATGTATGCAATAGTGCACATTTTGTTTGAATTTGTATGTATTTGGGTTAAGGCTTGAATGTGTGCACCTGAGTGTTTATGTGTGTTTGCCAGCTTACATGCGTGCTTGGATGTATGTGTTGGAGGGCGGACCCACCCTGCTCGCGTTTGAATGTACTGCAACAGAACATCTCTGCCTAGCTTTGCTATTGGTTGCTACGGTAACAAAGGCACAGAGTGAAGTGGCTGCAGCAGCCAAACAGAAATAAAGAGATAAAGATTAAGCCAATGGGCTTGATCACAACAACAAATTCAACACGGCAGAACAAAAAATACAGCTTGAGTGTAACGTTGGGTAAAATGTCAACTCTAAGAAAAGATGAGTTTACTGTATGGCTTTATTCATCACATGTCTGTCACATGCGCACACACGTATCAACGGATTAATTAATAGGAGCGCAGTAGCTGGGTGCAGCACAGGTCAAGGCTCCTGACAGCTGTACTTGCATTGGGTCTGGTTTAGTTTGCTGTGTGTGTGCAAGACTGCTCAGGCCTCCTGTATTTATGTCTCAGCATTTCCTTGTGTTTAGTAAGTGCTCCTCAGTATGGACATGGATGATGATTTTTATCCCATCACTATTTAGCAGGATGTGAGTGTATTGATCCTGCACAGCAGCTTTAATAGCTGAAATGCCTTGTGTAAATATGAGCATGTTCAATAATGCTACTCAAGTATTTCAGCATTGGATAAAAGGTAAATATTAATAAGGTAATCATTAAATAGTTAAGTTTCAGATAGCTTGCTGACATAATGGGGGTTGAATAGATATTCCCAGCATGCTGCCCACCCCCTGTCATTCCTGCCAAATCAGCTGTGGCAGCCTGAATAAGGCAACTGAGGAGAAAATGGTATGAAAAATAATGAAACAGTCCCAGGTCTTGCCAAAAATGGACAGGCTAATGCAAGGTGAAAGCAGGTGTGTATGCTCATTCAAATGACCTGCTGATTGGCTAATTATGTGGGTGTTTGCAGGTGATTTGCTAATTGCCTGATGAGGCTAGATTAGGCTGTGTGACTGTTGCCATCATTACATGCATCCATGATAAGTGTCAATGTCAGAGCATTAAATCCTATCACACCAACATCATCTGACACAAATAGCAGTACCCCATCCTCTCTCTATCTGTCCGCCTTTGATTTCCTGATACTCACTCTGTCGCTACAATGTTTTTTATAGTATGATGAGCTGCAAGTCTGTAGCTGGTGTTATCGCTGTTAATTTCCCCTTCTTTCATTAAAACCATCTTTATCTTTTATCTATGATCTCTTCCTTGTCTTTTGGGTCAGCAGGGTCACCCGCTGGTAACTCATGTCAAAGGACTGCTTCAAACTATTTTCATTGCCCAGAACATTAAATATACTGTCTTTGTCATGGCACCACTGGCCTGCAGCTACTGTAAGTTTTAATATGTTGGCCTTGGACCAGATCTGATGGTTTATCTTATGGATCAATGACCTTAATCAATACGCACTCTAATGAACAGGCTATTGGGCAAATGGTTTTAGTATGTTACATGTGCAGTTTGCAAGTGCATATGAGAGAAAATAACAGGCCAATTTTGAGGAAAATCATGATCATGTTTGTTTTTAAACTCAGATTGTTTCTGCTTTTCTTCATAGGCTTTAAATGGAAATGTGCATGAATTAGATGGAGGTTTCTGGTCCAGAAATATACCTAGAGATAGAAACCTAGCAATTATGTTGACCTGTGCAGTTATGATAATGATGAATTTTGGTGTAATGTTAGAAATAAAGATAAAACAGCACTGATTCCCGAGGAGAAATTGACATGTTCCCCAGCCGATAAATATAACGTTGTTGATGTCCTTTAATAGCGTTTACATTTTGACAATGAATAGATTATTATGTTAAAAAAATATCATATTTGAATATTTGAGTACTATTTACTTTCAGTTTATATTGTGGTTGCACGATTTCACACTGCTAATATTCAATTTTCTATTTCTGGAACTGTTTTTTTTTTTTATTATTTATCAAGACATACAGTAAAATTTAATTAGAAATTATCTGCTACTTTGTTCTATATTTCTTTGCATTGTGCAGATGTTTTGCAACATATAAAATACTGTAGCATTTATGATTTTTATTTGTTTGCGCTGTGCACCCATTACTATAGCTATAATAGATAATATTGCACTAATATAAACTTGAAAAATCACAGACCACACAACTAGATGAGTTACAAACATCCTCAAATGTGCAACTTTATGATTTGTTGATTAATGTCTGTGTGTAAAGGAAATGTACATTTCACTGAAAAAGATCTGAGATACAGCCATGTCAGAAAATAAATGCACACCTTTTCAAAAGCTGCAAAACAAACCCAGATCGTCACCCGTCCGTAAGGTGTTTGTGATATGTTCAGCCAAATGTTTCCATATCGGTCTCTCCTGTCCAAAGGACATGAGTCCAAAACTCTTTTAATTTGTCCAGATACAACTTTGCAAACTGCCATTTTGACAAATGAATCTTTCTGATGGCAGCCCTTTCAAAACCATACTTCTTCAGCCTTTTTCATTTGTGCTCTCTGAAGCCAGTAGAATCTGAGCTGTAGCTCTTTTGTTTTGTTGTTGTTGTTGTTTTAATTTAAGTTTTGTATTTTATTGTTTTCTTTTACAATTCTCCTCAGAATTACACAGACTGATGTTGATGTTACACTTCTAACAAGACTCGTTAGAAGGGTAACGGTTCATGTTTGTCACATGTATAATGTTTCTTACTGTAGAAAGGGGGGAAGGGGGGGGTTTTCCCAGCAGAGCCACCAGTTCGCAAAGGGTCTTGAGCTTGATGAGATGAGTGGGTGGGGCTTGCTTGGTTGGAAAGACCAGCAGCCCCGGCCTCCGGTCACTTTGACACCCCTGTAGAATGAAGGAACCCAAACTGTTTACAAAAGCTCTTATAACCCTTCCTAGATTGCTAGGCAGCAATTATTGCTTCTGTGAAGTTGTTGCTGATGCCTTTTATCCATCCTTGGCATCGTATTAACACACAGTTGAAAGCTCCAGACCAGTAAAGCTCTGCTTTCATAGAAGTGGTTAAACTTGCTGATGATTGGTTAATCCAGTCCATTTAATTAGCAGTAGCTGGTTGGTACTTACCCTTTTAATTCCTGGAAGCAGTTGGGGTGAAGAGTATTTTTTTTATATACTGCCTACACATTTTGGCTTAATCTTTGCAAAATGATTATTGAATTTGCCTAATCTGAAGCTCTGGAAAGGACCAGATAACATTTTTTTATGATACAAAAATCTTTGAAATTGAAGAAATTGAGTATTTTATTATTATTATTATTATTACATAATGCATTTTCTGTGGGATCTTATTTGATGGGATTATGATGCACACTTTGAGATTATTTTTGTTTGTTTTGCTTTTTCAGACTGCATTGCGAGCTGGCAATTGGCTAATGTGGCAATGCTTGTTTGTATGATAGCTAATCTCACTAGAACACACACTTCATTTAATCCTTGACATCCTCCCTTGCAGTCTGCACATGACAGCAGAATTTCATTTTAGGGCTAAAGTGTCAAATTTGGACCCTGCTCATGAAATGGCCATAATGAGATGAGGCTGACCTGAAACCTGACTCAATCAGTTCTAGTCCAGGGAATCCCAATGGAGACTCAGATGAAACAAACCTTCCAATCCTCCCCCTCAGGGCTCTTCCAACGCTTCTGATGAGGAGAGGACTTAGAGATGTCAAACCTGCAATCTCTGGGCTACAATTTTGTTTGAAGTGGTCCCTGAGTATCGGCTGCAGCCCACATCACTGCACTGACGTGTTCAAACAGCTCATCATTCAATCTTATACAAAGTCTGAAATATTGGCAACACAGGTGACTGTGCATGTACACATGTGTTATAGATGGGTGAATCTGGCAGCCTCAAATAGCAGTCATCACCTTAGCAACAAACACATCTACCTAGTGCTCGATCACTAAAAAAAGTGGAGTTTTTTTTCTCAAATATGGAAACACACAAGATGAGACAGAGAAAAAAAAAGCAGGGAGGAGGTGGGTGATGCCGGATAAAAGAAAATAAGTGGGGGTTGGGGGAAACATGGGACATGGCATTCAGGTTGATTTGATGGCAACAACATGGATATTACTCACATCTTTTCTAGCCTTTCTTTTCATTTGTGTTCCATTAAACTTCACATTTTCCAAAATTTCAGCAGCTTTCTCTGCAGTCCTCAATAAGATGCCCTCATGCTCCATCTCCATCCTCTGTGCTCTGCTCATCTCCTCTTTTCTTTCCTTCTGTTTATCTCCGCTGCTTTCAAAGTAGTTTTTCACATCAGTGATGGTTCTTTCTGCCACAGTAGCCGTATTGCTGATTCTTAAACATTTTGAAAGGAGGCAGAAAAGCTTTCACATTCAAATGTGTGTTTTTGACAGTGTAGCTGTCATAATTCATATCAAGCAGCTACTCATTTGCAGCGGTATTATTCCACTGTCTTGGTTTTAATAGGTGCTAGAGAATTTGATATACAGAATAAGAGCTTGTTTTTGACAGGTTGACCCTATATGTGGGTTTTTAGCTTGTTGTGTCTGTACTGAATATTCAAACGTGAATATGCAGAACCAGTCAAAAGTTTGGACACACTTATCCATTCAATCGAATGAGAAAGTGTGTCCAAACATTTGACTTGCACTTTATATCAATCATTCCTGGACTGATTTTCATGAAATTTTAAATGGACATGCATGACCTAAAGAGCAAAAATCCTCATGGTTTAAACTCCTCCTCCTTTTCACAAATTCCACTGCAATCTATTCTAACAAGACAAAACAAAGCAACATCAGAATTGAATTCAGCACTGCAAGATGTCTCCCTGTCCAAGGACAATGAGAGACACTGTGAACATATACATGTGACTCAGCTGGATTCACACAGACATGTTTAACTGAAGCGTCTCCTCATAACTTGTGCTAGCTTTTCATTTCATCATTCCTTACAGTGAGTAGCTCTATCCCAGAGGTACTCTGAATTGGTTTCTATATTGATCTATGTGGACCACATGGGTTGTTTGACCTCACCTTTCTGAGACTGTATGTTGTGCTCTGCAGGTATTAGGAAGAAATCCTCAAACATGTAACACATATAAAACATTTTATGGGCTAGCAAGAGAGGTTTAGATTGGGATTTTTTTTTTTATTATTATTATTCTTTTGGAGCAAATGGACTGTCTCTAAACTCTAAACTGAACATTCATGTGTAATTTTAGATGTGCTCTAATAGCTTTGCTAATCCTCTAGCTATCACATCTAACTACAACATCTTTAAGTCAAAACATCCCTTTCTTATCCTGTATTTAAAATTATGACTACCTGCAAGCAGCAACTACAGCTGTAAATAGATAAAGTTTTCACCAGATCTTTGGTCCAATGTTACAAAGAAGTATGAAACAATAAATTTAAACAAATGATGAATGCTTTTCAATCAGGACACGTTCAGATTTCCTCAGAGCCCCTCAGCATAGATTTTACTCTTCACTTAACCTCAGTTTAACTTTTAAACACATTTAGGTAAAAATCCCTAGCAGGGTCGGTGGCTGCTCAGGAATAAACACAGTGAGGAAAATAACTGTCCGTTGCAAAAGGAGGCTGGGGAGGTTGGGGTGATAAATTTCAGAGCTGTAATAGGCAAATGATGGAGTGATGTTGTGAGCACAGGAGAGGCAGAATAATGAACGCTGCTCTGGTTATATAGCGTGTCAGTTTGATGGGACTGACAGTAGTCAAGGATGACTGTACAGAAAGGGGCTTGTTCATACTGTAGCACTGTGTGTGTGCTATCTGACCAAACAGAGCTCCATTTTAATATGTTTACTTGTCTGAATTATACAGTCTTTTTAAGTTAATAGTTTTAAAGTCCAAGCAGCAAATCTTTGCTTGATTTGTTTTTATGCTAACAAGCTAAACTAAAATTATGTGCATATGGTTCAACTTCTTAATTTCAACTTGTAGAAAAACTAAGATTGCCAGTGAGCACAATAAATTTGTGTGACAATGATAAGTGTTTTCCTTTTGCGGAGTTTCAGGTTTAAATTCAGATGCTTAACTACACTGCATTACTAGGTAGTTAAACTGGCTCTACGATGTATATTTACTGTACCTTATACTGTATGTATGTATGTTATATGCTAGATTAGATAGTTATGAATAGGGTAGTCTTAATCACAAGCTCCAGTGTGTCACTGAGCCATAATTTCTGACCCAGATAGCAGACACATTTGGGCCTGAACTAGGCTACTTTTGGCATTTCTGAATCAGTTCCAGCACTGACAGTGTGTGGGTCCCAAATGGCCCAAAGACCTAAAAGCAATCTGGATTTGGGCCACATTTGGTGGATCTGTTGGTAATTTAAGACATCCACAGCCACCCTGAGCCAAAATGTGGTTCGTAAGAAAATTGCAGATGAGGGCCACATTTTAACCAAGAATTTTTTTTTTTTTTTTTTTTTTTTTTTTTTACAATGTGGAGGCCTACCCAAAAAAATCTTAACCACAAAATATAATGAAAAACTGGTAAACTGTCTTACCCCACAATTGAGTAGAGCTTTTTTTTTTTTTATGTCCCTGTTATTTTCTTTCTCATATATTTTCTTGTGAATCAGTTCTCACAATTATTCAGCATTTGCTTCATAACTTGAAAGGCCTAAAATTAAAACAGAATCATGGTGATCCCTCACATGAATAAGGACCTTTTTGGTCTGTTTTTTGGTTTTTTTTTAGTTAGCTTGACCAACTCACTTTCTTCTTGCAATGATCCATTTTATGGGCTGAAACACAATTATCAAATCACCATCCAAAGTGACTTTGTAACCCCTCTTTGTTCGTTCTCTCAGAGTCTTATAGGGACTTAATCCCTCTTGATTCAAACTGGCTGAGAATGGGATGACATTTCTGACAATACGCCTCTAAAACAGACATTACAAACACATTAACCCCCTCATGATTTCAGGTTTACAAGCAGTCAGTCTGCTCCACCTTTGACACTTTCCTCTCTCTGACACACACATACAGCAGACCTGTTAGTCAATAAGATCTCTGTCAGCATGTCATCACACACTCATATTCTCTTTTCCATTCAAACAAAAGGACATATATAATAGATTATACAGTAAAATGAAATTATCTTCCCTTTCTCTTTGTTAACAGTGCATGTGTTCAACTGCCATGGCAACCATGGCTCCTCCCCTCTCATTTCTTCTCCTGCTGCTTCAACTGGCTGATGGCTCATTCCCAGAGGAACCCAGTCCACTCAGCTACGTCCCTGTAGAGGGTATGTGTCCTTCCCCTCTGTACGTGGGTGTGTGTTTGAGTGCACAAGTGTATGTGCAGCATTGATGAATTGCTTCATAGTGCGTGTGGAAATCGGAGGTTAAGGGTCAAAGCCTTGGTTAGGAGCTGCTTTAGAGCTACCCAGGCATACAGATAAAGAAATGGCACTCTTCCCTCTACAGCAGCATAGCAGATTTATAAAAATGAGAGAAAAAGGATGGTAAAAAGCAGGAAAGAATTTGACTGAGGAGGAGAAAAGACCATAACAGATTTTGAGGAATGCAGAACGATTAAAAAGTACGAGATGGTCAGATTGCAGATGCAGATGACAAGAGAGCAGGCTGAGTGCTGAAAGAGAGAATGGAAGCAGACGTGGAGATGGATCTTTATCCCTCCCCTGCAGTCAAGGACAGTGAGACATTTTCCCAATCTGTCTGCTGATGGTGAAGGCTCCCTGTGGAGAACTCCTCCTCAAAACTTTCTCAAAGTCTGACACTAGCACCTTCTGTCCTTTCCAGCTCATCTGTAATTTCTGCTTTATCTGAAATGTAGAAAGAAGATGAGGGGACAATAGTGATTGCATAGTTTTTTTCATTATGAAGCCTTCCAGACTATTGATCTCTCTCCATTGTGTTATCCTTAACAAAGGCCTCAAGAATAAGTAAAGATAATATTAGAGTGAAGTCTGTTTTAGAACCAGTAAAGTAAATATGTAAATATGGATATGAAATGGGATTGATCTGTCCTGAATTGTCAGACAGTGACTGAGCTATAGTTGCATAAGCTGTAGTCATGCTTTTTTGCATTTCTCTTTGTCTCCTTTTGTATGTTTATGTGATCATGCCAGTGGTGAGGAGGTATCCTGTGTTCTTGGGCAGAGCTCATCGTTCAGCTCAGAGACAGGAACTGCACATCCAGACTGTCCTCCAAGTCAACCGCACACTCTACATAGGAGCCAGGTAACCAACAGCAACCGCCTCCAACTGTGTGTTACTGACGTGTTCGCATTAATATGTGTTTGCTTTCATTTGGTGCCACAGCTTCCATCTGCTGTCATTCTGCAGAGAACATTTTCAGTTTGTTTGAGTGATGATTTATTCAGTCTTGCTTTTAAATGTCAAGTAGGAGCTGTGTGCTCATATTAATGTCTTACATGGAAAACAAGCACTGGTTCTTGTCACCAGCTGGTGTAAAATGGTTCACAGACCAAATGTGGTCCACCAGTAAAAAGAATTCCCCATTACCTCTAAAGAAACTGTGAAATTATTTTTTTTTCATGTAATGTAGGAAACAATGCAACACTGCTCTCACTTAAAGAGAGCGGCGCGCAAACCTGAGCTGTTTTCACACATTAACACCAGAGAATTTCTAGGAAATGAGCAGACAATTAAGACCAGACTTAGTCTGCAGTTGATGTTCACAGATGCACTCCACAGTAGAAGATAATACTTGGAGCTTCTGCTTCTGCACAAAGGATATAGAATATGAGGCAAAATACTGCACAGAAAGCACTGTGTTTTGTTTACAGCACTACACGAAAGGAAAAAAAAAAGCGGCTCCTTACTCACTATTTATGTATTTGCATCAATGTTAAATGTATTAGAACACATTCCCAACAGCAGATGCATTACAAGGACACAGCAGTTTGTACGAGCTTGCATTCTGCACCCACAATGTAAACATGTGACTGCGTGCACACACTGGCACACTCACTCATCTTCTGGATTCTTTACTAGATGGCATTCTGGGTAATCTTAATCACAACAGCAAATGTTGCAGACATTTCCAGTATGTTCACATATTCAGCTCCTGTCTGAGAAGTTTCAGTGCTGCAGTGCACATGCAACGATGGCTCTTGGGCATTTTGCTCTAACAAAACCAAATCAATACTGTGATAAATAATATAGTTTACTGCCTACAACTGAACTATTTCACAATTGAAAGTAGTTTTGATATGAGTCTTCAGCCCATTTAAGCTGAACAGAGGTTTATTGGGACATTAAACACACACACACACAACAGACTGACTAAAATTCAGTTTTGATCAAATTATTTTAAGGCAACAATATAACTTTTTTTTTTTTTATCAAGAATAAATACATTCAAGCAATACAGCTCATGCATTCACAGATAATCCTCAGCCACTTCATTAGGTAGAACCGTTTAACTGCTTGCTAAGGAAAATGCTAATGAACCAATCGTGTGGCAGAAGCTTCATGCATGCATCTGTATTACTAAAATGTCCATTTTCTTAGCCCTGCCTCACATATGCAGCATTTAATTGAAATTAAACAAAACATTTAAACAAAGACTTTTAATTGTGTTTCATTCATTAATTCACAGTAGCCTATAGATAAACCAAACATGATGAGCAAATTTTTAATGTTAAATTGAATAATGTTAACAAAGAACTGATTCCTGATCCATTTTTTTATTGTTTGTATTGAATAACAACTTTGGCATTCGATTGATAAAACTGTATTTTTCGGGGGTGATTTGTTTTGGGGTTTTTTTTTAGAGATGACTTATACAGAGTGGAGCTGGATAACATGGGAAGTGACGAGATGTTCTACAGCAAGGTATGACTCATTTGTTCCAAACATATACACCAGTAAAAGAAAATGTTCACATGCACACGGAACAAGTCTAAATTTTTACCTCCTGTGATTTATCTCAGAAACGAACATGGGAGTCCAATAAGAATGATATCCGAGTGTGTCGGATGAAGGGCAAGCATGAGGTAAAACGCTGACTTTGAGATCCACTCGCACATGCATCATCGCTATCTAGACTATCACACGCATGGACGGGCACAACAGCTGTTTCAGAAATCTTATTTCCTTTGGGTGTACCTGCATACGCTGTTAACACAAATTTGATCTAGTTGATACAGAATCAGCATCACTTAATCGCCCGAATGTAGCAAAAGGTTGCTGTGGCCAAAAAGAAACCCCAAAGCCTGCTGCATTGTGCTACTTTTCTTCATATGCCAATGTTCTTGTGGGGACGACAGGAAAATTTCACAATTATGCCTGTAAATAAAGTGTTAGCTACATAGAGTTATTCAGTGGGAAGGAAATGTTATGAAATTTATGAAAGATATTGACTTAATCTGATGATGACCCTGCAAGATGCAATCTAAAATAAGAGCCTTATTGCATAAATATATGGGTGCCGCTGGCAAAGTGCAATCTGGATGGAGTTTGTACAAAAAGACAGAGAGGCAGGGGGAAACATTATAAAGCAAACTGAGAAAAGAAAGTGACACAGCCGCAGGGAGGAAACTTTAATTGAAATCAGTTGAGGAGGGGAGGCATAGGTAACAATGGGTTGTGTGTAGGTTGAGGAAAAATACAGAAGAGACATATGAGGAGGAGAGGGCAGCCACCAGCTGAGGAAAAAGAGGACAGTGTAGGAGTGAAAAACACAAGACTTAAAAGCTGTGATAAAGGTGGAACAAAAGCAAGTCTGGCTCAAGGTGAGAGACAGCAGGAGTGTGAGACAAAAGGGAGACAAATAAAACATTTAAAACCCTCTAACTCAGACAAAGATGATGAAATCAGCACACATCAGTTAATCATGGAAGTGATAGCAACTGTTGTGATATTAAACAGATGTTTGGTCTGTTTGCGTCACTTAGTGAGCAATAAGGAGAGTTATTGTGGATGATACCTGTCCTCCGATTAGGGCACATTTAATTGGATTACATGGATTTCTTGTTTTTTTTGAAAATTTGAACAGAACCATCTGACTTGTTTAGGACTGCTGTCATTTACTTTTCTGTCAACAGATAAGGAAACTGATGACAGTTTAATGGCTTTATTGTCAAAGTGTAGCTGGGACGATGGACTGAGTATCCTCAGAGAAAAAAATGTGTGCAGCGAGTAGCCTAAACAAAGGAAGTTTAGTATCTTTATAATAAACTACAAGTTGCCTTTAGACATAACAAATTTAGATCTTTTCCCACTTTTTTAAACTGTATGTAAGCTAAGCTCAGCTGCAATCTCCAACTACTGGAATCATGCTGACATAAGAGGTGCTTCATTGCTCTTATCTCACTCTCATCAAGTAGAACACATTTACCCCCAAATGCCTAAATGTTCTAATAAAGAAGCCTCTCCAAAGGATATGATTTTTTTTTTTTTTAAACTTGTAAACAAATCCATGTGGTGTTTCGTTTGAAGATATCTGATTTGTTTCAGTTCAGACAAGAAAAGGCACAAAAACAAGGCCAGACAGGTTAAACAACTGAACAAAAAGTAGTTTTCATTGTACTAAAAATAATCAAAACAGGCTAATTAACAAAATCCAACAACGAACAGTCACACAAAGAAGATAAATTCAAGTAGGTATCAAGACACAAATGCAAAACAGTCTTAATCAGATAAGTAAACACCACACAGGATAAAAGATGACCTTACAGAAAAACAAGGCAAGGATTTAGATTTAAAAATAATAATAACAATAATAAACATGCCTTATCTAATAAATTAAAGCAAAACCTGACATCATGGTAATATCATGAGCAAAATTAGCACTTCGCATAATTGCTAATGGGATTTCCAGACAGTCAGGGTTTATACTTAACATATCAATAGAGCCAGCCATGTTATGCTCATTTTTTAGATTAGATCCATCAGAGCTGCAGAACCAGGGAAAAGCTTTAACACTGGCAACTGAGTGTGCAGGTGCAGGAAGGTGAGCTGTTGTGGTGCATATATTTAGCATTTTCATATATCTGCACCGTAATTTATAGGGGGATAAGCTGTCCGTTTTTCACTGTAAATTTTACAAATATTTTTTGTAAAAACAAGAATATTTTTGTACTGTTATTACTGTTATTATTAAAAGAAAATACTTTAAATAAATAACAGTTGTGTACAGCAAAGTTTAAGGTTGACGAAATGGCATACCGTTAAATCCTCTACATTCTCACTGTAAATTTTACTGTGAAAAAATGGCAACCACAGCTGCCATTTTTTCACCTTACTGTAATTTTTTTTTTTTTACAGTGTGCACATTTTTAATGAAGGAAATTTGAACACAAGCAAAGACAGAAAGACTTTATTTTCATGCAAAAGACCATTGCGGGTATGCAGTTTTAAGGGAAACAGGATGCTTGATAATGTTCAGAGAGGAAACTTAATTTGTTTAATGAACAAAGCTGAAGTTGTAGGAAAATGCATTACTCATCTGCCTACACAGTGATTTTCATTGGCTTCAGGTCATGGGACAATGCTGTAAAATACTGTCACAAAGAGGTTAGCAGTGTCATCAAGTCTCAGGTTCACTGAGGGTGTTTTTAAACTTAAATCTGCAGTTTCTACTTTAAAGACAGCTATAAAGTCTGGGTCCAGTTGTGCCTGCAGATGCAGTGTAGTTGGTGTTTCTTTCTACATTTCTTACTCTGACTGATAACAGTGTAAAATCGGTCTTTTCATAATCTATTTTGCTTTGTTTTTCCTACAGGGAGAATGTCGTAATTTCATCAAGGTTTTGCTCAGCCAGCATGGCGGCCTGTTTGTATGTGGAACAAATGCCTTCAACCCTCTGTGTGCCAACTACACTGTTAGTATCCTGCTATCTCCCGGTCTGGGAATCTCTATCTATCAGCCGGCTGGTTTATCTCTACAACTCTTGTTCTATTGCAGAAAGACTCCCTAGAAATGGTGGGAGAGCCTGTCAGTGGGATGGCCCGATGTCCATATGATCCACGACATGCTAACGTGGCATTATTCGCCGGTAGGACATTGAGTTTGCATTTAGAAATAGCAGACTTAGTTTTCAGGTCCAGACTTGGAAACGTCTGCGCCCTTGTGTTTACCTTTACAAATGATTTATAGTCAGACCTCTCGCCGCATTGCTTGTTTGGTTTTAATCTTCCTGACCTTGTGTTATCTCTCTATCTTCATCTTCTCCCTCTTCTTCTTAATATCCCCCCATCCTCTCTCTCTCTCTGTGCATCGCTCTCTTTCAGATGGAAGTCTTTTTACCGGCACTGTGACAGACTTCCTGGCCATCGATGCAGTGATCTATCGTAGCCTCGGTGACAGCCCCACCCTCCGAACAGTCAAGCACGACTCCAAATGGTTCAGAGGTACTTTTCAAAACAGGCGTATTAAAAGTGACCCTCCATGCCAGTAACCTTCAACAGATGACCAAGAAGAAAATTTTAAAAAAGCCTCCTCATCATGGTCTGTACTTTTCTAAAAGAAAACTGCTGTGGCTGTCATATGTGGGTCATAGGTGAATATGAAAGTTTTGCAGGGCTAAATGATAAGCTGCGTTCGACAAAAGCAGACACGATTAGGCCTCCATCTGAAAGACTTATAAAAGGAACATATTCAGACAGAGTGATGTATTGAGGTTAGTCAAAATCCCTACAGATTCAAGGTTTTAACAAGTCTTTAACTGAACACTGAAGCCGGGAACTGAAACAAAGCCCTGGAAAGTTAAACCTGGAGAAATAAATGATAAATAATGTGTATTCTGTTGTGGTGATAACTTAAACAGGTTATGAATGTTTAATAAGCCAGGCTGGTGGACAGCAGCGTTTCATGTTGACGTGGCTGTAATTACAAAGCCTTGTCAGCAACTATGTTGCCTGGAGTCTGACTCCAGGCACTGTGTTAAAGCTCTTTGTAACAGTGGATGCACTTTTCCTTTGTGATTCCTCATTTTCATTTTCAGAGCCCTACTTTGTGAGTGCCATGGAGTGGGGGCCTCATATTTATTTCTTCTTCAGAGAGATGGCCATGGAGTTCCATCATCTGGAGAAGGTGATCTCCTCTCTTTCACTCCTATCTTCCTTTCTTTCTGCAATTCTTTAAGGCTTACCGTCTCTCCTCTTATTCTAGGTGATGGTCTCCCGTGTGGCTCGTGTCTGTAAATCTGACCTGGGGGGCTCTCAGCGCGTCCTCGAGAAACAGTGGACCACGTTTCTAAAGGCACGACTCAACTGCTCTGTCCCAGGAGACTCACACTTTTACTTTAATCTCCTGCACGCCACCAGCAACATCATCCACATGCAGGGTCGAGATGTCATCCTGGGTCTCTTTTCCACACCCCCTAACAGGTACCAGGATGCATATGATTTGCACATGAATAAAGAAAGACATTATTGTTTCCCCACCAATGACTTTTCTCTGTCTCTTGTAGCATCCCGGGCTCTGCAGTGTGTGTGTTTGACATGCAGCAGCTCGCTCATGTCTTTGAGGGACGGTTTAAAGAGCAAAAATCCCCTGAGTCTATTTGGACACCAGTACCAGATGAGGCAGTGCCTAAACCAAGGTAATGTGATGCAAAGTGCATATGAGCAGCAGTTCAACAGAACACTGCAGTGCTGCTGTCCTGAGTCTTCCTGCTCTCCCTTGAGCTCCAGCTGTCAGTTCCACTGCTACTTTGCCACTTTTCAGTAAATTTTCTAACCCAGCGCCTAGCAGATGCAAAGGTGATCCCCTCTGGCTGTCCTTTTCTCATCTTTTACTCTGCCTTTTTCCCCCCACTTCCCCTTTCTCCCACTCCTTGCTTTGTCTGCAGGCCAGGGGGATGTGCAGTGCAGGGATCCAGATTTAGCTCCTCAACCACATTGCCGGATGAGGTACTGAACTTTGTGAAGACCCACCCGCTAATGGACGAGACTGTTCCACTGCTGGGACATAGACCCTGGGTGGTCAAAACCATGGGAAGGTATGCATAAGGATTTATTCAATGCCTGCTTAAAGGTATGAATAATGGAAGCAGACAATATGTATTATAAATTGCAGGAAGTGTAAATTTCTGACCTAATTTACAGACTCATCTTCTCATATAGGTACCAGTTGACAGCTATGGTGGTGGACACAGAAGCTGGGCCCTACAAGAACCGTACAGTCTTGTTTCTGGGCTCCACCCGAGGGACTATCCTCAAATTCCTAATGATTCCTAGTGGAGATTCAATCTCTCATACCAGTGTGTTTCTGGAGGAGGTGGAGGGATTCAACCCAGAGAAGTGAGTGGGAGTCGAGAGATCCTTATCTTTTATCTCCAATTTATTGCAATTCTTGGCATAATCCTCCAGATACCCAGTCCCAGTGCACCTGCTTCCAACTGATAAATGGGCTTCCTTTTTATGAACTACCTTCAGTTACAATTACAAAATAGCAGGTTTTAACATATTTTAGTACAGCTCTCACTAAAAGCCTGTCCACTTAAAACTGTCATATCCATTACAGGTATTTACTTCTACTCTATAATTAAAGTAAGACTGTGTACCTTTTTCTGGGATGCAGCAACAGCAGCCTCAGCAGTAGCCGTAGGAATGCAGCTGCATTAAATTCTGTTGAACTCCAGTTTGAACAGTGAAGGATATTGGAACAAAGCCTGTCAATCACTCATGCAAAAAACCAATAATCTAACAGTCCACCCATGTCAAGTCAGCACCTGGCTAATGTGATTACTCTGACCGAAAGCGCCTCGCTCACAGCGACTGTGCGATGTGATGTTTTTGCAACAGGAAAATAGTGAATCAGACAGAATGTGAACATGTCCCACTTAGTCCACATCAGTTTCACCTGACCACAAAACAAAATTAATAATGCATTGCTTAGCCTAATAGCATAATTGCCTAAGTCATATTTTAAGGCTGTATTGGGAATGATCCAAAATTAATCAGCAATGTTAGAAGAGTAAATATTAGCCAGATATCACAACTGGGCCAACATATGACTCAGGCAGTTATGTTATTAGGCGAACAATATGATTGTGTTACAGCCCCTAAATGAAATAAAGGCTAATTAAAGGAACATTGACATATGAGACCACCACCAAGCAGCAATATTTCAAAACTTTAATATAAATAAAATAATAAGGGAGAAGGGAGTCCTGGCCAAAAGAAACAAAAGATGGGAGTAGACTGTAATGGAGCCGTGCAATGGGCCGTAGAGTCTGGGATCCCCCCTTAACCTAAAGTCCAAAGATATCCTAAAAAACCCCATAATGAAAGCCGGACTACTGTGACTCCCAACTCAACTAAAAGAAAAAGAAACAACTTACACAAAAGAATGTTTGTTGGTGTTGGTGGTGGTTTACAGGGCACTGCCCACTCCTGGCTTTATAACCCCAGGTGAGTTCCCGCAGCCAATCAGAAGGAAAAAGAGGGAAATGGGAAGGAAAAATAGGCTAATCAAAGTCCCACAAAAAAAGAGAACACTCCTGCTGACAGATGCATGCATAACAAACGGTCTTGATTGGTTAATCTAAAAAAAAAAAAAAAAAATTCAGAAAATATTTTTTAAAATGGCTGCAAAGAATTTTGTAGATTTAAAATAACCTTTTTATTTAAAAAAAAAAAAAAAGAAAGAAAAGATATGTTTGACTTGTGCTGCTATTCCAACAGCTGTAAAAAGCTGAGTTATAAAAAAAAACGCCTGAGAGGCTGAAACCAAACTGTAAAGAATCATCAAAAGTGAGCTTTGTTTGACTTACATCCACAGATATGAAAACAAAGCGAGTCCAACGACAGGTGAGGAAAGAAGTGTTTCTCAGATGCATCAGGATGCAATGTGGATGATTCTGAATCGATGTGCAAATGTTAAAACTCCTTAACCGTTCATTAATAACACAATGTTCAGGAACACAGAACTCAAAACTTTGAAAGTGCGGCGCCTGGACCACCTGTGGCGCGCACTCAAATGTCTGGTTGTGAAATCCAAGCGGTGCCCTCTGCATTAAAGCTTGTGGAAGCAGTTTGGCTTCTACAGGTTGCTTCGTTTGCTGGGAAAGTAGAGAATGTTTCAGGAGGTGTGGATGCACCAGTAAACTGTGACACGCATCAAACAAAGGAACTCTGGTTCACCAACAAACACGTAGGGTCTCGTTTCACTTCAAGTAGGTCGCTTCAAGGAAGCAGACTACAAAGCAAAGGGCATTTTGGGCTCAATGCAGGTCATTGTGGATAAACACAACTAAAACAAGACAATAGGCGGCTCTGGCCGGAAGAAATTTCTCACAGTCAGACGTGGAGGTAAAAGTTATGATTAAAATATGGGCAATTCAAGACCACGAGGATCTGATACAGCTCCATGTTTTGCTCTTATTATACAGTGTATCTTAAAATATTTACTTCTTCCTTGCCCCCCCCCACACACACACACACACACCTGTGCAATGTCTGCTCCAGGCCCTAATCAATAAACACTCCCACTCCCATTACAGATATCCTTTCTGTCAATCCCTCAGCAAAGTTAAGATATGCAGTTAAGTAAACTCTGAAAGTTTATAAAGCTTTAAACATGATACTCCATGAAAGTTTGACTCAGAATAAAACCATCTCCACATTTCTGCATTAACAGAAATTTTCTTCCCTGCTCCATCCTAATATTGTGTATATTTTGTTGAGGCTGGACAACGAATGAATATATCAACAGTTTATGTAAGAAACATTTTATAAGTCTGTAATAGCGAGCTTGATGATGTGAGGGCCATCCTGAGCCCTCACATCTCTTGCATGAGTCTGAGTAGTTGTTTGCGTTTGTTCTCTGTCAGATTCTTCTTGTTTTTCTTAATGCTTAACTGTATGGATTTTATTTCCTGTATTCCCTGGTTGACTGTTATTGTGTTGTATTTTTCTGGCACTCACGATATTTTTTGGATGAGAATCCCTGCCACTCCCTGGCTTGTTGTTTTCCCGCTGTTGCCCCAAGCAAACTTGGCCTGCGGGGAGCTGTGTGTTTTTGGACCTGTCTTACATTGGGGTCTTCTTCTCTGAGATAACTCATAAGAGTTTATTTTCTCTCACCACAGACTCCAAGCTCCTGGCATTATGACTTTTATGTGTGTTAGACCAAGGGGATTTTTGTACCAACACAAGGCCTTGACCTTGTTGCAGATTTTGTTTTGAGGCCAAAATGAGGAAAGTGACTCCTTTTTCTGGCTCTTCCCTGTGTCTTCACTCTTTCGCCTATGGTTTCCAGGTGTGGTGAGGACTCTCCTCAGGCTCGTCAGCTCTTGTCTCTGTCTTTGGACCGAACCAGCCACACTCTGCTGCTGGCCTTCCCCTCCTGTCTGGTCAGAGTGCCTACATCACGCTGCCATCTCCACACACGCTGCATGAAGTGAGTGACTTACAGCTACTTGGTTTTGTCTTAGAGTATTTTCCATTCCCTCAAAGTCTCTTTGGCTGATCTGAGTGAGTGTAGTAGTGGCCATTAGCCAAAGAAGAGCGTGCTGGCCAAATTTAGTTTCATCTTTGATTTCTCACGCCCATTGCCTCAGTCAGTCCAGTAAAATTCTCGGTTCTTTTTTTTGTTGGTGGGGATGGAGAGCATTATTTGTTTGTCAAAGCCCATATAGCCTATCTGAGTTAATATCTATTCTGAGAGAATTTATTTCCACAGGAAATCATATTTACCTAAAAGCAAGCAGCTTCAAGGTCATGATTTATGTTAAACACCAAGAAAACGCTGGTTTATTACAGCCCATATGAAGAAGATATTTTGAAGCAGAATGCTACGCTGCAAGCCGGCTTCCCACAGCGGATATATATCACACTTAGCTACTGTTGAACAAGTATCATGTTGATAACAATGTGTTCCTGCTGTGTATAAAGATGAATGGCTCATGAGATATATCATTCCTCACATAACATTCAAAACATATGTCAAACAAAACTGAAGAACGTGTGTACACACATATTTAGGGAATTTTATATTTCAGTGTTTGACAGCTACCCAGTAAACCTTTCTCTGACAAACACGTCTTCATTATTATTCCATGTTGACGTCATCTGAGAATTAGCTCAACGTTTAATCTTTAACTTTCATCCATTGAATGTGTGTGCCTGCACAGGAGCTGTCTGGCCTCCAGAGATCCATACTGCGGCTGGACCAAAGGCAGCACCTGCTCCTTCCTTAGACCAGGCACTAGGTAAGGGAAACACACACACACACACACAGACACACACACACACAAGTCTGTAAACTGTTTGCCATCTCTGCAGACACATTAATTGTAAAGCGAGAACAAGCTGTGGGGAGATTTTATCAGACCTGAATGTTGTATATAACCCTTTTTACAGGCCACAAAGATTTTTAACAGTTTATCAAGTGTAAAGAAGGCATGAAATACTTATTTGATCAAATATAATCTTAACTCTTTGATGGGCTTTTCATCCATCTGACAGACACATAAGCACAAGACTAAAACCCAACACTCATTTGGGATTAATTGCTATGAAATTAAATATAAACTTTTGATATTTTTTCTCAGTTACTGATGTGTTTCTGGCTTCCACTGGTTTATTATATCATTTTGGTTTGTTGATCTGTTTTTTACCGCTTGTTTCTACCATTGATTAGATTTGTGTAATAAAGAAAGCCATCTGGAATTCCTTTTTAATTGTTTTCCAGGTATTTCTGCTAAGTTCAGGAAATGCCATGAAACACTGTAAATGACTGTAAACTTAATAGTTTTGGAAAATGAATATCTAAATATCAAACCACTTGTAAAATTTGGTGCAATGAATACAAATTATCACCAGTGGAACCTGGTTATATACATTATTGCTCCATAAAATGCTTGCATCTGCAACATTTTGCAAACACTAAACCTCGTATCACAGTCTTTGCTTCAACTTCCATCGCATGCATGCATGGTTGACCGCCACCTTTGACCCTGCTGGCAGAGATGGACAATGAAAGGATCAATAGCATATCCCATTACAATGGATGGTGCATCAATATGTGCTGTATTGATCTTAGTGATAACTACCAGCAGAAAACATTTATGTGCGTCTCTTTATGCTACAGCAAACCTCTCCAGTTTATAAATGGGAATATTATTAGTCAGTTTTGAATTAATATACTGTTACGTTAGGCGATATTCAGCTATTCATTCATCATTCGTTAATGTCAGGGAAAATTTTGCTCATCTGTGATCTCTTTCTCTGGCTGCAGGCTGCCTTTTCAACAAGATGTTGAGTATGGAAACACCACCTCCCACCTAGGAGACTGTGATGGTAGGTTGCAGCACTCCCTCATGGATGCCGCTGGCTTGTACAGTGAAATGAGAAAAGGCTCCACCTAGTGGCGATTTTACTCATTACAGGTCTCTGTCCGTCACTGAACATTATGTTCTGATTCTACCAAGTGATAGAATAGTCATAGCGACTTTTGTTATATAGCATGTTTTTGATATCCAGGATAAAACCCCTCAGCTCAGCAAGATTCTTTGAAGTGTTAAAGCTGAATCGGTTGGATAAAGAACTTTGATTTTTGTTTTAACCTAATTTTTTACCCATCAAAACCCTCCCAGTATGAGACATTTTAATTAAGGAGGATGTGAAAAAAACTACAGACAATGCCAGACAGCAGGATGGAAAAATGCACTGTCCTCTGGCATATGAGGGCTTGTTTTCTCAAAGCTGACTATCTGAGGGGTTTAGCTTGTAAGAAAGCTGGACATAGCTTAGTATAATGTCACATGGTGTCACTTCTGTTGAGAGGCTCAGATGTCAGTGCAGCAGTACCACAGAGGCCCTCTTTGAAGCGTGCTCTAAAATTCACAAAGTCAGTGGAAAGCAAAGAAGAATTTTCCTCTCCAGCAAATTCTTTTAGGGCTGCTTCACTTGTTATAGCCCAGCTTTAAAGTCGTAAAGTCCTTTAAGTTGGATGTGAATTCCCAAAACACAATAGAAAAAAAAAATTACATTGCTTATGGTAAGCCCTCATCTTGCACATTTGTTCTATTATGATATACAGATTTCTAGTTTCTTATCCCAGTCCTAGAATCTGAGAACACTGGAGGTAAGTGATGCCAGGCTGCAGACCTGACGGACTCTTACCCAGGCGATGAAAGCGCAGGGGAGGCCGAGCCAGAGACAGGCTCGCGCTGCTCTGTCTGCAGATGGGACCGATTAAAGCTGGGTGGAAACACTGAGGTAATGGTGTGCCGCAAGCAGAGGCTCTCCATCCAGGCTGCAAGATGGAAAGTGTGAGGAAACGAGGGGAGAAAAAGAGTCCGCTGTTGAGGTCTAAGCCATGCTGATGACAAGTGCAGGCCTCGCTGAACCTGGAGCTTGTGAGGCCTCAAGGCCAAACTGGAGAGAAGCTCCACTGGAACATGATCATTGGTTGAAATAATCAGATAACGATGAGGATAATGATCCCCAGTTTGGAGTGTTATTGCATGCATTGATTTATTATCATACCTTATGTCTAGAAATTAAGGAGCAGAATATTGCTCACTTTCAAACTGCACCCTGTGGTCACACATTTAGCAGATGTAGAGTGGACTGTTCTACTAAATGTCATTTTCATAATTGTGTCTCTCAATCTTTAGGAATTCTGCAGCAGAGTTTGTTAATTGAACCAGAGAGTTTGGTCTCTCTCAACCTCCTTGTGGCGTCTGCAGTCTCAGCGTTCACCATTGGGGCAGCGCTCTCCGGCCTTGCCGTGTGCTGGATCATGGCCCACAAGCCTGCCAACCGTCGCCATGGCAGCTCGTCCCAGTCCTCCATCCAGCGGCGTGAAAGAGGTCTGCTGAGTAACGCCGCGATGGCTGGTTCTGTGCTGAGCGTGACACGGCAAGGAGGTGGCGAGCGCCCCTGTTCACAGGGTGGGGAGACCCTGTTCGTCATGCCCAATGGCTGGGTGAAGTCAGGAGAGCTTGACCCTGGTTTCCTGCCCACCCCAGAGCACACGCCCCAGCAGAAACGCAGAGGCCTACGACTGTCTGACTCCAACTCTGGAGGCTGGGACACAAGCCAGACCTACCTGGGGGGAGGTTCAGTGAGTCTGGGCTCGCCCTGCCGCATGCCCCCCTCTGTGTACCTGACCACCAGACTCTTCCAGCAGGGAGGAAGTGGGAGACACAGCGGTGAGGGCCGTGGGAATGACACGCCACGTCAGCATTATGTCTGCTTGAGCAAACAAGAAAAAGCAGTAAAGGGGACACCCAAAGCACCCCTTAGGAAGTCTGCAGGGGAGTATGTCTACCCCATGACCCCCCAGGACTCACCTGAGCGTAGGAGGGTGGTTTCAGCACCCAGTGCCCCTGTGGAGTACAGCGAGCCTCTGCCTCTACGCTGGCCAGCCCAGGAAGGATACATCCTCAGCAGCCATGGCATGGTCCCTGTCCCACTGCCTCCACCTGCCATGCCTCCACCCAGTGGCCAGGCTTACATGTCCCAGCAGCACACCCCCGGGCTGAGCAGGGCTTTGCTGAGAGGAGCCCTGGAGCGAGGGGAGCTGGGTGAGCTGGTGGATCTCAGCCATCTGATGAGCAAGAAAAACTGCAGTGATAGGACTCAGGCCGGCCAGTGACTGTGGAGGAAATGAAGGGGATAGAATTCTGTCCATATCTGAAGTTCTCGCTCTCATTTCCATAAATCTCTCCCTTCTCCTTATTCTGTCAACCCCTCTCTCTCCCCTCCATTCTCTCCTCCTCACATCTATATTTCAGTGTCATTGAACCCCCGCACCCCCCCACATCTGATGCACAGTCAGTGTCTCAGGCAAACCTCTTCACCCTAGAATGAGCCTTTCCTTATGACTGGCTGCTGGCTCTGCCACTCATATCCTGGCTCACTAATTGGTCAGATGGACTGAGGTTGTTGCTGTGTCTGCATTGCAGAGTTGCCTTTCTGTCCTGCTCCCAGCAGCAGCAGGAAGAGGGAGGAGAAGGGATGGAGGGGGAAGGTAGACAGAAAGAAAGCTGAATGGGGAACAGAGGATGAGAACAGAGACTTAAAAACTGCCTTTCCTGTACAAATTGACTGAGGCTGCATAGCCAGGAGTGGGCTGCTTTGCCACTCTTGGATAGGATTAACAAGACTGCCAGCCATCTGTTTGTATCTATATTACCTATTTGTTTTATTGCCAACTAGGTACTTGAATTGAAATTGCCGATTCTGAACATTATAAAAGTATCTAAAGCTCGATGTGAGTCAACAGACAAAAACTGAAGTTGTTCAGACTCCTTGCTGCACACATACACCCCGTGCATACATGTATTTATACAGGTGGGTGTTAAATGTTCTATAGAAAGCATGACTTGTGTGCCAAATGCCTCTAACTTGTCTCATGGGGATATGGGACCATAACTTACGTCTGTGGAGAGCAGAGTGCAAGACTGAAATGTCAGCACTGTTCCTGCCAACTGCACGCTCTCTGTAATGACGGCATCTCAGCTGTCCGTCGCTCCATCCGCTCCCTCCTTCCACTCCCTGTTCTCTTTAATGACCAATAATTCCTCAAGGACATCAGGTGGGATTGCACCACAACAACGGGCTGACATGGAAACCTCAGCTGAAAAGAAAGAAAGGCAGAAGAAAAGGAAAAAGGAGAGGTGCAACATCCCCTGTGAGCAGCTCATCTTTCACTGTCACAGTAGTTATCCTCCATACACACACATTAGGCCTGTTTGTAGAACACAGTAGGGTTTTGTTTGGAAAATTCCTCCGTTAGCCTCCGTTACATTCGGCCAAGGTCCTACAGGATGTGATACCGTGCAAAGTGACAGTTACAGTGGCCGTGATTGAAACCTCTGTCTTAACTGGGATAATGTTCCCAGCAGGCAAATGAAACTATATATTCAGCCCATCAAAATGTCCCGTGCCATGAAGTGGTCAGCATTTAGCTCTACACAGCATGGTTTAAGTGTGTTATACAGGAGACCAAAGTCATAAAATGAGACAAGGAAAAAAAATAATGCAACTAAGACTTGATAATGTAGGAAACAGTGAGAATTTATCACAACTTAACAAGACAGTTTGTTTCTCACTCTCAGTCTATTAAATGACAGATGAATGCTGGTTTGAACTGACCCTGTAGTGAGCAGCAATATATGGTTTATATGTACATAGTAAACTTTAGATAATATGATAATGTAAAACAGTAGCTCCAAAAATATAGGCAAGCATTGGCTTGCAAACACAAAACATTTATCATGTCATTAATGTATGAAAATCTGTTTTCATATAAGTTTTGTACCAACAGGCTCCAAGATGAGTATCCCCAAGTCACAAAGTGTGTCTTTTTTTTACATCCGAGTGCCAAATCCAACTGATGAATGACTTACTGATGCCTGATTACTGGAAGAAAAAAACAGAAGAACAAAACAAGAAAACAATTTAAAGTGCCATGATGAAGTCCATTTCAGTGAGCAGTGCACCTTTCTCATATACTGTGGTGTTCAAGAACTCTCAAATTGCAGTAAACTTGTGATATGTATGCCTTTGACCTTACATGCTGAATGTCTAACTTTTTCATTAAGATTTGGGCTTGTACTGTTGAAATAATTTGTTCAGCTCCCTTCATCTGTCCGGATACTTCGGAAAATGAGGTTCTGTCTATAAACTACTTTGGTACTTCGTGCCATGTACTGTAAATATGTAAGAATATAGAAACTTTGTCATGCCCTCTATGGTCACAGTGTTAATGTATTCTCCTATGCCATGATACTGTGTTTACTCCAGAATAGCTTACATGTCTGAATAATGATTCCTAAGTAGTTCATAAGCAAACCTTCAAGTGGACTGATGCATTGAGGGAACACTGTGTAACTCATTTTGTGTCCCTGATTATGGAGGTTCTGTCTTGGCCTACATGTACAGATTGTCTGTCCTTCATTGCCAACCAACTGCCACACAGAGGGATCTTGAAAATACTCATCAGCATCCTGAGTGAATGAATGTACCCACCTTTTTGTTTGTTTGAGCTCATCATCCTGTGCAGTAATAATGAAAAGCACAAGAATGTGTCTTTGTTTAGTTTATTTCCTTTGAAGGAGCTGTTCTGTATTATTTGTGAATAGTGTAAATAGTCATCTTGAATGTATTGTGTATCAGTTTGGTTTCAGGGGGATCGCCCATGCTCTTCTAAGACAGGACTGTGT
This sequence comes from Atherinomorus stipes, assembly GCA_023101725.1. Classification (NCBI taxonomy): domain Eukaryota; kingdom Metazoa; phylum Chordata; class Actinopteri; order Atheriniformes; family Atherinidae; genus Atherinomorus; species Atherinomorus stipes. The sequence continues at coordinate 481,265 of JALJCO010014045.1, forward strand.
TTGAAGTGTGAGGCTGCGTTTTCGGTGCCGATGCTGTGAATAAACCGTATGTACAGTACTCACGTGACCATGGCTGAATTCAAAGTTTAGCTGTTTCCTTCCTGTTTAGAGTAGAGCGGCAGGCCTGGCCACAGCCAGAGCCGAGCCTTCTCATTTGACTGACGCCTGTCACGGTTTTTGCAGTTGCTAAGCTACTGCTGATGTAATAATCAGTACTGCTATTAAATGGCATTGTATAATTGACTGCTAATGTTGTCGAGTGTGCTTCTGAATGCACTCATTGAAATAAATGCATATCATTACAGGCCCACGCATATAAACACAAATACACACCCTCTCAAAGTGCAGCTTAATTGCCTAACAGCCATCTCGAGAGTTGTGTATATCATTATTGCAGTTCATTTTCTTTAAATGAGATGTATTTGTCATCAAACTGGCAGACTGAAGCATCTTAACAGGCTGATTCTGTGCAGGGCGGATGCAGGAAACATTTTAAGCATCTACTTTTCTACCACAAGAGGGAGCTGGACACTGAGTGTCACTCTGAGGGAGACAAAAGCTCAGGCTCCCCTGGGTGTCTTTGCATAAAGTGGACATTGTCTCCTCAGCCCAACACAGACTGTTGTTATATTGAGAGGTGTGGCTACGAGCTGAGAATAGCTCATGTTTTCTGCTTTGATATTAAGCTTTGAATGTTACGCAGTGAGTGGTAAGGTCAACAGATGGAGGGAGTTAGATAACAGGTATTGACACATCAAAACACACACACTTGTTCATGCACAGTCACTCAACGGTTTAGTCCAAGTGAGATCCAACTGATAACAAGTAAATACCAACACTCTGTGTTCAATTATTAAGCAAATTAAATTTATCTGGATTCATTTTAGTTGCAAAACAAAGACAATGCTCTAACTCAATCCAAATGTCATTGAACTTCACTCATGAGTGCTCGGCGATGTAAAACGCCCCAGTTTTTCTCAGAAAAATTAATTAGTGCACAATAATGAAGTAACCGTTTTGCCGAAAGAGTCTTTAAAGGTAGTTTGTCATTAACAAGCAAGTCAAAATAACAGTATTGTGTAACTAATCCCCCACACGCCCCCAAAATTTCAGTTTTTAATTACTGACATGAGCCCTCCATCCATCCATGGATTCTGTTTGCAACAGAGTTTAATTCACTGTTTAACCAATAAGCAAATAGGCCAATTAAATGAATTGAAATGACAATGAAATAAACCTTTTCATAGATTAAATAAATATAGAAATGTGGATCAGTTGCCAGTGAGTAATGTTTTTATTTTACAAATGCATTTATTTTCAAAGGGACAGATGTATTTATTCCAGCTCTTTTTTATTAATGTTACTGTCATGTAACTTTTTTTTTTTTTCACTTTCAGTTTCCTCCACGTTCACATTCACAGCTGCACTCAGCAGGATAAAAAAGACAATGTGACCTGTATATTACTCTGTATGACGCAGTAATATTTTGTAAAGATGAACATTACATTTATTTATCAGATCTTTTTTTCCACTTTCAGGTCGCCTCCTCATTCTAATATACACACATACAGCTGCATTAGGCAGGATTTTTTTTTTTTTTTTTAAAGAGGCCCACATGTGTTCCTCCATTTAAGTCAGCTAGTGCCTATCAAGATAAAAAAAAAAAAATCAAAACTACTTCAGAAAGAGATACAAGAAACAAGAAAAAATGAACACTTGTTACGTTTTTGTAAAAATGGTGGACAAACACGTCATTTAAAGAAGTGAGAGAGATCTAGTCTCACTGATTTATGAATAAACTTGTTTCAATAAGAAATAATAGCTGATGGAATCAAAGCAGCAGTTTGTAGAAGCGATCCACTCTGACACCAGTAAATAGATGTGAGCGGGTAAATATGTAGAACTCCAATTTTCTGGCACCACAGAAAAGAAGTTAACAACAAAAGCAATGTGGATCGGTGTGTAGCAGATGATGAACACAATCATGTTTGCTGTTACTATGCCAATGATGCTTTTCCTTTCCTCTGACTTGTCATGGCTCTTTAGCATTATACGTATGATCTGGCAGGAGCAGAACACAATGATCAGCAAAGGGACGAGGAATCCTAGACACAACAGGAGCACCATAAATTGTGGATGCAGTGCCTTATTTTTACATCTTTCAAAACATGTCCAGAGTTTGTCAGGTGAGTTTTCTGCACGGAAAAGAACACCCACTGTCACCAGAAGTGCCCAGATGATCAAGCAAACAGCAACAGCTGCCTCTTTCTTCTTCCTCCATGATCTGGCCTGCAGCGGGAACCTTATGGCCAAATAGCGCTGAACACTGATGGCTGTTGTGGTCAGGATGCTGGCATACATGTTAATGAAGTGAATGTAAATAAGAAAAGTACATAGGAGGTTTATGGGCAGACAGAAAAAGGCATCATAAATCCTGAAAGGAAGGAAAAAGATGAGGGCAAAATCAGCTACAGCCAAATTCAGCATGTAGATGTGGGTGTCCGTCCAGGATTTCCTTTTGGCAATGAAGGCACGCAGAGCAGCGGCATTGGCGAGGAAACCAAGAAGAAACACTGGTGTGTAGCCTACACCCTGGATGGTGTCCACCATGCTTCTTGAGGCGGTGCCGTTGAAGCACATCTTTATCTATGAGCTGCAAGAAGCATCCGTCTATAAAATTAAAAACAATATGTGTGTTAATCTTAAAATATGATCTAATTAAAAATAATTCTTCCCCCAAAAATTCAGTTTCATCTGAAAATAATACTTACATTCAGATTGTCCATTAAAACTTCAACTCACTGACCACCTTATTAGGTACCTTTGCTCAACTGTTCACACAAACAGCTAATCAGCAACTCAATGCATTTAGACACACAAGCATGATCTAAAAATGACCGTGAAGTTCAAACTGAGCATCAGGATGAGGAAGAAAGAGGATTCATGGTTTGGCTGCTGTGGTCCAATGTGCTGATCTAAGTATTTTCAGAAACTGGTGATTTACTAGGATTTTTACACATAACCATGTTTAGTGTTCGGAGAGAATGGTTCAAAAAAGTGACAACATTCAGGGAGCTCCAATTTTCTGGCCCAAAATATTGATGTCAGAGGAGAATGGGCAGACTGGGTGAAGATGAGAGAAAGGCAACAGTGACTCAAATAACCACTGGTTCCAACCAGGGTATGCAGATAGCATCTCTGAATGCATTCGTCAAAACTTAAAGCAGACGGGTACTTCTGCAGAAGACCAGCATGTGCAACTGCTGTCAGCTAGGGACAGGAAACTGAGGCTACAGTTCACACAGACTCACAAAAATTGGACAATAGACGATTAGTAAAATGTTGCCTGATCTAATGAGTCTCTAATCCAGCTGCAGCATTCAGATGGTTGGGTCAGAATTTGGCATAAACAAGAAATCATGAATCCATCCTGCTTGTGTTAACAGTTCTGACTGGTGCTTAGGGTGTGATGGTATGGGGAAGATGTTTTCGGCACATTTTGGGTCCCTGAGTACCAACTGAAGATTGGCACAGCCACTCTGAGTACTGTTTCTGACCATGTCTTTCCCTTTACGACCAAAGTATACCATCTTCTGATGGCTACTTCCAACAGCATGATGTTCCGTGTCACAAAATTCAAATCAACTCAAACTGGGTTTTTTGAACACAACAATGAGTTCACTGTACTCCAGTGGCCTCAACAGTCACCAGATCTCAATCCAATAGAGCACCTTGATGTGGTTAAAAAGGAAATTCTCATGACGGATGAGCAGCTGACAAATCTGCAGCAACTATGTGATGCTATCATGTCAGGACGGACTAAAGTCCAGGAGGAAGGTTTCAAAGATTTAAGACAGTTTTGAAGGCTAAAGTGGATGCAACCCAGTACTGGTAGGGTGTGGCCTGTGAGTGTTTGTTGGCTTGCTGCAGTCACTCAGAGAAATAAGACAGAATTCACAATCCTCATCCTGTATTAAGGTTAGCTGCCTGAATTATCTGTCAAATTCATAAACTTGAGACAAGAGAGTTAGTGGAACTATATGAAAAGGAAATTATATCAGGGAGTACATACACTTGTTTTTAACAAGTTTATTTGTGGTTATATCAAGTTAATAAATGTGCGAACCACACCCATATGAAACAGGCTTAAACAATGTAATCACTCAGCTTTTTATCTGCAACACAATATTAATGTAGCATAACTTTCTGTACTTTTTTTTTAATCACACAACTGACCCTGACAGAATTGTGCATTTGCTGCAAGATGGCATCAAATTTTTGCTTAAAACAGCAAAAAAGTTTAATTTCCAACTCATTACATTTTAGCAAAAACACACCACAAGGACCTTAGTTTCTCCTTCCCAATTATGTCAACAACCAGGAAGAACCAGCTGGTAACAACCTGATTAAAGGTAACTAAAAAGAGGAACATGATAACACTCGATTACATAATAAAAAGAGAACAACATAGGCACTAATTTTCAATGATAAACTCATTATACATTCCTCATCAGATTTTTTTTAACAATTCATGATTAGTTAATGATACAATGATTTTAGAATGAATCTGAGATTAACGCAAATAAAGTATTGATAAAGATTAACTCCTCAAACACTGTGAAATAGTTAGCAGTTAGTTAGCGATCCCTCAATGTCGAGTTAAGTGTGAGATCCTCAGAAAAATTGGGGTTGTTCACTACAATAAAGATGAAGCACTCATCACTTTTTCCTGTTCGTGTAACACCACAACTAACCAAATCTGCAGGCAGAAACAAAACTAGCATCATTTTGCCATTTCTAATTAGTTTTCCACTTAAAAGCATAACTTACCAGATAAACTGCAGGCTTGTTCATTAACGTTGCTTAAGTGATTTTCCAAGCAGCTGTATCAGCATTCATAGAAAAAAGCAGTTGAGCAAATGTCAGTGTCATTTGCATCATTTCCTGTCTTTCCATCAGCTGTGTGCCTGTCTACGTGGCCACATCGGGCCTTAAGCACCGCAGAACTGCTTAGGCTTACAAAGTAGACAATAGCACCTGTTTCACTTTCAGTCACATACTTCTATTGTAACCAGTATGACACGACGATGGGAAAGTATGAAGCTACACTGAGGGAGATGCAGTTTTGCAGCTATGCAGTTCTTATTAGCAACAAAGAATGATTTTTTAAAAAATATATATGCATAAACTTACCTTGTTGTACTTTTTCTTCCTATTTGAGTTCTCTTACTTGACAAGGTTGGTTTTACCGAAAGGGGATGAAAATGAATCTTATTTGGTATATCTGTTCAATGGTATGAACATCAACTAAACAAGAGCAGGAATTAATACGAATATTTAATCAGCCAGTCACAACGCAGCAGCTCTGTGCATTTAGATAAGCAAACATGATCAAAAACCACTTGGTGAAGCTCAAACTCACCATCTAAATGAGGAACAAAGAGATGTCACGCAGCTTCCTACATGCTATGAAGCCAGATGGGCTGGTCTGAGTCTTTCTGAAACTGCTGATCTATCTGTATTTTCACACGCCATCTCCAGGGTTTACAGAGAATGGTCTGAAGAAGAGAAAATAGCCAGTAAGCAGCAGTTGTCCGAACCAAAATCACTTGTTGATGTCAAAGGTCACAGGAGAATGGGAAGAGTGGTTGGAGATGTTAAAAAAAGGCAACTGAGTAGGTGTGCAGAATGCCATCTCTGAACATATAACAGATCAAACCTTGAAACAGAGCAGCAGAGGACCACATTTCTGGCCTCTTAGGACCAAACGATCATTTTAAATGCCACAGCCTAACTGAGTATGACCACATTAGCAGCCATATTCTGATGCATATTTGGTGTCACAAAGCTCAAATCATATCAGACTGGTTTACTGAACATTATAGAGTTCACTAGCACTCAAATGGCTTCCATAGTAACCAGTTCTCAGTCCATTAGAGCATCTTTGGGATGGTGGAACGAGAGATTCTCATCATGAATGTGCAACTGACCGATCTGCAGCAACTCTAAGATGCTATCATGTCAATATGGTGCAAAATCTTTAAGGAAAGGTTTCCAACACCTTGCTGAGTCCATGTCACAAAGAATTAAAGCAGTTCTGAAGGCAAAAAGGAATCCAGCCTGCAACTAGTGAGGTGTACCCAACAAAGTGAGTGGTGACTGGCCTGTTCGTGTCTAACAGTTAGCGGATGGAGCTGAACTCAGCTGTTCAAGAGCTGCACCAACAAAACCAGACAAGAGAAGGAAGTTGTGCAAGAGGTTCTGTTCAGACTCACATACCAAACAACCCAAGAACTCATAAACAGCTGTGTTGTAAAAAGAAATGGGGCGGTGTTTTATTTGGTTTTGTTGACTTAAACATGAAACAGCAAATCTGAACAAGAACCAAGTTGCAGTAATAGCAATTTGCATGCCCGAAAAAATGCTTCACTCGCTCATTATTTCCATTGTCTGAGCTGATTTTGCTTAAAATCATCACCAGCTGACAGTCAGTCTCAGTAAACGATCTCTAAACTGAACACCTGTTTATGTAATTTCAATAAGACACAGATGATGGAAACAGACTGAAAATCATGAAGCCACCATTGCAGCTTCTCTCTCTCTCTCTACCATCCTACAGTTGACCAGCTTCACAGTGAAGTTGTCAACATGTCCCTGTTAAAGCACTCAGGCAGATGGGGAGGGGGGGCTGGACACAAACCAGCCTGGCTGCCACTCATGCAAACCAGATGCCGCACAATGATTGTTCACCTCTTTTGCATCTAATTAGAAATACAGCCACACAGTTCTTCACAGAAGGGCTTGTGTTTGTGAACATTTTGTGTTTTTTTCTGTCACTCAAACTATATCTTTACACTAATTGCGTGCTTGTTCGTCTTTATAGGAGTGAGTCACTTGTTTTCACAAGTGACTAAGCCTCTGTTTCACGACTCAAATCAAACATAATACTAGTTTCAGAATTGATCCACTGAGACGCTTTGTTTGTGACGAACACAGTTAATGAGTTTCGGTGAGTCCAGAACGGAGGACATAAAGTACAAAACTGATAGTGAAACATTCACTGGCATTGCAACAGTTGTGAACTTCGACCAGATCTAAAAGAGATAACACAGCGCAATCTTGGTCTGTATCACTATCTTTGATCCATACTTTTATACAGCATTATGCTTAATGATGAAAAACAAAGAACTGTTAGTTTGCAGCACACAGGCCATCAATTTAACCTGATAAGAGACCTGTTGACAAAAATGAATAAATAAATATGTAAGGTGCATCCGATTCTTCCTCCTGGCTCTATTCTATAAAATGGTTGTCTTGAAATTACACTGTAGAATTTCCAAATACTTAGAATTTTGTATCATTTTCAGTTAGAAGTTTGCAGCCGGTATCAGTGGAACATCGACTCCAGTCCTCTGTTTGTCTTCACAGACTGGAGCTGAAAGTTCATTCAGCGAGGGAACGATTGACCAAAGAAACCAAGAGCGAGCAACTGAGGGCCTTTAAAAAAACGGGAGGTGGTGTCTGAAAATGTAATCTGGAAAAGTTTTTTTTGGACAGGCTAAATGGAACTAATGAGAATATAAGAAACAAAAACAGATGACAGAACAGAAAGGTTTGGTGTATAGAGTTGCCCTTTTATTAGTTGTATCTATTTTAGGCTGTACAGTTTTGGTTTAAGGAAAGTTTTACTGGGAACTCTCACGGAAGGAGTAATCCTCCTTTTTAGTTTGAGAGCAGAACAAAACCAAATTCCTAAAAAAAAAAAACAGAAGACAGAAGGTCACTTATAGGTGAGACTGGCCATCAGTGTTAAAGGTTACCTGACTCTGCAGATGCAGATAAGTCAGTGAAATACCTACAATCAATATAGTCTGTTCACTTGTTCAGGATTGCAGCACGTTTGATTGCAACAACCTTCAAATTCAGATTTCCTGAGGAGGAAGAGCAGGATGCATGAAATCAGATCTTCTTTATTAGCCTGTGTTTTGCAGTATATTGCATTATGATTTATCAAAAGCTACTTTATGCCTCTAAGATATTGTTCTGTGAAAATAAAGGCAAAAATCTAATATTGCACAGGATATGAAGGAGCTCAATGTTTTAGATGCAGCCTGTTGTTATCATTAATTTGTTTTAAATCCCTTCAGGGCTACTCTGTTTTCACTGAGATAGTTCCCAGATCTGTGAGGATCTGTTATATCATTGTGGATGAAGTTGTCTGCTAGCTTCACTCCATCTCATCTTTCCTTGTCTGTTGATCTGCAGCCGTACTGCACGGCCATGCCTTTCCATGTCTCCGTGCATTCATTTTCATCTGCCTGGTACTGTTTGAAAGTGCCCTTTACACGTCAGTGGTGAGGCAAAGAGAAGGGGGGGTGGGGGTTTCCACTGCTCTAACTAGGTCAGTGAGGACACACCCCCTCTCTCCCCTCCTGTCTCCCTTCTCTCCCTGTTCCTCTGCTCCCTGCTGTGACGCAATGCAGACTTTCTGCACACCTCCCGAGCCTGACAAACACGGCCTGGTCTTCCATGTCAGTTTCTGAGTGAGTGATACGTCCTCCGAATCAGCATCCAGCAAACATGAAGCAAGACTCAGAAAAACAACTTGCACTTTCACAGATGCCAGTCAAAGTCAGATGAGTCAGCAGCACCATGTGGATCTGTTAATCAGCAGGCATTTCTATGATTTGGTCCAGCTTTTTGTTGTGATTACATAATGCCTCGACATTGCATAATGTTTGTGGGGGTCGGCAATCTGGAATAAGGCTCTTAAAACATTTGGAGGTGCAGTCTTCTTTTGAAGCCACCAGAAAGTGCGTGGCTATATTCATCTTGGAGACATTCCCCTATAGAAAGTCCTTGGATGTATGCAGAAGTGCATCTAAAAGACAGAAAACAAACACTCCAATCATCTGGCTTTTGAAAACTCCATGATGCACTTGTGACTTGTCATGTGTCCGAGCAGCTTTATGACAATATGGACTGAAAACCATGACAAAAGGAGCTAAAGTGCAAATTCCAAGTATTACATAAGCACAGGCTGTTATACCACAATCCCATCACTGGATGTCTCTGTTTCTGCTGGCTCTACCAGGATGAGTCATCAGGGTGGTTATATATGAAGTGACTTATCAAATCTCACCCTTCCCTGGTTCTCGAATGCAGTGTTTATCTCAGTAAACAACAACCTGATGTGAGATCCTTGCTATTGAAGCACTGAACTGATTTCAAGGCAAGATTCCAAAAGTTTGGATGATGAGGATAAACCTGCTCTGAAGGCAGTCGTAGCTCCACAGTGAGGCTGATTATTTCAACGTCAATCATTTACAAGCATAAAGTGAGCTTCACAAATACCTCATTCTGTCCTGATTATATAATTTGAGGCAGTTGCAGCTCTTGGATTCAAATGGACGACAACAAAAAAGGATCTGAGGGAACTGGATGAAAGAAAATGGGAGGATGAAAGGGCAGTGAGATAAGGAGGGTATGGTATGGATTTCCAGCAGCACCCTGTGGATGGCACACAACAGATTTAGGTCACCAGGTCAAAGATGAAGGAAGTAAAGCAGTACAGGCAGAAACAAGAATCGTCACTGCTGAGAACAACAAACAAGTACAGGAAAACCTTTTCTTTGTTCTCCGTGTTAGCGGGCCTTATTATCCTGTGGACAAAAATATCACAGTTTGTCAGCGCCCATGTGCTATTACATGTGTGAGCCCATTGTGTGTGTGCCGCGTGCAAATGTGTGCACATTCTCACTTGCTTGGGCGTAACTGGGTCATGCTCACATGGCAAAGCATGCTGAATCACACCGGAGATAAACACAACCTAGTTGCCAAGGAAACCTGCCTGGACGCTTACCGCATCTTTGCATGGCATACATTTGTATTTGCATTAGATCCATGTGTTAGAGAGCTGACAGAGACACAGGCTGCACAGATTTCACGCTCGGAGGCAACCATATTTCAGAGCCCACTGATACATTAGTTATGATTATCCCCAGAACTCATTCTGTTCTCTGTAAACTTAAATTAAGGGCTTGGCACTGCGAATATGTCAGCACCGCCGAGTCCTCCCTTTATTCAAGCAAACGTGGGTGTGGATGTTGAACCTGCTTTGTGACGAACAAAGGAGAGAAAATGTGGAATGGTAAGGGACGGGGAAAGGGAGACAGTGAATGACAGAGTGAGACATTTGCTGCTTATTGTCTTTGTCAAGACAAGCCCCAACATACAGTAGAAAATTATACATCGATGTAACTCAGCACCAGTGTGTGTGTCAGCATGTCATTTACATAATCAAATTGCCATGGAGAGCTTTTCCATGTAGACAAGTCTTTTAGCAAAACGGGTTTAGATTTAGCAACATAAAAGATAGAAGTAGCTCAAATTAAAACAGGGATGGTGTGATGGTGTGATAATTCGATGTTTCTGGGTTCTGTTGCATTTGCATCCTCTTCCTGTACCTGCATCGGTTTCCTCCAGCTACTCAAGTTTCCTCCTACCACCCAAAGAAATGCAGGTTCAGTTAATTGATGATGCAAAGTGGGCCATGAGCACGAATCCTTGTCTTTCTTTCTGTATTATCCCTACAATGGGCAAGCTATTGGTGGAATCCATTTCTTGCATGCTATCAGCCCCTGTGGTCTTCTATAGAATGAAGTTGGTTCAGCTAATGGCTAGATTAAACATTTATGGCCTGATAGGAGAGTAATAAGTTAAAAATAAGTCTTCAAGCATTATTTATGAAGATTTTATATTTTCATGTTCCCATATAAGGTTTGTCTTGTTTTTCTCTCTCTGGCTTGATCACATTTCACTGTCAGTGGCCACACAATGCAACTGCTGTCTGAGTGTGATCCAAAGGGTGATATACTATATTTGGTGCATGCAAACATGGGGTTGCCGATACAAGACTTTATTTTCTGTGCACAGCGTTCAGGTTTCATATTTATGCAGAAGATGTAAAAGCAGCAAAGCGCTACAGGCCATGTTTTATCTGCACACGGCACTGATTCTAGATGCTTGAGAATAGTTGTTCTTAGCTCTATTATGGAGAGTTACAGAGGCTGAGACGTCCCAAGAGAATGTGTTTGAGCTCCTGTCTGTGAAGCATGAGAGCTGGGGAGGAGGAGTGCTCAGCCAGATAATAAGTACCTCATGGCCGACAACTGAACTCATACTTTAAAAAAAAAAAAATTTATGAAGCAGACTTTATCAACCTCTACTGTTGCAGTGTTTGAAAAATGAAACTGATAAGTAGGGGGAGGGAGGCAGATGTGCAAGTGTAGTAACAGGAGCAGGGAGCGAAACATAAGAAAGACAGCGATCGGAGAAGGATGTGAAGTGGAGCTGAGAGGAAGATGAGCAGCTTGTGACAGGAGAGGACAGTGTTTGCGCTATCTCTGACACACTGACCTAGTGACGCAGCAAAGCTCACAGCTCCAGATTACAGAGCCATGGCCTCGGGGAGGCGGGGGGAGAGGGATTAATGGTGCCTCCAGAGAGAACAGGGAGATTAACTGATTGAGCGAAGTAGTAAGGGATTACAGCTCCGTGGATGGAAGCAGCCTGAAATAATCCCAGCAAACCGACTGGCAGAATCCAGTTTGTACATGCATTTTTCTGCTCCTGCCTTTTTTGTGGGTGTAAGCGGAACACATTTTTACAAATTAGGAAATGGTGAGAAGCTGTAAACATAGTCCATAAAATACGTATTTCCCCACTGTTCTCTTATAGATACATGTAGACCGCTTACAGTACGGCCTGACAGAAGTTAGACTCGAATTTTAGGGGCTGATGCTGCTGAGATTGGCCATGGGGCCCTGCTGAACCATGTGCAGTCAATCAGTTACAGTTGGTCCCTCATCTCTACAAAGACTCTTTGATGTGAGCGAGGCCTTTAAATTCAACCCCGGGGAGTCACAAGCTTTCCTTTGCTTTGATCTGACTAAAGAGAAACCTGACGCCATTCCTAACAACAAGACTTACAGCATAATAACAATATTCCGGCTTGACATTAAAAGTGTTGCCTGTAAGTGCAGACTCATGGATGGGGAAGCATTTAACGTGTGATAATTACTGTATACAGTACAGTGTATGGGAGTGACTCTACAATGAAGAAATATCGGCATCTGATGCTCGAAAAAAATTTTTTTTCTGAAATTTCTTTTCTACATTTTCCCTAAGTGCAATGATTAAAGACGCTGACATATTTACTCATCAAGCCGTCCCCATAAAAAGCTTTTTTTTTTCTGTTTTTGGAGTCTGTTTAATCTAAAAAAAAGCCTGTTCTGCTTGTTGTCAATCAGTCTGATTTACAATCCATCCATGTATGTCTTATATCTGCCAGCCTGCCCCATCTGCTCCCCCATCCTGTTATGCTGCTGCTGGCATCCTTCCAATAAAAATCCTCTTGCTTCTCTCGCTCTAAGCTCTTCTTTACTGCCTTCACTCTTAACTCTTACGTTATCATCGGGAAACAAAATGTCTGCCATGCACGAATCCATGCCAGAGCCCTTCTCCACCCCCCCCCCCCCCGCCCCCCACCTCCCTCTCCGTCAGCTTCCTCTGCTGAGCTGCACAGCAGTTACGTAAGAGCCGAGGTCAAAGTGTCACTGCCATTGTCAAGGGAGACGGAGAACAGAGGGGCTTTGGAGGGGATGTGCACAGACAAAAGAGAGGGAAACCAGCAGTCAGCGTTTGGGAGAAGAAACTGTGCTTGAGATTTGCACATTTGAGAAAACACTAAGTTGTTTGAATATATTTGAATGGTGGCTAACAGAGAGGACACGGAAGTGTGTGAATAAAAAGATAATATTTTAAAAAGAGGGAAGTAGCAGAGGGCAAAAGTTCTGGAGAGGAAAAAGAAGAATGTGGACATTTATGTCTTTGGTGTGTGTGTGTGTGTGTGTGTGTGTGCGTGATATTTTGTGACTGTAGGTGCTCTGTGCTCCGCTGCTCCACTAACCTAGTTTGAGTAATCTCTGCCTTCATGCTGTTTCATAACACCGCTGCCAGATCATTGCATCATAAGGCCACCCGCTACAGCAACACCACCCCTCCAAAACACACAGAACACACAATCAGATTTTGTACCAAGCATACAATTACATCAGAATCGGAATCTGTTTTATTTGTTGTCGTTCAAGGACTAAATCAGAGCACACAAGTGATAAATTGACAGGGACAGGATGCTCACTAAAACAGCATAAAATAATATGACTTTTGTTCAGTGCATGGTGCAAAATAGAGAGAAATCAGTGAAAGAACTGCATAAAACTGATTTATACTGAGACAATAATTAGTTTTGTAAATGAGATGCAAATGTTGCACATGTGGTGCATGTACACATTAAACAGGAACCAGGCTGCTGTGAATCCAACTTTACAAGGTCACTGGGTGTAAACCCCATAGATTTCCGACTGAGAACAAATCTGTAGATGGTGAGCAATCACTGGGAAAGAAGCCAGGAATATTTTCTAGCTTATTCTTTCTAATACAAACAGACTGCTGGGAGTGTGTGTGTGTGTGTGTGTGTGTGTGTGGGGGGGGGGGGGGGGGGGGGGTTTGACAAAATTTGTAAACTTCTGTCTGAATATTTCAGAGCCTGAATTCACTTTACTCTTTCTTTCTATGTTTGAGATAAAGCTCCTCATCTTTGTCTACATCTGCTTCCATTAATGCTTTGGATTTTGGAGGAGGGGCACTGTAAAAAGTCAAAAACTGATTTTTGTCATAAATATCTCAATTCAACAGACCAATAGCAATATATAGACATGAGGATGGAACTGCACATCAGAAGGACAGAGCACAATAACCACAGCTTATTAGTAGGAGCAGATACTGAACCAGAATTATATATTGGACAAATAGATTACAAAGCAAGGTAAGTAATGTGATCCAAATGTTATTAAATTACTAATTCTCTACCCCACCCTGCCCAAAATCTTTACACCCCAAACTTGGCTTAATGGGTATCACTATCAGAGCTAACTAAGATGTGATGCCAGGCTAGTAGTACCAGTTCCTCCCATTGGACCTTCCAGTTGGCACAACCCCTCCCTTTTGCAGAAGTAATGTACCTCTTTTCCTGAGAGGATCAAGGTAGTGCCCTGATGAAGGGCAGGATCCACACAACTCCTTAATCCCTGAGAGGGAAAGGGGCACCTTATCATGAGGTTAGACCTTTTTTTTAAATCAGCCTCCCTCACCTGCTTACCTGACTTGTAGATTCTGTTTTGGCTGTTTCTTATGGATTAAACTAAAAATAGAGTTGGAGGATTATAAAAAAAAACAAACTGAGAAGCTTTCACTCTTACTGATGCAACATGTTTAGGACACATATATTCAGCAACAACAAAAGAAAAAACTTCCCTGCTGCTTTGAGCTGAAATATCTGAAAGCAGAACTGGTGTATCACCTTCGTAATGTTTGCAGGGTGGTGTTAATCTTTATTTCTCTCAACACTGCTGTGAGGAAAGAGCTGAGCGCCAAGTTAATCATTTGCAGGCCACCTTAAACTCGCTCCCGAAAGCGCGCCCCCGCGTGCGTTGCGCGAGGAGCTGTCGGCAGTGAGATCATGTGAGAGTCCACGCTTGGAGAAAGTAGGTTAGCAGGGTAGACTGAGAGGAAAGCAGGCGGAGAGTCACAACGCAGAGGGGGGGTCCGAACAGCGCTCCTTCATCGTGGGACTACTCTGTCACCAAAAAAAAAGAAAAGAAAAAAGTTGAGTCAAATCTATTCGGCAGTACGCAGAGACGGCTACGATGCGAACCCAAACGACTTCCCTCGCTCTTTTATTTTGCTCGGACTTGATCGAGCGATAAAACCAGAAGAGTTTTTGGGCACTTTGTCTTTTTTCCTCCTTTCTTTTTTGGTCGTGCGCTACAAAGCTGATTGCAGCCAGGACGAAGTTAATATTTACAGAGCCAGTGTACTCTGGCTCCAACGCTTTATTCGCCTCTTTCAGGTCACCCACTCTAAAACCTCATGTAGCCGAGTCTTCACTGTCCCGACGAAAATAAAGAAAACACCAAAATGAGAGGTAAGTTTATTTTTATACTAGGATAAACCTGTGCATGTGCAGTTGAACTTGATTGTAGTGTGCTTTTGCATGGGTTGGAGCAGCAGCCACATGTGTGCGCACACGGACTTCAGTGCGCCTGTTTTCCTCCCAGTGCGCACTAATCCCTCATGACTGGATTATGGCTGCACAGAGCCCGGGCGGCATGCTAAAGGCTGAAGTTCAGTGTGCTTGATGAAGAGCTGAATGCACGCAGTTTGCTCATGAGAATGAAATCAACTGGGTAAAAAAAGAAAACCAGTTGGGATAATCTTTCTAAAGGAAGTGGTTATGATAACATCAGAGCAAGCATTCAGCTGTGATCTCTGCGAACGTAACTGCGCCTTTTAATTCACAACAGTGCCATCTGTCATGATTTTATTAAAGAAATCTGAGTCATATCTCACCTGAGAGTCCTGAGCATTTTGCCAGGGGACCCATGTAAGAGTTATGCAATGAGGAGAGGGAGGGGCATGAAGGGATGTTGTTAACCAAAACTCCACTTATGTAATCGAGATGTTATTCGACCTTATCAGGTTTCCTACCAGGTAAATTAAAAAAAAAACTCCAAAGCATCTCTGGGTGCTTTGCATTTTGCACCCATTCGCACAAGATTATAACAATTCAATCAATCTATTTAGTATCAATGATTATGTCGTTATGGTTAATAAAACATCCCTGAAAATGCTTGCAAAGTGCATATTTCCACATTTGACGTTACAAGATGGATGTCCAGGAGAGTTGGTGGAGTTGTGGTGTTGTTATGATGTGATGGCTGTGCCAGCATGGCTGACTGTGTGAGTGTACAGAGGGAGAAGGACGCGGCTGTTCCACTGACCTAGTTATGTCACCCAACATTATACAGCATCCACAGCGGAGGGAGGGGGGATGACTATGGGATGCGTCGTGCCGCCGGACGTGTTTCACCATGTGTGGTTACGAGCGCACTGTGACATGTTGCTCTCAGGTTGAGCTTGGATCTGGCCGATGGGAGATTAAGTTTTTATAAAGGAATGCTGCTTATACAACCGGTGCAATCTTCGAGATGGTGGGACTGAATTTTCAATAGATAGAAACAGGATAAAGAATGCATCTACTTTTTTTTCTTTCTGCAGCACATGGATGGGCTGTAACATGTTAAAATGTTATAATAACTCTTCCACCTGCAGCAGTTTAGCCACACATGCAAAGGTCTCCTTTTTGGTTTCTGTTTTTTTTTGCTCTGACACTGGTAAACATGATTACCTTTTATCATGCAGAGCCAAAGACCTGCAAGGACTTATACTCTCAGCAAGTGAAGGGACTAGATTAGAATAAAAGGAGAGGGACAGTGAAAGGAAGGGAGGGAGGTAGAAACACTGGGGCCTCTGCTGGAGGGAGGTCCCCTCCTGTCTGGCAGGATATTCAAATGTAAACAAACTTAGGTACTTTCTTAGCCAGCTGGGCCAAAAATGGTGGTTTGTCACACAACCTGTCGCTCCTTCACTGAAAACAAGCGTCAGCATTTTATATCCCAGATTGAGCATGCTTCCACATACTTGATGGTCACAGTGTTGAGTCATCTGTTACAGTTTTGGCATGCTCACAGGGTCTTCCCGGCTTGTTTTGATGTCTGAACCTTTGACTCCTCCTCTGGATTGCTGTACTAAATAGTTTTGTGCACTTCTACAAATTGTGTTGCAGACAGATTGAAAGATCACAAGACTTATGTCATATACTGACACCGTACATAAGAGGCCAATGAAGTTCTTAGCTCAGTTCTGCTTTCCCTGCTGTGGGCCTCAGCTTGGCCTCCAGTGGTATTTGCATCTTTTAAAATAGAGTCCACTGAAAGCGCCGGCAGCCGGATGGCCAGATTCTATACAATGTGTGTGTTTGGCATATTTTTAGTCTCTTCTCTGTTTTCTCATTTCAATCTACATCATCTTTTTAGGGTAACAGAGATATTTTCATGAGTTGAATGCTGAAGTATGTGTGCCAGTTTACTTCCTAAATCCATAGAAATTGTTCTGAAGGCTTTTAAGAATTCGCATCTTAGAGAAACAGAATATGAAAAATGTTCCCTCAAAGTGATTTCAAGAACAAGGAGGACAAGTACAGTGGATTGTTTTAATACAGCTCAGTGAGACACTGAAAGCATACACCGTATTGAGATGCAAGACACATGAAGTGTGTCTTATAGGTATTGAACTCAAGTGTGACGCCCCCACCTCCTGTTGAGGGTGTTTTTGTAATTTGTCAGGCTTTTTCATGAATAGGTGGTGAGAAAATGTAAATGTCTAAACAGAGAAAATGGAAAAGCTTTAGGAATAAATAAGGCGGGAGTGGCACCTGCATGTCTACGTATGTTGGCAGGTATGAGGAGGTGAATGCGTGGCAGGTTTAGAATTAATCCTGTTTTCTTTGTCATACTGCTGACACACTGACACACTAAGAGTTTGACACAGTGGCCATGGTTCACCTGAGAATTATTGCCCCTTTGTTCCTCATTGGAAACAGAGAAGTGAGCTGTTGGAGGCACAGTCAGTGATTTTCCTTCGCCTCTTTAACCCCACCCCGACTGAATTAGCTTTTGTAGAGATAACAAAGTTACACATTCAGCTAGCTGATAAACACTGAGAGGCCAACGCGTTTGTCAGAGCCGTTAAAACGTCTCCCTTCAGTTTATTCTGTGCAAAGGTTTGGGTGTGCCGCACAAAGTTGCCGTATGAAAGCTCCCATCACCTGCTCCGCTCAAATATCACCCTTTGCTTTGCTATTTCTCCTCATTTATGTTTTTCTTAATGACTCCAAGTGGCAAATCCAAACTGCTCCAGACCTCATGCATCATATTAGCTAAAAGCAGGACTGGTATTGATCCCTTTGGAATGATTGCTGTCTCAAGAGAGCCAAAGGTCAGAAACCCCAGACTGGTGTTGTTTCACAGGTCAACAGTGATATTCGGGGTTAAAGGTGAATGTTTTTTACATTGGCGTCTGCTGCTGTGTCTCTATCAGCATCGACAGTCAGCTGAATTTTGATGATGTGTTTAACTCACAATGGTGGTATTTCTGTAGAGATTAGCCTATTAACTGATAAAGAAACACATTTTGATAATTGATTAGCTCAAAAGTCACTTTTGAGGCAAAAATGTGGATAGCAAGCTGGCCCCTGGGTTTATGGTGTGTACATGTGGTGGTTTTCTTTGTCCTTTATCATAGGAAATACAAACGATTTTTAGAGCTGGGCATTACGTCCAAAACTGAAATGTTGAACTTGAAATGAGCATTTTTCTCTGTCTTCTGGCTGTTTCTGGAGCGAACAGTAAATCAGTCAAGGAATACTGTAATCAGTACTTGAAATACTTGTAATACTTGTAATGTTTCAGTTATGGACAAGAGGATTTGCATAAAACAGGCTACAACAGGTTTGCTCGATTTATTATCAAGATTTCTTCTTCGCCAATAAGGATATTTTGCAGTTTATTTGCAAAATTATCTATGTATTACAGAAATATCATCCAGTGATTTAAAGCGAACTGACTCCTGCCCTCTTCCATCCTCTTGGTTCAGTTTGAACCAAACATGCCTTACAGAGAGCAAGTTTTGGCCTTCAGGAAGAGAAAACTATGTATAAGACATAGAGCAACAAATAAAACAATTGCATTTCTGCAAAACGGCATCCATTTTGTTTTGTTTACATATTTTGGAAATCAAGGTTGGAGCTGAAAATCTGATGGAAAGCTCAGTAAATCTGTTGCTGTCTCTCTTTGTGCCCATCTGCAGAGAGCCAGAGAGGAGCAGTGAGAAAACATGTTTGGTGTGTATGCTTGTAGCTTGGGGTGGGTAGCTGGGCATCTGTGTAATTTTGGCTCTCAGCGCAGGACAAGAATAGAAAGGGTTGAAGCAGAAGCTCAATGTCACAGACCAGGCAGAGGGGCTGAATAGCTGACACTCAAGTTCAGAGTTTGTATGGTTCGAGTGGACTGTACAGTATGTGCCTTTACAGTCATACTGCATGTGGTGTCTTGTTACTATAACACCATGGTGAAACTTCAAGCGCCCATACAAAAGTAAAGTTGGCTTATCCTGTAGCTGCATGTTTTCTAGGCTCCTTTTGTGTATAATTTTGCTATTATGTAATAGAGTTTGTTTTTTTTTTTAATCTCAGACAACAAGCTTTCAGGGAGATGTGAGGTCTGAGCATTGTTCAGATCCACCTTAAAACTGGTCTGCGGAGAGCGGGACTGCGCTCTTGCCTCCCTCCTCCTTCTCCCCCTGCAGTGGGAAAGTGTGTCAGTGGGACAGAATGTCCACATGGGCTGACAGGCTACAGAGCCGGAGTGACGAATGACTCAGCCAATGCTGAGGAAGCAGCAAACGCCGTGCAGCCAGTGGGAAGGGCAGAGTCTGAGGAAGGCGGGGTGTCAGTGTTGCTAGAGTGAGCCTGCTCAATGAGTGTTGTGAAGAATGCTCACAGACAGGAGTTATATAATCGAGAGGTGAGGGAGGGGTGGAGGGGAGGAAAGAGAGGAAAGGAGCGCGAGGGAGGAGGGAGATATTTTTCCATTGCATGCCTGCAGCTGCCCTCATCAGTTGGAGTATTTTAGCCAACAGCTTTAGTGAAGAGACAGGCGAGTGTGGCATTGAAGAGAAAAAGAAGCGGAAAGTTGTGTTTTCCAACATCTTTAGGTGCAACAGTTCCCCCTCAATCCCTTAGTGGTTTTCCATAAAGCAACCATTGAAGCATTTGTGGAAATCACTCAGATTATACAGACAGCAGGCAGCAAATGTCTCATGATATAGTAACATGCTGTATTTACTTCTACTAAGAGAGAAGAACCTTTGTGTGTGTGTGTCATATGTGTGAGGGTCATGTGATGTTCTGTTTGGTACTCTGTTCCCTCCTGAGGGGGGCCATATCAAGGGTGCACACAAACACAGTCAACGGTTAGTTATCTTCACTTGTACTCTGTGTTCTAGTTACAGGGTTGTTATTATCACTAGAGAAAAGAAAACACAGTAATTATGCTACATAAAAGATGCAGGAAAGAAAAATATAGACCAACAAACTGTAAAAGATTACATAAAAAAGGTTGTGTGACAGGATTCCAGTGTAAAGCTGCACACTCCTCATGTTCTAGGCTCAGAGACTGCAATCACTTGCATAAAGTATAAGTCTTATGACGTCAGTAGAGCTCCTCCTGAGGATAGGTGCAATTTAACAGCTCAACAAACTGTGTGGAGCTACTTTTTGAAGTAAAACGGATTAAAATCAACAGTTAAATGAGATCATGAATGAAAAATTCATCCAAAGTCCCTTTTGTAACATTTATGGCGAGCTGTAGATAGAATATTCATAACTATGATGTCATCCATTTAGAATTGTGCAAAAGTAAGGAAATTGTTTCTATTATTTAGCAAAAGCAAAAAACAAACAAACTTGTTTTTAGATAATGCAGTTTTTTTTCTCCGACACATGTTGCATAATCTTGTTTCTGCAGCAGCTGAATGGAATTCAGTTTAGCTTAATCAGTACCAGTTCACAACAGCATCATCTCATTCCACTGAAGAAATAAACAAGGCTACTACAAACCAAATTATTAGAAAAGAAACTAGCAGATCACACTGAAGCTTCAGTTTGATTCAAGGTCTCATTTTGGACATCCAGGATGCTGAGTGACAGGGGAAAGGAGAACTTTGTTTTACTGTGAAAGGACTCCAGCAGAACTAAACCTAAATGCGACCATCTGGCTTGACTGGTTGGGGTTGAGATTAACAAAGTAAACATCAACTCTGGAGCAGGTCTTGTGGGTCAAAGGGTGGAAATTTAAGAAGTGAGGGGGGTTATTTCTTTACAATCTGCAAATTCACTGCTGAAAGTTCCTAAATCCTCTGCACTGCTCAGAAACTAGTGTAAAGCAGTATTATAGTGTAGTTTTATTAATGCGGCAGCTAATTATAGCCTATAACATGCCATCTCCGGCTGCTTCACATAGTTAAGTCAGTATGTCACATCACATGCATGTTGAGAGGTCTGACAAAACTTGAGCAGTGCTTAGGGACAGAGGAGGAGGAAAACACGCCTTTAAGAGGAAGAAAGCTCAGACAGAGCCAGACGTGGGGTGGGCGGCCGTCTGCCCCATCTGGGCTGAAAGCATGCCAAGTATGGGCTTCTGTGAAACTATTTAGTCTGAATATTATACCACCGTGTCCTAGGCTTGTTTAGATGTAATTTATTGATTTTATTCATTTTTAACTCATCAATGCCAAACAAGCTAAAGTCATAGCAGCTGCACTTCACAAAGCAAATGCTGAGTGTTTAATGTCAAACACAGCCTTCCATGTCCATGCGAGGCTCATCAGTGTCCACTTTTCTGACCTGTCCTGTTGTTTTTGGTCCTGCAGCTCAGATCGAGGTCATCCCCTGTAAGATCTGTGGGGACAAGTCCTCAGGAATTCACTATGGAGTCATCACCTGTGAAGGCTGCAAGGTGAGAAGCAGAGAGTAAAGCAGAATACCGAGCGTAACTTTAACCAGGCTGCAAAGGAAAGATTTTTGTGTAATTTATACTCTTATTCGTTTGTGTGCATCTAGGGTTTCTTTCGCCGCAGCCAGCAGAACAATGCCATGTACTCTTGTTCCCGCCAGAGGAACTGTCTGATCGACCGGACTAACCGTAACCGCTGCCAGCATTGCCGTCTGCAGAAGTGTCTGGCTTTGGGCATGAGCCGAGATGGTAAACACAGACTTAAACAAACGCATTCTAGCCTCTTTACACTTTTCCTTTATACGGGAATTAAAACTGTTAATTTGTGACTGTTGAGATGTCACACTGTGATTTCACATCCATGTCAATTAAACTCAGCAGTGAAGTAAGTGGTCACGTGTAGGATGAGTTTGTCTGTTACTGAAATGTCCTTCCTCTCTGCAGCTGTGAAGTTTGGTCGCATGTCAAAGAAGCAGCGTGACAGCCTGTATGCAGAGGTTCAAAAGCATCAGAAGTCCCAAGAGTGCGTTGGCTCCGGAGGAGGAGGCTCCACTGCCCTCTCTCTAACTAGGGATGATGGAGTCAGTGCAGAGGATGGCGAAGAAGGTTTGAGCCGATCATACAGCAGCGGGGGCTCCACCTCCACCCTCAGCGACCTGGATGACATCGCAGCACTGCCTGATCTCTTTGACCTGCCGCTGACCCCCGAGGAGGCCAGCGAGTACTGCAGTCTGGAGCTGCTCGGGAGCGGAGGAGCCAGCACTGGGAACACCTCCCACTCCTCATCCTCTTCTTCCTCTTCCTCATCCTTGTCCAATCAGAATTCCCCTCAGCAGACCATGCTGGACACGGCAGACAGCAATGGGATTCAGCTCCTGCATACACATCCGCTGCTGGGACATAGACGAGCACTGCTGGACCATCTGCCTGATGAATGCTCAGTCACAGAGCTTGGTGAGATTTAAAGCTATGAACAGCAAATAATGGCTTAAATTTCATCTGTCTGCCACAAAAAGACCGTCATGAATAATCTTTGATTCATATTTTACTAATATTAAGTCAATATATGGCAGGGATCTCAAACTCTCATCCTTGAGAGCCACTGTCTACACACTCAAAAATAGAGGTACTAGTTTGTACTTAAAAGGATACAAAGCTTGTTGCTGGGGGTGTTCTTTTTTTAAAGACGCTTCTGTACCCTTCGGTCCTGGTCCATCTTTGTACCTTATCAAGCTGTACCAGTTTAAGTACAATTAAACCAATTAAAAATTATGAATAAAAGTCAAAAGAATAGAGATTATGACAACAATCAAAGATGCTAATAATAAATAATAATTATTATATAAATATTAGGTTTAACACATATAATATAATCATACATATAGTTATTGCTATGATTACTATGATTATTAAGAAAATCATAATATAATAGCTATAATTATACTACTGTTTAGAAGGACTGCTAATTATAGGTATTGTACAAGCTACACACATTTCTCAATGCTGCAGGTACCCTTAGGGTTGAAATGGTACAAATTTGTACTTCTGTAAAATTTGCATTTTACTTTGGACCCTTTTTCATAGTTTTAAAGGTACATTTCTGGCCTCATAAAGACCAATTTTGTACTTTTGAGAGGACATTTGTAAAAAAAATAAAAATAAAGTACCCACAGGTACAGAAATGTTCCTGTCTCGTACCTCTATTTTTGAGAGAGTAGCATGTTTTAGATGCTTTTCTGCATCAGCACACCTGATTCAAATAAAATAGATCAAATGCTTGATGTCAAGTTTTGGCCCATTCATTCATGACACAGGCCTCTATTAGTAAAATCTATATTATACTATTAGACTCAAGTGTTTCATGTTAATCCTTTTTCCATCTGTTTCATATTAGATTGCTCTTAGAAGTTTAATGCAGCAATATTGCTTTTGTTTGGAGTTTTGGGGAGAGTGGTTTTAACACGTTAAGAACATGAAGCAAATATTCCTGCGCAGAAGATATAAATCAGATCAGTGGATTGGAGATTAGTTTGAGGCTGTGTGCCGCAGCTGGATGTTCTGGCATAAAAATATTGAGCTGTTTATTTGAGAGCCTATAGTCAAATCCTGGCCATGCCTTCTCTGGAAATGAGCAAAAGCGCTTAACAAAACCAGATGAAAGATAATATCATTTCAAAAGCAAATCTAATTTAGCAGCAAACAGAGATGAAGGACAGGGACATATCTCTTGAGAATGTCACAACAGATAAAACAGCAAAGTGGGACAAGGACAAGATAAAATTGGCAAAACAAGCAGAAAACAACATGAAAGGGAGAGAAACTCCTCTTTCTCTAAACAGGGTCAAATAAAGGCATGGTGATGCAGTCTTTATTTAGAGGTGTCTCTAGAGACCTTTTGGAGGAATGAATTTGGCTTTTATTAGATGGTTTCTGGAAAAAACTTCTTTGAGTAGAGCTCTGGGGACTCTGAAAGGAAGAAATTAATAGATATCCTGGCACGAGTGGCTATTAAGTGTAGGAAGTGGGAAATGTTTTAACAATTGTGGACACAAGGTGAACAAAATGAGGCATTAGGATTCAGTCTTCTCTGTGCTGCAAAGCGTCTAACAATGACAGGCCACGGGAATGTGTGGGCATGTAAACAGTACCACCGTGATTCTCGTACACCTCCTCTGTCCTTGCAAAGCACTAACCTGATACACTACCAGCAGAGTGAGACAGCACTGACTGTGGTGTGTGTGTGTGTTTCATTTACAGAAAACATCACTCAGAGTATTGTTAAGTCTCACTTGGAAACATGTCAGTACAGCGCTGAAGACATGAAGAGATTCACCTGGGTACAGTACTCACCTGAGGAAACGCGGATTTTCCAGAACAAGGTAAGCAATCACACCGCAGATCTTTGGAAAAGTCAAACAAAACACCATTGTGTGGGCAAAATCGTTCTCCAACCTCAGTCTGCACAACAATTCTCTGGTTATTTGCATGACAGTAGTGTGGATTTTTATCTTCATTAGAATCATATTATCATGCAAACTGTTTTAAAGCAGCCTGTTGATGCTGGGCAGTGATGTTGATGGACACGACATGCTCCCTTCTTGTCTGCAGTCAGCTGAGTGGATGTGGCAGCAATGCGCCCACCACATCACCAATGCCATCCAGTACGTGGTGGAATTTGCCAAGCGTATTGCAGGCTTCATGGACTTGTGCCAGAATGATCAGATTATACTGCTGAAAGCAGGTCAGTGCACAGTCTATACTGCCAAGTTATCTAACTCACTGACTTAATTCTTCCAAAGTAAATAAAGTCTTAAACTTGCTAATTTGAGTTCCTTCCTGTTTTGTTTTGTCTCCAACTTTCTACCCTTGCCTTGTTTTTTTATTATTATTATTTTTGTTTTTAATTGTCCTTGTATTTGTTTATATAAACAACACGTACCTTGTGTGAACAACAATTCCGGAAACAATATTTGAATGATTTATTTAATGAATTATTTGCTTGACACATAAATATGCATATCTGTTCCATGAATTGCATATATCTGGCAATATGTTTACTCATTGTAAATATTTTGAACTTTTAAAAAAAAATCTTGGATTTGTGTTATCCTTTGGATTTTTAAATGGTTCAAAATTGTCTCATATATGCTGTGCACCAATTTGAGTCAAAATTACTTACATTTCTGTTGTATGTTTTGTGTATGCTGGAGTATCTTGGACCTATCTGTACTCCCTCTTTCCCCCTCTTTTTCTACTTTCTCCATCTCTCCGTTTCTATTCCCCTGTTTGTGGCTACCCCTTTAGGCTGTCTGGAGGTCCTGCTCATACGTATGTGCCGCGCCTTCAACAGCAACAACAGCACCATTTTCTTCAATGGAAAATTTGCCTCGGCTCAGTTCTTCAAGGCGCTCGGTGAGGATCAGTAGGGAATGTAGTTGTGTAAGCTTTGAAATGTTCAAAAGACCGACACACACTCAGGAATCTGAAGTTTGTAATGCCTTACATAAGCTGGAAGATCTTATATCTCTTTTAGCATGAGTTAACATGACCACCTTTTTATCATTATTGAAAATTCACAATGAATATCTTCAGTGACTGAGATAATTCAGTATTTTGAATGAGATAATGATAATGAGCATTGCTTCCACTATATAGACGTTTTTCAGTTTCAGTCGTGTCGGCAGCAGTTTCTCTGCACAAGAACAGACCTTGAAGAATGTTTCCACCCACTTTCGGCTTTACTTTGCCCTTTCAGTCGTGCAAAAGCTGTGAAACAATGCACTCTAGTGGGAAAACTAAAAATAAACACTGTTAAGCACCTTCAGAAGCTTAATAAACAAAGTCAATGAAACATCCCCTGAAGTTGCCTCCTTCTAAAAGATGGATTGCATCAGTCGCAGCAGAATTTTCAGTTATTTTTCTTTGGGTCCTGTGACTGTAGATGGGCCAAACAGACAGAAGTGGCAGCAAGGAAAACTGATAATTCAATTGAAGTGTAATGGATTTTTCACAGTAGATAGAGACAGAGGTCTTAGTCATTCTCTTTGCATCATGTGTCCATCAGGTTAAATTACAATTTGGTAATTTAATTAAGCAGGGAGATTAGTTACTATTTTTGTCAATTGACTTATCATATAATGTGTTGTGTGTGCAGGTTGTGATGACCTGGTGAGCGCAGTGTTTGAACTGGGAAAAGGACTCTGCCGTCTGCAGCTCTCTGATGAGGAGATGGCTCTGTTTAGCGCTGCTGTCCTTCTCTCTCCTGGTAATTATCTTTACTTCTCTCTTCGCACAAATGCCCACAATATCAAAGATGAGCAGTCTGCATATTATGGTCCCAACCTTGAGATTTTCTATTTCAATACCAGTTTATGTGTCCATCGATCAATCTTTGACTGATCTTTTTCATTTTAAATGAATTTTTGTGTAATTTTAAATGAAGTGACACTAAACGTATTAATTGCACACTTGTGATAGAAACAGAAAATACACAGCAAAACAGCTAAAAGAAGCTCAGCAGCCAGTTAAGGAGAAATCTTGGTCCCTGCAGATCGACCCTGGCTGACAGAGGGGCAGAAGGTTCAGAAACTCCAAGAGAAAGTCTACCTGGCTCTGCAGCACAGTCTAAAGAAGAGTGGTGGCTCTGACGAGAAACTGGACAAGGTACACACAAGGGATTGCTCTTTTTAATCTCTTTCACCCTTGAGGCACCTGCATTGGATTATGGTTTTTGAAAATTTAAAGGTAGAGTCTGGAGTCCCCCCCCCCCCCCCGCCCCCTGTAATTCACCTTTTCTCTTTGTTGTGGTGTGGTCGGGACGCTTCTGGGTGGAGATTTCTATATATATCACCAGCCAATGACAGAGCTAAGGGCATGATGCTGTGCGGGAATAAGCTCATGATTGGAGCAAATGCCAGTCACTCGAACTCTCAAAGAAAAAAAAAAAACAAAGAAAAATGGCAGATGCTGCGAAGAAAAGGAAGTACTCTGCGGTAAAAAGAACTTTAGATAATGCATGTTGGAAAGCCAGGGTTAATATTGGTTTGGCTTTTAGCCACTTTCGAGCTTTGAAGGAGAGGTTTGAAGCTGAAGAGGCGGAACATTAGCCCAAGAGGAGGAGGGCTCAGTTTGAATAGTGATTACAAACAGAAACAGTGGGGAGACTCCTGACTCTACCTTTAAATCATTTGTCCCTGCTTAAGGTGCATTTCAACCAGCACCACCTAGAATTCAAATGCTAAAGGCTTTATTTTCCAATTGTAGATTATTTTAGCCTTGGGTCTATTGCATTTCTCCTGAGGTCTAAGATTCAGAATAAATTGGAAAAAATACTTGTAAGTTTGCTGAAGTGTGTTGCTCATTACCCAAAATGGTAGATGGAGTGTCGGCATGGCTACACTGAACCCACACAGTCAGTAAATCCAGGAGATTCAATTTGGTTTTTACTCAAATTCTGTCTATGCTACATTTTTTTAGATGGGTTTTTGTGGGATTTTTCCTGTTTTTAGCGCATAACTAACCACTGTGAAAAGTCCAGAGATTAACATCTGACACCCCTTTTCACCATAAGAGCAGCTGCTCACCAGTTTGCAGCCTGCACTTCTTTTCTCAGTTGTCTTTGTAAAGGAAATACTCATCAATGCCATTCCTTTGAGTTTTGTTAATGCTACACATTTATGCAAGGTTTTAGGTTTCCCCATTTGTCATCAAGGGTATTAACACTGTCAAGCAATCAGAGATGCTTTCTCCTCACAATCTGAGCTCTGTTACATAATTTCTTCTGGAGCTCCAAAATGAATGCAAACCAGTGACAACTCTTTCTGTTTCTGTAACAGATGTGATGTATTGTGAGTACACACTCAAAAATAGAGGTACCAATTTGTACTTAAAAGGGTGCAAAGCTTGTCGCCGGGGGCATTCCTTTTCGAAAGACATTTCTGTACCCTTCGGTCCTGGTCCATTTTTGTACCTTATCAAGCTGTATGAGTTAATAAAGTACAATTGAACCAATTAAAAAAGATGAATAAAATTCAATAAAATAGAGATTATGACAACAATCAAAGATGCTCATAATAAAGGAATAATTATTATATAAATATTAGGCCAAACACATATATAATTATACATATAACTATTACTATGATTATTATGAAAATCATAATATAATAACTATAATTATACTATTGTTTAGAAGGACTGCTATTTATACTTATTGTACAAGCTACGCACATTTTGCAATGCTGTAGGTACCCTTAGGGTTGAAATGGTTCAAATTTGTACTTTATATTACTTTGGACCCTTTTTCATAGTATATAGCTACACTTCTGGCCTCATAAAGACCAATATATATATATAGGGCGGATGTGGCTCAGGTGGTAGAGCAGGTCGGCCAATGATAGGCGATAGGATAGGCGGTTTGAATCCTGATCCCCCAGCCATAGGTTGTTGTGTCCTTGGGCAAGACACTTAACCCTCCTTGCCTCCTATAAAAGCGTGTGAATGGTTTCGGTGTTGGTCGGAGGGGCCGTAGGCGCAAAATGGCTGCCACGCTTCCGTCAGTTTGAAGGACATTTATGCAAGGTTGGTAAGCCATACCTGGCTTACCATCACCAAGTATGACTGAGGAGTGAAAGAATAATGAACCTCCTGTGAGCGCTTTGAGTGCCTTGAAAAGTGCTATGAGAGAACATTTGTAAAAAATGTCTCGTAACTCTATTTTGAGTGTGTAATAAACCTGAGACAACTGAGACAGAGAGGTGAAAAATTTTCAGTGCGACTGGTTCCCGTCACCAGAGGGGGGCTGAGGAGAAAATTCCCTAAAAGACTAATTCTTGAAAAAATTCCCTGCAGAGGAAATGTCGCTTTATACAAAAATGGATGTGATGGATTTGACATGGCCTAAGAATGACATGCAAGCATTGTGTTTTTCAAAACAGTTCTAACTGATCCTGAAGATAGCTTTTCAGTAAAAAATAGTCACGCTCTTACCGGGGTTTATGAAAAGCACTTACATATTTACCTTTTCATGTCTTCTGTCCCC
Organism: Atherinomorus stipes; assembly: GCA_023101725.1. Lineage (NCBI taxonomy): Eukaryota > Metazoa > Chordata > Actinopteri > Atheriniformes > Atherinidae > Atherinomorus > Atherinomorus stipes. Next base: position 510,338 of record JALJCO010014045.1, read on the forward strand.
ACAGATGCTGTCCAAACTGCCCGTAATGAAGTCTATCTGTAACCTCCACATCGACAAACTGGAGTTTTTCCGTCTAGTCCATCCAGAGACCGCCTACAGTTTCCCACCGCTGTACCGGGAAGTGTTTGGCAGTGAGATGTCTCTGCCGGACTCCACTGACAGCTAAACAGACAGAAAAACAGACGAGATGGAGTGTATTCAGTGGTAGAGGAGCGAAAGGAGAGACAGAGAAGGATAGAGATAATGAAGCCTAACAACCAGCAGTTAAGAGACAATCCAGGACTTTAAATACTCCGTCTCCCAAAGTAGTCCTCCACTATCCCAGCAGGCAAAGCACCTTACACTACAGACCACACATGCTCATGGTCCTGCATATTGTAGCATAAACAACAAGTGTATGGGCATTGTAATAATATCAGAGCAGCCCACAAAGCATGTAAAAGCTCCAAGCTCTAAAACATGTTTAACATCTGATCCACTGTGGATCACAAAACAAGTGATGAATGTACCTCATAAATTAGCACCAGTGCACAAGCAAGAACCCAACAGTGAATGTAAAACCCTGCCACGCAGAGGCAAAGTTTCACACATACTATAAGCATGAAGTTGGACAGCAGGTTTCACTCTTTATAAAGCTCTGAGTCAATATTCCTCTACATCCCTGCATCGTATGGTGCACGTGCGTGCTCATACAGACAGCATTTGACTTACCCTCACTTAGGGACCAAGATCACAGGTCAGAGTTTCCTCTGCCATAAAAAAAACACATATATGACTCACAACTTCGACTGAACTAAGTTAACAGCTCACAAACAATTTCATACAACACATTTACAATAGACAGTGTTCGGTGCTGCCTTTTTTTAGGCTCTTCTAATGCAATGAGAAACCTCAGTCCCACACACCCCTTTCCTTGCAAATGCCACTTAGAGACAGGACAAGATAAAATTATCTTTAATTTATATACACATTTATAAACAAATATTTTAAATAAGAATGTAAATAGATAACTATATAAGTATATAGTGAGAGTAAGCGTGTGTGAGGGAGAGAAAGGAGGACCGTAAGATAGAAGAGGAGACACAAAAGATGTGAGGAAGGCTGATATTTGGATTACTTTTTTTTTCTGGACAATTTATCCGCTCTTGACAGTACTCTCTCAGGTTTCCATGGCAACAAAACCCCTCTTGGCCTGACGGCAATGGCGCAGCCATCCCACAAGCCACTAGGTGAACACTTGTTGCTGATGCGACACAGCAGGGGAGGCAGCGTACTCAAGCAAAGGCAAAAGAAATAAAGAAAAAGAAAAAAGAAAGAAAGACATTGCCATGCATTTGGAACTGGTTGCTTTCAGTCTGCACTGCTGCTGCCTGCCCCCCCTTCGCTTAAAGAGACAAGAGGACAAACAGGACACTAAGAAGAAGAGAGAGCAAGGCAAAAGATGACTTCTAGAACTGTATGATAACCGGGTCTTCACACTTGTTTCTAACCAGCAGTCACTTCAGTAGGAGAACAATAATGTTACTGTGATTCACTCAGTACAGTTCATTTAGCTAAAGTCTGAGATTAAAATGGTCCGTATGTATCATAAACCCTCTGCTGGTTGGTGCAACTGTATTATTTTGTACATTTGGTGTTCCTCGCTCCTTTAGTCCTAAACCCAACACTTGTCCAAATACCAAGCACTTATACTTTTCCTCTTTCTCACTTGACACTCGTCTAAGGCCAGACAGAGCTACCAGCTGCCCCCCTGAGTTGGGCTTCAATGCCAGTAAGACTTCAATTAACCGGTTTTGTTATTTGTTTTTTTATTATTATTATTATTATTTTGTTATTTTATCACACAAGTCATCCATTACTGTTTACATTTGACATGTAAATAATAACACATTTTCTGAGGGTTGTTAAAGCATTGAGATGATGACGATAATGTCTTACTTGAGGTGCTGCGTTTTGAGCAGAGTCCGAGGACCTGCTGCCTGTTGCTCAGGGAGCTAGCTGTGATCTCTTGTCCCTTTATTACAAGTGTCGTCTTTTAGCCTTGTACTCCTCACACCTTTGCACCTAAGACCCATAACCATAATCACTGTGGACGTAAGTTCTATTTTTGTGAATGTTACTCACAAAGTGTCAAAACCCTTCCTGTTTGTCCTAATATTGTAACATTCAATTTAAGATGCATAGGATTTTAAACAAAAAAAGAAGAAATAAGTAAAAAAAAAAAAATCAGTTAGTTAAAGATGAATTTCATTATTGGGGTTTAATGTTTCTTTGCTGTGATTTTCATTTATTCGTCAGTCTTTTATCCACATTTTCTTCATGTGTCTCCACTTTTTGTCTTGTAAAGTCAGTGATTTTTTTTTTAAATTGAGGAAAGATTAGGAAAAGTGCAAACAAAAAAACAATAGTTTGACTCCCTTTTCTTTCCCTGTATGACAAAATGTACAAGAGGTATATTACTAGTCCAAGAGTAACTGAGTCACACAGCTTGATATATATTGTTGTCCAATGGGATACATTATATGTGGTTTTAAGAATGTAATAAATGGTTTCTTTTTCTTTTGAAATCTTTGTGTCTTTTTTTTTATCTTTGCTTTTATGTCAGTATAATTGCGCAAAATTTTCAGGCTTCTTATGCATTTTGCAATGTCATTATCCAACTGGTTGGAAATGCATTCTGCAGTATGTCAGTCATCCCAGACATACATTTGGAGTCATACTTATTTTCAGCCCCTGGAGTAACCAGAATTCCTACAGCAGATGGTTTTGCAACTCTAAAGCCCTCATCTCAATATCAAGGAGTTAGTATGAGATTACATGAGGACACAGAAGACGGAGGCAGCCATAACCTACAGAAGAACTGTAGCAAGTTCATCAAAATGGAAACGCTTTGCCTATAAAGTATGTTGAAATCATGGCTTCAGTGGGAAAGGAAGTGGCTGTAAAATGAACATATCTTTGCCTCTCTTCGACCGACATTATGAACAGACATTTGAGACCATGACTGTTTGACATGTTCAACCCCAATTTCAAAAAATGTCTTGTTTAAATGTAAATAAATACAGAATGCAATGATTTGTAAATCTTATACCAATATTTGATTCCCTATAGAAAATATCAGATGTTCAAATTGAGATATTCATGGAAAGTATTAGCCTATTTTGAATGTAATGGCAGCCACAAATGGCTGGAAAAGTAATTAGCTTAAATTGAAATCAACTGGAGGGTCATATGACAACTAATTTGGGTAATTGGCAACAAGTCAGTAACATGACTGGGTATGAAAAGAGCATTTAAGCGAAGCAGAGCCACTCAGATGGAAAGATGGGCAAAAGTTCACCTATCGACCAAGGTGGATTCTCTTTATCTTGTCTAGAGGACTATTATAGTGCAACACAACTTCAATATTTGGTTAGACTATGTGACAACAGATATTAAGCAATCTGAAAAGATTTGGAACTCTGTCAATTAGAAATACCTTTACAGGCCTTATTTGGTGATATTAACTTACAGAAAGAAGACATGTGTAGGTTGAGTGTATTCTCTCAGGTTCCTCTAAACATATTGACTAGACAGGGTAGACGATTTAACCTGGAAAGGAAAATGCGAATACTAAGATGGGTAGGATATGATTCCGAATTTACACCAGGACAGCTGGATGGGGGTTTTAGAGAATGGACTACGAAAAGTATTACAGTAAACTGTAAAATCTCAACTACAACAGACATGGACAGCCTCCTCCAACTTAGTGAAACCTACAGGTTACATAAAACTGATTTTTACAGATATCTACAAGTGAGACACCATTTTAGCCCAAACATAAAGGTTGTAAGGGAGTGTGGAAATGATGTGTGTCGTGTTGACATATTTATTGACAGTTACAAGGGAAAAGTTCATAAAGGACCGATCTCTAAACTATACTCCAGTTTCCAATCACACCGGAAGAACTCCACACACTATGTTAAGGCCAAATCGGAGAAACAAGCAGCTATTACACTTTCGGATGGAGATTGGTTAAATATCTGCAAGACAAACAACAGCACCACAAGCTCCCCTATTTGGAGGGAATTTTGCTGGAAGTGTTGTATGATTTCTTTCATTTCCCCTAAAATTAGATCACTTCAGAATGATAATTTTGAAATGGGTAGCTGCTGGAGACAATGTGGCAATATTATGGCTGACCACTACCACATATTCTGGAATTGCCCAATTGAACTTTTCTGGGCAGAGACAATGGTAAAGGTTAAAACGTTAATGGGTTTTGAACTTGATTTTTGTTTTGCTACAATATTTTTAGGGAACATACCAGATATGAGTAAGCAGGATAAATACCTTTTTGAAATATTATTAGTGGCAAGTAAAAAAGCAATAACTAAAAGATGGCTGGACAAGGACCCACCAACTGTGGGAGAGCGGTCAGCCATAGTGTAAGACATCTGCAAAATGGAAAAGATTACTTTCTCTGTAAGGCTCTGTGGAGGCAAATTTAAAAGATATTGGTTAAAATGGATACAGAACCTGGACTGTGATTAATGGAGGGGAGGTGTTAGGATTTCCTTCCCTCATTATATATGTAAACCCTCTTTTAACGTGTGTGTTTGTAGAGACACATGACAAGAAGTAAAAGAATACATGCGAAGGCAAATATGTATGCATTTATATGTACAGACTGCATATGATTAAGTTTATTGAGCCCCGAATGACACCCATATTTATATATTTTTTTCCTTTATACGCTTATTTTCCTCATGTTTTTGTTGTTCCTACCCTGTTCCTAGAAAATTAACTATAAAAAAATAATGTGAAAAAAAAAATTCACCTATCTGTGACAAACTCCATCTAATGGTTGTACAATAATTTCAGGAAAATATTCCTTAGTATAAAATTGTGCAGACTTTGAAGATTCCATCATCTACATTGTATGATGTGAAAAGAGAGAATCAGGATGGATCCCTGAAGGTCAAAACTGAAAGCTGGTCATCTTTGGCCCTCCGGTGACAGATCATTAAAAGCAGGCATCTCTACTGGCCATCACAGAATGGGATCAGGAGCACTTCCAGAAATCACTGTGAACACAGTTCGCCCTCCACATATGCAGACTGAAGCTCTTTCATTCAAAGAGCCATATGTAAACAGAAACGCCGCCATCTTCTCAAGGCCAAAGCTCTTGTAAAATGGTTTGAGGCAAAGAGGAAAGCTCCTCTCCAAGGAGAGAGATCATCAAGCTTGTTACTCATGGACAGTTCAAAAGCCTGCATCTCCTCTCATCTATTGTAAAACAAAACAGAGATGAAAAGCCAGAGTCCAGTTGGAATCCTTGTATGTGTGCACATCCTTGGAAACTAAAACCTGATTCTGATCTCTAAAGGCATGGATGTGAACCCCCTATGCTTAACTCTGTGAAGGCACTATCAATGCTGAAAAGTATATAGAGGTTTTAGAGTAACATCTGCTCCAACCCAGACAACATCTCTTTCATGAAAGACCTTGCATATTTTAGCAAGACAATGCTAAACCACATTTACATCCATAATAACAGCCTGGCTTCAGGAGAAGCGTCCGGGTACTGAATTGCCCTGTTCAATGGGGAAATTTAAAAAAAAAAAAAAAAATCAGTTATGAAGGACTAGGACTGTTGAACAGCTAGAATCATACATCGGACAAGAATGGGAACGACACCCCCTCCCACACACACACACACAACTTGCAAACAGGATAATACAGTAATATATTCATGATATTACTTTGGCATGATGAGAAATTCAAACATAATATGTCGTGTATACGTGTGTATGTGCGCGTCTACGTGTGCTTTGGACTCACTTTTAACAGGACGGACCCTCCTACTTCTTGAAGCCAGGAAATTGTGGTTGCCTAGCAAGTTTCCCATCCACGGTGCAAAGTTTCGAGACGTGCTTCTCGGCTGTCTGTTTACTGTGAATTCACAAGAGCTATTTACTACAATCTTTCCCAGTGGAGGACCGAGTCAAAACACATACGGAGGAAGATGTCGGTCGCAGGATTTAAGAAGCAGTTTTATAAAGCAAGTCAGGTAAACGCACGACTTTTTTGTTTCTTAAATATTAGCCTGTTGCTCAAATAGCTTGCTAGCATTCGCGCTGCTTTTATTGCTCTAGCTTCAAGCTAGTAGGTTAAACAAAGTGGCAAACGTAAATGGGAATATTTGAAAACGAAAAATAATAATAATAAATTATTTTTCAACACTGTTAGATGCTTCAACTTAAGGTATTTAAATCGTCCGTGCTGCGAAAACGTCAACAACTGTGAAATGTGTTCTCGTATGCGAGTCATGTTAATGTTATTCTGTGAATTAAAGTATGCCACTGACTAGAAGTGCAATGTTTCTGAACCCACAGATGTGCAAGCACCTAATTTTCTTCCCCTCACAGTCCTCAGTTTGAAAAGTAACAATTCACGGTTTACAGTCAAGCATAATTTATCAACGTTACCGTGTACAACTTAATTTTCACTACACTGGCATGATAGTGCCAAATTGACACCGTCTATTCGAGGTTCATATTGCATCAAACAGTTACAGAGGGTTTAATTACTTACATTTATTTATTGTATGTACAGTTGAGTGTAAGTTTTACTTAAGTTTTGTAGCTTTGTTTTGGAAGAAGTTACACGTTTTCATAATAAAATTGCCATCGTTTAATCTAAGACAAATTGATCTTATAATTATAATACCACAGTTCAGATATAAGTAACCCATAAGAAAAAAAATAACCTTACGATGTTACTTTTTTCTGACAAGGTCCAATATAGCTAGTAGAGTTCCCAAATCAGACTTGGCATTGCCTCTTTACAAACTTGAAACACAGGTTAAAGCTGACACAAGACCAAGCTAGATGATTAAGCATGCATAACTTTGTCAAGTCCCTTATTGACTTGTTCATTTATTGAACAAAGTGGAACTTGTATTAACTTATTTCAATACTAATAATAGAAAATTAAATTGAACTGTATGGTCTTGAGGGTGTTGAATGGTCGATCTGTCACCACAAATATGAGGCTCAGCAAGTTGTGACCTGCAAAACTGGTGGCCTGTGTTTTGATGACAGCTTCATTACAGCAGGTACTTGCTTTGCGTAAACATTATGCAAGGGATGCTGTAGCTTTATGCTTAGTGGGTGTGTTTCAACTATGGGGTAATGGAATCCCAGCAATGTGACTCTCAAAATGGACATCCAGCTTGCATGTTGTTGACTTCTTAATTATAAAATCTAAAATTGAGGGTATCTACTATTAAAGAGTTTCTTGTTTTTTTTATCAAGTATTATTTTATGGTCCTGACTGTTGATCTTGTTGTACCTCTTATTGAAATATACCATGCATCTGCAAAAGTATTGGACATGAGCTAAATATTTGACTGTCTTTCTTAGGGCATGTCTTGCCAAACAATGTTATGAACTTAGTTTGAGTTTGAAAGAAGCCAACATGGCTTGGAGGAGGATGATTAGTGGTGTAAGAGTTGCCTAACAGGGCCCTGTTATGCTATTTTAAAAACATACCTTATTTCTGGGGTGGCCAAGTTTGGTCTTAGAGCCACAATCCTCCACTTTCAGATCCGCCCTTCTCCAACACACCTGAATCAAATGAATAGCTCGTTATCAGGCCTTTGCAGAGCTGAATGACGTACATGAGGGAATTTAGGTGTGTTGGAGAAGGGGTGGATGGATCTAAAAGTTGCAGGATTGTGGCTCCCAAGGATGGCACTTGGCCACCCTTGCCTTGAATCTTTCTGAATAAAGATTAAACAGTATGTCGTGTGATGTAAACTTTTGAATATCCAACTTTCTTGGTGCATGCCTGTTGATCTGTTGTAAGAGGTTATAGATTAGTCTTTTTCGTAATTGCATGCCCTGGCTTTATTGTGATAGACAGGTTAATGGTGGGATTGTTAAGATCTATCCTTTATCTGAAAGATTTGCCTACAAGTAAATTATGTTACATTTCAAAACAAAAACTTTAGTGTTCATCCTCATTGCTAAGCTGCTAACTGGTCTTGCACTGGCCATTGTAGAAACATGATTCAATTTCCCCATTTTTTTTTTTTTTTCAAATGTTGTACTGTCGCCAAAATGATCAAATAACGTACCATTGGAATGAATGGTAATGTTTAATGCCATAGCAGAACTGAAATTTGAGACTGGGGGAAGCTGAACGTTTAGTATACAGGGATAATGTAGGAAATGTTATCATTTCTCTTATGAAGTTGAGTCAACAGTCTTACTTATATTGTGCTGTAATCTTCCAGATGATCACACACCTAAACTGCATGCAAAATTAGAGCAATATTTTGTTGCTGTATTTAAATCACATTGTGACTGGTATGGTGAAATAGTCTATTTTGCTTTGCAATCTCCCTGACTGAGCAAAATTACCTAGAACAGGAATCACCAAATCCGTACCTCTTGGGCCAGAGTCTGGAAAGTTTTTAATGTATCCCTTGTCAACACATCTTGCTCATATTAATGAGTCATTAAGCAGAACTTCATTGACTGTTGGATCCATTTAATTTGAGTCATTTGTGCTGGAACAGGGGAATGTTGAAAACCTTCCGGACACTGGCCCAAGAGAGGTCTGAATTTGGTGATTCCCAAGTATCTCAGTGGCTGCCATGCTAAGAGCTGTTCAAATTCTCTAAATACTGAACACAAGGAGCTCCAGTGCTTCATGCTGCACAGGGCCATCCTTTATGAAAGAAAGGAGGATTTAGTACCACATTTTATCGGCCATTTTCAAGGAGAAGCACAATCACCTTTCTATTGTACCCTGTAAATGATTAATGTGGATAAATGTTAAGAGGAGAGTGAGCAGCCTAAAATTTTTTTTTCTTTTTGTGATTATTTTCCTCTAATTACTAATCTTAATATTTTGTATAATTTATTTGCATATTAATGTAATATTTATTGTGATTGCATAAGATGAAATATCAAATATTTTGTGTAGACTACCTCTGTAATTTACGTGCTGCAGACCCACAGTAAAGCTTCTTGTTGGTGTGGTTAAAGCACAATTGCCGTTTCCTCAGTCCTACGGTAAATTTCTCTTACCACCTTTCCTTAACCCAAAGAGTTTTCCAGTGAGTTCAAGCAAAGTAAGCTTAGACAAAGAAGATGCAAAAACATCTTCTACTTCTTTTTTTTAAAAAGAACTTTTCATTTAGTGCATTTAATTTAATCATAGCAACCTCAACTTCCACTCAGAACTCACAACTGATAGACATTCAGTTTCCCTCATTTCTGCTCAATTAAAAACTATATCATTTAGATATTTCTGTCTTTTTTATAATGTGCCTTATGAAACACCAGGAGAAAGTGAGAATGTGTCTGCACGCTCATGCCAGTGTGACCTGGCTGCTTAAGGCTGCTCCATTATAGAAGAAATCATAATCATGATCATTTCTGGCCAATATATCACAATAATTTTACATAATTTGGTATATTGTACAGCCCTATCCAACCCTGTCTCAATCACTATAGGAATGGTGTGATGCTGTTAAAACTATATAAGCTGTCTTCTACCTTTATTTGGACTGTTGACAGCTTACTGTCACCCTTGCTTCATTTATGCCCTTTAATTATTGTTTTGGGTTTGTTTTGTTTTTTTAAGAATGAGAAATGACCATTCAGACCAGTGACACAAAAGCCATGAAGTAATGATAAGATGCAAAATAAGCATGTGCATAGCCCTGCCTTTGACATAAAAAGTTACACACAGTTTATGAGATGAAGATACTACAAAGAAAGGAACCAATGGGCATTTATGTTGGCAACGTCTATCACTGTGGTCCAACATGGGGATACTGATTCTAGAGATGCACTGATTCAGTTTTTTTTCCGATCCAATCTGAGACGATACCTGGGCTAAGCGTATCAGCCGTTACTGATGCGATACTACTGTTGAATGAATGTACTGTAATCTTGTCATGTGAGTGAAGGCATTGGGCTTTACATAAAAATTTAGCCTTGTTAAAAAAAAACAAATTAACACAGAGATAAATGTGCTTAATATTATTTATTAAGAAATAAAGTGGACATTTATTACGATATTAATAAAAACAGAAATGGCTGGATTGAAATGCTGGATTGGCTACATTCACCTGATATCTGATTTCCAGCTAATTTGTCAGTATCGGAGCCGATATCCGATCCGGTTATCGGATCAGTGCATCTCTAACTGATTCAAGTACTCCAAGACACTCCTGAAGTGCAGCAGCTGCATCAGAAACAAATGCACTGGCAAGCTGAGTAGTCTGTCTGCGGTATGCTGAAGGCAGGAATAAATTAATCGATGTCCAAAAGAGACTGAAGTGGCTCTAAAATTTGAAACATCCTATGACATTGGAAAGGAGGAATGCTAAGTTTATCTGATGCTCAAAAACCACAATATACTGTATGTGTGCCACTCATTGTGAGTGATGGTGATGTGCCAAGCTGATTTAAGCAATGTTCTCTTTGTGCTGATGCTCCTATTTTTTCAGTTAGCTCTGTTATTTTACGCCCCTTAATTTGTCACATATTTCTACCACAGTATCAAAAACTCCATCCCAGAAAGAGTTATGTGAATGAAGACTTGGGAGTAATCAGATTCAGTAGTCGGTCCAAATCTTCCCCCAGCAGAAACTCTGGAATGCTGTGCAAGGCAGGAATATCAGTCTGATCTGAGTGTCTTGTTTGAAGCCACTGCTCTCAGAGGATGTTAAGCAGATTGTTACACCCAAGAGTTCACATGATCCATAAACACACCAAGCTGAAACATTCTTTGTTTGCAGCTGTATCTTAGTTTTCAATGGCTGAGGGTTTTGAGCCACTTCATGTTCCATACTGCAGAACCTGGCCACGTCAGTGCGATACATAAACTAAAAGGATTTATTGAGCTGTCTAGTCACACACACACCAAGTCTATTTGGCCTGCTAGCAAGAAAAGTGAGAGAGAGAGACATTAAACTAGCATCTGTATTGAGTGAAATTATCCATGGACGTGGTTGTTGAATGAGACTGCAATGTGTGTGCTGAGCTGATGGAAAAAGGAAAAACCTTATGGAACTAAGGGTTTAAGCACAAAGGAGTTTGGCTGGCAGAATTTCACAGATTCATACCATGATGGAAAGAAAAAAGAAGGTACTTCTCAGAAGAGTTCAGTCAGTCATTTTCTGTACCGCTTATCCAGTTCAGGGTCATGAGGGTTGCTGGAGCCTATCCCTGCTATTATCAGGCGAGAGGCGGGAAACACCCTGGACAGGTCGCCAGTCTGTCACAGGGCCAACACAGAGCGACAGACAACCATTCACACTCATATTCATTCCGAGGGGTAATTTAGAGTAGTCAATTAACCTAACATGTAGGTTAGAAAAGTTGTCAGAGTAAAACAAAATGGATTAAAGTTTGGAAAGTGGCAATAGGGGGGCTTTAAAAGTTTAGTTACTACACATTCCTGCCCTGACAGTGTCCTTTAGCACACTTGAGTTTCTCTATCAGCTCTAGAAATAATGTTCAGTCGTTGACTTTGTAGGTGGGTCCACAATATTTGTCATATTTCGGTTTTATGTGATTCTTTTTTTTAAAGAAAACTTCAAAAGGTACATGAATGTTCAAAAAATTATATGAATAGGGTAATTGGAAAATGATGCATTAACAGAATGAGTGGATTTTGTAAAGGTAAACATTCATGAAAAAAGAAGTAATACAGCTTTAATGCAAGTAATAGGGGATTATCACGCTTCCGTGTTCTGGCTTCCGGAACTTGAAACACTTAGCCGGTTCTCTTCCAGTCCAGTTCAATGTCCCTGCTCTGTTCCACTTCGTAATTTGAATAAACAGAATTTTATAGATACTGTTGAGGATACTGATACCTTTATCAGTACTACTCACTCTTACTTTGAGTAAAATGTTAAAACAAGACACACAAATTGTGAAAAGATTACATTTCTGGAACATATCAAACAAACCATAGTTTTTCATTTGCTCGACAGGTCTCAGAATGAATGAGAACTAACTGGCACTTCTACTCAAGCATTTAATCCTCAGGGTTCCCACACGTCCTGGAAAACCTGGAAAATGATTGAACATTTTTCCTGTCATGTAAAAAACATGGAAAATGAGAAAAAGGGTAAAATGTCCTGGAAAAGCTTGAGTTCTCCTGGAAAATGATTTTTCCTCCCTCTACTTAGTCTCTGCTTCGTCTCTGCTTTGGCTCCATTTCATTGCTGCTTCGCCTCTGCTCCATCGCTGCTTCGTCTTAAGTCTCATATTAAGTGTATTTCTGAAGTATGTGCAACCCTTGCAGCATACGTAGAAAGAAAATTGTATTTCTTCAAACATTACCATGCATTATAAAACAGTGACATACTTTTTGCATGTGTTAAATTTTCAAAAGTCAGTGTAGAATAAACCTACCATTGGCAGACTTTACAGGTTGCATATAGCTTTTGCAGCCAGACACACTAATTTCACCAAGTGCCTCTCATCATGAGCATGGTATAATCTTATATGCAGATGACGTAGGCAACCTTTTTTTTTTTTTTTTTTTTTTTTTTGGTGTTGTCAGCCTTATTTTGTAAGGTGAAAGATTTTGATCTTCCTTTGTCCAGCAAACCTTAGGTTCAGTTTCCAACTTCTACCACCTATTGCTGAAAATCGAGCTACATAATCACTGTTATATTGATATAAAAATTTTTCTCATGATGTTCAAGTAGAATTGTCTTGTTTTCACATTAACATTCACAACCCTATATTGCCTTTTTTACTAGCACCTACAAGGCCTTTCCTTATTTCAGCAATGACTTACTAAATGCAGAGCTTTCCACAGAGATACCAAGTAGCCAGCCATAACGTCTAAGTAGCAAGCCGGGGGGGGGGGGGGGCTGATATATACACAGACACATATATATGTACATACATTACACACACACACACACACACACACACAGCCATTACATAAAAATGCTAAATTCATAATATGAATTCAACAAGAAACTAATGATAACTAAAAATTTACAAAATTATAATTTAGTGAAATAAAACATTGCTTTTGAATTGTAGTTGAAAATAATCATTAAACAAACAAACAAAATAATCCCAGACACATTAGAGCACCTTTCCAATGAACAGTGGACCAACACAGCTGTCAACAGGTGTAGAAATCTTTTTGAACATTAGAGAAACACAAGATTGCAGTGATTGTCTCAAAGATTTGCTCAGTAAAATTTTAGCTCTGGAGCCCCATTATGCTTGTTTACTTGTTTTAATTTAGTGTTTTTGTTTTTAATATTTCTGTTTAACCACGATTCAAAATCAATCTCATGATTTTCATAGAATTTTTATTTATTACTACTTTTGCCAATTTCATCTTATTTCACTTACAGCAGATTTTTTTTCCTACTTTCATTGGAGGGTATGAATAATTTTGATAATGTTGTCTACATAAGACAATATTTTGGTGTTTTGGGGGACCAAAGATCACAAAGTTTAGGGCCAAGTGAAAAAATACTGTCTTTCTGCTGGTGTTTTTCTCTTCAGAATGTAATAATGTAATAAACATATAAACACCAGACATAAAGGAAAAAAGAAGTCTGTTTATGCAGAACTGATGAGAACTTCCAGCTCCTGCTTCCCATCATGCACTGAGCTTCTCATGCCTCTCCACCAAGATGAAAACGGGATTTATTTTCATTTACATTTATGTTTTTTGCATTTTTTTTTTCTTCCCCAAACCATCAAAGCATCAGTCAGAACATGAATCTCGACTTCACCTCGTCTGACGGTGTTTGTGCTAAACAGTGGAGAAGGTGATGGAGATATGATCTCTCCAGGAAAGTCTGAATAGTTTCGCATCCTTCAAGGGAAAACCTTCCAATTCGAGAGTTTAGTGCGAAATACAGAGTTTGCACCAAACACGGTTATAGTGTGTTCCCGTTGTCCCGTGCAGCCGCTAACAGGTGACGCTTATCTGCGCTGCGGCTCCTTCCAAGATGATTTTGAAAAACACGCCGCATTTTCTACCTTTCAAAGGGACGACATGTTTGGCTAAAAGAGGACGTTTCGTCACCTTATCATGCGAAGCCTGCATAAATATACGAATAAATATACGAGGCACGGGACAAGAGTCCCACGATACCACTGGTTTCAAAGCGGATGAATGGATTGATAGTTTACTCTGTGACGGAGCAGCGGAGTTTGAAAGTGAAACTAACGAGTTGGAGATAATTTCAGCACAGATGCTCCTCAGCATTCTAATGGAGAAAAGAGCGGTGTCACAGCGGGACTCCCGAAGTAGCTATAAAGGAAACTACGGTGGGGAAGCCTGAATGTGGAAGCTGCATTTTGGCTGCATGCGCCACAGAGCGCATAAACGTCACGCGCCATGGCGCGGAATCCTGTACAGTAGCCGGCTGGACTTAGTTGAGTAGTCGGCTATATAGCCGGCGCTTGTGGAAAGCACTGTAAATGTACATTATATTGTGATAAATATTTTTGGCCATATTGCCCTGCCCTACTGCTCAGTTTATGGCTTATGGATCAGTGAAGCACGTCACAACCCAGAATTCACGTGACGACAAAGCAGGAAGGGGGTGAAAACATGCCTTACATTTGAATGGTGTCTGATGGACTATGAGCCTCAAAAACCTTTTTTGCACCCTTTTTAATTTTTTTTCTCCGCTGGTCTGTCTTTGAAATTGTCTTGAAATGTCGCCCAGTTATATTGAATGTCTTACTGCCAAGGCTAGAAAAAGAAACGAAGCAAGAGTAATCTGGATGAATGTGATCTTTAACAATCCATCCTAAGGGGGGCGGGGATCAGAGCGGGCGGTGCTGTGATTCTGTACATCCACTGATATTAATGGTGTTTTCTATCATCTGTACAAAAACAACTACAGGGTTTAAACAGTGATACCATGATATATGTTTTTTTGTTTTTTTTTTTATCAGTCACAAAGTGGTCCAAACATATTGTTATATGTTTCCATGGTTTCCAGTGTAAATTGTCAGCATTGATGCACTTGATAGCCGATAGCAACTTAGCATGTCGTTCTGGGCTTTTTCTGTTGTTTCGGGAACTGGAAAAAACATTGGACCTCATCCAACAACATGTTTGTATTCTTTTCGTAACTTTCTCTTACTTTCTCTCCTTCCCTGGACTCCTATGAGTGCGCCACGTTAGATTCAACAAATGTTCTCAACTTCAGATAACTGCATAAATGATCCACGTAAACATGATGAATTCCACCTGTGCGCAAGTCAGCGCGCTCTCATGAGAATTGCAAATCTGCATAATTAAATACCACCCCAATAATTCCATATTCCACACAACTTCTCACGCTTTTCAGGTGTTCATTAAAAAAAAAAAAAAAAAGGCATTAAAGACAGGAGGGAAACTTTACAAATTCGGAGATGGAGGTTTTGCTGACTGAGAGATCTGAGCAGCAGAGTTGAAGGAGGTAAAAGCCGAGCAGCGGAGAATAAATCACAAGAGCTGTAAATGCCGTGTGTGTTGGTTGCACTGTTACAGAAGTAAAAAATAAAACTCATTTGATCCGAAAATGGTATAGATATCTAGCAAAAGCAACACAGTCCTTGAAAACTAGCCTACTGATGGGGGCCAAGAGGCGTAGTATATGATGGAAATGTTTAATATGAGTTTCCATCAAACAAAACAGTGCACTCTTGCAGCATTCTGCAAAATCTCCTTTTAATACATACACACCACACGTACTGTGCGTCCCAGGTGGATAAAAAAGCCGACGTGTAGCTGGACCATGTCTGTCATCCTTTCATAAGCGTCTCCATCTCTCAAACAAAGCACATAAAAATATGAAACTCTAATTTGACAAATTCAGACCCAAACATTCCACATTTTATAACAAAACCGAACTGACTGCATGTCTGACCATTAGAAGAGTTGCCGTGACTGTTGCTGAAACTCCTTTCCATAATTTTCTGTTTGAGATGTTATTTAAATTTTATCGCAGCTTGATAACCTTGGAGCTCACTGACTGCACTTTCTATTGATGAAATGACAACAAATTAAACCATTGTCCCCTCACCGACATGCCGGCTGCAAGTGAAATGTCTGATAGTTGCTCAGTTTGTGCATGACAATGTAATTTATAATTGCAGAGTGATAGCCTACGTAAATAGTCAAATTTATATTTTATTTTAAAATACACAATAGTTTCAAAGTAACAATTAATACAGTCCTTTATTGAAAAACCAGGTTTGGATAACAGCAGACTGATTCCGCAAGACTCCTACGTCTAGTCTGAAGCAGTTGTGAAATTTGTTTGTACCTGACAGAAGATTAGAAATATGAGAAAACTGGTGAATGCAACATTTTCTCCTAAATCACTTGTACGAACCATTTAAGAACGAATTTGTTCGTACCAATGTTTCTTGCATGAGGCCCATTGTCTCTTGTCCGTGTGGTTGTAATGTTTATGGCAGCCATACACTGCATGACTATCTGGGTATTTCCTAAGTAGAATAAATGAAGATTGACGAATAATAAAGCAGTTAATCAAATGGCTTCCCTATGCAACTAAGCAATATTTTCACCCCCTGCCTAACTGGCTGTAACGAATTTGGCAAAATTTCCCGGATGCTTGCAGTGATCCATACAGTAATTAGAACTGTGTTGGTTTTGGAAAAAACATATATCCTTTTTGTACTACAGGCCAAAAGTAGCCTTCAGATCACCAACTGGGTAAGTTCTAAAAATCTGTCTACTTGGCCCGGGAAAATCCTGATGGAAACGCCAACAAATCAGATCAAATCAAACTTTATTTATAAAGCGCTTTTCCTGCCAAAGGCAACCCAAAGTGCTTTGCATGACAATTAAAAACAAATGCATATTGAAATAAAAACAAGCCTTCACACACCCAAGCACAGAGCACAGCATACATAACTATAAAAATTTGCGCGCACACACACACCCCAAACCCCCCAACCCACTCAACTGTTTCCATGACTTCCGACCCCTAAATTATGTTGCTTAAATAAAAACACTAAGGGTAATATCTGGCTTGACCTGCTGTGAGGAAGCGATATCTTGGGGATCCGTTCACACCAGGAGCCATACATGGTCACAGAGGGCATGACAGCAGGGACCAACCAGATCAGGGCAGCCCAGGGTCTACACCACAGCGATGGTGCCCTTGTCCTCGCCACCAGGACAAGGGCAGCCACCCACCAGCTCTCTCCAGACCAAATAGGCAAAGCTCCCAGAGTGAAGGATCCCCATGAGGAAACACTGGCGTTAAAAATGTTAAAACAAATATGAGTGGACAGATAAGAGCAACATGGAAAAATAAACATATAGGAATTCATAAAATAATATGCTAAACGAGTCAAAAATCTAAAATAGCCTCAAATAACATAAAATGAAATAGAGGGAAAGTAAAATAAATTAAATGACTAAAATGAAATCAAATCAAAAAGCTAAGCTAAAAAGGTAGGTCTTGAGCCTCAACAGACGTTCCACAGACGAGGACCGTAGTGGTGGAACGCGGCTTCACCATGAGTTTTAGTTCTCACCTGGGGAACTAAAACCAGCAGTAGGGGTTGTAGCGAAAACCGGAGTGGTGTTCGGCTGGGCCTCGTAGGTGCTTGTGGAAAAGGGCCTCAAGTAAACATTTATAATGAGGACTACCAACTTCTGTTTTCTTGATGATCACAGATGGTGAGTGAGAAAGTTGGCGGTGCAGAGGGAACCAAACTGGATGAAGACTTCAAGGAACTTGAAAGGGTATTCCAAACATTTTCATGTGTATTGTATATAATTCATGTGTAAAATGGAAATTGGCCCACAAAGTCTTTTTTTGTGTCATACTCTTAGTAGTTATCAACACTTGTCTCTTGTCATGTTCTACAGAAAGCAGATGTTACCAGCAAAGCTGTACTGGAAGTCATTGGTAAAACATCAGAGTACCTCCAGCCCAACCCTGCAACAAGAGCAAAGCTTACAATGCTCAACACTGTGTCCAAAATCCGTGGGCAGGTGAAGAGTCCAGGATACCCTCAACCTGAGGGCCTGCTGGGGGAGTGTATGACTAAATATGGACGGGACATGGGAGAGGACACTAACTTTGGTAAGGGTTGAAAGATGAGATACTGGATTTAAAAGTTACCAGAAATGTGCTACTTGGTATACTGGAATATCTTGATGGTGAAAACATACTTTCCAGTATTTTGCTTTTTGCAATATACTATATTCCCAAAGGTATTTGCTCTTCTGCTTTGACTCACATATGAGATTAAGTGACTTACCATTCCTAATCCATAGGGCAGTGGTGTCCAAAGTCGGTCCTCGAGGGGCGCTGTCCTGACGGTTTTCCATGCCTCCTTGCACCAGCACAGCTGACTCAAATTAATGAGTAATTGTGCAGAGTTTCATAGAGTGTTAGATTTATTTAATTGGAGTCAGCTGTGCTGATGCAAGGAGAGAATCACGATACATCACTCCAGAGAATGCGCCTCCACTGCTCTAGAATCCAGAGGTGGCGTGCTTTACACCACTGCATCCGACGCTTTGCGTTGCATTTGGTGATGTACAGCCTGAATGCAGCAGCTCCACCGTGGCAACCTATTACATGAAGCTCTCTGCACACTGTTCTTGAGCTAATCTGAAGGCCACATGAAGTTTGGAAGTCTGTAGCGATTGACTGCAGAAGCAGTGATTGACTATTTCACATTGGAATGTCTGGAAACTGGAACTTTTAAATATCCTAAATAAATAAACACATTCACTCCCTTCATTTCATTCTGCTAATTCACAAATGCACCCAGGTGCTGAGACAGATGCACAGAACGGACCGTCTTGCGATCCAGTGTGTTTGGAGGCGAAAGAGAAGGAAGACAAATACAAGCATGGACATGCCGATATATTGAGGCAGGAAAAATTATTACTTTCATTTCCATTTATCGTGCAGTTAATTGATGTATTGATTATCGTTCCAGGCCTACATAAAAATATGCGTTTCTGACTCGTTTACATGGCGTACCAGCATTCATTATGTGCATTTCTCAAGCTGTCACTGCCCAGCGGTGTCTCGAGGCTGAGAAACTTTTACCATCCGGGATGCGGCCGTGACATTGCAGCCAACTATTGTTTGCACTAAAAAAATGTAGAAAATATGGATGTAGTATCCGGTCACTTCTGAGTAGGAGAAAGTGAAGCCATTTGGGCGTGTCTCACCGTCGCCATTTTGCCATGTCGTGTGTTTTGTCACTCCCGGAAAATACTAAAATGGGCAAGCTCGTCCTAAGGGCAAATGATTGACATCCAACAAACTCTGAGCTAAATGCAAACCGAGCTAACTTGAAACTAACTGGAAATAACAAAGATTAGCCTCCTGAGCGGCGAGACAAAGGTAAGACATGTTTGTACTTGCTGTTAGCTGCTAAAAACCACCATTTTGCTTACCGAGAGCAAACAAGGAGGTAACTGTTAGCCACCGGCAGGCAGGCCGCATCTGGTCTGCCACATGTCAATCAAAAGGATACGCCCCTAATTATGTGTAATGTCAAGATTAAATAACATCTAAATGGATGAGTATTAAAAAAAATTCACACCCCTCACAGTTGACATGAAGGTAAACTTGACATATCAAACCTAAAATGATTTTTTGAACCAGGCTGTACACATGTTTATTTCTGCTGTGAAGTTGGCCTTTTTAACATGGGAGTCCATGGGGATTTGCTCTGTTTTGGAGCCAGCCCCTATGAGATGAAGAAAGAATTACAATTTTTGTTAAATGCAGAAGCTGACTCACTGTTCTCCAGCAGAGTTTGCCCCTTAGGTTACACATAGCGTCATGTGCTAGCCTAACACACCGGGTGTTTTGAACGCGCACCATGGCGGGTTTGGCAAGGAAGCAATATCAGAGGAAGAGAGGAAAAAGAGAGGAAGGATGAAACAAGACATAGGAAAAGAGTCAGGATAAGACTGTCTTTAACTGGCTGGAGTGAGCTCACTGTACACTTAGGATGCAAGATGGATGTCCGTTTAACCGTCAAAAGGGGGTGTGTCACTGAGAAAATTGCTAAAAGTTATGTTGTGGGTCTTAAAAGCAATGATTTGAATGATTTTTTTTTTTTTAGAGCTGTGCATCTGTAATGAAAATAAATACTCTTAAATGAGGGCAAGCTGGACATAAATGTGTTAATTTTTATCCATGTTTATTTTATATATGACAAAAAGGTAACACAATACAGTTTGAACCAAAAAGAAGCTGATGCTGCTTTATTAACCTCTTCTCTCTAAAGTCCTGCCTAGAGTCTTTTTTTTTTTTTTTCTCTTTGCACTCACTGTGCTCCCCACCTGCCCTCACCTTTTCCTCTGTGTGCATGAACAAAGCTGGTGAGCTGCTGTCATGGCCACAAATTGTTTGCATTGTAGTATCAAATCTAGCAACTTTATCAGCCAAACCATTGCTGCTCTCTATTGAAAAAGGAGAAAAAAGGCCAGCAAGTGCTGAGAGGGTGCACCACATTCATCTGTGAGCTTCCTGTGCTAACTCACCTTCTGTGAGTGACAATTTTATGTACATACAACAATTAAAAGCAAACAATGAGTTTATCTACTGTAATTTTGTTTGCGAACTTTTGCAAAACCAAACTTTCATCGATGCCATTTTTGTGTGCTCCTCAGGTGGGGCTCTAGTAGATGTTGGAGAGGCAATGAAAAGGATGGCTGAGGTCAAGGACTCTTTGGATATCGATGTAAAGCAGAATGTAATTGACCCACTTCAGGTAGTTGCTGAAAGGGACATCAAAGACATTCAGGTATAATCAAAGAGATAATGTGCTTCTGCATGTTCAAGCTTGGCACTAACCAATGAGATGTCCAGTCTAGATGCATACCTATAACTGAGTCACTATTACAACAACAAACATTTCTCTAAATAGAGAAGGTAAATTACTTTGTTCATTTGTTGATGTGTATTTTGCCCTCCCAATTGTTCTTCAATCCCCAGCACCACTTAAAGAAGTTGGAGGGCCGTCGTCTTGATTATGACTATAAAAAGAAACGTCAAGGTAAAATTCCAGATGAGGAGCTCAGGCAGGCGTTGGAGAAGTTCCATGAGTCCAAAGAGCTGGCTGAGAGATCCATGCATAACCTGCTGGAAACTGATGTGAGTTTGTTAAAGTCTTGTCTTGTGTTTCTTCATATACTAGTTAATATCAAACAGTTTACTGTAAAGATATTGCAAAGAAAGGGTGCCATTTATTTAATATACCATTCCCAGAGTGATCCAACGTGTCGTACTAGTCTTAAGGTTAGGCACATACTCCTTTAAATCTGATTGATAGGTGTGTCCAAACTTTTGACCTGTGTTGTGTTTCAGAAAACATGTTTGACAGCTTGACCACAAACTTGAAATACTTGTGAAACCATATACAGGTGGAATCAACTAATCTGTCTGTAGTTTATGTCCCAACACACTGTAAAAGCATTCAATACATTTATTTATAAGTGCATTTACTGAATATTATGTCCTGAATATGCAGACATGCTTTTATGTTCTCCAGTTGTATGTTAATACTGTACATGAATGTTCACAGTTTTTCCTTTTTAAAGGAAAATGGAAAAAAACTTGTATGGTTGTCAAGGTTTTTAGAAATGCAGAATACCTGTTCATGTGTTTTTTTAATAGTGTACTCTCCCTCGTATCTCAGTTTACATGTTTTTGAATGTTGCTGGCAGCTCCCATGTTTTTCAGCCAGCAAGACATTCTTAAAGGTCGCTATGTGCCGTCTGACATGCCTTTTTTTTCCACAGTGACTTGCATTACACCAAGCTTGTCAAACCTGTTTGCTCTGGTATTTACTGTTTTCGTGTGAGGAAAAAGCTACTTGAGTGAGGCCAGTGTGATTTCTGATGTAAAAACGAATGCATTTTAGGAGAATATTATGTTGGCAGCTGAAGACTTGGCTGTAAGTGGGAGCTGTTTGTGTTTAATTTCAGTCTAAAATACTTGCTCTCTTTGTGTACATGTGCTCATGTAGGTGGAGCAGGTGAGTCAGCTATCTTCCTTTGTGGAGTCTTTGCTGCAGTACCACAGACAGGCTGCAGAGATCCTGGAGGAGGTTACTGATAAACTGAAAGAGAGGTGAGCACGTTTGTTATTTTAGGAAACGGGTTTTACTTTTCTCTCTGAGGCTTTGAGTTCTGGCTCATCAAGATTATGATTCAGCCATACAGTCCTCAAGTAATACATGCAAATCAGATACTGGTGCTGAACCATAGACTGTATATAATTACTGGACGTAGCTTCCGGTCTCTTCTGAATAGAGAAATGTGAAGCCAGTTGGGCGTGTCTTACCGTCGCCATCTTGCCGTGTCACGTACGTCGTCACTCCAGGAAAATCCTAAAATGGGCACAGCGCGGCCGCGGGACAAATGATTGACAGCTGACGTACTGTGGGCTAAACGCTAACTGAGCTAACACGAAACTAAGAGGAGCTAACAAAGATAAGCCCCCTAAGCGGCATGGTTAAGGTAAGACATGCTTAGACTTGCAATTCGCTGACTAAACACCGCCGTTGTGCGACTCTGTAACAAACTGAGACCTTATTAAGAGCAAAGAAGGAGCTAACTAGGAGCCTTCGGTCGGCAGGCGGAGCTTCCGGTCTGCCGCATGTCAATCATAAGGATACGCCCTTAATTATGTGTAATTTGAAGAATAAATAACATCTAAACGAATGAGTTATAAAAAAATTCACCCCCTCACAGTTGACATGAAGGTAAACGTGACCTAATAAACCTAAAATGATTTTTTGAACCAGGCTGTAAACCTGTTTATTTCTGCTGT
Source organism: Atherinomorus stipes (assembly GCA_023101725.1). Classification (NCBI taxonomy): domain Eukaryota; kingdom Metazoa; phylum Chordata; class Actinopteri; order Atheriniformes; family Atherinidae; genus Atherinomorus; species Atherinomorus stipes. The sequence goes on from JALJCO010014045.1 coordinate 533,175, forward strand.
GAAGTCGGCGTTTTTAACATGGGAGTCTATGGGGATTTGCTCGCTCTTGGAGCCAGCCCCTAGCGGATGAAGGGAATATTACACTAAATACAATGCGGAAGAGAGCTTCACTGTTCTGAGGCGGAGTTTGCCCCTTGTGCTGAACACATGTCATTTCTATTCACAAGTTGTAAATTTTCTTTTTTTCTTTTATTTCCACGGTAGCCCAGACTACTTGAAGTTCCTCGGCTTTGAATATTACAGTGTTTCCCCTACCATTCTACCATCCCCTACCCCTACCATACCTGCCATCAGGCCAAAAAACAAAATAAAATAAAATAGATCAATAAGCCAAAATAAATTAATTTATAAACCAATAATTATTTTCATTAGGAGGCCTCTGTGCAGCGCAACCTTTTGAGCGTGACGCTAGTCAACCTGCTTCATTGCTTAGTAACTATGCGAGTACTGCTGCTGAGAGTGTGGGCAAGTATTCTGGGATGTTTCTTTTTTTCTGGGACGTTTGAGGTTTGTTAGCTAACCAACTATGGCGCTGCCAAATAAACGAAAAGATGTCACGGGTGACCGACGAGTGAAATTTTTCTGCAAGACTCCAAGGAAAATAGATGAAGTTAGAGAAACCGGCAACACAACAGAGGGGCTGCTGGAAGACTGTTATTGCTGCTGACACTGGTCTGACTGCCAGCCCTGGGGTAGGGTGACCGGACATCCCGCATTTTCACTACTTTTTACACATCCTGCAAATGAAGATGATAAGGTGATAAAAGCAGAAATGGCTGTCAATCACAGCCTGACTGCTGATGTGAATGACTCGAATGCCAATCAGTGTCGAAGTGGACTTTAATGCAGGCCCACATTTGTCAGAGTAAATGTTTTAATGCTGCACGGAGGGGAGCGTGATGTGAAACAGCAGGAAAAATCTGAGGGTAATAAAAAAAAAAAAAAAAAAACGTGTTGCTCAAAAGAAATCTTCCCTGTCATGGACAGGTTAATGCAAAAGCCCAAACCAGAGTCTAATACAATTGGTTACAGCTGCTGTTAAAGGCAGGGTAGGGGACCCTAGAAAAACGGTTTAAGCAAACTACATTTGAAAAAATACACACACCCCCGAAACCACGCCTCCGGAGCACAGAAGCGTGTGCGCTGATGGTTGTCAGCAAACATAACCGAGAACAGACGAGTGGCTAGCTTGTTAGCTTCCCAGTAAACAGCAGAGGAACCACGTTTCCTAAAAGAGATCATTATCTCACCTCCTCACAGCAGACACCAACACCTCCATGACTTGATCCACATCCATTTTTTTCTTTAAGAGCAAACAGCAGCATAGATAAGAGCAGGGAGCAGCCATGTTGGTCTGTGCTGTGAGACGCTCACGGCGAGTTGCGAGCGGGAAGGGTGGCAGCAGGACAAACGGCAGACGAGTTTGATGGACTTATAATCATTCAATGAATAAGCATGGGCTGTTTGCAGCCTAATCCAATGAAAGGAATTTCATTGGATGGGGTCTTTCCAGTCCTGTCCGTTCCACGGGTGATTTATTTTTTTTTATTATTATTATTTTTGTGTCAGAACATTTGATTAATTGGCTGCAGTCAGGGTGTGAAGAAGACTTTAAGCAATATAGTAAAAAATGCTCCCGGAAAACATCATCCACCCTGCCTGTGTTTACCAGTAACACTGTGTAACACTGCAGTCATACAGGTCAGCAAGCATCGGTCATGATTCCAGACTGAGACAGCCGTGGTCGAAGCAAGAACAAGAACTCGACCTCTTATTCTGTTGATTACACAGTTACAATGACAGAAACTGTGAAACAGTATAAAAGCTTTTGCTGTTTACTGATGTCAGAGAACTTGACAAGGTTGAATTCAAATATGTGTAGCCATACACAGTCGTCCTCAAAATTATTCATACCCTCCAATTAAAAAAAAAAAAAAAAAAAAAAAAGGCTAAATTGACAATAATAATTCAAATAACACGAAACAAAAGAAACCTTTAGTAAAAATATGTTTGTTTTTAATATATCTGTTGAACAACAATTTAAAATCATTGGCATGATTTTCATAGAATTCTTTATTTATTATTACTTTTGTCAATTTATTTATGGTATGTATGTGTGTTTTTGGTTATCAGTTATCGGTATTGGCCTTTAGGAACTGAAATTTAGCGGTGCCACTGGGCCTGGAAAAAATTAAATGAAAAGTATTATTATTTGTCAAACTTGATTTTGGAGATTTTGACTGTAATAAAATGCAGCTAAATAACACCAGTAAAATATATTTGGAAAACTCAACAAAATGTTGTTGTCCAAAAATAATGACCCACATATTCAAGGAAATCCCCAAAAATATCTTTGGCCTGTACATGTTGGAGTTGTTTTTCTGTTTACCAGACTCGGGCTGTTATGCTGATTTTATAACTCGGTCATGGAGGACATCCAACCTTGTGTAAGGAGATGATGCATATCTCCCTCTATGCAGGGATACAGTTGTTATTCACAAGAGAGAAGATGGTTTCTTTGTGACACCACTGGCAACAATTTTTGTGGAATAATTGGGTCATAAATTCTTGGTAGAAATGTTGCCGTTAAGATCTTTTTATATCCTAGATTTGTTTTGTTTGTTTGGTTTTTTTAATTAATTGATTTATTTATTAACCTTGTAAATTGTGCTTGATCCTGACGGTACTAAACTTATAGTGTTTGGTTTTATTGAATGAAAAATATACGGCTCTTAAACTTATCCCAACCAGTCCAGATTGGAACAGTTTTATGAGCGAGCAGAAAAAATGGTTCATTTGATTCAGGGAAGGAAGTTAATTTAGCTTGCTTCTATTTGTTTATTTTTATTGAGATCAGTGACATTTTGTTTTTGATTTTATTCTTTGCAGGGTAAATGATGCTCAGTCTCGTCCAAGGCGTGAATACACACCTAAACCCAAACCAGCATTCGACTTTGGAGAGCTAGAACAGTCCAATGGAGGATATTCGCCTGCAGCTTCAAGCCCTCCGGCTTATTCTGCTGGTAAAATTACCTTTGTATTTTTTACGAGTTGTTAGTGTGTCTACAAGCCAAAACAGTAAAGCCCTGTTTCCACCAGCGGGGCTGGGTCGGATCAGGCCAGGTCGGTGCATGTGTTTTTGCGTCTCCACAGATAAAAACTGGGACCCTTATATCTGGCCCGACCTACTGTTGGGGTACTGATCTAACCAATCCGGACAAAGAGGTGGAGCTAATGCTCAGCAATCTGTTGATTCGTTAAAAAATACATCACTTCCCGCGTGACCCAGCATAAGCAATCCAGGGATGACCCGTTTCTGGCCCGTTTGGTGTGGTGCTTTGCTTAAAAGGCGATGATGTCATAAGATCATGTAGCAGCGCTATCCAGTAAATACTTCGCCTCCAGGGTAAGGGTACAGTTTTCTGTGGGGACGCAACATGAAATCAGCATATCTGTACCAAAACCCACCCGGCCCAACCCAGACCTGCGGGTGGAAAATGGGACTTAACCTGCCTTTGATTAGAGGGGATGCAAGGAGAAGCTTCTAATTCCTTAAACATCCAGGGATTGTCAAAAAAGATTTGACTCTTTTTCTGAAAAGTCAATTTATTGACCTTCAGCTGCAGCCAAACTACTGAGAAGATTTTAGAGGCTAAAAAACTGGGTTAAGAACTGGCCTGGCCTATAAAAGCCTGGAAAGACAGCTGTGAACCTTCATCTTTATCTTAAAGAAAATATATTATTGCAAAGAAAAGCCTTTAATGAACCATTACTTGATGAGGAATATTAGCAAATTGTTTCAGGTTGCAAAGGCACATAAAGGTTTGACTCAGAAGAACATGAGGTCAGCTGACTACCTGAATATATTTATCAGGTTTTTCCATCAGTAGGTTGGTCTTTCTTCCCCTGGTGGCACAGGCATATTCCAACACTACCATGATTCGGATTGTAAGATTGGTCAAGAGAGTATGGGACATCATTGGGCTGCACAGTGGTGTGGAGGTTAGCACTGCAGCTTCGAAGCAAGGTGGATGTTCGTCCGAGCTTCGGCTGGGGAGGGGTAAAAAAAAATCCCAAAAAAAAATATAAAATAAAAAAAAAAAATTGAACAGTGGTCTTTCTGTGTGGAGTTTGCATATTCTCACCTCATATGCATGGGTTTTATCCGGGTACTCCGGCTTCCTCCCACCAGCCAAAGTATGGATGTCCCAATCCGATCATGTGATCAGAAACGGGGACCGATAAGTGGCAGGCCGCCACAGCTATGTTGTCAGCACCATGCCTTCAAAATGCTGAGAATAAACTCATTTCACATGGATGTCAAAATTTCTTCATTGAACCTGCATTACTGCCCCCAGAAGCACAGCAGTGTTAATATGCTCTGCTGTCAGACATCTTCCATCTTTTCTGCACATAAACGCAGCATGCAGAGTGAGGTGACAGGAAGAGAGGCGGGGCCTACAGGTGGTAAACTCGGAGCATCAAACAACCTTATTGCTGTACATGTGGAGTCCGTAGACCGGAAAGGTGCTGCTAAGTTGGTTTACGTTTTACAAGTTGAATAGACATTCCAAAAAAGATATTGATGACAAACAGCAAATGCGATGGTAATGCCACCGTAGGCTGATGAAGTTGACACTAGTTTGCTTAAACAGTACACCAGTGGTTCCCAAATGTTTTGAGCCATGACCCCCAAGATAACATTCACTGGTGTTTGTCATCAAAAAAAACTTTTGGAAGAAAAAACCTGATGGGGACATCTCTAATCCAAATACACTACATGTTAGGTTAACAGGTCTTTCCTGTAAATGACACTGCTAGTCTCAATGGGACTACCTGTATATATAAAGATTAAATTAAAAGCTACGTTTTCGCACATGATTTGGCCACTGCAGAGTCAAAACCTTAACCCCATTAAGAATCTGAGTTTTGTTTTAGAAGACATGGTGAACATGGTGACAATGCAGAACGTTATTAGTCAGAGCTAAGGTGAATATACTTGTCAATCAAAGCTAAAGTGGACCAACAAATATTAGCTAATAAAGCTTACATTTTACCAGGCAGTGTATGTGCAAAGACAGTCCAAAAAAGAATGTGAACAGGTACACGCCATCCTCCTGACAGTTCTCTCCTTCTACGACATTAAGCAGCGGCACAATATCCAGCTCCATCCTTCCAAAGATCCTCCATCAAGAGCAAACGGCGTGAGTGGATAGAAACATATTATATGTCCCTTACAGAATTAAACATTTTTACTTTTTTTCACCCAGACTGTTGCACATGTGTGGCAGAGAGGTGGATGCATGGCTTTGTGATCAATACTTCACTAATATTGTTGAATGGTGTTGGTGTCCTTTTTATTTAACTTTACAGTTTCAGAACATAGTGGGACAAAAGTCTTACTGCTATAATACCAAGGCTGCACATTTATAGAACTGTCAGCTAACATCAGCGTATTTTTGTTATTACTGTTTGGTAAGTGGGCCATTTTAAATAAACTCTTTCAGGGCCTATGGTGTGCTTTGACTGAATTCTATGTATCTGACAGCCTTTATACTGACAACTGAAACCTCTGAAGCTCAAGAAAAATGTGGCACAAAGTAAATCTTTTTTTCTCAACCAAGGTTAATAAAAAATCTTAAAATGGGAACATTGCTACTGGAATGATGAACATCAGCATTTTACATTTAATCTTGACCTTCAGAACTTCACTGATTAACTTAAGTCATAACATTTAACTTTTCCAGGTTTAATGACTTGGGCTGGTGGTTTGTTGCTGAGCTACACTGGAAATAATACCACTGGAACCTTGTGTCTTATGAAAACCTTTCAAAGAAGAATACTAGTCTTATTAAAGGGAGCTTAAAGAATTCTGTGCACTGATGGAGTTTTCACTTTTTCCCCTCTTGTATGTTTGTATTTTTATCTGTTTCTCCAGCTGAGCCATGCTGCAAGGCCCTGTATGACTTTGAGCCAGAGAACGAAGGCGAGCTGGGTTTCCGCGAAGGTGACATCATCACTTTGGTCAGTCAAATCGATGAGAACTGGTATGAAGGAACACTTCATGGAAAAACGGGATACTTTCCTAACAACTATGTCGATGTGATGGTGTCTCTGCCACACTAAAACCAAGAAGGCAGGAATGGAAAAAGAGGATTTTGGGGAATAATAAATTTTTGATCATGTAACAAAAGTGTAAACATAGGAAAGGAAGTGACCAAATCTTTTGAATCCTTAGATTATTTGGGTAGAGGGGGGAACCTTTTCTGTCAGGATTTTATGAATTTGTAGTCACAAGAACATCAATGTCAGCAGAATGCTCAATTATGTAAGAGTTGCATCATGTTCGGGTGCTTTTTTACCATATCTTGAGTCTTTGTAATCTTTATTTTTGCACCTATGCACTTTGTACACTGCACCTCTATCACCAACCTGAAGACAAAACCAAGAGAAAATGTCATCTTTAAACATGTGCAACAATATCCAAAAAGTGAAATTTCTCCATTTATGTTATCCAAATATATTACCATTATTACATATCTTGTCCTTTAGTTTGTTTATAATGAAACTTTCCTTTTATTTTTACACTCCACATTTTAAGCTCTGTGCCCAGAGGCTTTAGTGCTGTTGTAATGGACTTGATAGTCATCAGGGGGGACTGTCTGCCCTTAGCAAATGTGTGAGACTATCCTCTGCTGCCATCTGGTGGAAGATACATGGGCTTATTCTTTACTATAGTTGTGCGGTACTGCCATTTTTTCTTTTGGATATAAATCCATGTTAAGTGGTTTTATGTGATGGATGAAGCCAGTCGGTAGATGACAAGTCACTGCTGTTTAATTGCTCTGTAACTCTGATCTCCACCATCTTCAGCTGTTGTAACATTAAAGAGAAGTTTGAGGTTAAAATTTGAAGTGTACAGAGATCCATGAATACAATGCTATATCATTACATTCATCACTAAAATGTTTTTTTGTGATATGATGTACATATACCTCTGCAACTGCTCTTGAAAGTACTCCATGATCTTGTCTCTAAGCACCAACACTAAAAAAAAAAGGTTGTTTGAATTGCAAAATGCTGTAAGATGTGATGAAACCAGGTTTATCTGATTCATACTGATGCAAAGATTAAATATTTAACACTATATTGTCAGAGATGATCTCAAACCATGCCAGATATTGAACAGCACTGCACACCAATGCCAACAACACACTCTTTTAGTTCTTCAATTTTCTCAGGCTCTTTTGATGCTGCTGGCAGTGTCACTCACAATATTTTCAGGGCTTTTGTCCATGAATTTACTATCTGTGATTTGCTCTCCCTAAGGGTAAGCTTGGCTTTGGCTTGGAGCATGGAAATTAATGCGATGTGTGCTTGGCGTTCCTATACCTGCCTCTGTTTTCAGGCAGAATCTGTTTGCCAGACAAGTTAGAGAATATCTCCAAGCAATTGTGTACTGAATTTACAAATAATGAAGGAGGCCTGTACACAAAGGCTGGTTTCAGTTCCAATTAAGCCCATTACAAGAAAACTATGAACTGTCAAGAGTTTGTGTTGTACACTAAAATGCCAACTTTCTCCTCTTGTCATGATCCCCTTGTTAGACCGCCCCCTGCCCCACTCATTGCTCCCATCTCTATTTTAACTGCGAGTGGAACAGACAGGTCTTTTCAGTGGGGAAGGGCACTCAGCAATGGATTATGCCCTCCCCCACTACTCTTTATTCACCACCTGCCCCTGTACCCCTGCCCCCTCCCTCATTATCTGCCCCATCCCAAGCCATGGTGCCTTTGAGGCTCAGCCTCCTAGTCACTACTTGGAATGATATTCTCATTGCTATGCTAGAATGTACCTCTTAATGTTATATGCATGTATTTTGTTTGTGGTATGTTTAGGAGCCAGGCAGCGCTGAGTAATAACTGTGGTTCAGGTGTGGGTTTACATGCCTCATTACACTAACTCAAAAGCCCTCAGCTGGAGTGAGGAGGAGGGCTCAGGTTGAGCTACGATGCAGTTTGTATAATATTGACGACAAATGATGTTCAAGCACAAAGAGCCAAGATCAGTTTTTGTGGGCTGCAGCTGTCGAAGCCCAAAGAGTTGTTCAAATGCAGCAGCTGCTTTTCTAAACACTACATTTTGTATCAGCTTTGCAATGATGAAGTATTAACAGCCTTAAAGCTTTATTTCATGCACAATTTTAATGGAAATTTTCTGAGACATGTAACTTTTTGCATATCAAAGCTTTAGTCTGATGCAATGCCTTTATTGTAACTGTGACATTATGGGAAGACTATATGTGGGATTATTCTGGATTATCTTTAAAATATGTGGATTACCTCTTTACTAAGTGTAATCTTGTGTATTGTATTTTTGTGTATAATTGGATGCCATTCCTTTTCTTCAATAAATGTAAAGTAATTTGTCTCTTGGTTATTTTTTTCTCAATGGTATGACTTGCACAAGGATTAAGAAATTATGCTGGAAGCATAGGATTCTCTCTTCTCAGATAAACTATACCACACCTGGGTCTTATTTAAATCCATCCGTTGGCATTTGCGCAGTAAACATCTCTATACTTAAGACTTTATCCCCCAGACGTCAGATTTTTTTAATCTGGTCAGTCCCCCATCTGCATGATCACCCCCCAACACAGCAGGCTGCATCAGCCAGCTGTTGGATTACTGCCACAACACTGGCTCATCGGGGAAGGCGTGTCAGTCCCCGAATTACTCAGCGCCCCCTTTGTCCTCAGTCGGTGCCCAGCCAGCGACACTCATGGCGGCTGCACCCGTCAGGCAGCGCTCCGGTCTGGGGGGACCCCGGGCGCAGCTCCCGCCCTGTTACTACGAAGGGTACCTGGAAAAACGAGGACCGAAAGAAAAGGTAGGTTCCTCCGCGGCTAATCAATTGTCATATCGGTGCGTGTTGATGGTGAGCGTGCGTATGCGCCGCACACCGGCTGATCTGCCATTCCCAGAAAGCTGTCAACTTCCTTATTTTGCAGGAATGGGCGAGGTGAAACTGAACGCTGGCGCTGCTGGGGATATTTTATTTTCAAGAAATCGTTTAAGACTATGAAAGACAAAGCATGCAGTTATTTATGAAATTATCAAAATGTAGATTATGAATAGAGGAATCCCGACTGGTGTCAAAATATTACCCTTGATAGGCTGTCAGATTGTCTCATCATCATAACGGCATTATCTGCATGTCGCAAGCGAAATGTAGCCAAATATTTCTATCAGGCGTAACCTAATGTTTGCTCAGAGGTCCTGCGTATCCTTACAGCTGGATTTGTGAAGTGTAATGCCAATATGACAAAAAATGTAAGTTATTTGGAGTTTAATCGGCATTAAAGATAAAGGATTATTTTGCCTTTTGGTGTGGAAGGTGATAAAGACTGGGACACTTTCCCTCAGGCCCTCCCATCACCCATTGGGCTCATTTTAATGCTATTCAGACATGTAATGTAAGCATGGCTCAGGTGCAGGATATTGCAATGCTCCATGGTCCCAGACCACACCAGCTGAGCCTCACTCAACTATCCATCTCATGGGACAGGAAATGTGGGTGTGATAGGAACGGAACTATCCATTACACAGATGTGCAAAAACAGCTCTGTTGTAACATCAAATGTATGTATGTCTTTCTCCATCCGTATGTGGCAGGCGTCCAGGCGGCTGTGGACCTGTCTTTGTGGGAATTCTTTATATTTCTTCAATAATGCCAAGGACACTCATGTAAGTTTCAGGTCATGTCCCGGCTTGCTGTTGTCTTGTGCATTATCACATGCAGGCAACCCAAACATTTTTGTGTGTGTGCGATAGTACGTAGAGAAACTGGACCTCGGTGGGTTTGTGTCCCTGAAGGATGACTGCAGTCGGGACAGAAACCTGGAGGCAGCTAGACTCATCCTCCGCATGAAGGACGGAGAGACCAAACTCACAGTATGCTACTTAATTTACACAGTGAAATTCAAATCCAGAGATGTTATTACATCATTGTAACTCTTAAGTGTTGTTGTCTTTTCCAGGCACCAAACTTAGAATCCCGGGAGCTGTGGAAAGGTTTCCTTTACTCTGTCATAGATGTAAATATCATATAATGTATAGAAGGTGCACCTGCATCCTTGTCCCAGTCTTTCAGATTTTTTTTTCTTTTTGTTTTTTTTTGTCATTTCATATGTTGTCTTACAAATATTCTCTTTTCCATTCACAGCTGAATGTGCCAACCTGTCTCACACTGCTACCAGGGCAACTACAAATGCTGAAGGAAGTGGTGGACAAAGAAAGGTCCAGACGGAGAAGTCGCAACCCTGCACGAGCTCCCCCTTCACCTCTCTCTGTTCCTCTAGTGGGAGAGATCCCACCGTGAGTTCTTCACTGTGATGCATTGAAAAGATGCTGTGTAACACTTTTGGTGCATCTGCATCACCACAGTAGTAACTTGCATTTGATCTGCAGGTGTTTTCGTCCAGTGTCCCGGACAGAGGCTGAGGTCCTTTTAGAGAGACACCCAGACTGTGGCAACATGCTGCTCCGTCCAGGCAGAGACGGATGCTCACTGGCTGTCACTACTCGGCAGGACCTCAACGGGTAAACGCATGCTAACGATATTATCTGCACACTCCAGTGGCAAAAATCATTGATGCTGCATCCTCTTAAAATGTTCTGTTTCTGCTGTTGGTTCCAGCTCAGTGTTCAGACATTACAGAGTCACTCAGAGGGACCAAGGTGGTTATGTCATTGATGTGGAAAATCCTGTAAGTCAACTCTAACTTACTTTTTAACTATCTGATCAAATGAATTTAAAAAAGAAAAAAAAAAAAAAAGACACTACTATACCCAAACTCTGTTTTAAAGGTCAACAGATCCAACTTTTTCAAAAAATAGTATAACACTGAGTTACATTTTGATATTGGTGCTTCTGAAAATCTCATTACTTTTCTTCCAAATTACTGACAGGCACAACCATCTTTGCTATCAGATCCATATACTGTACTTTGAGAATGCCATGACCAGAAACAGTAAAATAGCTCTGAGGTAATAACAATTCAGTAAAGTAAATGCTTGTATTTGAAACTGATACATCAGTAATGTCAATATAAGTATCTTACATCATTATGGAAAAGATCACCAGTGTGGCCTCGCTCTAGCGATCCTACCCTGAAATCACATATGAGATGAGTTGTTCCAGGAGAATAACAGTCTACACTGATGTGAGAACAGAGTTAGCTACCCTGGGAAAAGTTGTTCCTTTCCATATTTTTCCAAGCTGCAGTTTACATAACTGGAAGACAGATAGGTGTTATTAAGTTAATAGTTTCACTAAAAATGGATGAAAACACTTACAGAGTGTCCCTACTCTGTACATTGCAGTGTTTGTACTACTGTATTTTGACCAGGAACTGCTACAATACCAGCCAAATGGTTTATTAATCATATTTCAGTTCCTCTTTCTGAAGAAAATGTAGTTTAAAGAGCAAATGAAGCTGCTGAAAACTTTATTTTCCTTTGCTATAGTTCCTCTTCCTCTGGCTCGTCCTCTTTTCAGATTCCTGTTTCATTTGCTCCAATATGCTCCAAAATATGTGTAACAATCAGTCCCTGGTTGCAAGATTCCTATATTTCCTTTTAAGGAAACACAAAAACGACAGTTTTAGTTTTCTTCACTTAGCATGCTGACCCATCGTAGTAGACCTCCAATATAAAAATAGTGATTTGTAGCTACATCAGTATGGATATTGTTTAGGCACTCAGAAGATTGAAAAACATGAAATTAGTTTAAACAATATCCAGGAGAGTATTTGTTATTTGTGTAGTGGATGCTACTAGTTATAAGTATTTAAATATGGTATGCAGAACACATAAACTCTAGATATATATATACTGGATATATCTATATTTCTCTGTATATGTACCTGTACATAAATTTACAGATTCCCTGTGCTACACTACATGATGTCATTGATGCCTTGGTGGAGAAGACAGCAGGCACTCTGCAGCCTTTCCTACTGGAGGAGCCTTATGAAGAAAATATCAGTGAGGAAACACAAAAATACACATCGTTTTGTTTTCTGTTTATCTCTCCGTGACATTTTTCCAAGCCTTGCAAATTATCTGTGATGTTGATCATGTAAAAATTTTTTGTGTCACTAGCATATGTCTCCGCTAATGATGAAAACGGAGAGAGGATTCTCCACACTGCCCCATCCAGCCCCCTGCCCAAAGTCCCTGCCCTTCCTCCAAAACAAGGTTTTTCTCACTCACATCGGCCACACAGATAAAGATAGTTGGCAGGAATAACTATTTCCTTTATATTTGTGCAGATCGATGGTGCACCAGCCCCCTGTCCAGGTCGCCTGCCCCAGACCGTCGTATCCTGACCTCACCAGTACCGGCCTCGCCCACCAATCCGATGAGACGACTCATCCTCTCCCCTTCACCTCTCACACAAAGTAAGTATGATGATTTACAAGCTTCATTTGTAGAATCCCCAGACATTTTAGCTCAAAATGTTTCTGCTCTCTCTTCACAGCTCTCAATGAGGAGCTAAAAATGACGCTAGAGAAGCGGCGAGCCAGTCAGGAGTAACTTTAAGAAGATCCCTCCCTCACAACATCCCTGATCTCCTGTGCCAAACCTTTACTCACAACAGCTTCAGTATGTTCCCATCCTGTGCCTTTTAGGTGGAAGACGAGCAACTACAAGACCACCACTTTCTCTTAGTGAAGTAAAACTCGCTCCGGTTTCTTTTTGTTTCAGTTCTTGTTCTTTTGTTTTGTTTCAGTCTATCGTTGTGGACTTGTTATGGATGAATTGACAGTAATTAGACCCTAAAGAGCAAGACTGGCTGATTACCTCGTATAATTTTGTTCATCCAACTTCACAAAAAGGTGCCTGCCCTGTGTGAGTAAAGACCCACTTGTGCTTGTTCCACTTGTGCATAAAATTGTTTACAAATTGCCTCTGAACAATTATAGTGCCACAACAAAATCCAGTCATCATAAACTTGAAATGAAACTGACTAGCAGCTCAAAACCTTTCTGAGAAGCACAGGCACCTCATGGACCACCAGCTGAGCCCAATGTTTTCCTGACTGAGCCCCTGTCTGGAATGTGAGCTGCTGATATTTATACTTCAACACTGGAACAAACAAACCACAGACTGCCAAGATCAATACCAGAGTGATGTGTTCTCATCTGAGATGCTTTATCTGCTCTGAAAGTAAAATAATCAAAGCAAGCTCTGGATTCAGCTCAGACGTCCTCCTCATCCATCTCACTACCTATAACATGACTGAAAAAAGGGAGGTAAAATTTGAGCTGATGAGAAACTCAAACCTGCACAATCTCTGCCTGCTGCTCTGAGAGCCATCTGTGATTGAAAAGCAACTGTTAATGTTTTGTTCATTCAATGACAGTGATGATGCTCATTTACCACTCAACTGTAACTGTACTGTTTGTGCATATTTTAAGTGTTTCCTTGCTCTCTGCTACTGTATATGTTAATATAATGTGGTGCTACTGTTCACCAATACTCAGACCTGCCTGGTAGATCCAGGTGATTTGTATTCCTCCGCTTGAAAAATCACTTTACTGTACTTATCAAAGGTGCCCTCTAGTGGAATTGCGACAGAAACTTCATCAGCATTGGTGTTTAAAACATCTGTTGAACCCCTTCGTGCTGCACAGTGATCCTGACCTCGGATTTAATTACAGTATTAAGCCACACCCTATCTGTACCTTAATTAAGTGATTTCTGAAGGTGCTTTAAATTGCTAGTGTTACTATCATATCTGACATTTCTGTCTTTTGGCCTGTCCCATCAGAATTGTGTCAAACTGTGAACAGACTCATAAGTGTCTCCTTACAATGAACTTTTTATTTGAATGTTTGTACATGATGTGCTGTGTCTCCTTGATCGCTATCAAAGAATGGTGTTTTATAGATATTGAGGGCATTAAATTGTTTTGCATGAATCCCTCCAGCCTCATTGTGAATCAATAGTTCACAGAGGGGTTGTCTCCAGACAATGGAGGCCTTATGTAAAGATTTTACCGCAAAGAGTTAAAAGCCGTTTTTTATGGTTGTTTAACGTGAAAGTTGGGTGTATTTTTAATTTAGTATATTTATTCAGCTTGATAATCTGTCTATTATAACACAATCACTATAACAAGTATTGTTATAATGGAATGATTTTTACCCCACTCAGATTCTCTTCAGTGTGTTTATAGTACAGCTCCAATCACATCACTGGAGGTGATATTTTCCCATAATACCTGGCAAAAGCCTAAATCTGCTTTACAAGCCCACCCCTTCCAAAAAAAAAGTTGGCATGCTGTGTACAATCTGAATAAAAACAGAATACAATGATTAACACATCACTTTAAACCCTATCTAATTAAAAACTGTGGATATTATGGTCATCCTGATTTCAGCATCAGGATCATGTTTTATTTCACAACAATGTTTTTCCAATGATATGAGCTAAAGAAAACGGTTTTCATTGAAAAAGTGAAATGTCTACAAGTATTGCTAAAACACGCAGTACCTTCCTTGAAAATGCATGATCTGAATGATACATATGTTGACCCAAAACCTTCATAAATCAATCCAAATTAATATCAACTTCACAGTTGTGCAAGTTATTTCTTACTACCAGAGATGTTTGCTTTAAATTGTGAGTTTAAAACAAGCCTGATATTCATTCTGCTATGTATTCTGGAAGGGAGGATATCTATGATTGACAAGATGCAAATATTGCTCAATCAGCTCTTTTTTTCCCTCCATCGTTATTTTCTTTTTAACTTATATTTATGGATGCAGTGAAGAACTTTGTTAACCGCAGATTATTTCAGCGACCTTGCTGTGATTTACAGCTACAGCTCTTTTCCATTTAGAGTTGTCTGAAAGCCTGAAGCCACATATTTCCAGCCCTGTCCCATGTGTACAGTTTTCTCTGGATTCTCTGAATTTTTTCAAATACATTATATACCATAATGAAACACCCCCATTCTTTTCATTTTACAGAGACACATTATTATTGATCATATTATTTGCCCACATATATTTCCATACAGTTTATTTTATCCAATCATGTTATTTACCTGCAGTTGTGTTCAGCATTATAATTTAGATTGTAATATCTGTCTGCAAGAAGAACTTCCTTACTAAGTAATTAAACATCCACTCTATCATTTCGCAACTCCCCATCCAGAGCAGTGAAGTAACATCCACACACCTCTGGCTTGTTCATCAGTCCTGTTAGGACATATCGCTCAGGTTGTACCCTCCAGCTGTTATTGTCCCTTACACTGCCGATCTTGAATCAGCCGTGCCCTCTACCGTCTGATAACAGCACAAGTGAACAATGCAAACTTGATCAGATCAGA
This sequence comes from Atherinomorus stipes, assembly GCA_023101725.1. NCBI lineage: Eukaryota > Metazoa > Chordata > Actinopteri > Atheriniformes > Atherinidae > Atherinomorus > Atherinomorus stipes. The sequence continues at coordinate 548,574 of JALJCO010014045.1, forward strand.
GGTCAGCGCCTTCCGTCGTCTTAGCTGCAGTTTGAAGAAGAGGGCATAACAAAAAGAACCTGCGCGGCCAACCGGAGCAGAAGCAGCCATTCAGGTTCTTTCCACCGCGGGATGGGAGCGCTGAGAGACTCTTGAGAGTAACGAGGGGCTGCTGGGGGTTTTTGTTGTTGCTGTTGTTTTTGTTTGTTTGTTTTAGTGCTGTTTTTTTTTTTTTTAAACAAAGCCGGTGGAGAGTCGCCGTTTCCTTGGACGGTGATTCAGAGAAGTGTGTTGAGCGTCATAACCTCAGAGGAAATAGTCGCGGTTAAACGTCTCTGTGACATTTTGAGCGTTAACCGGGTCTTTGTGCGGTTTGTCTCACTTAACAAACGTTTCTGAAAGAGTTGAGCTACCAAGCTGTCTGTTACCTTGGGAAAAGTATCGTTAATTTAAACAGGTGCTGAAAACATTGATATAAATGAAAGCTTCCGCAGTCTTGGGCGTGTCGGTGCACAGGTAAGTCATTTAGTGTTTGTTAACGGTTAGCTAACCTTAAGTTCCTGCACTTTGCAATCAGCTTTTTGCTACAGTTTAATTGCACGCTTTGTGGAGCGGAATCAAAGTGTTTTAATTCTTCATTTGTGAGTGGCTGCATTTACTAGTTTTACACCAACTTTGATGTACTTGACAGGAGGCACGAGGCTCGTATTAGATTTGTGCGTAAAATAGAAGTAATCATGTTCTTGTCTGTGGTAACGTGCACGCGCGCATGTACAAGCTGCTGGTGTTGAGTGAAGCAGGCTTTGGCCCCATGGACAAATATGTGAAACATCCCGCATTCTCTGACATGTTGTGGCTCATCTTTAACACACACCTACAGTACACACCCGTGCATCAGGTTATGGTGGTACTACAGGACAAAATGTCTGAAAACAGCAGTTGTGTGAGGAAGGCGGTTGTGGCAGACTATGTTACACTTCAGCTTGCTTAAAACAGGTGTGGTAAGTTTGGTGTGGTAAAAGCTTTGCAGCAGCTTTTGCAACAAAGTTGGTGCAAGAGCACTTGTCTCATCTGCAGCAGAATTCAGCTGTCTGTAAATCTCTCATTGTGTTAGTGTTTGGTGCTGCAGGAGAGCTGAGGTTGACATCCCTGCACCCTGCTGAATGCCTTTCATGGCCCTGCATTAACATCACTATGGCACTGACAGAATTACTGCTGTGCTGACTTTAGCTTGCTCTGCCCTTTCTGGCGATTCCTCTACTTTTTTTTATGCATTATTTCCACTGAGTTATACATTCCACATTCCCCCTCATATTTCTCTGTTGTGATTATGGTGTACATTTGTTGTACATATTTTATGCTTAATCTCTTTCAGGTCCCACATGTAGGGAATAATATCCATCCAACCTTGTCTCTTTCAGCCCTCATTGGCTTTGTTTCTTCGGTTTGTGCCATCCATCTCACCATGAACAGCCTGCTGAGCGGGGCCAGTAAAGGGGCCAGTGGCCTACAGACAGAACAGAACTCATCACGTCATAGATGCCACTTGCTGTCTTTATCCCTCTATGACTGACTGTTTGGGAAACAATAAAGCCTAAATTCCTCTTTGATTGAACAAAGGAGCCATGCATTCGCTGCTCTCCCTCAGTGTCTTTTGGCTGCTGCCCCTGGCTGTAATGCACAATGAAGAAGCGTCACTAGACTGTGTCCCACGCAGAAATGTGCCCTATCATAGTGAGTGTTCTTTTTGGAGCATTGCATTGGGAAACAGGGTTTAACTACTGGTGGTTGGTGAGTTAAGTATGCATATACTGTTTGTAGGGGACAACGCTATTCTGTTTCGCGAAGAGGGTGTGTTCAACTACTCCACCATGCTGTTGAGAGAAGACCAAGGTGTGCTGGTTTTGGGTGCCAGGGAGGCAGTGTTCGCTCTTGATATCAGCGATATCTCCAGGAAACTTGCTTCAGTAAGTACACCTTTGTTCGCCATGCAGTTAATGCAACTTTTGTTTGGAGCAGGGGTCATGAGCTCCTTCCAAAAGTTCTTGGCTGAGAGCTGCATTTTGTGTGTGTGTGTATTATTACTGCCTTTTTGCCCTGAATGAAGCCTCTCAGGCAGCACTTAGGCATTAATCTGATCCAAACAAACTGGGTTTTGGAAAAAGCGCTGCCTGAAATGCTTAGACCGGGGAGCAAAGACCTATTACAGGATAACAGTACTGATAACATTCAGCAACAATCACCTGAAATGTTGGGGAATAATGTCACCAGCTTTGGTAATGTTTAACTTTATTAACATTTTTGTCAAATTACTGATCAATAACACTAGAATAGCAAATGAGTTAGTAACTGTTTCCTCATTTATGTTTAATCCCTGCTCACAAACCATCTTGATTGTCCCAGAATTGTCAAGTAACCGTACAAGATTGATGCAATATTATTGACAAAGTAAGCAGACAAGCAACTTTGCAAGATGGTTGTTTACATAAGTACAGTTTGGAGAAATTTACACATCACAAAACTAAAACCAGTTAACTGATTTTATAACCGTTACACTTTTAGTTCAGGTACATTTGCAAGGTTGTTTTACCTACATGTCAAAACATCAATTGACTTCAGAGCTGCTTTGGTTCTTTGCTTTTTCTCTCTACAATTTTAGTGTTCAAATAAACTGATACAATATGTGAATGAAAATGGATTTTTATTAACATCTGCAGTTGAAAATTAAAGCCTGAAACCAAAATTGTTTTTTTTTTTTTATCCTTTTCAGGTTAAATGGGAAGTGACAGAGCAGCAAGTGAATGAATGTACAAACAAAGGCAAGGATCCAGAGGTTGGTTTGTTTAGCCATAGCTTACACTTTTTTCTTTTCTTAAATTTACTGCAGTGGAATAACTTTTAATGCCTTTACAGACAGAGTGCAAGAACTATATCAGAATCCTGCATACGATGAGCAATGGCACGATTTTTGTGTGTGGAACTAATGCTTTTGATCCAGAATGTGACTACATGGTGAGATAAATTAAAAACTATTTTTCTTGCAGCTGTAATGACATTTTTAAACACATCGTGCTGAAAATTGCCTGAATTAAACATGTTTGTTGGGGCAGTCTTATGCAGATGAAAAGCTGACTTTTGAGAAGACTAGAGAGGATGGCAAAGGAAAGTGTCCATTTGATCCTTTTCAGAGATATGCCTCCATTATGGTTGGTGAGTTGCAATTATATGGCAAGAAGGAGGTCATGGGGGAAAATGAAAATGGCATTGATATTTTTTTGTAAACCTCTCGTCTTGCCAGATGATCAACTCTACTCAGCCACTTCAATGAACTTCCTGGGCTCTGAACCGATCCTGATGCGCAGCTCCCCTGCATCTGTAAACGCTGGGTCCATACGCACCGAATTTAAAGAGCTCCTGGCTTAATGGTGAGATGGGATTTGTCTTTTTTTTTTTTTTTTTTTTTTAAAGGTTTTAGACTTATGCCAGAGCTTCATTACATTGCCCCTGTTTAACAGTTGAGTCATGGATTGTCTTATTTTTCTTTTCGTTTACCAGAGCCCAACTTTGTTTCCATGGCTCAGATGCCAGAGAGTGAGCAGAGTGAGGTGGGAGATGATGACAAGGTATACCTCTTCTTCAGTGAAACTGCTGTGGAGTGCGACTGCTTCAATAAACTGGTGGTCTCCCGTGTGGCCCGTGTCTGCAAGGTAACAAAGCATTAACAGTGCACTTGCTTTAAATGGCAATAACACACAAACAGCACTTCCTCAGCTCACTCATTCCACCCTTTCCGTTGCTTGATTATGCATCCCGTCTGTCAAGGTTTTTCTGTTTGTCATTGTGGTATTATGGAGTCTAACTGTGTCCTTAGGGGGATGCCGGAGGTCGTAGGACTTTGCAAAAGAAGTGGACATCCTTCCTGAAGACCAGAATGGATTGTCCAGTGCTGGATTCCCAGCTGCCATACGTTATCCAAGACTCATACCGTTGGTGTGACCCCATGGAGCACTGGGACAAATGCATTTTCTATGCCATCTTCACACCGCAGACGTATGTTTGGGCCAACAAACGTGGTAGATTTTTATTAGGTTTAGATGCATTGGCTAAGATTACCTGTGTGTGTGTTACAGAGATACATCAGACCTATCTGCAGTGTGTGCGTACCGCGTGTCAGACATCAGCAAAGTGTTTTCAACGGGGAAGTACAAGAGCCCAGTCACCGTAGAAACCTCTTTTGTTAAGTGGGTGATGTATAGCGGAGAAGTCCCTGAACCTCGGCCTGGAGCTGTGAGTCTGCGCGTTGGGATCAAAGTAGCATCTCAACATGACACTGTTTTTTACGAGTGGCTCAGTAGGAAGCCCTTTCCTTTTGTACCCTTGACTCAGTTTTACTCTCTTTTCTCTTTCCTCTCTTAGTGTATAAACAATGAGGACCGTAAAGCGGGCAAGGAGACTCTGGACCTCCCAGACCGGACCCTTCAGTTTGTCAAAGATAGGCCCCTTATGGACCAGCCTATTCAACCAATGGATGGAAAGCCTGTATTGATGCGGAAGGGGGCTGCATTTACACGCATCATAGTAAACCAAGTGCAAGCTGCAGATGGAAAAATGTACTGCGTCATGTTTATAGGCACAAGTATGTGGAGGTTAAACTTATACAACATTTCCAGTACCTGTATGTGTTTTATTGTACTGTGAAACATCCCGCATTCTCTGAAACATTTGACTTTAATTAGCAACTTGCAAATATCATGTTTTGTTTTTGTTCAAATAGAGGAAGGGACATTATTAAGAGCTGTGAACTACGATGGAGAGATGTTCATCATAGAGGAAGTAGAACTCTTCAAACCTCCAGAGCCAATCAAGAGTCTTAAGTTTTCCAACATCACGGTAAATTAAAACTGCAGGGCCCTAATTTTTTGCGTGTTCTTTTGTGTTCAGTGGTTCACTGTCTTTGATCTGTTTGTGGGGTTTTTTGTGCACAGGGTCAGCTTTATGCAGGCTCAAACTTTGGAGCAGCACAGATCCCACTCGCCACCTGTGAGAGGTCCGTGTCCTGTATGGACTGTGTTCTAGCCAGAGATCCATACTGTGGCTGGGACATTGCAGATGGGAAATGTGTTCTTCTTTCCAGTTCACAAGGGTAGGCTGTTAGCCAAGCTTTTAAAGAAAGCAGTGTGAACATTTTGATTCAAACTAAACTTGATTTTTTTTTTTTTCCCCCCCTTAGAAATATAATCCAAAGTGTGAAAGAAGGCGATGCCTCTCTTTGTCCTCCTCCAGGTAAGGAAGTGTAGCTTTAAGCCTGTGTTGCATCATCAGGTTTATTCATTGTGTAATCTAAAAGCTGAAACCGGCAGTTTCATAACTTCCCACATGTCCGATGTGCGTCTCCAAAATAAAAATGTATATATGAACCCTTGATTTCATTTCAGACCCTATTGAGCCTGCAATTCGGTACATCTGGCCAGGTGGTAACCTGAAACTGAGTTGCCATTCACCCTCAAACCATGCACAGATCAGCTGGGAGCGGGACAACCACCCCATCACATTTTCATCCTCCCCTCGCTTGCAGCATCTGCGAGACGGACTGCTCATTCTCAATGCTTCTGTCAGCGATGCAGGTCACTACCGCTGCTTGTCTGTGGAGAGCTCCAAAGCCAACAAGTATACAACCACTGTGGCAGAGTACCAGGTCAGCACAGACCCTGGAAATTCTGGTCAGACATTATTTCCCCAGGCCCAGACCGATGGCCCTTCTGTGGCTGGCCTGCAAGCTGTCGTTGCCCTCCTTGTCATTTCTCTTGTTGTCCTTTTGGCCTGGAACTTTTACAAAGGTCACCTACCTCTTCCCTGGAACTGCATGAAAAAGAACCGCGAGCAACCCCAGCAGGCTTGTGACCAAGAGGCTTTAAACTCTGATATGACTCAACAAGGTGCACAAAGGCCGGCACAGGCAGAGAACAAGCCCCTGATGTCTGCAGCACATAACAGCAGCAGCAATAACAACCACACTGGTGACGGGGGGGCACTCAGTGAATTAGAGGAGAACAGTGCACCAACACTTAATCTGCCATCAATGCAGTACATTGATGATGAGTCAGAAATTTGAAAGTGATTGCCACCCTGCTACATTGGCATGCAAGTGTTCGGCTAAATTTCTGTTACTGTGAATTCCTCAGTGAGCATGGAATGACCTGATTTTCAAAAGGATGTAAAATATTGGAAATTTCTGTAATATTTTAAGCTAAATGTGTTTGTTTTTTTTTTTTTTTACATCGTTGAACAGTTAAAATGTAAGAGCTTGAAACAAAAGTTTGTGTTTTGCATTACTGGTACAAAATAACTCAAGTAACCCAATTTCTAGTCTTATACAAGTTTTTATTTTTTTAAGATTCTTAGATTGTTTTGAATGCACTGCTCCTTTTAATTCTATGCACAGATTATGACTATATTTAGGGTGAGGAACCATAAGGAATCGAACAGTCTGCACACACTTCATGAAGTTATTCCATTCTGGCTCTTGAGGTGTTTCAGATTTTCATCCTGCTGTGGAAACATTCAATTTCTGAACTTCAGGTGTTTTACAGATGTGATTATTTTCATATTCAGGATGGTATCCATTCCTCCTCCTGCCGGTAAAATGTTCCTGATGCAGCTTGAAGTTTCAGAAGAGTATTTATAAATCGTTAATATCTGTATGACTTAACATACCATAACCCTAACAAGCTAATTAAGGTCAGTTACCTTTAAATCACTCAAGAGTGCCCAAACTGTGCACCTTCTACCCATGCTGCAAATGTACAGAAAAAAAAAAAGAAAAACTTTCTTCAGATGTTGAAATGTTTATCCCTTTTGGAGATCAGTTTATCAAATCATAAATTCACATTACAGGAATTATAGCCACTTTTTCAGTTTACGTCAGTTTTCTTATTGGCACCATTCAAAAAGCTGAAATACTGGATAGATCCTTTAGCTGTACCGTGAAAGAGTGCTCAACTTACAAGGCATTTACAGCAAGTTTGTTCATTAAAACATCCATGTGTTGAGAAATTTTGGCTGTTGACTGACCACAAAGAGATTTTTTAGTACATGAGTTGTGCATTGCTTTTTGTTTTATGTACAGTATGCTTTAAATGTACTCCTTCTTGTCCAGGTCATTTTACAGGTAAAGTCCTTGTAAAAAAAAATGGGATAGATTACCACAGGGATTGTACTGTAACTAAGACTGAGCCACCTAATTTGTAACCAGTAGCACAGGTTTTCTTTGTAATTAAAATGTTCTTTTTTAAAAAATAAATCTGTTCTCTGTGGTTTCCTGGTGTGTTTGTACTGTACATTTCTAAGAGTTCATTTATCATTCGTTCTTCAAGACTGGACTTGCCAAAAATGTGACAACCAGATGAAATCATCTGGGGTTGTAAGTTATTTTTGTACTTGCCTGCTCAGGTTTGTGAAGATGCAAGTTTCGTCAAAAAAGCAAACACAATCGTACCTCAAGGTGTCAGCTTTATAAATGTACAGTTCAAGATGGATGGTTTCCTGTTTGACAAACAGTGACAATATGCAAACAAGAGGTAACAAAAATCTTTAATATGTCATTTAAGTACAATTACAACAGACTTTTCTGGACATCACTGATAAATTTGTAGCTTTAACCCTGTTTTTTTTGTTGTTGTTGTTTATACATATAACCAAGTAAAAACTCCAATCAAGCACACTGACTGTACAACGTAAATGATGTAATATGCATGTGTAAAAGCCATTTCCTGAGGATTTGGTCCATGCTGGTGAGCAGCCTTCATCTTCGATAGCGATACCTCTTGAAGTGGAACCACAACTGGAAGATACCGTTGGCGAACTGGCAGCGGAAGCCATGTCTGTGCGAGTACTCCCACTCCCTGTTTACGATCTTGAAAGCAATGTCTTCATACGGTGGACCCGCATGGAACCGCAAAATCCCAAAGTCCTTATTATCAGGACTGGGCTCGAGGAAGTACTGGGGGGTGGAGCGCTTGTCGATCAAGTCTGGGTAGAAGATGTTGAATTTGTAACCCTGGACGATTTTGGGCGGAGGGTTGTCGAAGTCGTAATGTGTCTGGTTGTACTTGTTCCACTCGAAGCCCGTATGGACCCTGTTGAAGAAACGGGGTTTCCTTGGGCGGTATTTGTCGGCCCACAAGTACATTTTCCCCGTGACTGGAAACTCCACGCTGAACTGGGCCTCGTCGTTGCCCATGCCCTCTTTGGCTCGACGTACAAAAGCATCCTCTGCGCTCTCGTTGGCATCACCTGGCAGAGAAAACAGGTTGAGAGTGAGGCAACATTTCTGCAATACAGTTCTTTTCTTTTTCTACCAAGACCAGATGGATGAATATTTCTGCTCGTTTTTAAACTGTGAAGACGTACCAGTGACTTGCAGCTGTCTGCGGGCTAACTGCAGCCTGTGCATGTCTTCCTCTGGGGTGATGGTGTGACTGTCCAGAGGTAGCTCAGACATTGTGAGCAGAGTGGGACTGTATCGACCCGAGTCGTACTCTGCCTGGCTCTGCTGGATGAGGTCCTCCTCTGTCAACACCGCTTCAACCACCTCCCCCTTCCCCTCCTCGTCCTTCCCTTCACTCTTCTCATCATCATCTTGGTTTCCTGCTGCAGACGTGGATGGACCCGCCTCCTCTTCCTCCTCCTCCTCTGTTTCCCTGTTCCCTCTTCTAGAGAAATTAGAAAACAAAGGTTCTAATTCCTCTTTAAGTGAAGAAGCGGTGTGTGTGATCATATTTAGAAGCAATTACATCCCCAAAAGCAGCATGGAAGTGAAAGATTAAACTTGTGCATTGATAAATTTGAAACTTCTCTCATTGTTCATGTTATAAAGGTTTGGTGAGGATGTACGTCGTTTGTGGCTCTAAAGTAACTTACTCATCTTCCTCACTCCTGGGCTCCTCTTTGATGATGGGGAACAAAGGTTCGCTTTCTACTCCCTGTTCCTGTTTCAGCTTGAACAGCTTCTGACGCAGCACATCCTGGTGTCGCTCTCTCAGCCTGGGGCGAACGAGTGGACATATAACCACATCACTTTTAATTCTCTTTACACATAAAGAAGCAGCCATCCATGTAAGCATTTGTGGCAGTGCAAGTTTAAACAGCAGGTGTTTCGACATTCATACCTGGCTCTGGCCATGTAGACTCTGACTTGCTGAAGCAGACTCTCCCAGTAACCGATATCAAGATTGGATCCTCCGGCCCGAATCTTAGCCTCAATATTGAGGTGCATCGCCTGCAGCTGACTATACGTTTTTCCTTTGAACACAGACTGGACATCAGTGCTCACAGCTGTGTTGATCCCCTCACGACGATCACCTGATAAAAAAAAGACCAATAAATTAACATACAATGAAATACAGTTAAGCATGCTTGCACTTTTTTGGCAGGGTTTTTAGATATTTACAAAATCATATCAACTCTTCTAGTTAAACTAACTTAAAGTACATTCGTGTGAGGTTGATCACACTTAAATTTCATGGAGGGGTCTAAAGCTAGACAAAATCAATTACACACTTTTGGGATCATCTCAATCTTTTCTAGAGAAATAGAGGCTTTTTCTCGACTTTTATGACTTCTCGTAAGAGCCACTTGACAATGAATAAGGTGGGATCCACATGTTTGATTTTGTCTGTGAGAACACTCCCCCCTCTTTTTTGTTCTTCCTTTTTTTCTTACCTGCTTTATTTTTATTTTTTTTTTTTTTATTCATTCATACTTTCTTTTCTTTTCTCCATTTATGTTGTATTACTCCCCAAATGTACTTTCTATCATGTAAACCTTGGGGTGGGTGGGTGGGAATGGTGAATTCATTATGTCCAATATATTTGCTGAACAATGCACTCATATTCTGAAGGATAAGTGTGTGTTGAAGTGATATGCATCTGTTCTGTAACCTCTATTTTTGTGGGATATTAACTGCATGAAATCAATAAAACATATTGACAAAAAAAATTAAGGAGGGGTTTAGGAATTGCAGAAATCCAATGAAAAGACTAAAAAGATCATTTGAAAATGCCACAAAAGCTCGTTTGTGAACTGTGTACGGTTAATTGAATTGGTCCCCCCAAAAATTAAATGTTAATTTGAATGAGTCCATATTTATTACAACTACGAAACATGGAAGTGTCACTATATTTCTGGGTCTACTACTATACCTGGTCCTTTCCCTGAGGCCTCCAGTTTTCTCAGTTTGCCGATTTCATCCTCAGTGATAGTCGTCATATCTCTCCAGAAGTCCACATTCTTGCCTTGCTCAAGCTCCATGTACACCTTTTAGACAGGAAACCACAACCAGACTGAGCTCATTTTAACACGTCTGTTAACAAGTTCCAGTTCAGTCTACATGACATAACTCATGCCTGATCAGTTTATGCTTTGGGCTGAACCACAATCTCACATTCACCTGTTTTGTCATATTCACTAAAGAAGGCAGCAGACTTTGGGGTGCATTGTTATCATTACTGCTTCATTTAAAACCCTATATAAAACAATCCTGGCTTAAAAAAATCATTTTTCCCTCATTGCCACAAACCTTTATGTCCTCTAGCAGATCATCCATGTCAGTGACAGTTAGCCCGTTGAGGAAAGTGTAAGGTTCGTGCATCTCCACAGCCAGATCATCATCCTCTGCACTGATGTACTTTGCCAAAAGGTCGATGGGCTTTGCCCGACCATCCCGGATTCTAATCTTAGACCTAAATAAAGCAGATAAGAGCCTGGAACCGTGTATACTTTTGATGTGGAATTGTGCATATAAATGATCAATTTCCATGTTAACCTTAGTTTAGCCTGATGCAGATGGAAGTTGTCTTCCTGTTCAGCCCAAGTTTTGAAGTGCTCTGCCTCTTTCTCCCTCTGCAGCATTTCCAGCTCCGTTTCTCGCATGGCTTTCTCTCGTTCCCGCTCCAAACGCAGCTGTTTCACCTAATCAACACAGAGCTAGTCACTTCCAGAGTCTCCACATCTTGAGATCTGATTCCAAAAATATACAGTACCACTTCATACTTTTTGCAGCTCTCTGCGATTCTCCTCCTGAATACGTTTGTTTCTTTCTTTCAGATCTTTTTCTCCAAGATGGCCAATACCTTTCATATCCAGTGCCTGAGAGAATACACACAAAGCAAAAAGAATATTTCAAAGCCGTGTTAAGAAATCAATATAATTATACAAAGATACAGGAAAGGAACTCACCTTCTGCCATTTAAATGTGCCTAGAAGGTTGTTGTCACCAAATGGATTATCTGCATTGGTGTAGCCCATGTACTCCTCACTCCAGCCCATCTTTTCCCTCCTTTTCTTCTCCTTTGCTTCTTTCTTTGCCAGTCTTCTGGCTCGTTTCTCTTCTGGCATCTCCAAAGCTTTCATCATCTCTTTCTGTTTTTTCTTCTCCTCTTTTTCTTTGACCATGCCGCTGTCGCGATCAGACCCTGAACTTTCAGAAGACTCTGATGAACTTGAGCGCCGCCTCCCTCTGTTCCCATCAGCCCTCTCTCTGCTTCTCCTGCTCCTCCCTCGCTCTCTGTCCTCACTTCTCTTTCTTCTCTCCCGGCTTTTGTCTCTGTCTCCTTTTCTTTCCCGATCTCTGCTGCTGCTCCTCCATCGCTCTCTTTCCCGCTCTCTTCGCTGCCTGTCTCTAACTGGACTCCCTCTGTCAGGGCTTTTTCTCCTCCTCCTCCTTTCTCTATCACTGTCTCCTTCATGGGAGTCAGAGCTGGACTGGGACCTTCCTTTTCTCCAGTCTTGAGATGCTCCATGGCGACGTTCCTTTTCCTTACCCCTCCTTTTCAGCTTGCGATTATCTGATTCCGAACTGAGACATAAAATGTGATTTAGTGCAGAAACAAGATAAGCACTGTTGTTCTTTTCTGTTAAACACACAGTTAGGGTGCAAAATGTATAAATAATGTTTAATCTGTTTCATTAAATAGGTCAATATCATGTCAAGGCTCTTTAAAACTCAACAGCAGAAAACAGGAAATCCCTCAAGCTGCATCAATGTGCATATGTGGAGACAGGTCTTGTTAATAACATTGAATGCGCTCTTATTTACACCCAAATAATTTCATCCTTGCAAAAGCCATGGTTTTAATCCAAATGTGATAAGGGTAGCTGCTTATTAATGCATCCTTCACAAAAAACCACGTTTTATTCTGCTACTGCGTGGAGATGAAAGGCAGCTCACTGAAGATAGGAAATGGGTACATTTGCACTGTTCGTGTCTTACTGAGCACCTTCATTAGACCAAACATAATCCACTAGAGTCGTTATGAAACCGTAACGCACAGCTCACCTTGATGAACGACCCTTAGATCTGTTTCTCTGCCGGTGTGCTTGTCGCCTCCTGTCGCTCTCCGAACCGCTGCCGGACCCTGGATGCTCCCTGTGCTGAGGAGGCCGACGTCGGACGGGAGAGCCATCGTTTGAGCCACTGCTGGATCTTCCTGGAACGTGGGCGCTTCTCTTTTTGTCCAAAGACCGACTGCGACCTCTCCTTTCACCTGGAGATTGTGACCTAGCCACTCTGGACTTGTTCCTCCTATCTTGGCTCCGGCTTCTGGACTTGGAGCGAGACCTACGTCGTGATTTCGAAGCCATTGCGAACTTTCTGCTTGTGCAGGGTCCGATCAGTAGTGTGTCGCGTAAATAAGAGGTATACACGTAAACAACTCTCAATGATCGTAGTTTATTCGTATTACAATTCAGTATTTATTGTCACCTCAAGTAACCAATTCATTTAAAAAGTGCGTTACTACATTGAAGTCTAAAATATACTAGCTACACGTGGAGTTGTTTCTTGTTGAATAATTATTTCGTCAGGCAGCTAACCTCCCCCCCAAGAACTTTCTATTAAAATGGCGCAATTTATAGACGTCACATTCACGATTGAGAAAATAAACCACAAATAAATACTTGTAATTTAACAGCTCTTTCAATATTAAACTGAATGTACTCAATCAGTTAAACACCATAAAAGCAGTTCTCTATTTTACATAAGTTTGATAGTCAACATTGGTCTCATAACAGATTCAACCAACTCTAACAAAATTTGTGTTGTCAAGCAGTGGCATTATGTAGTTCAGTAAATTCACACTCGAAAATAATTCAAGACATCATGGTCAGAGCACAGCTCCTCCCATGTAGTTAAGTTTCCGAATCATATTGTTTTTACAAATGGAGTTTATTTAAAGCTTTAATGCATATTTTCTCCGCTGCGTTCAGTTACAAAACTAATGTTTACAGGAGGAATTGGACTACAAGTCCCATACAACAGCAGGCGCCATTGCCTGTTTTCAGAGTACAGGGGACCCCTTACAGCAATATTCTTTCTTGCCCAGTCTTATGTGTGAGCGGTACATACTGCATATCTAGCTATTATTGTCAAAGGTTTTATTTAGTATAGTTTCATGTGACCGCTCGTGCTTTGCTTTAATAACTGGCTCTCGTATGTAGCTGGGAAGTGTTCCCGCCGCGGTGAGGTCGGCTTCAGCTGGTCGGTAAGGCAGAGCTTGTTAGCTAGCTTACATTAGCCAACTGCTACCAGTAGATTTACGGCTTATATCCGTAGCTGCCTTGCCAGGTAAATCAACTAAAGCTGGAGACGCTGTTCAGCCACAATGGTCTGGTCGGCTCAACCAATTTTGAGGACTGACATTGATAAATAATCAGTTTGTGTCTGGATCAGATCAACGCAACATTAGTTTGGCTTTTGCGCAACAGGACAGGTTCGGCCCTTTCCATTGCCTCTAAACACGAAAACGCAGAAGTTGTCTGTGTGGGCAGAGTTAGGCTACTTTAGCCGTGCTCGTATAAATCAAACCGACAGCTGTCCACTCCAGATTATCTAGAACGCTACACAAACCAGTATGGCACACCACGACCCCTCTCATGTAGCCAGTTCACAGAAAGCACTCATGTTGGAGATGAAGAGCCTTCAGGAGGAGCCTGTCGAGGGATTCAAAATAACTTTGGTGGACGAGGCTGATTTATACAACTGGGAAGTGGCCATTTTTGGCCCACCAAACACTCATTATGAAGGAGGTTATTTTAAGGTAAGAAGACTAGATCTTTGTGGATCACTAGGATGAAGTAATGGCACATTATTAGTGGGACCTGATCTGTAAAATTTCATGTCATGGTCTGTTTTGTATCACAGGCTCGGATCAAGTTTCCTACAGACTACCCATACTCCCCACCAGCTTTCCGCTTCCTCACCAAAATGTGGCATCCTAACATTTATGAGGTGTAGTATCACAGCCTGCTCACAACAATCAACATGCTTTCTCTTCCTGTGTACAATTCAAGTATCTGCTACTCATGTTGAAATGAGATGGTTTCCTCTGTTTTAGAATGGAGATGTTTGTATTTCTATATTGCACCCTCCAGTGGACGACCCGCAGAGTGGGGAACTGCCTTCAGAAAGATGGAATCCTACCCAGAATGTTCGGTCAGCAACTCTCCCATCATTATCTCCCTTACACGTCTCTCCTTTCTGGCCACCTTCCGTCTTTGTCCTCTCTCACCCGCCTGAATAATTTACCCTGTTCAGGCTCTTATCACATGACATTCCCTGTCAGTGGCATCTTTTTCACATGTTCACATAAACTCCAAACACACTTTACACTCAGTCACAAAGAAAAAGAGATTAGTCTCTTAAAGAATCCTGCAACACATATAAAGAATATGTTGCTCCGTTGTGTAAACTTATGAGTGCACCAGTTAGATAAGTTAATGTGTTGTTTAAGAAAATAATCAAAACTCTTGATAGATGATGATTTCATGAGCATGAAAATTAAATGTACTTTTCAGAAAGCTTTGGGGGAAAAATCACATGGTCTGCTAAGAATACATTAGACAAGTTAAAACGTAATTGTAATGTGTATAGATTTGGCATTGAAGTACAGAGAGGTGACAACTTAAAAAAAGAAACCATATTTAAGGGTCTTAAAACAGTTTTTTTCACTATCTTTTCATGTACAGTTAAGTTGAGCTGTGAAACTAGTGAGGCAGAGTTGTTTGTTTAGATTTATCTCCTCATCCCAGAAACCAGCCCAGTAGGGAAATTGATTTATTGATTTAAGTTTGTCTGGCTTCACTATGATAGTTGGCTTGTTTGTGCTGGGCTCTTCTTAGCAAGATGGAACCCTGTCGAGCAGTGAATTGCACGTCTTTACAGCTTCTTCATTAGACTTAGATTTTCTTTTCTTTTTAGTTGATTTATTTACTAATCAGATACACACTGACTAATGTTTGATCTCTGTTGTTTCCATTTGGTCTTTTTCATCCTCTTCTGATACTTCTGGGTCAAAGCTTGGCACTGAAAATGTGGAGCATACATTAAATTTCCAGGGCAGCAGTCTGCACCCTGCAGACTTGCAGGCATAATTTGACCTCCAGCTGTATTATCTAGTCTATCTTTAAAGTAAGCGATTCAATTCAGTCAGGCCAACGTGTTGACATGTACTTTAAAAGGAGAAATTTATGGAGATTAACACTCCCATCTGTCTTAATTTTTTTTTATTATTACATTTTAACATCTCATTTTGGGATCAGGAAAATTGTCTTTTTGCCCAAAATCTTATAGACTTTCTTTTATAAACAGCTCTATTCAACTTCTAAGATAAAACAAAAAAGTATTGTATCAGGCAATGGAATGAGAGAAAAACTAAATTAAATAAGTATCATTTGTTGTTCTCATACAGTAGATATGCGTTTGTATGTGCTTTAAAATGGCAACACTAGGGTAGGTGCCACACTGACTTGCCATTTATTTTTTAATCCCAGGACCATTTTGCTGAGTGTCATCTCACTGCTGAATGAACCCAACACCTTTTCCCCTGCCAACGTGGATGCTTCTGTCATGTACCGCAAATGGAGGGACAGCAAAGGCAAGGACCGGGAATATGTCGAGATCATCAGGTAACAACCCCACTATAGTATCTTGCCTATAAACTACTTTTCTTTGAATAAAGGCTGAGGCTAAAACTGGACAGAACAGCTGCTAAATTTAACATTTTCCTTTGTTGCAATTTAGTTTCCATCTCTGTGTAAAGATGTGCATTTTCTCATATTGACCACTAGAGGGCACAGTCTGTATATGAGATTGCGTTGTATAATTCTAGAAAAATTCCAACTTTTTTTGCAGATTTTAGAGCAAGAACACTTTGTCTGCTATAATTTGGATAAATAGAGAAGCAAATAGGTAAAAAAAAATTGCTGGGTTGATGGTTAAACTGACTGCTATGTTCTAAAGACATTCAAATGAAAATTTTTTTTGTCAAATTGAACTGGCATTAAAATGATGTCGACTCAAACGTAACATAAGTTTTTTTCAAATCACCCTCAGGAAACAAGTGATTGCCACCAAAGCAGAGGCTGAGCGCGACGGCGTCAAGGTGCCCACCACACTGGCCGAATACTGTGTCCGCACGCGCGCCCCGGCCCCCGACGAAGGCTCCGACCTCTTCTATGACACTTACTATGACGACGACGACATGGAGGGCGGGGATGGCGACTGCTGCTACGATGAGGACGATTCGGGCAACGAGGAGTCGTGATGGAGCGCCCGGTCTTGCTGACATGCTCGTCCTTGTTCTCTGCCCGGGTTGCCAGATATTCCAGGTTTACAACCAAGAAAGATTGGAAGCTTCCTTCCTTAAAACCAATAAGAGCTTTTTCCTCTTGAGCCTCTGACTTTGTTTCTGAGGTTAGAATCGATGCGTCATCGCAGAAAGGTCAGACCTGGCAAGATTTGCACCAGCACAAAAAAAAAAAAAAAAAAATCACCAGTTTCTTCAATTTTGCAAGCAATCTTTAATACCACCTTAAACCTTACTTTGAGAGGATGACTTAAACACTCACATAATCCTACAAGGTTGTTCATTCCAGTGTTAAGAATAAGGTTTTGGGAGGTAAGTACCACTATCAGCAGCAGCATTGCACTGGTGCAAACTCCACGTCATCACTCAGCCTCTCTCTTGCATATCTTCCCTAATTGTAACTGGGATTCGCTCACTGATCGTCCGTCTCAGTGAAAATTGAGGACTTTCAGCAGCTCGAGCAAACCCCCTGCAAATAGTCTCTTTTCTTCATTTTTTCTCCAAGTTTTACAGTGTCTCACTTTGACAAGACATGAATGAATTGTGATGTGAAAGTGTTTTCAAAGTTCTTGTGCATGCCTGAACATCTTCAGAAGCTTTTTTGTCTCTTTTACTGGCGGACTGTTTACCTGCATCATGATCTGTGACAACAAAGGCGTCTGATGACGGAGGACTTCTTTGTCTTTTGGGGGGGTGGGGGGGGGACTTAGCTGAGTCATTGGGTCAGTTTCTCACAAGGACATTTTTACTAACCTGAAGCTGATCTTTGCTGTGTTCTTGTTCACATGTGTTTTTCTGTTGCTACAAGTGTGGGGTTGTGTTATTTGAGGTAGCTCAGATTTAAGAGTTGTGTAAAACCACCCAAGTGTTTGAGGTGGGTGGAACTAATTATTGATCAAAATTGTATTTTTTCCCTCGGGGGGCGATATCTAAGAGGCCCAATGTACCCAAAGACCTGAAGCAGCAACAAGTAAAAGAAAGTCCAAATGTTTGTCACACACTTGTTTTCGTTTGCTCCTCACTCTCTTACAAGCTTGATTATATTAGCTTTTTTTTAATTGATTTCTTTTTTGGGGGGGGAGGGCATTATGCCTGCTTTGGTTACTTAAGAGTGATTTATGTTGTGAGATTATTTGGTTTCATTGGAAACAAACCTTTAGGAAGTTTTTCCTTAGTGGACTACCAGGTTGCCCAGCGAGTGTTAATGATTTTTTTTTTTTTTTTTTAAATGGCTGCCCTGTTTTACTTTATACGAGTCTTTGTTTTAGTTATGGGTGGATGGGGTTTTGATATTATTTAGAGTATCCTTTTATTTTTTTCTTCAACATTGCTTCATTTACTTTAAGTGGGACATCATGATGAATATCTCAGGATAAAATTACATGTCACAAAATAATAGAGACAATAGTAACTAATTCCCCCCTTTTTAGGTGGTTTTCAGAGTTGGTTTATAGTTTCCAGAGGAAGCATAACCAGTATGCACACGTAGCTGTATGAATGATCACTATATTGTTTTATTCACCTTTTTTTTTTCTTTTCAGCTATTTAAGATTGATGAATAAAGATTTATTTGAAAGTAAAATATATACTGTGTTTAAGTGCCTTGAGTAATTGCAGTGACTGCTACAGGATAAACTTCATATTTACAATCATAACTAGTTGATTCTATACATAAATACACAGTGTGTGATGTTTTTCTTCAATTACTTAGGTTATTTAGAGTGTTGAGGGTTTATGTCATTGCAAGTGTTTTCACTGCCACTAAGCTTTCAGGCTATTTTTCAATTAAACTAATTTGCATAGAAAATAATCTTGTAATAATTTGGCTTAATCTCCATTAATGAGTAGTTTTAGAGACAAATACCTTAAGAATGCATGAGTTGTAATTAATGAAGCTAAAAAAAGTGGTAAGGCAAAATGAGTCAGAAGCATATTTTTGTGAGTTTATTCAGTTTGTCTTGTCTTAAAAATACTTTAAAAGGGCATATACTGGATAGTTTTACAGTGCATACTTGTACTTCTGACTGCAGATTCTGCCACATCTATTTTTCTTTTATTAAATCCTCTGTTTACAGCTGTTCATATAACCAGAGCACTGAATTTTTCATTGCAGTGCAAAAATGAGTATTCTGCAGATGTACAGTGGGTACGGAAAGTATTCAGACCCTTTTAAACTTTTCACTCTTTGTTTCATTGCAGCCATTTGCCAAAATCAAATTACCAAATTAATGTACACTCACCACCCCATCTTGACAGAAAAAAAACTGAAATGTAGAAATTTTTACAAATTTATTAAAAATGAAAAACTGAAATATCACATGGTCATAAGTATTCAGACCCTTTGCAGTGACGCTCGTATGTAACTCATATGCTGTCCATTTCTTCTGATCCTCTTTGAGATGGTTCTACTCCTTCATTGGAGTCCAGCTGTGTTTAATTAAACTGATTGGACTTGATTCGGAAAGGCACACACCTGTCTATATAAGACCTTAATGAGAATCATGAGGTCGAAGGAACTGTCCAAGAAACTCAGAAACAGAATTGTGGCAGAGCACAGATCTGGACAAGGTCACAAAAGAATTTCTGCAGCACTTAAAGTTCCTAAGAGCACCGTGGTGTCCATAGTCCCTAAATGGAAGAAGTTTGGGACGACCAGAACTCTTCCTTGACCTGGCTGTCCAGCCATTCTGAGCAATCACAAGAGAAGAGCCTTGGTGAAAGAGATAAAGAAGAACCCAAAGATCACTGTGGCTGAGCTCCAGAGATGCAGTAGGGAGATGGGAGAAAGTTCCTCAAAGTCAACTATCACTGCAGGCCTCCACCAGTCGGGGCTTTATGGCAGAATGGCCCGATGGAAGCCTCTCCTCAGTGCAAGACATATGGTATGAAAGCCTGCATACAGTTTGCCAAAAAAACACAAAGGTTCTCTGGTCTAATGAGACCAAGATTGAACTTTTTGGAGTTGATTCTAAGCGGTATGTGTGGAGAAAACCAGGCACTGCTCATATGATCCCAGCAGTGAAACATGGTGGTGGCAACATCATGCTATGGGGGTGTTTTTCAGATACAGGAACAGGACGACTGGTTGTGATTGAAGGACAGATGAATGCGGCCAAGTACAGAGAGATCCTGAACGATGACCTCCTCCAGAGTGCTCAGGACCTCAGACTGAGCCAAAGGTTCATCTTCCAACAAGAGAATGACCCTAAGAACACAGCTAAAATAACAAAGGAGCGGCTTCAGAACAACTCTGTGACCATTCTTGACTGACCCAGCCAGAGCCCTGACCTAAACCCAACTGAGCATCTCTGGAGAGACCTGAAAATGGCTGTCCACCAACATTCACCATCCAACCTGACAGAACTGGAGACGACCTGTTAGGAAGAATGACAGAAGATCCCCAAATCCAGGTGTGAAAAACATGTCGCATCATTCCCAAGAAGACTCATGGCTCCACAAGTTCAAAAGGGTGCTTCTACTCAGTACTGAACAAAGGGTCTGAACAAATGGTTATGACCATGTGATATTTCAGTTTTTCATTTTTAATAACTTTGCAAAAATGTCTACATTTCTGTTTTTTTTCTGTCAAGATGGTTTGCTGAGTGTACATTAAGAAATAAAATGAACTTTTTTATTAATATTATTTTGGCAAATGGCTGCAATAAAACAAAGAGTAAAAAGGTTAAAGGGGTCTGAATACTTTCCGTACCCACCGTAAATATCTTATCAACTAAAAAGGAAACAGTTTTGATGCTCCATCTTACACAAGTTTTAATGATCTGCTGGTGGATTAACTTATTCTTTCAGTTAAATGGAGGAGGGGGTTCTTATGTAAATAAATAAAAATTCAAAATATTTCTTTGTGCCAGAAAGACCTCACAGCGATTACATTTAGAGGCAACTGGTCCTTTTATTTATTTCTTTCTTTTTTTTTTTGTTTTGTTCTTTATTTTTCACAATTCAGATAACTGAAAATAACTATATTTTGGGAAGTGTTCTTCCACAAAACAATGATCACCAATAACATAAAAATCTGTCCAGTTTCCAGTTGGCTTATCTCAGGACCTGTGTTTAGGGTAAGAATATCATTTATCTATTAATCTCAAATACGCTCTGAATAGCATTTATGACAGTATCTCACAGAGAATTTCTTGACTTTGAAAGCAAACCCATCTTTATCCTTAAACTTACTAAATGAATAAAATCTTTTGTAATTTTCAATAATTTTTAAAGGGTTAGTGCACCTTACAATGTGTTTTTATGCTGTGAACAACAGAAAATTGCTCTATTGTAATAATAACCACCTATATATATTTTTTAAAGGGTATTTTGTGGGTCAAAATGATTCTCAACGCCTGGTAAAACCATAAACTTGTTATTTTGGGCATAGAAGTTTGGGGGCGAGCTGAAATTTATAAAATCCCGATGTTCATGAACGCAGCATATTGTCGCTGAGTGATGTCGTCATTAAATAAAGCAGTTCAGATGTTCGTCTGTACAAATACGCTATCAGATAATCACTCACAGCTTCCCGTACAGAAAACAAAGCTAAAATACCCACAGCAGTCATGTCTGTGAATTATGCTGCTGGCCTGTCCCCTTATGCAGACAAAGGTGTTTGCGGGCTTCCTGAGGTAAATTATAGAAACTATGAGCGATTTCAAACTCTGATTAAACAGCTAGCTAGCAGCTTAGGAACCGATTTTTGTTTCAATGAGCATGCGGTTAGAAACTGTTTAAGTTATGTACTAAAGGTAATTCAACCAATGTACACACTGTCTTGTGGATAGATCCTCTTTCCACATTGTAACCCGCACACTGGCATGTCAGCATCAGAGAACATACTCAAGTGTTATCAATAAAATAAATTCTATGAACAATAGCTTCACATAATGCATTTGCCTTTAACATTTTTACTGTTACTAAAAGATCAACTGCAGCGATAACTTTCAGTAGGGAAAAAGATTTTATTTTATTTTTATTTATTTATTTTTGTAAATATCCGAAAGGATATTCATTCATCTTTTAATGAGCTATCACATGAAAACATGCAACTCATCAATGAAAACCCCCTCTCAAAACATCCTATGCTACTGAGTTTAAAAACATGTCATTGATATTTGTGTGATTGTGCTAGTTGATGCAGCCAATGTTTTCTGTTTTGTGGCAGAGCTTTGATAGTCCTGAGGAGCTGAAGACCAAGGTGGAAACTCTTGCTCAGTTAATTAAAGAATCTAAATACCTGGTTGTCCACACAGGAGCTGGAGTCAGCACCTCAGCAGGCATCCCTGACTTCAGGTGAGTTATAATCCAATGCAGTACTTCTTTTTTCTTCTACATTTTCCCCTGAAATTGAAAAACTGTCCTCAGGTGTTTGCCAAACCTTGTGCACCTCCAAATTAGACAGTCATTTAATATCAGACCCATGAAGAGGGCATAGGTACAGGTTATATTGTAGCTCGGCTGAAACAGTCATTAGATTTAAGCCTCACTTTCCTCCCACTCACTTCACCCCACATCTGAGGCAAGCAGGAAGCCCCTTAATAAATCGATTATCTTTGAAAAAAAGTTTTTCTTGTATTCCTTTCTACACAGTTGAGCTGTCCCAAACGATTATTTTCAGAATTGATTGATTGATAGATTCTTTTTTTTTTTTTAACCAATGCATCTAACAGTTTTTCTTTATTGTTTGATTAATATCACAATAAATTTGCCCAGAATAAATACCAAAATGTTCTCAGGTTTCAACATTTTAACAATACCAAAAATCCCGCAGTCTGTGTTTTGTGCTTGCTCTTTGTTTGATCACTTTTCCTTGTTTTGTTGTGCATTGAAATATATAAACATCTCATCGTCCATGGTGTCAAGTGAGACTCACCTGAAGGATTAGTGGCGGCAGAGGTGGTTTTTGCTATGGGCGAAGAGGGTAAGCATGTGAAGAAGCGCACCGTGCAGGAAAAAGAAAATATCAATAATATTGTCCTAAATGTGCAATCATGAACCAGCACACGAGAGCAAAAGAAAAGGTTTCAGTCAAGTTATGGGGTGGGCGCTCTGTTTTCTATAGAGACCACACATCACCTGCTGCTGAGAAAGTTGCTGTCGGCAACAGTTTGGTAAAAGGAGGAGGAGGACAGGGGGTGCAGGCGGCAGGCCACAATGCAATAAAGAATGCTTACGTGAATTAAATGTCTAAAACACACTGAAAATAAACATTCTCACGTGTGCTGTAAGTTTTACTCTTTTTCCTCTACTGCTGCTTTCAGCTGCACATATAGAGCTTTATGTTGGCCTCTCAAAATTTTATGAACGTTGTGATATTTATTTTGTATAATGGTTCAACCGAAATATTAAAAACAAACAAACAAAAAAATGTTTGTCTTACGTTTGAAAAAAACTTAAACTCAACTCAAAAAATTAAAAAAAGCAAACAAACAAGATGAAACTCCTAAGCTAAAACTTTGTTGAGCAAAACTTTGAGGCAATCACTGCAATCAGGGGTTTTCTGTAGTGTTCAGACTTCTGCACCTGTTGACAAGTATTTTGGCCCACCGTTCAGGGTCAAGGTGCTTTAATTTGTCTGGAACAGTTTTAAAAAAAAAAACTTTTTAAAACAACAAGTCGAAGTCAATATTTTATTTTACGAAATTATAATTTTGTAAATTTTTATTTATTATTACTTTTTCAGTTTTGTGTTGCTTGAACTACTATTGTGACTTTAGCCTTTTCTGTAAGGGGAGGATATGTAAACTTTCAAGCACAACTATATATAAATATGCATATATATATTAGGGCTGACCGATATGGCCTAAAATCAACATCACGATATGTTGAGCAGTTCACCTCGGTAATGATAAATGGTTGATAACTCATTACAGACTGGATGGGGTGGAGTCATGTGACTAAAGATGGCACATGTAGCTCAGCGTCTTAAAAGGACATGAGCACAGCCTACCTATAAACAACCAAAAACTATTTTTCTTTTCATTTTATTAAAACACCCAATATAGACCCTTTCCACTGTGTCTACTAATACCCCGATGTCAGGGCCTGTCTGCCTTTTTTTGGGTCAAAACATGTAAACAACGAAGCGTGTAACAATACTGATGTAGAGTTTACTAGCAACATAACTTTGTTGCTTTCTAAATAGACCAAAAAAAAAAGGACAGGGACAGTTTGGATGCTGCATATCGGTAAAGGTATGACCAAAAACTTGGTTTTATCAGTGGCAGAGATCCATACGATGACGACTTTGCCCCAAGTGAGTGGTTGAGAGACCGGAACGTTTTCCCCAAAGTTGCCTATGCGGACACTTTTAATTACCTGGTAACATGTAAAAGCTGGTACACGCTGGAGGAGGTGAAAGCTTACAAATCCCTCAAAACGTACAGTTATGTTTTTTATGTTGGTGGGTGATGGACTTTTGTCACGCTGACATCAACGGGAGGACTCTTCTTCTTGCAAAGGTTAGTCAGCACGATGCTACTTTGCACAACGCTAACACAGTCTCCTCAATGTGAATTTGGTAATTTGTTAACGGTTAAGATATATAACCACACTATTTCCCCCACCATCTCTTATCTTTGTCTGCTAATCAAGGTTTCTCCTTATTCCTAGTATATTCAAAATTATAGTTGTACATGCACCTAAAAGAAAATTTAATCAACTGTGAGGATGGGACCACATTACCCACAGACACACACATTACCCTAACCCTTGTTATAAAAGCACAAATCCACATGTAATCAGACCACGAAGTGATCTACATATTGTCGTACCTGCGATGAAGTGATCAGAGCACACTTTGGAGTGTTTCGAGGGTTGGAAGTTTTTGCAGTTGATCCAAGCTAGTCACATGTCTTTGTCTCAAAAGATCTTGTGTCCGCACGGCCTCGGTCAAACGTATGGCAGGAATGGACAAAAACTTTGGCCACACGGGGTCAGTAGAACAGCTTTAACATCCACTGACAAAACAACAATGAACCATTGTTAATGTTTAACAACTAGAAACAGGACGACCGACAAAACATAATTGTCTATTCAAAAGGGGATCTGTAGATTGTGACCACTTAATCCCAAAAATGGCGATGTGCACGGTGATGACGTCAAGCGGAAAGGATCTATACCGACATGGGCCAAATGATGTCGGTTATCGCTGAAAATTTCAGTGTTGGTCAATTTTCAGTTTATCGCCCAGCCATATATATACATTATATACATAATATATGTATATATACAGGTGTGATATATATATATATATATATATATATATATATATATATATATATATATATATATATATTAAATCACTCAACCTAGTATAACGGTAACTCATTGTCCTTTTCACTGTTTTGCAAACTTGCTTATAGAGAATTCAGTGCTACAAAGAAAAGTTGTACAAAACTAAAAAAAAAGTGTAAATTGAATTCAAAATCATTCACAGATCCTGTCCTCCACATACACAATCTTATTTTTTGAAAAATATAGAATTATATCGCAATATATCAATTACATGTCTGCATTGATATTTTATTTACGTAGATATGCTTATAAATGAGTTGTTCCTGTGTTTACAGTGTAGGGTTTTGCATTTGTTGGCAACTGGTTGTCTATTTATAGCTGTATTTATTACAGGTTTCCATTCAAACCCTGCTAGTGGAAACTCTGATAATGTTATTTTGAATATGCAGCTGTTCTGTACCATTTGTGTAAATCACATCTGTTTTTATTGAAGCAAATTGGGATGGATGTCAGATGAAACAGGCAATTTCTAAATTTCAGTATCAGTCGAGTAGATATTAAGATAAAATCAGAAGCTGTAGTAACAGTTAAATAGAAAAGTTACTATTACTATTTAAAAAAATTAGTGATGGATTATTGTTGACAGGTTTTTTTGGCTTTTGCATGTTTTTGTTTAGCAGGTCCTTTTATGCATAAGAGTGGATATTCTCTCCATAAAATGCATGTGGAGAAAGAGAACCGTTCAAAGGTTGATAGCCAGGACAGTGGAGGAATCAGTGGTTGTGGAGAAAAATATGTTGTTTTTTTCTATCATTAACTTGCCCCATGAATGTCACAATTTTTTTTTTTGAGAGTTATCATAATTTACATATTAAATCAAGATCCAGTCTGATTTATTTTCCATATACTGCAAACACACAGACTAGGTAATAAAAAACCAAAAGAAACTGCAGTATTTCATTGGAATAAAAGTCACAACTTTACCATCTGAAAAACGTGAGAGCCAGAACTTTTGTAAGTCTTAAATCAGGAGTTATTAGACTGCTGATATAAATTATTCTATGAATTATTCTTATTCTTCACACACTCCATCACACTGGGATTTTTTAAAATCATTATTTCATGGCTTTCACATTGCTGCTGAATTAAATATCTGCAGTGATAAGCTGGCATTGTGACCTTGGCTATCAAACGGAGCTGTACCGTTCTGTCTAGAGAGCTCGAGCTGATCTTTGTCATCTATTTTGTCTGTGCGCACAGTGAGATCCTCTTGATTTGCTGTTATGTTTTTATTCATCTGTTGTAGCCTCTCTGTTTGAGCAGAGCAGGGAAGTGGTTGCCTGTCACATATTGGGTAAAGCTGAAATAAAATGCAGTTCTTTTTCCCCTCCATTATAATGTAAATATTTCTTTTGTTTCTGTGTTAACAAATGTGTGACTCTGCAAACTCATATGTGAGGCATAGACAGAGATTTACATGCTTGGGGATCTGGAGACAGATGAATTTTTAATTGGTCTGCCTGTCAATCAGCTTGACTTGACCCTGAAGGCTACATCATTAAGCTAGGGTTTCCATATACATATTATTCCCACTAATGCATTTTATATACACTCACTATTATATGGACACACAAAGGCTTCAGATGAGAGGAAGTTCGGCGCCTGTTGACAACATCAAAGTGTGAAAATAAACAGATCCTTTGTGGCTCTCATGTCCTGCAGCCTTTCTCTTATGATGATTTGTGATGTATGTAATATACGATGCACACTGCACGGCTTTCCTGCTGATGAGCCTTTGAACAGGTTTTTGCTGAGCAGGCAGTAATCCGTACCATTGATGAAAGACGGAGCGGTGGAAGTTCAAACCAAAAGCGAGAGATGAATCTGTGGCCACATTTAAGGACTCGTAGGATGTTTTCCCTTGTCTGCGACGTAGAGAGGTTTGCTCTCAGAATAACTTGACAACTGTCAGGATGTAAGATGACTCCAGCACTGACAGCTCCGCCACGCTCACCAGTCCACTCACGTGCCCCAAAACTGAATGGTTAATCAAAGGAGCACAAACAGAATACACTCTTGCTGAACAACAAAATTGGTACATTTAATCTAGAAGACTGACTGCAATGCAGATACATGGAGAAAATAATGCAGCCCCAAATCCTAAACACAATAAATAAATATGAATAAATATAGTAACACCAAGTCATTAGATAAAAAAAAAAAAAAAAAAAAAAAAAAAACAGGCAGCAGAGGTAGACATTGTCTGGCCTCAAGTCCTTGTAACATTACTACTTACCCAACACTGATTCTTACTCCATGTACTTTCTTTCAGAGGCCCTAAGGGTGTATGGACATTAGAAGAAAAAGGTGAATCCCCTCGCTTTGAGACCACATTTGAAGATGCCCGCCCCAGTTTAACTCACCTGGCCCTCCTGGGACTGGAAAGGGCCGGATATCTCAAGTATCTCGTCAGCCAGAATGTAGACGGCCTGCATGTTCGATCAGGCTTCCCCAGGTAATCCCAGTTTAAATCTCAAATCACACAGAGACTTGCTATTTCTGGAACATTTATAGAGATCTATTTACACAATAAATTAGATCAGATTCAGCTTCGTCATTACACATAGTACAAGGAAATGAAATGCAGTTTGGCATCAAACCAGATTTGCAATCATTTGTAGTGCAAATTCACAGTATGTGCATAGTAGATGTGTGAGAAAATGCATATATAAGTATGCATAAATATAAGGTCCATAAATATACAGATATATTAATATACTTAACTGGTTGTGTTATAGAGATTAAGGTGAAGTAGACAAGTTCAGCTATATACAGTAGATATGAATGATATAGAACTAATGCACAGATATGAACATACTAGCAGGATTAAAATACTATGGACATACAGATAAGGGAGAAGTGTGTAGTCTACGTAGAAGGTGGGTGGGAAGGGTGATGTATTTAGTGTTGCGCGTGAGGATGCTGTGAGCCCAGCGTAAGCAGCATTTCCTCTGAATGTCCTGAGGGGATGGCAGCGGATTCCCTGTGATGGGTTGGACCATTTTCACCAGCTGCTGCAGCATCTTGTCGTCTGTGACAGAGCAGTCTGTACCACACTGACACAGCTGGTTAGGATGCTCTCTATCGCACAGCAGTGGAAGTTCACCAGAATGGCTGAAGACAGGTGGTTTTAAAAGAGGTGTTAGTGAGTGTTATTGATCAGGCTGGGGGTGTTGGTGGACCAGGAGAGGTCCTTGCAGCATAATAATCAAAATTATGCTTATATTAGTGTGTTTTTGTTACCTTAAAAGAAATAGTTATCAACAGGTTGTGTATATTCTTCTATAAGTGTGACACTTTGCATCACTGTGTTTCTATGGTAGTGAAGACCAGAAAACAGACCAGCCTTTAGAAAAAAGCTATTTCTTTTGGCATTATTTTTAGCATCATTGTCATTTCTGCTGCAGTCCTCAAAGGGAGGGCCTCCACAATGGAGTTTTTCCCAATACAATGTCCCTTATATACAAGTACATAACGTTCTTGTCAGATTTGTTGACAGCACTGTGTTTTCAGCTCAGAGCTTTTACCGAAGAAAGAGATGCAGACAAATGCGGTTGAAAGGCAGTCATCAGTGTGAAATAAAATGATAGAGAGAAAGAACTGAAAAAAATGTAAATGACATATTTTTTTGATTAACTGAATTACTTTCTCAATAATCTGAAAAAAACAAACACCTTATGACCATGCTTGCATTACCAGAATTTACTAATAAATCATTCAGAAGGGACAGCAGTGCTATCTGAGAGCACCTGAAATGTTTTCATCATAAAAACATCAGTTTCAAGTGATAAAATGAGCTTATAATGACAGACTTAACACTTGGACTTAACAGGCCTTTCATTAAAGCACACGTAATCACTAAACAAGAAGAACCTCTGTAGACAAATCACTTGGAGGACGGCAGTGTCGACAGTTTTTCTAGAATGATGCTCAGTTAGCTGAGAGAACAAAAGTAAAGCTTCTGCAGACCGCAGAGCCTTTTTTGTTTCAAGATAACAAAATGAAACCTTGTAGAAAAAGAAACTCCTTGCCACAGTTGTACATGTGGATAAGTATGTGAAGTCATTTTGCTGCCTCCGGTACAGGAGGCGCAGTGATGTAACGGAGAAAATGGCCGAGCCTGATGGATAACCTGACCTGGATCAAACATTCAACAACGTGAACGAATGGTTAAAAGAGGAAAAGATGGAGCGTTGTAGACTGACCAGCAGTGAATCATGGCTTTACTCAAATTAGAGGTCTGGATACAACCGATGTCTGAGAAAAGAGAAAACTTCAAACTTTTAAAAGTTTGGCCATGCATCAATGGAAGAAAAGCAGAAACTAATCATGATTCTGACCGGGAGCGTTGGCGACATTTCAGCTGCAGCGTGAGCTTCGGTGGGGAGAAAAGACAGTTAAATGACAAGATGATGCAATGTTCCCATTCATTAAGTTTTCAGTCGCCTTTTTTAAGTCATAATATTTTACAAAAATATTGCACTTTGAGATAATAATATTGTTTCTCACGTTCCTGCTCTATGATGGATTCTGACTTTTCAATTTGAGGCTGCTGCTTTGTGATGACAGCTGTAACACTGTCACTGCTAAGCTCACAGTATTTGGTCTGACACTGAATTATGCAGCCATATTGGACTAAGCCCAAGGCTAATAGTCCAATTTTTGATTCTATACATACATCCAACCTTTACACTTATTGAGGGACTTTAAATTCCTGGAAGCCATTTATTAACTTTCTCCACCCCAGTCAGGTTTTCTGAAATGAGGTCAGACAGTGAAGCGGTAGATCTCAGAGGAAATCACTGAAACAGCAGAAGAGCTGGTACAGTACACTAGTTGGCACTAATCTGAAGAGTTAACAGGCGAAAACTCGGAATAGAACATGAGTTCTCTGAATATATTTCAAGCATGAGCTGCAAAGAAAGACAAAGAGGTTCTGCTTGACAAGTTCTCCCTCACATTTAGCTTTGAAGACAAGGTTTTAAGTGGATATCGTTTGATATTTTACTGACTTTGTGGACTTTTCTTCTTTCAGGGACAAGTTATCGGAGCTTCATGGAAACATGTTTGTGGAGGACTGTGAGAAGTGTGGCCGGTATGTTTGTGCACACTCACAAGCACCAGACTTTTGACAAGCTGCTATTGTTTCATTGAATTTCACATTTTTATCTGGACCATTTGTTTGTTTGCGCAAGCAGTGAAGTGTTTATCAAGCACAAAAATATTCAGATCAGTTGCTGTTCACTGTCATCAGAGTGCACGGTATCTAAGCTGTCTTATATTTCATGATTGCTTGTGTCAGCATGGGTGTCTGTCATCTCCCTGCTGGGATTTTCTCAGGTTTTTGTAGGTTTTACACAATTGCATGTTTACCAAGCAAAGCTTTACCACTTGATTATGTGCACCGTGCCAGAATATGGGACCACTTTTGCCTACAACACTGCCATCATTATGTGTGGCTTAGATTTAACAAGGCATTGAAAGTATTTCTTAGAGATTTTTGTCCATACAGACATGATAGCAAAACACAGTAGCTGCAGATTTGTTAGCTGCAGATCCACAATGCTGATCTCCTGCTCTGCCACACCAGACCTGTTGTGTGGAGGCCATTGGAGTACAGTCAGCACACTGTTATGTTCAGGGAACCATTTTAAGGTGATTTCAGTTGTGTGATATGGTGCACTGTTACAGGGAGAGGCTGTCAGAATATGGGTACACTTTGGTCATAAAGGGATGAGCATGGACAGCAACAACACTCTGGTAGACTGTGGTTTTTTAAAGATGCTCTGTTGGTAGTAAGAGGCCTGCACTGTCGCCTCACTCACCATTACACCACCAGCAGCCTGAGTTTTTGATAAAGTGTGAATTGCAACCTCAGTTTCCTGTTCTCAACTGAGAAGAGCAGCACTCGGTGTGGTCCTCTGCTGCTGTAGCCGATCTGCTTCAAGGTTTGACGTGCCATGCATTCAGAGAAAGTATGGCAACAGCTTAGTTGTACACAGTGGGGTTTTTGAGTCACTGTTGCTTTTCTATCATCTCCAAACAGGCTGCCAATTATTCTCTGACATCAGCAAGGTACTTTGGTCCAGACAACTGCTGCTCACTGGATATTTTCTCTTTTTCAGATTATTCTCTGTAAACCCTGGAGATGGTTGGGTGTGAAAATCCCAGTAGATCAGCAGTTTCTCAAACACTCAGACCAGCTGTTTGGGACCATACCAGGAAATCACTTAAATCCCATTTCTTTCTCATGGGGATATTTGGGTTGAACTTTAGCAAGTCGTCTTGACCATGTCTACATGCCTAAATAGATTGAGTTATTTCCATGTGATTTGCTGATTAGTTATTTATCTTAACGAGCAAATGAACAGGTGTACCTTATAAAATGGCTGGTGAGTGTATATAGTAACACATAGATTTAAAGAATAGCAGAGGGTTTGTTCCCAGATATTAGCCAGTAAATTCAATTTTCCCACAGTGGGTTGCACAGTCTCAGGCAAGAGTTTATATGTGGGCTGATATGTTTCATGCAGGAGCTGAATATTAAAAAGTTTTCTAATGTTGTGAAATCCCTCAGATCCTCTGAGAGCGTGCTCTCTGAAGTTAAGAGTTGTCTGGTTTGTCTTTGAAAGGTGCCATTGAGTGCATCTTGTTTTTGTTGTTTCGACCATTGACTTTCATTGACTTGATAAGCGTTGTCCTCTTTCCTCTGGATGCACTGAGTATTGAAATGTGACATTTGTCGTTTTCCAGGCAGTACGTCAGAGAAAAGGTGATTGGTGTGATGGGGCTGAAACCAACAGGACGTTACTGCGATGTGGTGCGATCCAGAGGACTGAGAGCCTGCAGGTAACACTTTTGTTTGGGTCTGTGTTTTAAATTTACACGCTCTATATCATCATTGATTCATGGCTGTCTTTGTGCGTTCCTAATTATAAAAGAGGAAAGCTGATCAGCACCATCCTGGATTGGGAGGATGCTCTTCCAGACAGAGACCTGAATAGAGCAGATGATGCAAGCAGGTGAGACAAAAGTGCATCATTTGTGTCGTCAAGTAACACACAGCTCCTTCTCTGCATCCTCATTCCCGCTGACATACCTGTTTCATCTCACGCTGAAAGGCACAAGCAGCTGTTAAAGCCTGTCCCGTGAAGCGAAAAATGTGAAACGAAGTGTTGGATTGATTTGTTTGAGCGCTCTCCAGCTTTGGTGTCAGTGTCCTGACATGCAAAAGGGCGCTTATTTAAAAACCTTTTTGGGGTTTATGTATTCATCACGGTCTGCTTTAATCTTTTTCTCTCAAGAACATTTCCATTTATTCTTTCAGCCACAAAAAGCTCTTGCCGTGCGTTTACCAAGCAGCAGAATGGATTGAATGCATCTGTGTCACCTTGATGCGCTGACACACAATAGATGAATAATTACCATTTAAATTGCAGAGAGGAGCTTTCGAGCACCGACCTCTGAACTCTGAATTGTTTGCTTGTCACATCGAAAAAATGTGGCAAATAACTACCTGACACTCAAAGCTGATTTCTACTTCAGCTGGATGGTGTCTAACTGTTGCATGTCATGCGTGATCAGACTGTGCAGCTTTAAATTATACCTCTCAGATTTGTTATGTCTGCTTTCTTAAAGTTGTCTTTAAGAGCAAGCGTAGGCTGTGCATGTAGTTGGATCTAGAGTTGCATCAAAGTATCTCATGTTTAGCTTTTCGTTGGTTTTGAATGAAGGACTGCTGCCATGGATTAGGTGCTTTAGCCTCATTTCTCAAAGCGTTGGAGGGATGGGATTGCAGTAAGCAGAAGTTTTGCAGTGTGTGCTTTATTGTATGCACACTACTAGAGTGAAAACATTTCTAAATCTTGCCTCGTGTTGCACAGCTACTGAAACTACATGCACACTAAAGCTGTGCTGCTGCAACACTTAAAATACTAAGAAATAAAAAATGTATGCAATACCATGACTAGGTGAGATAATATTATCCTGAGGGCATTGTGCAATACACTTAATGTGTATTATTATTTTTATTTATTTACTTAATCATTGATATATGTGAGGCACTTCTCCTTACCTCTTTCACCTTCAACCTGTTTTTTTAATACTTTTACAAGAAATTGCACTGGAATTTCATAGTTCAGTGATGCAATGACATGAAAAGGGTATTCTGTTATAAAGTGCTTAATAATAATAATAATAATAATAATAATAATAATAATAATAATGATGATAATAATCGTAACATTTTATTTAGAAGCACCTTTCAAAACAACAAGGACACTGTATTATAAAAACTTAGTGCACTAGGTATAAAATTCAAATGCAGAAGCACAAGATCAAAGAAAATCAAATCAAAGATAAATGAATATCAGAGTGTTGCAGAGTGAATAAATGTATAAGGAGTGGGCAGTTTTGAACAGACAAGTTTTAATTCTGGATTTGAAAATAGGCAGAGAGGAGATATTTCTGATGTTAGGTGGTAAAGACTTCCAGAGCAGAGCAACTAACAGCTCTGCTCCCCATGATGATGAGGCAGGGGAAAGGCACAGAAAGGTGAAGAGAGGAGGAGGATCTGAGGGAGCAGGATGGAGTGTTGACCTGGACCAGGTCAGACATATAAAGAGGGAATAGGTGGTGGATGACCTTGATGTATACAGAAGGATTTTGAGGTTGATGCAATGTTAACTGGTAGCCAGTGGAGCTTTTGCATAATAGGGGTGATGTGGTGGATGGAGGGGGTTCTGGTTATAACACGAGTGGCTGAGTTCTGGACAAATGTTGGCCAAGTGGTAAACCAGCATCTCTGTGATAATTGTAAAGTCTGGTTGAGATTCATGCTCAACATGTGAGAAATTCATTAGAGTATTTATAGAGTTGTGATGCTTTGTAAAATGTAAATAAAACAAAATCCAAAAACTAGCTAATCTCACAGTGTCATATTTTATTCCTAATGGACCATAAGCAACATATCATATGTTAAAACTGACACATTTTACCATCAAATCCAAAATGCTTATGTTTTCCATGAATTGGAAAAAAGGTGACAGTTTATATAGTGACAGAAAGATCTCAATAATAACAGGTTATAGGGGAAAAAAAATCATGTTTATATGAAAACCATGAGTGCAACTAAAGCAGCTTATGACTGGCTGTCGCAGACGCCTTGTAACAGCAGAACAAACATGCACATTCAGAAGCTGCGGTTCACATCCCGAGTGTAATTATCTGTAATGTTTTTGATGCATAAACAAGGTGTCTTTATAATTAATACTTAATGAGCTTTCTGTTTTTCTGCAATCCCCCTGTACAACAGTGGGCCCTGCGACAACTTTCAAAAGGTTAATATACTGTTATTATCTCAACACGTTTCCGGAAATTAGTGTCCTCAATTTTCCCTCAGTGGCTCGCACAGTCTCAGGCAAGAGTTTATATTTGGGCTGAAATGTTTCATACAGGAGCTGAAGAACAAGCGTATTTTAAAAAGCTCTACTGCAGCAAATACAATGTTGTAACATCCCTCATATCCTCTGAGAGCACGCACTCTGGAGCTTAGAGTTGTCTGGTTTGCCAATTGTGATTTGTTTTCAATAAATGGATTTCCCCTTGGGAAAATGAGCTAACATGTTCCATGAAATGGAAAAATGTCTGTTTTAACATCTGATATGTTGTTTATGCTCTGTTGGGAGTAAAATATAGGTTTTTGAGATTTGCAAATCATTGCATTATGATTTCAATTGACTTGCACAGCATCCCAACTTCTTTGGAATTTACTAAATCTCAGGCCCAGCTTTGATTTATGTCCATGTTTGCTGTTTTACATTGACTCTCATTTATACCTGCTTGTATGAATTACCGTCAATGAATAATAGGCACATCAGATGAATGTTTAAAGATGTCTCATCCCCTGTTTACGCATGATTTAATCCCCCTGCTGTTGATATGCAGACGAGCAGACCTGGCACTGACACTAGGCACGTCCATGCAGATTAAACCCAGCGGCGATCTCCCACTGCTCACCAAGCGTAAAGGAGGGAAAGTGGTTATTGTCAACCTGCAGCCGACAAAACATGCAAGTATCACTCACACGGAACCATCTCACACACGTCAAGTGTTTCATCTTGGAAGTATGTAATGGTTTTTGTATATGCTCTGCACGGATCAAAAGAAAAAAATATGTTTATTATTCCTGCTGTATGGTAACAAACCCAAAAGCCACTGTGGATATGCCTTAATCTTTAGTCTCTGTAAGTCATTCTACAAATTGTATGAATGCTATGCAGCATCAAGAGCATGGTAAGTCAAGTGCTTTCACATTGATCAAACAGCCGTGCTGTCAGATCCGTCCTTGGGGATCATTTCTAAGTCCAAAAACCTGGATGAGGATGCCAAATAACACGGCATCAGAAACACTTGACAAATCTTTCAATAAGAAATGAGTTTGTCTTTTTAAGCCACTGCAACAACAAATAGTTTCTACATTTGTGTCACTTACCTGAAAGGAAAATCCGATTTTGGCTTTCTTCGTTTTATCTCTTAAATAATCAAATCTTTAATTGTTCACCACGACATTTGTTAAGTTTTCTCAGACTTTGTAATTACAGACAGAACAAAATTTCATTAAGTGGTTGATTGCCAGTACCGTAGGTAAGGGGCCATTACAATTATCAGACCTGTTTATTGCAATCAGACTCGGACCTCTGAGGTGAATAAAAATTAAAGAGAGAAGCCTGTCTACACAAATGTTGGCTAATAGATTAATTAAACTAGGTATAAAATTGGTGGCCAAGCCTAATTTCTGTTGCTGAAGTTTCACTAATGTCATTTTCTCTTTTGCAGGACAAGCATGCCCACCTGCGCATCAATGGTTACGTGGACGAGGTCATGAAACAGCTGATGGAGCTTCTCGATTTAGACATCCCAACATGGGAGGGACCAACTATCTGTGAGAGCTCCACAGCCCTCACTGATATCAAACCACCTTGCAACATTTCCGTAGAGGAAAAGGTGAAAAAGGACAAAGTTAAAGACGAAAGAAAAAGGGAAGCAACACAGCTAAAAGAGGACGAGAGCGTCAAGGTGGAGGCCATTTCAGTAAAGAAAGAGAGAACAGAAGAGAAATAACCTCGGGTAATTTTTCCTCACAAAAACTTTCCTACATTAACTCATCCAGAAACATCAGTTTCATGCAGGGCGAAAATCTTTTTTGTTGTTGTTGTTGTGATCTCATTGATCCCACATTTCTGATTCTCCCCTCGCAGCCCAGACGAGCAGTGATGTGGGACGGATTCAGCTAAAGCTTCACAAATTGGATGCTTGATTGGAAATGTTGTTTTTCCAAATAGTAACACTTGTGAATTCTCAGGCAGTGATGTAAATGTTCATCTTCTTGCAGTCTGGGGGCGGGGGGGGGTATTTTTTTCACATTATCAAGCCCGGAGCTTTGTTTTGCTGGATGAACAAGTCTTCAAAAGACAGGACAACAAGATAAGATCTGGAGCACATCCTTATAAATAAAGTTTTTAATAAGGTGTGCAAGTTTGCTGCACCTTATTAATATTTATAGTCCTTTGCTCCAGATTTTGTCCCTGCAGATTTTGCCTTTTAAGACGCTCCGGTTTGATACGTTATGAAAAGGAATATCAAGTGAGCCTCTCTGTCTGTTAGACTAGTTGCTGCATACAGCTCTGGGAAATTTTAGGTCATGTCTGATTTTGGACCATAAATGAGTCATAATTGCATTGTATGTTTATAGAAACTGTTTTTTTTTTGTTTTTTTTTATCTCAGGAAAACACTGTACTCACACAGTCAAGGTTAATTTTTTATATATATTATTCACTGTACATAAATACATGTTTTAGCAATAAACATACTAACTTTGTGGATAAAAGTCTCAGTCTTGTGTCCCATGTGGCTGGTTGCAAATTTAATAGAGCAGTTTGTCTGAGGTGTGCTTTCTGAGCTGCTGCTTTACAACTCATTAACATCCTTGAGGTCAACATTTAAATTCTGCTGTGGAGTTAAAATTACATTATGAATCACTGCTTCAAGAAAGAACTTCATGATCATCTTACTGAAACACTGGCTTCAGTGGGCGAATGATGGAGACGAGCAGCCTGCTTCTTTCCCAAGCAAACTAATCTTTTTTTTTTCTTTTTTTTTAAATCATTTTAAACAGGTGGATCCAGGTGATTTTATTCTTCATTAAGACTTTTTTTTTTGCTTGTAGCTTAAAAAAACAGTCTGCAGGGGAAAGGGTCGTTACAGAAGTGAAGAGCGGTCACCAAATAAAAAAAAATGGGGCCTTATGCATTATGATGTGATAGTTTGCTGTAAAAATGTTTATTGTAAGAACGTGAAACACTTGGTTTTCTACACAGATATTGCAACTTAGAGATAATACAGCAAAATACATTGAGATTTTTCTCTTCAAGCAAACATTTCTTATGTCAAGGACTAATTGTTGTACTCCGATTTATTGTTTGCACACAGCAATGGGGGACAGGTTTGAGCAGTGCGTCACCTTTCTGCGTGCAGTGAGAGGGTGCGTGGGACAGGCAGAATTAAGTTCCTAATAAAGGATGTCCCCAATTTTAGCAATCCATCTACGACATATTGCTAAAAATTAGGGGCATCCTCTCTCAGAATGATGCTGAAAAAACTAGTCCATGCCTTTGTTACTTTGAAATTGGACTACCGTAATTCCGTATTGTTGGGCTGCCCCAAATATGCCTTGAAAAGGCTCCAGCTGATCCAAAATGCTGCAGCGAAGGTTCTTACAAGACCCAGCAGGAGAGATCATATTTCTCCAGTTCCATCTTCTCGGGGAAGAGGGGGGGAAGTGGGGGGGGGGGGGGGGGAGGTTTGGAGAGATGTTTCTATGAAAACCGAGTAAAAATGGTATGGAGAGTTAGTAGGGGGTTAAAAAGAAGAAGGGGGGGGGGGGGGAAATAATTGAAGTAATTAATTTTATGTGTTAAGTAATGATGGGGGTTAAAAGAAATAAAAATTCAAAAAGTAGAAAAAAAGGAATAAGGAGGGAAAGGAATAAAACTATATACAAGGAATGGGATAGGAAAAGTTGGAGAAAAAAATGTAATGAAGAATTTATAAATAAAAAAGTAAAAAAAT
Source organism: Atherinomorus stipes (assembly GCA_023101725.1). NCBI lineage: Eukaryota > Metazoa > Chordata > Actinopteri > Atheriniformes > Atherinidae > Atherinomorus > Atherinomorus stipes. The sequence continues at coordinate 586,623 of JALJCO010014045.1, forward strand.
AATTAAGTGGCTCCCAGTTAAATCCAGGATGGAATTTAAAATTCTTCTAACATGTAAAGCTCTCTATGACCAAGCCGCATTGTGTATTGTGTATCATAGTTCCATATATTCCAACCAGAGCACTTTGTTTTCAGACCGCAAGTCTACTCTACTATAAGAGTTTCTAGTAGCAGAATGGGAGGCAGTGTTATTGGCCTTCCAGCCCCTTTCTTGTGGAACCAGCTACCAGTTTTGGTTCAGGAGGCAGACACCCCTCTCTACCTTCAAGGTCAGACTTAAAACCTTCCTTTTGGATACATTTTACAGTTAGGTGGTGGTTAGCCATCCCTTAATCATAGGATTCGACTGCTGAGGGACATCCATGATGCACTGGGCTCTTCTTTTCAGTCTCATCTTTCTGCCTTTTTTCCATGTGTAAACTTGTGACTACTGCTATCTGTATTTCTCCTCTCTCAGCAGGTCTGGGGGCTGATAAAGTTCCAGTGTCTGTTGGTCCCTCTCTCTCGCTATCTCTTTCTGCCTTCTCCACCCCAGCTGGTCGAGGCAGATGGTCACCCCACCTGAGCCGGGTTGTGCCGGAGGTTTTTCCTCACTGTTAAAAGGGTGTTTTCTTTCCCACTGTCGCCATCTCTCTGTGCTTGCTCAGGATGGGGAATTGGACCAGGTCAAGTCAAGATTCGATCCAGTCTGTTGGTTTCCTTAGCTAGGCTATTACTGTATGAATACAAATAAATTTACAAATACAGCTGAATTGAAAAAGTTGCAGATACAGTATGAAGGTATAGTCCTGGTTGATTTAAGCGTGCAATGTCAGTAATGTCACGCTGTCTTCCCAGTTTCACCAATATCTAGTCCAGTCTCCCTTGTCTCGGCCTATGGAGCTAGAACAGGGACATATGTTTTGTCAACCTAGTTTGAGGTACTTCTTAATCCCATTTAGTAAATTAAACATTCTTTGATCTACTACATGTACATTTTCCTTATTCAAAAAAGAATACGGTTTATATTCCACGTCTTCCCCACCAAAACCGTAACACTTTACCATAATGGTACAAGTCATATACTTAACTAATGCGTAACACATGATGATCTAATGCATTGCAGGATTTATCATGAATTCCTGTTGCTCATCATAAACTTATGATCTCAGTGTTTAAGATGTGATTGCTTCACACTCAATAATTCATCAATGAATGATGAACATTAATTCATTATCAATTTATGCATTCATCGATATGTCAACAAATTTTCCAGTTTCGATCAAAATATAGTGGGGGGTGGGGTGGGGGTGTTCGTTATCCGGCAACTTTAATATAATGGGGGAGATCGGTGCTCAAAACAAAAGGTCCAGAAAAGTCCACGAAAACTTGGCAATATTCCTCCATACTGCTCATCCAATGTAGTCCAAGTGTCTTGAGTGGGTAGCATCCAGTATTTACTTGAAACAACATCATTTGGTATATTTTTATTGCCTTAACAGTCATACATTGCACTTCCCCGATGCACGTCCATGCAAGTTTGCAACACTACGGAAGCCGCGGCATTCAGTGCTTACTCTGTCGATAATGCATACATAGAAGAAGAAATGAGCTGTTTACATTGTGCAAAGAGCCACCGAGCTGCGGACAAACACAAGAGGGGTTGGCTATTGATTTAAAAGAAAGAAAGAAAAGTGCGCTCTCGTCTGGTTTGGTCTGCCACGGCTTCCGTAGTGTTGTGAACTCCCATGGACGCGCATCGGGAAAGTGCTATGTAGGCTACAACTATAAAAAGATACCAAATGATGTAGTTTCAAGTAAATTATGGGCGCTACCTTCTCAGGACACTAGGATTACATTGGATGAGCAGCATGGAGGAATATTACCAAGTTTTTGTGGACTTTTACGGACCTTTTTGTTTCTAGTGCCAGTCACCCCCATTATATGAAAGTGTCCCCCCCCCCCCCCCCTGCATCTCCAGCTGCATTTGAGACTTTAAAAAAGTGCACCAGAATCTTGCTCAGCATAAGGGTGAGAAGAAAATGAAGGCACATCATTCTGTGGGTATTGTATCCTATTAAAGGATATTTTTTTTTTTTTTTTTTTAACCTGGACCTTATTTCTGTGAGTCTTCGGAAAATATTACACTGAGTCGCCCTTCGGTACATCCAGTAATAATGGCGGAGATGGGGCAGCCACTCTATAAGACATTATCTGCAGCAAAACTCCTTGATTTTCACCAATTCTTTAAGTAGAATTTGTCCTGTGAGTCCAGATTTAGCTTTCCGTTAGTTATCAGGGTTTTCTTCACACTTTTTGGGGCCGCGCGTTCACGATGCGCACTTCCATAGTACAGCTGAGAAGAGCCAGCTCTACCCAGACAACAAAAGACACACAATTTGCGAAACTCTAAACTCACAGGACAATAGTACTCATTCGTCCTCGTTCATTCTAGTGTTAGGAGGTACGCATTAAGGGATGAAACTCAAGTAAGTGAATCATAAGTAAAATTTAGTGTTCCCGATGCGCTTCTTCACAGATGAAAAATCACAAAGTGCGGTACATAAAGAATAATTGGTACAATGAAATAACATAACCATATTAGAAGGAGAAGATATAATGCAGTGGAAGGAGAGAATTAATAGAATAAGCCCAGTCAATCACCATCAAATCAACCAAAAGCCTTCCTAGAAATAAAAACAAACGAAATCTCTCAGGACAATAGTTTTTTAAAAGTTTCTGCTTAGAGCATTGAGGAAATCAAGGAGTTTTACTGCAGATAATGCCTTATATAGTGGCTGCCCCGTCTCCGCCATTTCACTGATGTACATCAAAGGGCGATTCCACGTAATATCTTCCGAAGGACTCAAAGTGATGCAGAAACTTTACCAGTGAGTAAATGCACTCACTGGTATATACTCCTAGAAATAAGTTCCAAGTTGGAAAAAAACAAACAAACAAACAAAAACAACAACTATACTTTAAGTTACTAGTTATTCATGTCTTAGTTAAGGTAAGTAACCAACAAACTGTGTCCTTTTTCAAACAAAACATGTCAGAAATGCACTTGAATTAAAACAGACAAGATGGAACTTTTATTTTCAAAATACAATTTTGGTTTACAAAAAATGGCTGATTTACCCGTCACAGTAAATTGTAGTATATTTTGGTCTTAACTAAAAAATTTGTCAACATATCATTGAATGAATTAACAGTGAATTAATGTTAAGCAACTGATGATCTGTTTAGTGTGAAGTAATCGCAGAAATCCATATTGAGATCATCATTCGTTCATGATAAGCAACAGGAATTTATGATAGATTCTGCTTTAATTAATGCATTAGTTCATTGTGTGTCACATATTAGTTAAGTATATGATTTGTAGCAATATTGTAAAGTGTTACCACAAGAACTTGACACATTATCACGTTAGGTGATACCTGGTTCAGAATAACTTGTTTTTTATCTGCTCTGCAGTGCTGACAAGAGAGGTTTTCACACTATTTCTGAAATCTGCTTGCCTTGATCACATTACTTTGAAACATCAGGCTGGATTCGAAGATGTATTTCTTTCATAATTTTGTCAGTTGCCACATTTGATATGTGCACAGTCAGAGGGTTATCTCCCTAATATCATGTCAGCAGTTCTCAATGTTTTCACCCAGTAATTTAAAGAAATCAAACAGCAGCTGCCATGTGCCGCTGCTCTTGGCATTTTGTGAGCTCTTTAAAATTTCCATGGTGTAAAACAAGTTTTTCCACGAAAGATAGTTTTCTTCTTTAATCACTCTTTAGTAGAATCACTTGGGCTATGGTTGTCTTGTTATGCATCTGCCTTCTCCTTGAAATCCAGTTCATAGACATTTCTGGCATTTCCCCTTAGTATTTGACTGGTGTATTTCAGAATTCAATCTTCTATCAAGGATTAAAAGCCATCCATATGCCTGTTCAAGCAGATTTAAAGTATCCTGCATATTTTTTGAGTGATCTTGTTTAACTAACGTTAAAAATGGGATCTCACTTAGTTTTACAACACTGATTTTCAGCTTGGTAATTTTGCCCAGGTTTTCTGACTCTGGGCTTTGTGACATAGTGCATTATCCTGCTAGAACAATCCATCAGAAAATGGATACTTTGGTCAGGCTATGGTGACTAAGTAATGTGCCACTGGTACTAATAGGCCCAAAAGCGGCCCAAAAGTGGGTCAGGTCGGGATGGATCGGTCCACGTTTTTTTGCGTCTCCACAGATAAGAACTGGGACGTTGTATCCAACCCGACCTGGCCTACTTTTTTGGTACCCTTCAGTAGGGGTACTGATCTAACAGATCCAGACCAAAGAGGAGGAGCTAAAGGCTTCTGAACTGAACTGAACACAGCAATTCATTGATTTGTTGAAAATCCATCACTTCCTGTGTGACCCAGCATAAAAACAAAACAGGAGTGACTCCTTTGTTTCTGTTACGTGTGGTGTGGTCCTTTGGTTAAATGGCGTTGCACTGCTATGATGTCATGCAATCACGTAGCAGCGCTATCCTTAATACTCCACCTCCAGGGTAAGGGTACAGGTCGCTGTGGGGACGCAGGGGCGCCGCCAGGAATTTAGGGCCCCATGAAAGACACTCATATTGGGCCCTCCTCCCTCAAAAAATTGATGCAAGATTTAAAACTGTTATAAAAAAAAAAAGTAATATTTACGTAATGTATTTTTTGTATGGATGTCAAAAAATCAACCCTGACTAATCGCGTTTATCACTTGTAGAACACATTTAGGATTAAAGGTGTCTCAGCAGGAATTCTGCATTTATCTTTAGTAGACTAAACTACTGAACCCCTGTCCTTACATGTCTCCCTAAAGTCCTTCAGATGGTTGCAGTTTAGTCCAGAATGCTGCTGATACGATCCTCACAGGCTGACTTAACTGTATTAACGTGAAGCTGAAATTCAGGTCTTAGTCCTGGACTACTCCCTGATTTCTGGCTTGGTTTTTGGCCTGTAAGTTATAAAACAAAAGTTTATGTGTTTTCTACATATAGCAGTACTAATTAATAAAAAAAAAAAATCTCTTGTTTGACAAAAGGATTAATTTAGGATTCATTTTTTTTGACAGCCCTATTTTTTTTTGTTGTTCTTCCATTTCTATACTTCTTTCTACCTGAGAGGGCCCTGAGAAATGTAAGCCAAGACTGTAACAGTTGTTACATTTATATAATGTACCAACAAATTATATTATCTAATGACATCAATTATCAGCAGCTCAGTGTGCACCTCACAGCTAGATTGCAAACAGGTATTTATGGTGCAGCTCAAGCTGCTCAAATAAATTAACCGTCTTGAGAATGATCAAGATTTATAGATGTCTTTTGATGGCTGTAATTCAATCTGAATGTAAATATCTAACTGAACTATTTAAATCGTGACTTTGATTTTAATACAGGCTGCTGGTGGCTACTCAGTGTTTTCATTTAACTATCCAGTATTCTGTACAAACAACTACAACTACAGGGCATTTTTATTTTATAGAGATCATTGTGTTGTTTTTTTTGTTTGTTTGTTTTTTTTAAGTGTTTCAATTTTTATTTAAAAAATGCTTCATTCTTATTTTTGGAATGGTAAAATGAGACAAATTCCACAGCAGACTCTGTAATGATGCTAACTGGTCCCAGTGTTGCTTACCTTCTTCACTAGGAATGGAAAGGGGGGTGGGGGTTGAAGAGATGGGGCTGATGCTGGCAGATCATCTGTTTACATATGATTTAGGAGGTACAAGGACAGTTATTTAATATGAGTATCTTGCTAAACAATTAATAGCATTCAAGTGATGTTCTGAGAACTATGCTTTGCCTGGTCTGGTTATGTAAATGTAAAGTCTCAGCTCTATGAGTTTTCTGGCTTATTTGCTTGGCTTCTATGTTAGTTACAGACACACAACTGACTCATTACAAATGCTGGAGAGTCCTGCTTTAATTTTTCTTAGAAAGAAAAAAAGAGGGAAAATCACTTTCCGTTGAAGACGCCCAGCACTACCCGGCATCATCAATCATGTGACCCCACTTCCACCTTAAGGAGGAAGTGGGGTCCATATAGCCTATAGGTATTAGCAGATCTCATAGTTCAAGTTACATGGGCCCCATATGTGGAAACCACATGGGAAAACACAGGTGGGGCCACCATGGAAACCGTTGACAAACCCACTTGGGTCACTTATATGCAGCCAAATTTAACCCATATGGGCCCCACATGGAAATGCTGGCTGGGAATACCCTGCTAAAAAATGCTGTTTTTTTCTTTGGAGATTTGACATATGCAGCAATGCCAACAACATGAACTAGTTTTTACTGCTATGTCATCACTCAAAGGAGAGATGAGATATGATTATAAAAAAATAGTATATGTTTTAATATAAAATAAAAAAAATCCAAAAAAAAAAAAGCGTAATTATAAAGGAGAATTGTTTTCGAAAGGCAAACTCACTTACTAAGAAATAAGTTGGGTAATGAAAAAAAGTATTAATCTTAATACGTTGAGTTACTTAATTACTTCATCTTAATTGATATAACTTAATTTGAAAAGACAAAATTAGGATAAGCTAGGAAAAGAAATAAGTAAATGTAAAAGTATAAAAGTAGAAATAAGAGAGATAATAAAGAGAAATAAGAAATAGAAAATAAAAAAAAAAAAATAAAGAAAATGATAAGGATTAACTCATATTGTCAATGTAAATGAATGATTTTAATAAAATAGCCTTAAAATCCAGAAATAAAACATAAAAGCAAAAATTAATACAGATACTAGAGAACAAAAAAGGAAAGGGAAGGGGAGGGGAAGGTGAGGAAGAAGGGGAAGAAGGAGAGGGGGGGGGGGGGGGAGGGGGGGGGGTATTAAGGATAATATATAAAAGAAAATAGATGAGATAATAATAATGAGTAAAAGAGGAAAAAAAAAGGAAAGAGATATCATCCATAATGCCTCTATCACTCAAATATATACCTCCACAAAACACAAGATAAATTAATCATGGCACCCTTTAACTATGTCTACCTGCCTAACTGTATTGAGTTGCTGCCATGTGATTGGCTGTTTAGCTATTTGTGTCTAAAAGCAATTGAGAGGGTCTACCAAAGTCGCCTCTGTGTGTTTGTATTCTATCAGATTGAAAAGCAACAGAGAACCTGCTTCAGGCAAACAGCAATGAATGTTTATTATGAGAAAGTGGTCATTTCGAAGCTGATCAATATCAGACAGGAATGCAGCAGTAGATACGAAATCACATTTACCCAGTATTTCTCAAGTGTCTGTACATGAGAAACAAAATTACATTTCTGTGCAACTAACAAAGGTGCAGTGCAAATAATAAGATAGGGCTTTTTGTGGTTGTGTGCTTTATTGAAGGTGCTACAGGTGAATAGGGATGTAACGATATGAAAATTTCATATCACGGTTATTGTGACAAAAATGATTACGGTTATCATTTTTATCACAGTGTTATTAAATTACCCCCTAGTATCATTAAAACATCCAAAATGGGTCTAGACGTCTACTTTGTCCTTTTCAAAGGGGGAAAATTCTCCAGAGAACTGTCCATGTGGGTGCCTTTGTTGCCTTCTGCCATGTTTTCATAAATTAAACGTTGCAAACTGGGACTGCTGCTGCTTTTCCAGCCAATGAGCAGCATCACTGGAAGTTTTTCAAAGCTCAGTAATCAGTCACGGTTTTAACAATAATTAAAATTTGACACGGCATTACTAATCGTAGTGAATTTTATTACGGTTAATCATTTTATCAATATTCGTTACATCCCTACAGGTGAACCTTTGAACTGACACTGAATCAGAGAGTTTATTGTACATATTTGTTTTCAGTCATTGAGGCTCTACAATGCTTAACAAAAACTGTTTTAGGCAAGCCCAGTTTGTTTGTATCCCACATTTTATGTACAATTCATGATTTAAAATTCGCAGCGTTGTATAAAGTACCGAAAAGCCATACTTGAGTAAAAGTAAAGGTACCTTACTGGAAAATGACTCATATAAAAGTGAAAGTCGCCTGCTAGAATATTACTTGAGTAAAAGTAAAATAGTAGCTTGTATTTACTGTACTTAAGTATCAAAAGTAAAAAGTACTGTTAATAAAATGCAATCAGAAATTTGAGTTTAACATTTTCTTTATTCCTGTTTAATTTAGTTTTTAAGTTTTAATTTGCAAACAGATGGGGGAGTGGATAGCCCAGTGGTAGCGTTGTGGGCTTGGGCGCGGAGGACCCGGGTTCAATTTCCCAACACGACCCCTGGGTGTACCACTGTGGACCCCTGAGCAAGGTCCCCAACCCCCCACCAACTGCTCCCCGGGCGCTAGTATCAAAAAGCCCACTGCTCTCTGATACTTTACAGTACAGAGATGGGTGTAGAGCCCAAATTTCCCCTTGGGGATCATACAAGTATAACAAAAAAAACAAAAAAAAACACATCCTTACAGACCTGTGTGCATGCCTACCAACATTCATGCCCATGTGCATTTGATATAAAATCATTCTTGGTGCTTGGAGGTGATGCAAACAAACAAAGAACTTGATGGGTTGAACTTTAACATGACTGCAATGCAACAGTCATGGACTTCAACTGTCCATCCAGTCATTACTGAACAATGAAAAACTTTTTGTTCAACCTCAAAAGAAGTTGTTTCTCAAAATGTCCAGGACTCAGTCTCACTCTTCTTGGACTGAAGACCAGACCAGGGATGCTAAACAGCCTTTAGCATGCTGCTGAGGCAGGTAAAGGTGTGTTTAGCTTCAGAGACAGCTGCACAAGGCTGCTACTAGTGGCTACTAGTCCCACTACAACAAAACAAAGATTGTCCATTGGCTATTGCGTTCCTTGTTATTTTGTAACGAGTAACTAAGATGCTCAGGTAAATGTAATGGAGTAAAAGTATTTATTTTTCTCAGAAAATGTAGTGAAGTAAAAGTAATCAGAAATAGAAGTAGTAAAGTAAAGTACAAATATAAGAAAATACTACTTAAGTAAAGTAACAAAGTATTTTTACTTAGTTACTATACAACACTGGAAATTAGTGGATTCATTGTCCAGTAGAACAAAGAAACTCCCATGCAGAACACAGCCACTTTTTTTCCAACTTGCCGTCCTCTAGAGCTAAAAAGAAAGAAAAAAAGAAAAATAAAGAAGCTTTTCTTTGAACTCTGGAGCAAGCGTTTGTTAGCTGATTGCTTTTGTCTCTGAGGAAATCTTCCCACAGGCATTCCGTTTCTTCCTCAGAAGCCCCTTTCAGACTTGCACTGGAAAGCAGTAATATTGCGGACTCTGTCCTTTATAACGCTGCATTCAGACATGCGATCCGCTCTTTTACCTCGGAGATGTTGCGGACATGTACTGGCTGGACCCCATGTCATAAGAGCAGAAATGTTGCGGCGCGTTGTTTTGGCTGAATGCACAAGGAAATGTTCCGGACAGAGTTAAAGGGAAAGTGGGGCTGTGCTGACTTTTCCAAGTACCCCCGCCTGCGGCATGGGGGAGAGGGATATTAGGCGGCGCTGGAAATCGATGGGGGTGATAGTTTTAGGGGAGGGTGGGGGTGGGAGAGAGGGGGGGGGGGGAAAGGTGTGGTGGGGGTGGGGGGGCGCCCCCCCCCCCCGTTTCCCCCCCCCTTGTTCTCCTAAGCGGGGGGGCTCTTGACTTTTCTGCAACATTTCCTGATGTCTGAAAGCAGCCGGGACGCGATAAGTCCGCAACGAAGCGGCATGCCTGAAAAGACGAGTCCATTTAAAGAGCGGATGAACTTTACCGCTCACTTTACCGCTTCCGCAATGCAAGTCTGAAAACGGCTAGTGTGTAGATAGGTTAGGATTCACCTCGAGTTTCTCTTCAACAAAGTGGGTGTCTTGCTACGATGCTGTGTATGCATTTATGTCGCTTTATGATTGGTGCCACCTCATTACATACACCGGTGGTCAGTCAGTCCTGTTAAGGGAGCTAGAGCTTGGACCCAAAAGAGCGTGTAGAGCTGGTCCACTGTTCCACGACCAGGACGAAAACCACACTGCTCCTCCTCAATCCGAGGTTCGACTGTCCGACAGACCCTCCTCTCCAGGACCCCTGAATAGACCTTACCACGGAGGCTGAGTAGTGTGATCCTGGCAGTGAATACATAACTCTAATTTATAGGATAACAATCATAAAAGGTTTATTTCCTGCTGAATTTGCTTTTCCCATGAGCCTTTGGGGTCCCGATTTGTTGAGTTTTGAACATAGCCCCGCCCCCTTTGTTATTCATATATGCCAAAGGCCCTTTTATGCTCTCTTACGCACGTAAATGGCGACGTCCGTTTCATGCGTTGCCATGCTTTCATACTTCCATGTGTCTTCTGCATTTTGATTGTTTTAAAAATCAGTTTGTCTACGAGGCGTAAGTACTGAGTTCATTGTTTATTTCTCTGGTTTGATGTCAGTTTACACCGCTTACACCGTAACATAGATATGAGTGTATTTTTGGACACACTCACACAGCCTCTCCTCAAAAGCTCCAGCCATGTCTACAGATGCGTTTCTCTGTTTGTTTGGCGTCTTCTTGCTCAGGGCTATTTGACATTAGGGCTGTGCAATTGCCTCTAAATTTCAAAATGTAGATTGTCATTGCTCTAGATGCCAATACACGATTAAATTGGCAAGGGGGCAGGGTCTTAAGTTGATCGCTACTAGTCAGCTTGGTTGTGTGAAAAATCTGAATTTGACTGCATGTGTGAGCTGTAACCCCTGTCATGTGGCTTTGTAATAAGTACTATTATACTTATTACATGTATTGTGCATGTATATATTACATGTATTGTATGACTAATAACATGTATAATACTATGTGATTGTATGATACTTATGTATGATTATATTTTAACTTCCATCCAGGCTAGACTGCACCAACAACCTTAAAATCAGCTTTGCTGGATGATGTGTTCATGAACTCGCTTTATGAAAGCCCTTGTGTGAACATTTCAGTAGTTGCACATTAAAGCAACATATATTTGCAATAAGCCTACTCTGTTGAATGACCCCGAAGCAAAAGCAAACGGGCTACATCAGTTAGAATCAAAGAGATGCGCCCTGTCACTGTCACAGGGCTGCTGACAGTGTAGCTGCACTGAGGAGAGAGGAGAGAACAGAAAAAACAGAAAATGTGGATTGTAGGTCTGTTTGTAAACGGGACTTCTCTAACAGTCATGTATTTCCTCCAGAAATATCTCTAAATGCAGAGTAGAGCGCCATTTTCAAAATTGCCTTGATAAACAGTAAATTGCCTGGCAACCATGTTGCCGTGTTGAAACACAGCTGACTCACATTAATGGGTCAATAGCAGACTGGTGCAAAACTCATCAAAGATCCATTTAATTGGAACCAGCTGTGTTCCAGCAGGGCAAATAGGACATTCTTCAGGATAATGTGCCTTGAGGACCAGGGTTGGGAATCACTGAGCTACACAGCTCAACACTGACCCTGCGGTTTCCATCTTCTGCATCGAGTAAAGAACCAACAAGTCCCTCGAAAACGCACCAAATTACATGCGTAACTGACGCAGATGACGGACGAAACTGTGCATCCGTTGTGTAGCCTATCTGTCTTCTGCGTTGAGCAGAAATTGGCCTTAAAGTTGCAACAAGAATTTACTTGGAGTGAAAGTTTAAAAAAAAAAAAATAGTTCAGATCAGAATGTGTGGCTTTTAAGTTGATTTGACAAAAAAAAAAAGAAAAGATTTCATTACCAAACCAAAATAATTAAGTTAGATCAATATGAATAAGTCTTTCATATCAACTACAGCCCAGATACTCTTTTTTAAAGTGTACTTGGATAGCTGACTCCAAGGAAAAAGATGGCAATCAGCTCGTATTTGATGACACTGTGCATGACTTCACATTGCAGGCACATGCATGTTGGTTGAAATGTCCACAACTTATTTTCTTAAGTTAACAGAACTGATCATCATGAGTTTTTAATGAGTTCCCTTGCTTTTTTTTTTTTTTTAAAGCTGAAGTTGTCATTACTTATCTTACTTCCCTGTACTGGACAATGAGTTCTCTTAACAATATTCCTTCTGACAAAAAGCCCAAATCCCTTATTGGAGTGCATGGCGGCAACGCAATGCATTTATGCCAGGCGGCTGGTCTGAGTATTTTAGAAAAAGCTGATCTGCTGGGGTTTTCATAAACAACCATCTCTCAGGTTTTTAGAGAATGGTCTGATAAAGGAAAAATATGATGGATATCTTTGTTGGCACACTTTGGGCACCTTGGTACAAAGTAAGTACGATCTAACACCACAACCTGTCTGAATATTGTTGCTGACCACGTTGATCCCTTTATAACAGTGTACCATCCTCTAATGGCTATTTCCTGCTGGATAATGTACCATGTCACTATGCTCAAATCATACCATACTAGTTCCTTAAACATTTGGATGAGTTTACTGTACTCCAGTGACCTCCACAGTCACCAGTCTGTGGTGGAACAAGAGATTCTCATCATGGAGGTACAGCAAACAAATCTGAAGTAACTGTCTGATGATTTCAGATCAATATGGACCAAAATCTCAGAAATGTTTCCAAATCTGTGCCACAAAAAATGTTAAGGTTTTCTGAAACCAAAGTGTTCCAACCTGGTACCAGCAAGGTTAACATAAGGTAATTTGAGGCTTTACAGGTGAGCAGCAAGATGATGAAAGAAATAACCAGATTGTTTTAGATTATTTTAAGCTTACAATGAAAAAGAAAAAAGAAAAGAACAGTATGTTTGACCTGACCATCAAAAATAAAGTAAAAATCAAATATGATTCCTAGATTCCCAGCAATGTGGGCGATACTGCTTGAAAGATCAGAAGAATTGAAATGATTTGAGAGCTTAGGTAAGCCTCTGAGAAGGACTGCTGAGGTTAGGATTTTTTGTCAAAGGTTTTAAATGGCAAATTAGATCAAACTGAAGAGGACAGGAAAATAACCATGAAAGAGATTCAGCTTTCCCCTGAAAGTTGCCTTTAAAATGATGTTATTCCCTCTGAACTTAAACTAACATCTAACATGATATTTTATCTTCAAATTAATGTATTTTTTCATCAAAGCTCCTGATCTCCTGACTGCAAGACATCCAATTTTTAACAAGCATATTTCTTCTAATTTTTGCCCCATTTTGATCTTCCTTCAAGCATGATTACATCCAAAGAATCAGATAAACCATGAAAACCAAGATGCAAAGTCTGAACTCATACAAAATTAATCGAGTCTTTTTTTCTTTTTACATGAAAACGGGGAAATTCAAAGAATAATAAGAATAATGATGATAACAATAATAATGCATTTTATTATTATTCCATTTATTGACTATACAGTATGGGTATGAATAATTTTGAGGACGACTGTATCAGACTGGGTATCATATATGTATATACGTGTTATATATATATATATATATATATATATATATATATATATATATATATATATATATATATATGTATATACACATATATATACATATATATATATATATGCTCCCCGCTATACATATATGTATATACATATATGTATATACATATATGTATAGCCCCCGTATATGTATAGCGTGGGGAGAAGTATTAAACACATACATTATCTCAGAAAATGCATTTCTAGTAGAGCTTTTGACAAGAAATTTTCACTAGATGTCGGCAACAACCCAAGTAATGCACACACAAAAAATCTGAAGACTTGTGTCCATACATTAAGTTATGTGCAGTGAAATGGGAATAAGTATTGAATATGCTTACTAAAATGTATACTTAGTGCAAAACCCTTTGTTGGTGATTATACCCTCCAAACACCTCCTGTATGGAGAAACCAGTGGAATACATTGCTCTGGTGGGATTTTGGCCCATTCTTCCACACAAACTGCCTTCAAATCTTCAAGGTTTCAGGGGTCATTTCTGTGAACTAAGATCTTCAGTTCTTTCCAAAGATTTTCAATTGGATTCAAGTGGGGTGATTGACTGGGCCATTCTAACAGCTTTATTTTCTTTTCCTTAAACCTGTTGAGTGTTTCCTTGGCTGTGTGCTTGGGATGGTTGTCTTGCTGTAAGATCCACCCTCTTCTCATCATCAGCAGCTGGCAGATGGCAGCAGATTCTGGTCCAGAATGTCTCTACTTTTCTCTGTTCATTCTTTCTTTAATGATATGAAGTCTGCCAATACCACATGCTGAAAAACAGCCCCCCACCATGATGTTTCCACCTCCAAGCTTCACTGTTGCTATGGTGTTTTTGGGTCAAATGCGGTGCCATTTCTCCTCCAAACATGTTGTGTCTTATGACATCTGAAGAGTTCAATTTTGGTCTCATCTGACCAGACTATGTTTTCCCAGAATGTCATGGGTTTGTCCAGATGTTGTGTCGCAAACTTTAAACAAGCATCAAGATGCTTTTTCTTTAGAAATGGAGTCTGGCGTGGTGTGCGTGCATGAAGGCCATGGAAGTTGAGTGCATTACTTCTTGTTTTCCTGTAAACAACTCTACCTGCTGATCCAGGTTCTGAAACTCTCCACAAGTAGTCCTGGGCTGTTGGAGAACCTTTCTTATTATTGTTCTGACTCCTCTGTCTGAAAACTTGTGAGGAGCACCTGGTCGTGGCCGGTTTGATGATGCTGTGTTCTTTCCACTTCCGGATGATGGCCCCAAAGGTGCTCAGTGGAGCTTTCAGAAGTTTAGAAATGCACCTGAAACCAATGCCTTCAGTGTCTTTTGCAATAATAAGGTTGCGTAGGTCTTTAGACAGCTCTTTGCTTTTACCCATCATGGAATGTTTCTTGTCTGACACCTTGGTGATGAGAAACCTTTTTAAAGGTTATACTTAACGTATACAGCTGGTATGGAAAGTATTCAGACCCCTTTAAACTTTTCACTTTTTGTTTCATTGCAGCCATTTGCCAAAATCAAAAAAGTTCATTTTAATTCTCATTAATGTACACTCAGCATCCTATCTTGACAGAAAAAACTAAAAACTTAGAAATGTTTGCAAATTTATTAAAAAAGAAAAACTGAAATATTACATGGTCATAAGTATTCAGATCCTTTGCTCAGTACTGAGTAGAAATACCCTTTTGAGCTACTACAGCTATGAGTCTTCTTGGGAATGATGCAACAAGTGTTTCACACCTGGATTTGGGGATCTTCTGTCATTCTTCCTAATAGGTCATCTCCAGTTCTGTCAGGTTGGATGGTGAATGTTGGTGGACAGCCATTTTCAGGTCTCTCCAGAGATGCTCAGTTGGGTTTAAGTCAGAGCTCTGGCTGGGCCAGTCAAGAATGATCCCAGAGTTGTTCTGAAGCCACTCCTTTGTTATTTTAGCTGTGTGTTTAGGGTCATTGTTTCGCTGGAAGGTGAACCTTCGGCCCAGTCTGAGGTCCTGAGCACTCTGGAAGAGGTTTTCTTCCAGGATCTCACTGTACTTGGCCGCATCCATCTTTCCTTCAACTGCGGCGGTGATTAGCTCAGTTGGTTGAGCAGCCGCCCCATGAACAGAGGCTACAGCTCCTCAGCGCAGTCGGCCCCGGTTCAATTCCCAGTCCAGGTCCCTTTGCTGCATGTCACTCCCCACCCTCTCTGCCCCTTTCCTGTAACTATGTACTGTCATATAAAGGCCACTAGTGCCCAAAAAATCCTTTAAAAAAAAAAAAAATCTTTCCTTCAACTGCAACCAGTCGTCCTGTCCCTGCAGCTGAAAAACAGCCCCATAGCATGATGCTGCCACCACCATGTTTCACTATTGGGATGGTATTAGGCAGGTGATGAGCAGTGCCTGGTTTTCTCCTCTTAGAATTAGACCAGAGAATCTTATTTCTCACAGTCTGGGAGTCCTTCATGTTGTTTTTGGCAAACTCTATGAGGGCTTTCATATCTCTTGCACTGACTCTGCCATAAAGCCCCGACTGGTGGAGGGTTGCAGTGATAGTTGACTGTGGAGCTTTCTCTCATCTCCCTACTGCATCTCTGAAGCTCAGCCACAGTGATCTTTGGCTTCTTCTTTGCCTCTTTCACCAAGGTTCTTCTCCTACGATTGTACAGTTTGGCTGGATGCCCGGGTCTAGGAAGACTTCTGGTCATCCCAAACTTCTTCCATTTAAGGACGATGAAGGCCACGGTGCTCTCAGGAGCCTTAAGTGCTGCAGAAATTTTTTGTAACCTTGTCCAAATCTGTACTTTGCCACGGTTCTGTCTCTGAGCTCCTTGGACAGTTCCTTCGACCCCATGATCCTCATTTGCTCTGACATGCACTGTGAGCTTACAGGTGTGTGCCTTTCCTAATGAAGGAGTAGAACCATCTTAAGGAGGATCAGAAGAAATTGACAGCCTGTGAATTAAATATGAGTGTCACTGCAAAGGATCTGAATACTTATGACCATGCGATATTTCAGTTTTTCTTTTTTAATAAATTTGCAAAAATTTCTATATTTCTAGTTTTTTCTGTAAAGATAGGATGCTGAGTGTACATTAATGAGAATTAAAATGAACTTTTTTGATTTTGGCAAATGGCTGCAATGAAACAAAGAGTAAAAAGTTGAAAGGGGTCTGAATACTTTCCGTACCAACTGTATATATATATATATATATATATATATATATATATATATATATATATATATATATATATATATATATATATGTGTGTGTGTGTGTGTGTGTATATATATATATATATATATATATATATATATATATATGTGTGTGTGTGTGTGTATGTATATATGTATTTTGTTATTTATCCATATCTGTATTCCATATTATTACAGTCTTGCAATTTGTTTTTTTTTTCTTGTACTTAATTTGCTTTTCTAAATTTACATAGTATAATATATTCATATGATTTTATAGATTATTCAGGCTTTGCGGTGTTAGGGGAAACATACAGGTTGAATGCATCAAAGTTAAGAGCATTAAACTTAAAAGAAGATGAAATATTGTTTAAAGTTTTCTAAAGTTTTCTTTTGTTGTGAGTTTTTCAATTGAAGATACACAAGAATGAACAATAAATTGGCAGAAACAGGAGAGGATGTTTGAGACCAAACTGCAAGATGCAGTCTGTAGAAAATGTGACTCACACTCAGAAAAGCCAAATTTACACCATTGTTAGTACCTGAATAGAATAAAACGTTGTGCTTATATAAAGATGTTCTTGTCTTGTTGAACATTCAAAGTACTTTTTACAAGTCACAGGTGTCTGTTCCTCATTTATGTGGTGAAAATTGTTTTCTGTTGTTTGCACAGTAATAAACGCTATTGTAGCAGCCTGGAGATGAATGTTTTTGTTGAAGGACACGTTGACATGTAGACTAAGGAAGCCATGGATCAAAACACCGACCTTCTGATCAGCAGACCACTATTATACCAGCTGAGCCCCAGAAATACAGTAAAACAGCAAAACAAGATCACAGTAGGAAAAACAGAAAGAGTTATGGACTGTGGGTGTTTAGATGAATGTGGAAACAAATTTTGCATTACATATTGAGGAACTAGTTTCTTACCAGCTTACTACCTTTGCCAGTGTATTCTGGTTCATAGAGATATGGTGACAGTTAGTTTGATGAAAAAAGTTTGGAATCGTCTTCAAAATCCGACATATCCTCATGCCTTTCAGACGCGGCTGTATTTTAGACTTTATATTTGTGTGATCAGATTCCTTCATGCACGTAGCAGCAGATGACATCACTCTGCTGCAAAATACAGGAAGTAAAACTTTGTAAAGTTTCTCAGCAGCAACAATCAAAATGCAACGAAATGCAGGTTAGTTTTATTTGTAACATTATTCTATTACGCCTCGGGATCCCCCCGGATGAGCTGGCGGCTGTGGCTGGGGTGAGGGAAGTCTGGGCTTCCCTGCTTAGGCAGCTGCCCCCGCGACCCGATCCCGGATAAGCGGAAGAAGACGGTACGGTACGGTATTATTCTATTAACACAGCATTTACACAGATAGTCTGAAGTTAGAAATGATTTGCCTCCAATGTTCTATGGAGTTGTTTAAAATTGTTATTAATGACAGGCTAGCAGATTCCTATTGACTTGCACTAGCATTAGCATTGGCGACCCACTGGAACTAGAATAACGGGATAAAATATGTTGAAACCATCTTCAGTGAGAAGTAGTATTCTGGCTCACTTGAAAATGAGGCCCTATGTCAAAAATCCTGAACTTCCCCTTTAAGATTATTGACTGAAGAAAACATGAAAGATTCCACTATCATTGATGATTTAAGGTTGATGTCAGATAAAGGAACAAGGGAGATGGAAATGGCAAGTTTCTATTAACGAAATGTACCGGCAGACATGAAAATATTTAGACACACTACTCATTTAATCAGTCAAAAGTATGTTCAGTGATACATAGGTCATTTTTCAGGATGGTAAAGCATCTTTTGCATATTTCTACTGTCCAAAGTGTTCAAACTTTTTCTTAAAGTAAAACAGTAAGTCAATAGCAAAGCCAGTACACAGTCTGGTTCTCAGTCTGACTGAAAGTGTAAAGTAAAAAAAAAAAAAAAAAAAAGGTAAGACAGATCTGTTACCTGCTGGAACCTAACTGATGAAAAACTTTGTGCTTCTTTAAGTGAAATCTATACCTTGAGCATTCAAAGCTGTTAAGCCTATTTGTTATAAGAAAAATAACAGGTTAATGATTAAATAATTTGTTTTCTTTTAAGTACTTTTGTGTTTCATCGTCCCACCTATTTATCTGTTTTTCCCCTCATTGCGGTAAATTGTGCTTGTCTTTATTGTGTTGTGTTTTTTTTTATTTCTCTAAATGCCTAAGGCACTAATTGTGTTTGAGCCTTTTTTAAGGCTCTTTGTGGTAAACTGTGAGGCTGTTTGTTTTTTTTACCATTCCAACACCATACAGCCATCAGTCCTTCAGATAATGATGGAGAGAGTTGGAGTAAAGGGCCATCTGGCTGCACAGATCATCAACTACTGAATCTTGCAGTACAGAGACCCCACATGGCACAGTGCTCGCTCTTCACTCTGTTCACATTACATGATAGATATACGTAACACAGACAGCTGTCACCTCCAAAAGTTCTGTAATGACAGACGCTCATTAAACAAGTGTGTGATAGGAACATCTAGGAGTACAAAGAGATCATTCCAGCCTTTGGTAACTGGTTTGAGCAAAACTTCCTCCACATAAAGGCCAGTAAGTCAAAGGAGATATTGATCAACTTCCTTAGCTTCCTCAGACCACATTATTGAACATCCAGGGAAATGGCATTGATGCTATTGGGGAATACAAGTACTTGGAAGTTCACCTCAATAACACACTGAAGTGGTCAACAAATGCCAACAACTCACACAGAAGGGGGCAAGGTCAGCTCCACCTGCTGAGGAGACTTTGGTGTGTAGGACTGGGGACCTTCTGACACAGGGATGGCTTCTGCAGGTTTCTGCTGAGTTTGAGAGCACTGGAAAGGACAAAAACAGACCGAATGAGCTTGTCAGGAGGACTTACTATGCCCTGGACTGTCTCTATTCTGAAGAGGAAGGACAGCAGAGGACATTATTGGCCAAGCTGACACTGATGCTACACAACATCTCCCACCCTCTACTTGAAGGCATCCATTGGCTCTTTCAGTGGCAGACTTTCCTCCTTGATGTAAGAATGAATGCTTCGAAGATACTTTATTCTATTCGATGTTGAACATTTAGTCATAACAGACACAATCATTTTCACCTACACTGATTTTCAGCCACATTTGTCTGTTTCTACTTTTTCACTGGCAACATATTTTTTTTTAACACTCAGTGTTATTTCAATTGTACTAAACAGTGCATACGTCTGTGACTGTTTACCACTGCAGCATTTTTAATATTACGGATATGTGATTGTAATGTCTTCTTATCTTAGACAATATCCCAGTCTGTTCAACCTGAGGACCTGTTGTTGGAAAAATGTTATGATTATGTTATAATCCATGTCCATGCCCTCAACGTTGCTGTATGAGTCTGCTCTGTGAGTATTAGTTGTTCTTCTATGCATTGAAAGGAGTATGAGCATGAAGGAAGAGGAAAGTTACACTGCTGGGAGATAGCATAAACAATATATAAATGACCTGCAAACATTTCTGGTGTACATTGTTTGTGTTTGAACTTCTTGCAAGTAAATGTGATATTCCACAGTCATTCCTGCTAGAAGGGAGCTTTTGCTGAGGTAATTCTTCCAAATTTTTGTTTTGCTGAAGATAATTCTTCCAACACCTGTTAATCCCTCGGTAAATCTTTTTAGTATTCCTTCCATCAGTTGCTACAAACGCAGGCAAAACAAAGGAACAGCTGAAAATTTTACTGGAAGTTCCTGTTGAGCTCGGGCTTTGGTGTTCAGCAGCACACACAAACAGGTGATGTAGTCGCATTAAAAAAAGAGCTTTACTTGTTGCATCTTGTTTCACACTAACATATCACATATGCTATGCTTTCCCTTTCCTTCCTCCTCTCTCAAGCTTTGCTGTGCATGCTCTCTCATGTGAGTGCATCTCTACTGAACTAGCAGCACTTTCTCAGGTGAAGCTGATTTCACACTGAGTTTCAGCTTGTGCAGAGTACGTGAACTCTGTACAAATTGCTTTGATTTTTTTTGCTTTCGGGACCTGCATGCATTCAAGATCTCCATTAGAGCTCAATCAGGCTGAGCCACAGAGCAGTTTTTACTGTATACCAATCCTTGCTTACAGAAATAGCTACTTTGATATATACAAAAATAGGTTTATCTTCAATGGTAGCATTACTGCCGTTTTCATGCCTTTTGTGAGAGCACCTTTAAGTGTGACTGAATTTGACCCATTTAGTCATTCAAGCTCTTCACATTTGCCTGTGTCTTCCTGAGGAAGGAAAAAAAAACACTTGAGGTTGAAATTGTTTTTAACCTTAATCCATACTGGCTATATGTGGACAAAAATGGAAAACACACGAGTTTCTTCAAGTGGCTTTCATGGTTTAGTGTGAAATTGCTCCCTGTAGAAGACAATGAATTGCAGGGTCCACACAAAATTGCAAAGCTTGTACCTGTCAGATATGCTTCCCTTCATGTGAGTGGAGGCACAATAGATGCTTTGTTAAAAATATTACATTCCAGGACTGTGCATCTTTTCAACACTACTGCCTTGTTTTTAACGGTCCACCTCGTATGACTGTTTACATGCCACCCAAAGGATGTCCATCCTTCATTGCTGTTTTTTTTTAACTGTCATTAACTTTCAAATGTCATTACATCGAAAGTGTGGCCTCTTTTGTGTTTTAGGTGATTTTAATTGACACATCAGATGCACTTGCCTTAGAATTTCTAAATCTGCTTGTTATGTCCAAGACTGTGGCCTGGACATTGAAATGGCAGTTCTTTACAGTGTTCAGGTTGGAGGCCATGGGTTAGATCTTTATGTTAAACTTGGTTTATTTGTGTAGTTTGGGGTTTTATTGTAAAATAAATGGCTTTGTTTTTGCATTCCTCTGTTTCCTTTGTATTATGTTGATGGCCCTTTAACCCCTATAGACATCTGGGTCATAACAATGCTAAATTATATGAATTTTAACCAACACATTTCTCAGCCTACACACAGAACATTAGATGCCAAACTTTAGATGCAGTTTTAGGCATTTCTGATAACTTGTATTTTCTTTCGTTCACAGTTTCATTCATGAAAATGCTTCACAAAAGATTGTAAGGAAGTGCTGGCTTACTCTAGAAGTGGCGGCAAATTTTATCTATCTTTCACAAAGCAGATCTCTTGCCATTTTACCCTTTCTCTGTGATTTTACTGTAGATTATTTCAACAGCAAATTGGGGACAATTGTACTCAGTGTCCCCTTTTCAGCTGAAGAAGATCGGGTCAAATTTAAACCATCGGTGAAAAGATTAAAGGATCAAACAAAGAGGAAATGCAGCAGAACAAAATGAATATTGAAGTAAATAAACCTAACCATCCACTTCCAAATTATCTCTGAACTGATGATTCATATTAAGGTAATAAAATTGCTAAGATTATCATACTTTTTAATCAGATATATGATTTTATTAACTCCAACATTATTTGTGAGAAGTGTCAATCCGGCTATGGGGCAAATCACACTGGACAGATTTGGTAAAAGTTGTAAATGACCTGTAATGTAATTTGGACACAAGAAAAGTCTCAGTATTGGTTTAGACCTGACTGCGGCATTTGATACTGTTGATCATAAAATACTTTCTAAACTGCCTTCAAAGCATGATTGGCATGTTTAGTACTGTTTTTAATTGGTTTCAGTCATATGTTAGCTATAGACAGTTCTTTATAAACATGAATGAATGCTCATCTAGGAGCTATGACCTCAACTGTGGTGTCCCCCAAGCCTCGATTATAGGCCCTGTACAGCATGCTGCCACTGGGTGATGTCATCAGGAGACCCAGCATTAATTTCCATAGTTTGCTAATGATGCGCAGCTTTATATTGCTGTGTCTCCTTGAGACAAAGGGACAGTTGATTCAGTTCATCTTAATCTGAGTGCTTTGGCCCTCAATCCATCTGAAAAAGTGAAGAATCTTTGTGCTTTATTTGACTTAAAAGTAACTAGATTTGTCATAAAACAAAAAATGTCTTTTATCATTTTAAAAAATTGCCAAAGTGCAGCTGTTTCTTTCAAAAATAAACACCAAAATTTTAATTCATGCTTTTATTACCTGCAGAATAGACTATTGTAATGCTCCTCTTTCTGGTCTTCCTAAAATAACTACCCCACCCTTACAGCGGCTGTTGAACTCAGCTGCACATCTGCTTGTTGATTTGAAGGGGAAACAGCTCATTTTTGTTTAACATTATTTTACATCATTGAAAGAAAAATCAAAAAACAAAATTAACTCAGATGAAAGCAGCCGGGGACAGTTAGGGAGTGATCTTCACTTTTAGTTTTGAAACTCACTTTTGACTATTTTCCATTCCCAAATGGAAGATGCAGGTTACCCTGGCGACCTGCTAACTTCTTAGCAACAACAGAGACGACAGAAAGACCTGGAGAGAAAATGTGTGATTCTGACAGGAGAAGTAATCACTATCAGAGTGGCACACAACGGGGGGACTGTGGTGGAGTGTGTGTGTGGTATTTACATGTCAGGAACTGTCTCTGGATGGCTGAAGAAGGTTATCCGTGTTCAAATTCTAAAGGTTGCAAAAGGGCAATATCATGGAACCGCTTTTGTGCAGCTGACTCATTTACCTCTATTTGATGCTGTTGTGATTGCAGGGCAGATTAACTTTCTCAAACGTCAGGAAAAGCTTTTGTCCTTCTGTTTTATTTAATGTCACAGGACAGACATACATTCACAGGACTGTTCACAGCAATACAGCTAGGCAGACACAGAGAAGATGACTGATGGTTTCACACTTATCAAACACTGAGTAGCAATTGTTCAGGAGTCATGTTTCATTTCATATGGAGGATGAAGCATGGCAGAGTTAGCCACGCTGGCCCAAATATTAGATGCAACATTCCTTATGATAAGTAAGATACAAAGATTACTTTATATGAAAAAAAAAAAAAGAAATGTGACTTGTACTTTGTGTGAAATAAGCTGATAAAATGTGACTCGTGATCAGCTGACTGAACTCAGTTTGATCATTTTTAAGTGTGTGCTTGTAACTCATCTGCAAGTTGTTACAATATTTTAGCAGGATTTTTTTCTTTAAGTATTTTTCCAGATGTACAATAAAGCCAACAAACACCTACATTTGTCTGTAGAAGGTGAATAAACACGGATGCTTCTTTATTTACTTATTTTAATCGTATTAAAGATGCCAATGTATTGTGAAGTATTTTCTCTTTTTGTATTAAAAAAAAAGAAAATTCGGTCATGATAAGAAGAAAAACATCACTCTTGTGTTTGTAATGGTGGATTTAGAGCTTACTAACTACAGTATAGTTCACCGAGGCCACTGTCCTGTAGGTTTTAGATGTTGCTTCTACAAGTGACTTGAATTAATGGGTAACTGAGCAAAATCTGATAAGATGTGAGATCCATCTAATTTGAATCAGGCGTGCAGCAGCAAGGACACATCTAAAACCTGCAGGTCAGTGGCTCCTCAAGGAGTGAAGTTGGTGATCTCTACAGCCTGTCCCAATACCCACACTAACTATGGCAGGGTTACTTAATTCAAAGTCCTACACAGGCCGCAATCCAGCAGGTTTCCTATCTCTCCCTGCTCCAACACACCTGACTCAGATTAAATAGATCCAATATAGCCAATCAAGCTCTGCACAAAAACTCATTAACTTGTGTTGTACAGTAGCATGGAGACTTGGAAGACCTGTTGGATTGCGGCCCTCGTAGTAACCGTTCCCTATGGCCCTGTATGAAGTGTGCGCTTGGTAGAAGTGCATATTAATGGTTCAAGTGTGCAGGCTGCAAGTGTGAGAAAACAGCAGAATTGTGACAGTAACGGTTACGCCATCAGCTCGCACCACAACGTCATTTAGCTGTAAACTTGAATGGAGATATTTCTGTGCCTGGTGAAAAGATGGTAATTTCCACACCTAAATTGAACAAAGCTAAATGTAATTTCATCTATGTGTAAAATATGTTTTTTTTTTTAGAAAAATCCACACGTTATTAATGAATGAGTGAATCACTAAACTAATTTATGTAAGGTTGTTGTATGATTTTAGCTGCAGAGGGACTGTGGGTTTTTCTAGAAACTAAATGTTTACGTAGTGATTAAATTGGCTGCTTTATTACTGTAATTGTTTGCACAGAATGTCCATAAAGACATGTAGGCAAATTGGTCGCCCTTGTAAAAGGGATAGCATGTTTCAGTGGGGCTTACCTGTTTAAATAAAAGTTGTATAAAATACATCTACTTTAACTGTAAAATAATAACTTTCAGGTATTTAAAGCATATTACCAATGACAGGACAAACTTTAACTAACATTTCACATATACAGCATAGTCAGAGATTAAATATTTACATATGAAAAGACTTTTTTTTGCCACAGGCTCAGGAGCTCAATGAACAAACGTCACCATTTTCCGCCTTTATAGTTCCACACAGCAATGAATTATGGGTAATATGCTGACTTCGCTGAAGTGTGGATTGAGGATGCAAAGGGGGCGGGGCAAACATTCTCTCTGGAGAACTGGGACATACAAGCACTTGAACCCTTCAATAGGAACATGCATTTTAGGGACGCAAGGGTGGAAGTGCGGGTATTGGCCCATGACCTCCATCATCACAGCTGATGTGAAACAGTAATGATATAACTCTGTACTGGAAAACAAACTAACTTAAACACTAAACTACATTGTTCTCTGAGGCCATCTGTTGTGGCCAGTTTGTGCTGGAGTGATGGCACAGTGTGGAAGATGCAGATCAAACTGTGAATATGATTAAGTCACATGTCTGAATTGGCAAAGATTAAAGCAGACCTGTGATGACCTTTTCCACTCATTTCACCTCAGATCCAGTGGGATATGTTGGAGCAACAACTTAATCTATAATCTCAAGGTGAACAGTACAACAAACTACCACAACAAAGATAATAGTTGGACATTTGTGCTAATTACCAGCAGATATAACATTGGAGATTATGTCATCTTCCAGTTCTAATCCATACATAGTATATTTTCTTCTGTGCACTCCCAGGTACAGATGTGGGAAGTGTGGTAAAATGCCATTTGAGGCATAGCATAAAAACATCCTGCTGTAATCACTTAGTAAGATAATGATGCTTACACTTGGTTTGTGTGAAGTGTGTGGGTGTTGGTAAATGTGAGAACTTCCATGTTTCTGAGCAGTTGTACGAGCAACAACTAGATATTTTCAATTGCCAAGTGAATAAGTGTATCAACAAAAGTAGGTCCACCGTTCGCTCCCTCCACTGCCCAAATCATATCTCACCATGAAATGAGAAGTTAATGTGGGTTGTGGGGAGAGAGGTTAGCTGAGGTTGCCAGTGCCTGGCAGTTTTCAGACCCCTTCCTGGCTGCTGTCAGCTACTGGCTGGCTCTGCTCTGTCCAGGTGTATGCTGGTGCCTGTGTTCATTCAGCAGGACACAGTCCTGGCAGCTAATGGCTTGCACCTGTTCATTCGCCACTGGAGGGTGACCACTGTCTATGTGGACACAACTTTGTGAATGTGCAGCTGTCTATATCTGGAAATTTGTCTGAATGCTACTGGCTGGTGTCGTCCTGTCCAGCTGGCTTCTTCTCTCTCATCAGCTATTCCTTATTGTTCTGCCTGGGATACAAAAGGTGGCTGAGCGTAACAAGGGCAAACTATCTGTCTGACTGTCTGTTAACAATTGTTAACAGACAGCCTATCAGTGATTGAATTATATTGGGCTCATGAATTAACACACCATTTTTCTTTGTCATTTTCATAATTACTGTACAGAAAAATGCAAATAAGCTCAGTCTCCTTCCCAAAATATCAAACTTTTCTACGACAGAATAAATCACAAATTGATGTCCTTGTGTATCATAACCACTCTGGGTGGTGCTTCCTCCACTCTTCTTCCTCTCAGAGCCAGTGAGAGAACATTCTGGATGGAGTGCGAAACTCTCAACAGGAGCTCCTTCAGTCCAGCTCTGTACTCCCTTCGGATCAGGCAGTACAGCACTGGGTTGAGACAGCTGTTAGCATGAGCGAGACACACAGTCAGGGGAAAAGCATAGGCCTGGGCGTTGTAGAAGGCTTTACTGAAGGGCACTAAGTCAAATTTAATCAGCACCCCCCACAAGGTGAGAGCCTGGTTGGGCAGCCAGCAGATGAAAAATGACAGAACCACGATGGTGACAGAACGAGTGACTTTGGAACGACGGCGGTGGCGTCCTCTTTCGTACTCAGATTTCTCCATGCCGCTATCGCTGCCAACCACACTGCCTACAATGCGGCGGCTCAGGATGAACCTCAGCAGGAGGAGGTAGCACACAGAGATGACAATCAGGGGAACTATAAATCCCAGCAGGACCTTCTGTGTTTGGTAGAGTCCAAGCAGAACTTGAGGATCCAAGTGACCCGAGTCAGAATCAGAGAACCGAACTAAGCACAGCTCATCATCTGCAGACACCTGTGAACACAACAACTGAGTAAGGACACTCACCCGAGTTAAAGAAAAAACAGGACTGATTGTTCAGACAGAATTGAACAAACCTGGACTGTGGTGGAGTAGAATGCATGAGGAAGTGTGGCCACCAGTGACACCACCCAAATGGCTGAACTGGCCCACTTGGCTCGAGCTGTGGCAGTCCTCGGGCTGTTCATTCTCAAGGAGGTGATGAGGGAGCGGTAACGGGTAACACTCATGGCAGTGAGGAAGAAAACACTGGCATACATGTTCATGGTGGTGACTGAACTCACAATCTTGCACATGACCCTGCCAAAGGGCCATCGGAAGTCTAGCACCGTGTCCACAGCCCAGAAGGGCAAGGTGAGGACAAACTGGAGGTCTGTGATCGCCAGGCTCATCACAAAGCAGTCGATGGATGAGTGGTGGTGGCCACGTCGGCGGGAGTGGAGCAGAAAGAGAGCAAGGAGGTTACCCACAAGCCCCAGCACACAAACCACCAGGTAGACCAGTGCAATGAGAACTCGCACCTGTCAATCACACATACACATACATTTCAGGGTTTTTTTTTAAAGTTTTTTTTTTATGTTTTCTGTGAATTGATTCAAAAGTGGACACAAAATCATGAAAAGGAAGAATAAGAACATCTGGCATTTTTTGTTTGTTTTACTACAACGAATGTTAGCAATATGCACAAACACTGTCTTGCATAATCAACTTTTTTTTAATTTATTTTTTTATTTTTTATCCAGCTGGATTTGTAAATGAAGTTGAACATACTGGAAGATTGGCGCTGTCTCCGTGCAAATCCATGGACGACTCTTTAGAGAGGATGTGAAGCCAGCAGTTTAGAGAGAGGTTAAAAGCTGGGAGGTTGGACGCTGCTCCTGTCGGGCTGACCAGCTCTGATATTTCATCCTCCTCTCCTCCGCATGCATTCAGCGCGCTCTGAGGTCCGAAGGAGCTGCTGTTGCTCTGCATGATTGCGCAGAGGCAACCCGACTTACTTTTTAAGCTAAGTTTTCCCTCTTCTGACGAGGTTAACTTCCAAACTGAGGGTGCGCAGGTGCAATTTTAAAAATCCCCATCTTTCACGTCCAGCCTTTGTTATTCAGAAACTCAGGGCTGGGTGATGCGTCCTCGCTCGCGCGCTCTTACCGTTCCAAACGGGCAAATTGGAGTTAGTATATTAAAAGAGCGGATTGATACGCACCAGCCTATTTCGGTGTGTAGAGTCGTTAGTCTGACATGATGCAGCTAGCTCTTCATCCTGTGAGTGTGAATATATCCTCGGACTTCGGGGGCTTTTTATACTACTCGCTGGCTCTCATTCCACCGCTTGACGGCGCACTGTGGGCGCGCGCAGTTCACCCGCATAATTATATAGATCCCCTGACAGTCTGATTTTCTGCTAGCTACATTAAAAGTCCAGCAGATAAGATGGTCTTGAATTACCATGGAAACCACTGGCTATGCTGTTTTTGTTGTTGTTGTTTTGCATTTTCCCTGTTTTTTCTTTTCTTTTTTTTTTTTTTTTTGCTGTTTTTTATTTTATGTAAGCAGTTAATCCGTTTCATGTTCTACCCCAATACCAGCTTTATGCGAATCTCACTTTCCTGCATGTTTCCATTCTCAAATAAGCTCGTTCATCTCAGATGAGACTGATCAGAGGACAGATGGAGATTTTGTCTGGGAGCAAACAATGAAAGCTATCTGAGTGTTTGAGTTAATACTTTGTGGCTTATTTACGGTATCTATTTTCTTTTGTTAAAAAAAGGCTTTTTCAGTTAGCAAGTTTCATAATAAAAAAAGAGGGGGGACAAACGTCTGGAAAAATTAGGTCAATACAACCTCCACACAATAAGATATACAGTATTACTGTCTCATTGTTTATTTATTTAAACTGAGTTAAAATACAGAGGTTGTATGTTAAAATGCATCCCATGATGCACCCTGTGGTGAAGATTGTTTCACAATGAAGTGAAGCAACCTTGAAGAAATCATTGTGTCTGTATTCTCCCACACTGGAGGAAATCTCACCCACTCTTCTTCATATTAGTTCTCTTCATTGTGAGGCATTTATACATCACTCTTTATCAGTTAGGTTGAGATCTGGACGTCCAATCTGTTTTTGATTGGACTTTGATTGACCACTATGTTATTGCATAACTCGGGCACTGCAAGGTAATTTGCCTATAACAATCCTAAATCCTCATCCCTCTTCCATTGTGCTTGACAGGTTGGTTTAGATGCATTCAAGCTGCAGTGACATGTTCTTTTAAGAGAGAAGTTTTCTCCTGAGGATTCTTCCAAACAAGACATATTTGTTCAATCTTTTTCTAATTGCACTGTCATGAATATCTCCATTTAACATGTCAGTGAAAGCCTGTAGAGGTTCGGGTATAGCTCTTGGGTGTTTTGTGATTTCTCTAAACACTGGACAACTTGACCTTGGGGTGAATTTGTGAATTTGAATTTCACTCCTTGGAAGATTGGCAGCTGTCTCAAGTGTCTCAAGTGTTTTCTGTGAACAGTGATGCAGAATAATGGACTAAACTATTTTAAATTGCCCTGTAACCTTTCTTAGATTGATGGGCAGCATGTCCTTCTTTCTTGGTATCGTGCCAACACACACCTGAATTGTCCAGATTGTCCAAACTGTGCAGACCAGCAAACTACCATAAATGTCCGCTTTAAGTGGCTCATATTTAATGTTGATCCATTAATCAGGTCAGTTTGATTTAAAACCCTTGAATTGTTATGGAAGCAGAAAAAGAATATTTCATTTTTTACACACTGCTTTTGAATTTCATCCTATTAGCTCAACAAATAGGCTATGTGTTGCCATCTCTCTGTAGGCTATTTATCTTTTTGGAGACCTGGTAACAACCCAGATAGATTCATTTTTATTGTCCTTATATGGAAAATCTTTGTTATGATCAACAGTGTGTGTGCATCAGAGAGAAATGTTGCAAGTTTAAACATCGGAGGGTTGCTTACATAATATCCAACCATAATTTACAAGGAGCTCATAAGTCTGTCACCTGCATTTCAGAATCTGTCCAACATTTTAACTGGTTTGTATCATTTTGATAAATATTTGACCTTCTCTCGCTTCCTCTGTCTTTCTTTAAAATATTCATTTAATATTAAGGCATCTTCTCTTAAAATCCTGCAATAAATTGGACCACGTTCATGTTATGTGGCTGTTTTTTTTAAATGCAGCTGCAGATTCAAGTTAAAGTAACATAAAGTTGCTATCTTTGATGTTTGCTGCACATATCAAGACTGATAGAAATGGTTGGAGTCCTGCCGCGTCTTTCTGTGTGAAGCAGTACATTTACATTCTGCTGAAGCTCTTCAAGATGCTTAAAGCTATTACATTTAATTTTCAGAGTTTGACTTTTCAGGTAAGGGATGGGGAGAAGCATTACACTGACTGCATCTGTTCTGGTTACATTACAAGTCTAAATAAGAGAAAATTAAGGCAAGGTTTGTTTTTGTCTGTATGTTTGAGACAACAAAAGTTTCTCTGGGAACAGAACACATATTACAGTCTGAATAAATATTCACAAGTGAGGAGAAATAATCATATATGAGACAGTGTGATGAGTGAGGATGATGCTTTGGGATGAACTGCATTCTTTGTAATGATAGTGCTGGCTGTTAAAATTATTCCAAATGAGACAACTA
Source organism: Atherinomorus stipes (assembly GCA_023101725.1). NCBI lineage: Eukaryota > Metazoa > Chordata > Actinopteri > Atheriniformes > Atherinidae > Atherinomorus > Atherinomorus stipes. The sequence continues at coordinate 617,388 of JALJCO010014045.1, forward strand.
TCAGCTCTGTGCCATTGTTAAGCCAGAGATAGATCACGTAGGACCATCACAATCTTCCTTTGAAAAGGGGGACAAATAATGCCACTGATGCAGTCAAAATGTGTAATTATGTAACATTGCCGGATGGAAAACAAGAATAATTCAGATGTGGTAACTACTCATAACCATCGTAGCGCAGGCTGTCTGATACACCCTAATGTCCTGATACGAAGGGGATAATTTACACAAGCACACACATAGAGCTGAATGGAAAAATGGCTCATTTTTGCGATATGTCTCATGATACCAAAGCATCTTTGCTAGTTATCAGTTTTTAAATGAACTAGCTTTAAGGCAGCAATATTAGCAAGTGCTCTATTTGTTATTTTGATGTCCTGCTTAATCAGGTTCTGCAGTTACTTTGTTCAAATGTTAGTACCACAGCAAAAATAAAAAAGCTTTAAAAAATTGATAAGAAGAACGATATCTTACCCCCATGATTTCTTTTTAGGGCTGAAGTAGCAGCAGCTCAAACACATTGTGATCAATATTCTGCCTCAATGTATACCTACATCAAGGCTATCAGTACATAATAACACACTGCTTACATCAATCGCTAAACTCAAAGCCAGGGGAGGTTATGTAGATGTGTTTTTGGTTCAGATTTTAGAAATTATTCTTTCTCTAAGCTGCTTAGTGCATCTTTTCATTTCTAACACCTAAGCAGCTGCACTCAGAAAGCAGTTTGAACAGTCATGATTTCTGAAAAACTGAGGCAAAAAAGCCTTGTTTTCTTTCCAGTGCAACCATATGTACATATAAATCTGTCTAAATCAGTTATTCTTGTGAATCCAAAGCTTACTTGAGCCAGCATGACTGATTTTAAAATCAAATATAAGAAGGAACGTTTCAAAATCAGCTGTTTAAAACATTTTTACTGCATAAAATGTGTCATTCAGAGTGTTAATCCCTCAGATTTCTAAAAATCTGTTCAAGGAGCTATCCATGGTATATTCAGCAAACAGTTTATTTGTATTCCAGGAAAATACAAAGCACATACAGCATGGAAAAAAAAATATCTTTTGGGACTGAGCTGAAGATCAACTACTGTAGGTTCAGTTCAACAAGGAGAGGTGACGTGTAAGAACAGACTTATTTTAAATGTTGTACTCAGTGCTGAGACTGATGGATCCTCACGGTGGGGCAGTAACACGAACAAAGGAAAGGGATTAGATAAGACCTCCTCAGAATAAGCTCAGCTGTTGGATGAACAGAGTTAGGAGGTGATGAGACTCTCCGGACATTGTGTCACAATGGAGATGGAAAAGCGGAGGGTTGCAGGAGGACAGCTTGAGGAGGGACAAATATGGCATTTAAAGAACAATAAATCAGCTGATTGGCTTAAACAAACGCAGGTAGGAAGATCTGTTACCAGAGGAGTAGCATCAAAACTGAGAACGAAGTGGGTTTAACAGGTGATGAAAAGAAGAGTAGAAAGGCATATATCCTGGGATGAGAGCAGATCACACATCTTCCTTAATGAACTTTAGACAGCTTTTATCCAATCCAAAATCTAATCATCTTTCCCTCACTGTGTGGCGTACCCCTGCTAAAAGAGCTGCTGAATGACTCGTGTGGTCACACCGCTGCTCTGTAAGCAGAACAGTTGCTTTTCTAACATTAACTGCAGCATTTTTAAAACGTTTTGGCATCTTTCAGTCAGTCTGCCTGCGAGGCGACTGGCTCAACACACACATGTGCATGCAAACTCAGTTCCACAACAACATGACAGCAGAATATGATGACAATACTTGGTGCTTATCCAGTAATGCTGTTGCATGTAGAGCCAGAAACACCAATGTGTGGATGCTTCTTCGCTGCTTTGATCATAGCCCATCTGTAACTGTCTTCAGACTTTGAGCAGAAAGCACTAAGTAAATTGGGGCTGCAGGGAATTGCTGTCTTGTTTTATTTTGTCCTTGTCTGCCTCAATATTGCAGTGGTAGATGTTAAAACCTTGTTCTTAAGAAAAACTATTGATTGCACACAATAGACATTATCAAGGAGTTTGAATTCAGCGAGAGACAAACTATTAGCTCATGTTTCTTAAAAAATCCACTTTGCAAAGCCTTGATGTTTCTATGAGCCAGAATGAGCTCCCTTATGTTTTAATCATTTTAGAAATATGATTAAAATAAAGCCTGTTGTATCCTCAGTAGAGAAGGAAACGGTTGTCTTTGCTTTTATTTAATCCATCTTGATTACCAGAATTACTGTAGGTTTGGGCATGTCTAAACAGTCCACTGCTGACCCGCCTACATGTGATACAGAATGCTGTCGCCAGACTGTTGAAAAAGACATCCAATAGGTTTAATATCACACTGCTTATTACTTCTTTTTGTTGGCTCAGAGTCTGGAGTAAAATCCTGATATTAGTGTTCAGTTTTCCATTGTCAGCCTCTTCAATATGTGAAGGACTCTGAGGTCCTCTGATCAGAAACTGCTGGCTTTCACTCAGTCTCATCTCAGAAGTAAAGGAGCCTGATTCTGAGATCTCTACTGTTGGACTTCAGCTCTGTGGACATTGTAGATATCTTAAAAGGCAGCTTTGATGGTGGGTCTGGTTGTTTTTCATATTTATTGTCTTCCTTTGCTTTTTAATTTCTATTTTGAACCATTTTGTCATTGTGTTGCTATGAAGCACTTGTCTTGGTTGATCTAACAACCACTGGGGCTCATCATCTTTGTTGTATTTAGATTTTCCAGTGAGAAATAATCCTGCCGTCTTTCCTTTTTGAACATAACTGATGGGGGAACAAATTCAGATAGCTTCAACTTGAGAAAAATCTTTAATTCTATTTTCCTCAACATTTCACTTCAATGCTATAAAACCACTTTTAATCATTCTTTCCATTTTTAACAATATACATTTTGGTAAATAATAAAATACTAATATCTTACAGATTATACATGTTAAAATACAACATTTGAAATGCAAGTAATACATGATCCACCAGTTCTCTGAGACTTTTTCCCCAAAGCAAAATGAAAAGTGACAGAATATCTGAGTGGATGACCTCCTCACTGACCAAACTGGAGAAAGGGAATTTTGGTTTGAAGCAGCATCTTCTAGTTAGAAGTTTATGTGTTGGAGCATCACTGAGTCATAACAGTGAAAAGCAAATGCTGTGAAGCAATCTAAGAGCTTGCTTGGATGATGCATTTGCAAGCCAGTCAACACTCCTTTTCTATATCTTTTTCCTCCAGTGACTCCAGTAATCATCTTCGTGCCTGTGATCCTGACGGTGAGAGGGAGGGAAGCTGAACTGTGGGGAGTTCTGTCCGTGCCCACAGCTTCTCCATTAGGCTCCGTAGGGCTTCAAAGCTCCTGGAGATGCAGGGAATGGGAAGATTGGGAGGAGGGAGGCCCTTTACTTCATCCATCGACTGCAGGGAGCGAGACGGCACTGAAAGGCAGAGACGTGGCAGAAATGAGTGAGTGTGTGTTTGAGAGTGTGTGTGTGCGCGGTGAAATGAAAGAGCGTGTCTACAAACCTTTGGTCTCTGTGTACTCTGCCTGGCTCTGTTGGTTGTAAGAGCTGGGTTGAAGATTTGAGGAAATGATCAGAGAGAAGGAAAGCAGCAAAACCTGGACGCAGAGGCAGGCGGCAGAACAGAATAAAGCCAAGCGTAGAAACACAAATGAGAAGGAAATGAATAAACACACACGGACAAAATGAAAAGGACTCATCACAGATGACCTATATAACATCTAGCTGAATAGATAAGCTCAGGTGCTACACAAACATCGACTTGTTTCAAATCTTAAAGGTTAAAAATAGAAGCAGGCTTTGTAGTAGGAACCCAGGCAGTGTTTTAATGATGCATTTGGAACCATAAGTCTATCAAAAATCATCTGCACCTGTATTTGTTGTGAGAAATGAAGGAGTATATGTCTAAATTATTTTCAGAGGTGCAAATTCTCACCAAAATACAAGTTCCTCTGTTTGTTGTTTTGCTGGAGCTATTTGGAAGGAGAGCCTGTAGTTGACTGAGCTGCTCCAGCAGAGCACTGCAACACAGAGACAGACAAAAAGATAAAAGACAGCACATGAGGGCCCACAGATGAAATAAAGGCATCTTATTTTCTTTTAGCATTTGTGATCTTTGGCACCTGAAGCAAAAAGAAAAAGGAGCAGTGCACTACAGGGAAAGAGAATATGTTGAACTTTTGTCCTCTTTTGCAGCATAAAAGTCACATAAGTCAGACAAAACAACGTTTCCTATTTAAATTTGTATTCTGATAATTTCACACTAACATAGAGCCTGAGGCCATACGGGTGGCTTCTAACAAAAGGCTGACTGACGTGATACAACTTGTTGCAAGGTGACAAAAGAAATAAGCAGAGATTGCTTCAAATAGATATGAAAAACTTGTCTTACTCCAAGCTGTATAGGCCCAAAGCCTACTACCAGTTAAGCATATCAGGTGATGTTCATCTCTGTAATGAGAAGGGGTGTGGTCTAATGACATCAACACCCTATATCAGGTTTATTAGGCAAACAGAATTATTAGGCAACTTCCTTTCCTTTGGCAAAATGGGTCAGAAGAGGGACTTGACAGGCTCCGAAAAGTCAAAAATAGTGAGAAATCTTGCAGAGGGATGCAGCACTCTTAAAATTGCCAAGCTTTGAAGGTGATCATCGAAAATCAAGGTTTCATTCAAAATAGTCTGTAAAAAATAAGGAAATTAATAACTGTAAGACCAGGATAAAAGGGGAAAAAAGGGAGAAAAAAAAAAAATTAAAAAAAAAAAAAATGGATATTAGAATAACATGTACTTTTAAAGGAGGAAGAGTAAGGGGGGGAGTTCAGCCGGATGGAGGTGGGTCCGAGGTTTTAGATGTCTCCCGTAAAAAAATAAATAGAAATTAACCATTTTTGTAAGTTGAGATATTGGCCTTTATCACCGGAAAAAACATCCGAAAAAAACTCAAAACCTGAGGTCACCTTAATTTTCCCTAAGAATGGAATTCTGGAAAAACATGACACCTCCTGATGTAACAGGACTATATCTGTTGTAACATCTGCAACTAAAGTCCAGTTTAACTTCAGAGATAAATCCATTGGCAGCTGGTCTGAAATATGTGTGAATCAACACTGATGATTGTAGCTTGAAATATTCATCATTCACATCTCAAGAATCTTAGCTTTCCAGCTGTCAAGGTTTAGAGGATTTTCAGTGTATTTGCTCATATTTCTTTGTTCCTGCTGTAATGTTTTTTCCATTTTTTTTCCATTCCTCCAGGCAGAGCAGTGGCCCAGTGGTGTGGCAGCACACCTGCACTCAACCATTATCATCATCATCATTAGTATTCAGTATTTAAGGACCAGCGTTACATTCATTTGGTTGCCAGCTTCTCTTGTTCTCCTGGAGGTCTGACTGCCCAGAATCACTACCTGCCTTAGCCTTTTTGGATTTCCCTGAGGACGTTACGTTTGCTTCTTTTGTCTGAGCAATAACATTAGTATTTTGATCCCATCAAGATCTTATCAAGTGCTCTTCCTGGGTCAGCATTATTTAGGGTCTCAGTTCAATCAAAAACATGACACCAACAGTGCAGAACATCTGTACTGTACATGGAAGGGAGACTGAGTGTGTGTGTGAGAGAAAGTGTAACTGTTTGTCTAATTCCTTTCAATATGCAGACGTTGGTACGTAAAATACTTTGTGGTAAATCTGCATAAAAAGTGCATCATAAATAGAATTTGATTTGATTTAGTGTCAAATAAAACCTCTCAAAATACTTTGCATTTCTGGCTGAGAAAATCTTCTGCAAGCATCAACCTTTTAGTTGACATTTGCTGTGATGATGGAAAATTGAGCAACACTTTATCAAACACAAAATGAAGACATGAATTAATTCCAGCTTCTGTTTTATGGTAATTTGTATATTTCTCTTTTTTTCTGTTTTGATTTATGGATGAAACATTAATTCTGCGCTGTTGCTCAAACAAAAGATGCTTTGTAAAGAGGTCAGCTAAATTTAGGGAATATTTGTTTGTCTTCCCAGGCATTGGAAGTATTAAGGAAATCAATCACCTTAAGGTAAAAATAATTAGTTGTAGCCTTTGTTAAGGAGATTACTCACTTGTTGGTCTCCTCCAACTGTTGGATCTTCCTCTGCAGCTCGAGGTTATGAGCACTACATGCAGACATCCTACAGAAAGAGACAGGCGGATGAAAGACAGTGGCAATATACAGTAGATGTAGTAAAACAACAAGGAAATTAAGCATCATCACTGCTTCACCTCAACCAATGCTGATTGTTACCACCCAGTCCATTCTGAACAGGGACCCTACCTGTCCCCCCTTCACTGTGTTCTTCTCCAGTCCCTCATTTGTTTCCCTGAATCACCTCCATTATCACCCTTGATTGATAATAACAACCAAGATGTTCCACCTGCAGCTGATAACAATCTAATGCTGACTGTGCTCAACAGGAGAGACAATCTCAGCCCATCATGAAACTTTTGTCATTAAGAAGCAACAGAGCTCAGGACTGAATAGGATGGTAGTGGTACCCAGTCAAAATTTCCAAAAAGCATGACCACAAACATGCACACACGTAGGTTTGTAAGATCATTTCAAAGTTTTCCTGAGAACACAATTAATTACCAGATTAGATTGGTAACAAAGGCTGAAATGCACAAGCTGTTCTCAGATTTAAAAATATGGAGATGAACATTAGCACATCATTCTCCCAGCCTGCTTTTACTCGGATGAATCATAAACAGCAGGGTTTTTTTTTTAAGTCCAGTGGTGTAAGATTTACGTGTCCTACAAACGATCTTGGGGGTGGGGGGTGATAAACAATGAAACCTAGTGGGAAATGACAGAACAAAGGGATTTGGCGACACTGCTGCACTGAAGTGCACGCTCTACCACACTGAATTGTTTGTGGAGGTGTGATGGGGTGAAAGAGCCAACATGTGGGCGGCAGGCAGGATTGGTGACAAATTTGCTGGCTGGTTGTTGTAATGATGCTCATGCTGCACAGCCTGGAGATAGAGAGGGTGGAGGAAGACTCAGATGAGCTTCATCTTGGCAGAAACCACCTGTGCCTCTGGTGCATCATGCTGCATCATCTTTAGGTATCACTTGAGCCCTCCTGCTGCAGCCAGACCAAGCGGCTTACCTGCTTTGTAGTGCTGCTGGCTATCACAGTATAGTGATATAGTACCCAGATGGGTGGTTTTCGTATACAGTACACTGTGGGGTAACTGTCAGACTAACAGCATGCTGGGTCAAGATGTGGTGAATATCTAATCCAAAAGCTACACAATTGGTCACATCAGGATTTTCAAAGTTTGGCCTGATGGTCAGTGGGGGCTTTCAGTGACATTAAATGTGGCCATTGTTTATGGTTTATGTGGTGCTGCATATTAATTAGTTCATATCATTCTATGGCATGGTCAAGATCAAACCTGGCATGCGTCTCATGCTTTTTCCACTCGATTGATGTTGTCAGAGGTAATAGACATGGTATGTCCCAGTAATACAGGTGCTCCTGAGAATTTTTACAACAATGGAAACAAATGTTCCGGGAATCCAATTTAAATGTGATCCATAGAGTTGCAGGAACTATTGCTAAAACCTCGAATTTAGTGGAGGGCTCTGCAGCTTGATGCATTACTGAGATGAAAGCGCCTCTACAGGCAGGGGCTCTTCAAACTATTTCAACAAATCTACCAGTTCTCAGCGATGTAGTATGTTGGGTTGTTTGTACAAAGCCTTTTTCTCAGGCATATGCTAGTTCCCTATACTGGCACCAATTGCATGAGGAAGAAGCACTGCTTTTTAAATAGTTGGTAGCCAAAGGAAAAAGAAAACACTTCAACAAAGTAAGCTACCGGTACGCATGGTTTCTGTTCAAATGCCCCCAGGTGCTAAGGAGGGTTTTAACCTAGATGGATGTGAAAGCCTTCAACATCCTTCTCTTAACCATTATATCATCTGGAGTTTTAATTGTTAAAGACATTAACATTGCTTTTCCATAAAATGATACACATCTTGTTTAGCTTTCTGGCAATTTCTAACAGCTGTCTTCAGGAATGGCTTTCCAGGCAACTCCAATGAGATTCTACAGTTGTTGTTTGGACGTTGGCTGCATTTCGATCCTACATTGTTGTTTTAGAGGATTTTGGACTGTTTGTCTACTGTGTTCCTCTGTTCAGGTATGTTCTTATGATACCTGCAATTTGGGAACTCATTAATAGGAAAAAAATAGCTCAATCAATGAAAATCTGTTCTTTTCTGGCCCTCCTGGATCACCTAAAGGTCAGGATGTATCACAGCCTCTGTGTCAGGATTTTGCTGGGTTTTTTTTTTTTTTTTTTTTTTTTTTTTTTTGGTCTTTTTTCTTTTACTCTCAGGACATCACTTTAAGATATTGTTAATCTGCTGTAGAAGGTTATTTGTTGTTGGGTTTTTTTCTGGTTCTTTTTTTTTTTTTGCTGCCTTTATCTTTTCCTCCTTGTCCAGTTTCCACTAAGTATTTCATATGTGTAAAGACATGCCACGTTTTCATCTAATAGCTCTTTCAAAATTACTTTGCTGGTACAGAAATGCTATTTTATGCCAATCAAACATGATCTTTGGCACTTTTAGTAGCTTCAACTAAATAGGAAATAGGAATAGGAAAAAAAATATGTGCCCTTGTGACAGGCTGTTAATACAAAAGGGTCTAAAGATCCCATTTAAAATTGGTTCTTGGCACAGTTGTCTGTTATGTTCAGACATAATGTTGGTTCTTTCCTCAAGTTAAGTCCTTTTCATGTAACTGAATGGTTCAAAGGTCAGCGTTAAATGGGTTAACAAATTTAAAAACAAGTTCATCAGAAAATCCTACAAGAATTGGATTTTCTAAAGAAAACCTTAACAGACCTTCATAGAGCCTGGAGTTATTGCTCAAAATGTTTTTGAAAGATAAAAACCTCTTGCATGAATAGTATGTACAGTATCTGGGATGTTTTAGCACTCAGTTCCCCAAACATCTATTCATGTTTCCCCCTTTTAATGTGTTTTTTATTAGTCACCCATGACAACAATTTCCACTTATTTTTTTGGCTGTCTACTCCAAATGCACCAGTAGAGTTCAGTGAATTTCTGATGAGTTTCCTCCTGAGGAGTTTCTACACAGCAATACATTTTTTCTAGTAGATGAAAAAAATTTGATTAAATCTGCTTCATCTGTGATGATTGAATAATTAAATACACATTAATCACTTTTAAACAAATGTAAGCATTTGTTGAAGTTATTTCAGTAAATGTCAGAATGGGATCATGCATTTTAGAGTGCAACGAAATGACTGCATTAAAATTGAATTTATTGACAATATATGGAGTGAAGGGTGTCGAGCACAGCTGGATCCATACCTTCCCTCCAGACTGTCAACGTACTCTCGCTTCTTCTTCCGGCTTTCTTGAGCCGAGCGCTTGTTGCGGATTTTCCGCCGGATCTTCTTCAAAACCCTTTCCTCGAACTTGTCAGGGAGATGAAACACATGAGAGAACAGAAACAAGAAAGAATGAGGGAGAAAAGGGGTATGTGAGACAAGAAATAGGATGAGAAGGTTGTGGAAAAGGAGATACAAATTTAGAACAAAGATGTGATGTGTAGGGCATACAGTGTGCACAGAGACTCATCTGCACATGTATATGACTCGTGTACCTTGGACAGAGGCAGTTTGCTGGGCAAGTTGACTCCTTCTTTAGCCAGAAGCTTCTTCTCATCCTCATTGAGTACAAGCTCCTGAAGGGAATCCTGAGAGGTTCGCTGCACCTGTAAAACAATATGACACTTTAATGGGCTCTCTTTGCAGCTAATTTAAGGAAGGCACTGAAGTGGAAAAACAGTTGCTGTGATTCTGTTTATTTGTAGACAACAGTGTCTTTTTACTCTCTCTCAATACAAAGAAGTGGACTAAATGTTGAATAGTATTTATTTATCACATTTAATGAACACTAAAGTTAAAATGCTATATTAAACTTGCTGTCATAGAAATGTTTCATATGAAACAACTCGTCTTACTGTCTGTCCAAAGTTGGTTAACAGCAGGTCTTTCACAGTGACAGCGTGGCTGGATGGTAGCAGGGAATTGTGGTTTGTGGTGAGGTAGTAAGCAATTCCAAAGTCCTCATGAAGACCACCAGGCTCCCACCCTGCACAATAAACCAGAATAAAAAAGGAAAGAGGCTTACAAAACACACTATATTTGTAGTTGGAACAAAAAAAACACCTGCTTTATAAAACAAATATACAATACTGTACATCATTCTGGCCATTTCATATGTACAAAAGAAAGCACAGAAAGAAATTCATGCTTTGGGTTCTTTCAAAGGAGGCACCTATTTTCCTTGTGAGAGTCACAAGAGATTGCAAGAGAGTGGGCAGCAGTTGTGGGCTGGTCAAGTGCTTGGTACCCAAACTGTGTTAAAGCTTTTCCTAAGATTAAAAAGAAGAGGAGGAGAAAGAAGAAAAATACAAGAAAGGGGACATGGTGCAGGTGAGGTTGAAGAAAGAAGAGGTAGAGTGTCTCCTGTTGCTATAGCAGCAGAATCAGAACTAAGAGTGCAGTTGCACCGTCTAGAAGTTGAGAATGATGAAGTGAAGGGTTGGTGGTAAAGACTGTACAGATATAAGATGAACTCTCATCATCAAATTAAATAGATTTTCAGCATGGCAAATTTTGTTATAAGCAGGACTGTAAACATAAAGTAGAGCAGAAAAGATGAAGAGTGGCAACAAAAGAGGTGGTAAGCTGATGCAAGAGGAAGTTGTCGGATAAAAGAGGCACTATTTTCACAGCGTGCAATAGGCAGAGTTCACAAACAGCTCTTTTCCCACAGCAGGAACAAAAACTCAGTGAGTCAGTAAATTGTCTTAATCAGTCTCAAGGCATAAATTTGTTATCAGGTGTAACTCCTGCTGCGAATAAACAACTAATCACAACAGCGCTGAATGAGAGCTCAGATTGCAATCATGTTGTTTACCTTGTTTCGTGTTTATAAGTCAGGCTATCCACATGACCAACACATGACATCTTATTTCCATTCTAATCTAAATAACTAAAGCGGTGCAATTATCTGGTGAAAACTTTGAGTGTTTCCACGTCCAAATAATTCATCCTTCAAATATAAAAATAAGCCAGTGATCAACAGATAAATCATTTCACGAAGCTTTGATTTGGAATTGATTTGAGCTCATCTTTGAGCTAAATTTAGATTTAAATGATTGTCTTCTCGGTATACAAATTTCCCACCAGGAAACCTATTTTAAAGTGTACAACTTTTCTGAACAGCATGAGGGGATTTCCAATATAAATCATGTGGAAGAAAATTCATTTGCAGAGTGAATCAAAAAACATGACGTGATATTACAGAAATGCTTCACCAGACCATTTTTATTTAAAATCTGCCACAACTTTTTCTTCCCATCCCAGCTCATTCACTGCAGAGCGGCGGCATTATTGGGCTACTGTATGTGTTAACCTTTGTTTGTCAGCCCCCTCTTCTGTCAGCAGAAAAACACACACTGCCTGACTTCAATCTCCCCTACCATCTCCCTAAATTCATCTTCCAAAAAAATGTTATTCTACGCTGATCGGTGGCTGTTTTTGACCTACAGCAAATCAAAATTGTGCTATTACTTTTCTATGGAAAAAAAATGACAAGTTAGTTATTGCTTGTTCAGTTTGATTTGAGACTTTTAGAGAGGACTGTGAATAGTAAATTAAATTAGGTGCATTTTTAAAACCCTTTTCTAGTTATTCTGACTACTGGAAGTGTTTTACATTCATCTATTTACACACATATGCGTACAGTGCTTCTTTAACCTTTTTCTATACATCACATACACTCTCTCACAACAGTGAATGCATTGGAGGGAAAAGAAAGGTATCAGTGTCTTGCTCAAGGACACTTATACATGTGGGATGGGGAAACTGGGGATCGAACCACAGACAACTGCTATCTTCTGAGCCACAGCTGCCAAAATTAAAGGTCAGACAAGATGGAATACCTCAGGATCTGCATCCATTTCTTCTCCACACATAGGTTTCATCTCATCAGCAGAATTTCAGAGCGCTGCATAATCAATGTAGTTTGCTGTGAAACGGTTCTGCTGGCATGTTGTAGAATCACCTATTGTGCAGATTTATCCTTTAATTTGCCACTCGTCTGAGTTATATATCTGAAACCAGTCTTGGATTACACAAGAGGACAGAAGCAGTAGAGACAGCTTCAATGCAGATGAATTAATATTGCAGAACACGGCCAACCACCAAGTACAAGAGCTGCAATGCTGCATTATGAGACAGCTGCTCAAACCTCTGAATGGACTCAAATTTTTTCAAGCAATCTAACTTTATACTTACCGCCCACACTGCTGCACAATCAGTACCCTAGCACGTGCCTGTGTTTGCCATCTATTGTGCTGTTCAAGACTTGGTTTATTGAAATTTTTTGTTACTAAAGCAGTCAGTCATCATAAAAGAGGGGCATTATTCAAAAAGTGAAATTTCATAACATTATGATTTTACATCAAGCTTTTATCCTTTCACTTGATGAGAAATGGTAAAAACTTGAAATGATTGTTTCTTCTTTGAAAGCCCTCACAGTCAGAGGTGCATTTAACAGCATGCATTATTCTCCAACAAAGACGACTGTACAGAATGAAAAATAGCACAATGCCAAGGTTGACATTTTTACCGTGTTTTCCAGCACCCACATTTCCCTTTTTTTTTTTTTTTTTTTTTTTTAACCTGGTACTTTTGCATTGTATAGAGACAATCTGCCATACTGTTTCATGATTCACATGATGATTGCAAATCAAACCACTTTCCCATTCTTGGCTTACCGAAATCAATGGAGACATCAGATGTCTTTTCATTAGCTTGTGGCTGGTTCTCCAGAGATGGAGGCTCAGGGAGTGCATGGACGTCAAAGGCTGGGAGAGCAGTGCAGGAGATTTGATGAGGGCTGTCTTTAGGATCTGTCAGGGGGTCCTCGTTAATGCCGCTGTCAGTGGTGCAGGGAGACCACAGGGGGGATGCCGGCACAGAGGAGGACTCGTGTAGCAGGGCATCTAAAAAGTCATCAGCAACATTTCTCTGAGGGCTAGGGGTCTGAGGAGGAGAAGATGTATACATCATCACATGAAACGGTTTGCTGATTCAATCAGATAAATGTATTCCTGCACATGCACACAAGCAGCCACACAAACACAACAAACAAAATGCTGTAAATGAGATTATGCACAATCACGATTGACCTCCGTTCACAGACCAGTTTGCACTTTGTGTTTTATTTTCGTAAGAATGTCAGTTAAATAAGAGGTTGTGATTATTTTGCCCCTTGGGAGTCTGTTTAGGAGCAAACTGTGCTGAATGTTCAGGCCACATACATCATTAGTTGTCATAGTCCATGGCTCGTTGCTGTGGCAACTGGCTGATTCTTCTGTGTTCCTGAGCAGAAGGTCAAAGATGTCCATCCCTCCGTGGGCCTGAAACAAAGAGGGTAAGAAGGAAAGAAGTTCCTCAGTTTCTCTTCCAGGTTTTTGCTTATTTTTACACACATACAAAAGAAAAAGAAAAAAAGTTGTTATTTCTGATTGGCATGTCACAAATTTGGGTCACTAAATGTCATACTTTACTTTCCTAATGACAAATTTAATTAAATAAGTCACTTCCACTTATATCTAACAAAGATTTACTTTTGTTTACCCACATAGATTCTAAACCAATCTGTTAAACCCAAACTAACCAGTAATCTTACCTTTTCTGTAGTCATTACACTGGTGTTAAAGCAGCTGGTGAAATTTCAATGGAGCTATCTAATAGAAATGATAATGCAGCAGATTTATTAGATCAATACACTCCTCTGTGGCCGTGGCGTGCAGGAGAAATGCCTGAGTGTTTCAAGGGACAAAGTTGAAATGCAATATCAGACAAGAGCATTCCCTCAACCCAGCTTATCACTGTCCAATCAAGTGTTTAGTTGACAGCTGCGAGAGCCAATTGGCTGATGAGGAAGACTCCGAGATGGATGAATTAGTCAAAGTTAGTCAGAGGGAGTCTAGAGTGACCTTTGATGCCAGTTTGATGAGGCAGTAGTTATTCATCGAGGGCTTTCACATTCATTTTATGCAAGGGCTTAATTTGTAGACTGATTGTAATTGCTTTCGGGGGCAATAAGTGGAGAGATGCCTTATTTGCTCTGATCAGTAAAAGGAGAAGATCAGTAAAAAGAACACAGAGGCTGAAAGAATTAGTAAAACACAGTCATCTGACTGTAGTATTTATCACATTTCAAGTTTTATCAGGGACCTGCTTTGGTTTGTTATGAGAAGCATCATTCACAAAAAGAAAAAAAAAAAAGAAAAAGCTTTGTTAAACCCATCCAGTCCTTCTCTGAGTTCCAGCTGGAAACCTTCTCATTGATGTGTTTTTAAAACAGAAAGCATACTTTGACTTATTGTCTGACACAGTCTTGAACAAGAAGTGAAGAATGAGTGGAGATTTTTCTTTTACGGAAATGTGATTCCTCGTGTCGATCAGTGAGACACTTGTTATTCAGTTTCCATCTATCTAGAAACCTTAAATGATTTTCCTTTGGAATTACTTTCTGCACCTCCCTGTTTCTTATCTTTACTGGCAATAATTAGCTGAATCTGTGTCGTGCTATTTCTTAGCATGCAGATCATAAAGTAAAGAGATATTACATAATGTGTTCTTGAAGCAGGAGCACAAGAACATGCATACTTGCACACTGGCTATTATCAGTGTGTGGAAGCGATTCTCCCCGTGGAAGAGCTATTTCACTCCTTGTTTTTCCTTTAATTTACAGAAAAAATATAATCATCACAATCCTTCTCCCACTGCTTCAGCTTCAAAGCATTGTTACACCTGCGACAAAAGAAGTTCTGCATGGTAGCTCAAATAACAGTTATTTTCCCTTCGCTCCACAAGGTTTTTCTGTATTTTTTCACATACGTGAATCATGCAGCACAAAATTGAAAGAAACTCAATTTTCTTTCTTTTGAATTTTCTGTGATTTTCTTTTCGGTGGGTTATGATGACTTCTACCAATTTTTTTTACAAGTTTCAGAGTAGACACATTTATGAATACATGCGAAGGAAAAAAATTAAATACTCTTCTCAAATAGCTGGTACGAACTCAGCCTTTGGGTTTTGTACATATTACATTGCAGGGGCTGTGAAGAATCATTATTGATAAAACGTAATAAGAGCGGGCTCCCTTCCTTCTTAGTCTATCTGATTGTGTCTCCAATGTGCCCCAAAATGTGAAAAATCAAAATCTCAGTAGCAGGTTTGCAGCTTTTCAACATTTGTATACATATGTACTGTATATTTTGTCTGGGCTTTTTTTATAGTTTTAACATAATTTGCAAAACAAATTCAATGGTTTGTATTTCAAAAACATAATGTATAAAGTCAGGAAAAGGTTTGATCGTATTAAACTTAGTTTATTGAAGAGCCAGCAACAGTTATGGCTTTCCTGATTTATTCTGAACCAGGTTTTATTTATCAATTAGTATTTATAAAAGAAGTAATGCAAACCGTGAATACAAAGTATGATTATAGCACCACAATGAGCACTTCAAACTTTAAAACACATCTTCAGTCTATTTGTTGCATTTAAATTGCCTTACTGTATCTTTGGCAGAGAGCCTATTATCAGTGCTGTCATATGCCTAATTGCATGGCAGTGGAGTTTTGTTATCTTTATTGTTGTCATAACTGGAGATTAGTGACGTTCAAAGTACACGTAGATATGATCTAACCAGAACATTTTAAGAACATTTATGCATACCAATAATAAGTTGCAGCCAGGTACAAATAATTGCTGTGTTACTGCCTATGACATTATTTGATGTGTGTTAAAAAAGGGGGGGTCAAGAAAAACTGCACCCACGTACATTTGAGTTTAATAGATTGTCATAAGGGTCACCCCATAAAAACAATTTACCAATGAATATCAAATGTTCATTAAAATCTCAATGGCAGTTGTGCGCTAATTTGCAAAACAGACTTGAGATCTGAAGCAAAAGTGAACTAAGTTGATGCTTGGGGCCCCTACCCCACAAGTTCCCCTCCAAGAGAACTTGAAATGTCAAGATATGTTGATTTTAAAAACTAAATAAACTAGAAACGCACTCAGAGAGCACAGACCTCTCCCAAGCATAGGCCCTATCCTGCAATGTAAAAAAAAAAATATAAAAAAAATTCCCAGATCAGCTTCAGAAATTTAATCAGTTCTTCCCTGTGCCATTATCAACATTCCCTGAAAATTTCATCCAAATTTTTTCATAATGTTTTAAGTTATTTTGCTCGACAAACAAAGAAATGCCAGCAATTAGATTACCTCCTTGGCTGAGGTAATTACCACACAAATATGCTTAATGAATAATTATAAAATGATAATGCATACAAAAACTTGATTATTAGACTATTTCCATGGCTGTATGCCAACCGTAAAAATGTCCTTTTATCACTAAAATAATCATTCCTGCTGGGGCTGCTTCATGTGCCATACAGTGCATGCACAACAAAAGTTCAGTGCATCACATTCATACTTAACTTTAAAAACATTAACAGTTCACCATTCCTCTGAATTTGTCTCCCTAGTAACATTAAAAACCCACAGTCAGAATGACACATGTAGGATATAACTACGAATAATGCAAATGAATGGGTGTATTATATTTATTCACACATAAACTCTTCTTAGGGCCCCGCTTGGGCCGGCCGTGATGGGAGCTCATAGATTCAGTCTCAGACTGTTCCATCACTCAACAAAGAGGTATGAAAAAAGATGCAGAAAATACAGCACTCTGTTCTGCTGCTCATAATGAACAGATCTGATGGTAAAGAAAAGTAACAGAATCTGGACAAGTAAAACTCAACTCTGATGAGTGCTAAATGCTTCATACCGGTGACGAAGCCACAAAATTCCATTTAGTTATCAGTTATTGCTTTTTTCAGTTTTTCCTGTCATGCTTTTCTGACCTTTCAGTTAGGGTGGGGGGTTGCTGGAGCCTATCCCAGCTATTAACAGGCGAGAGGCAGGGTACACCCTGGACAGGTCGCCAGTCTGTCGCAGGGCCAACATAGAGAGACAGACAACCATGCTCGCTCACATTCATTCCTAGGGACAATTTAGAGTGATCAATTAACCTAACATGCATGTCTTTGGATGGCGGGAGGAAGCCGGAGTACCCGGAGAGAACCCACGCATACACGGGGAGAACATGCAAACTCCACACAGGAAGGCCACAGTTGGAATTGTTCGAACCCCCTCCCCAGCTGGGAATTGAACCAGCGACCTTCTCACTGTGAGGCTGCAGTGCTAATCACCATGCCACCGTGCAGCCAAGTTATTATCCTATCAATGCTTAAATTTGGGGGCTGGAAAAAAGTGAGTACACATAATGTGTGCAGCAAAGCAAGCAGGAGCTGAATGCAATGAAGCTGTTAAACACTGAAAAAGCAAATGTGGTGGCCAGTTGTGCAGCATCCTCCTCAAGAAGCTTATCTTAAAGAGCTCAGAGGGAACAAACAGCACAGAAAACTAGCTTTTTCTAGCCAAACCATTTAGGTTTATGAAGCAAATGCTGAAGCAGAGCTGTGTTCAGGACCTATTTGACTTTAATGGATAATATGACTGTGATGCTGGGGAACAGGTGGACCCACAGCAACAGCAGAGGTTGATCATTTAGACTGTAAAAGGCTACATGCCTGCAAATGTCCAGCTTTATAATGCTGTCAAGGGTACGGTAACTGAAATGTAATGCCTTAAATACAGCAGAGGTCAGTTACCATTTATCCTAAAGAAACCAATAAAGAGTGTAGGTGTTAAAGTCCAGAAAGAACAAGGCAGCAGGAGTTTGGAATAAGCAGCTGAGCAGAAGCTCAGATGTGATGGGAACAAGCAGTGGAGCAGAAAAGTTGAATGGGAAAAGCTGAACAGAATGAAGTAAAAACACCAGTTGTGTCTGTCAATAAAACTGGAGAGATGATTGATCACTCTCAGCAGAACTGAAATATTACAAATATTCAATAAGTTATATTAATACTTATAATATTATGGATCTAATTTAATATTCAATATCTCCTTTATAAAAACAAGAGTCCTTATAAAGCACTTACTGCCATAAATCAGTGTATTAATGAATCAGAACTTATAGTTGCAAAATGTTTGTTTTGCTAATTTGTGTTGTCTTTAATAGTTTTTCAATTTGAATCTTAAACAAACTCAAACAAATTAAGATTCAAACTCATTAAAATGACAAATTATGATTTCTGTGCCCTGTTTAGGGTCTGGAAACCTTTCTGAGATGTTGTTTTTTCTGCTCTGCCCTCAGCTGGTGAAGGGCTGCCATCACATCCTGGTGTAAAATTAAACAAAGGGAAAAGCAGCTGGGAACCATCATCAGTGAATTCAACAAGGCACCCAGCAGCATTGGGCTTGGTGATATATTTATATGCATTGTGGGTGCAAATTAAAAAGAAAAAGATGTGATTTCAAACATCCACAACTTAAAAAGCCATGTTTTTTTTTCAATGCCAAATAAAACCTGCACATACTGTACATAGAAATGATTTACCTCAGTCTCCTG
This sequence comes from Atherinomorus stipes, assembly GCA_023101725.1. Classification (NCBI taxonomy): domain Eukaryota; kingdom Metazoa; phylum Chordata; class Actinopteri; order Atheriniformes; family Atherinidae; genus Atherinomorus; species Atherinomorus stipes. The sequence continues at coordinate 636,069 of JALJCO010014045.1, forward strand.
CTCAGCTTTAGTTCAAATAAAACTAGAGATGTTTATGTGTGTATGATAAGGCTCCTGATAAATAATGAATATCTGGTAAATAAAACATGAGTCAATGACTAAAGGAACAGAGTGGCACATGACCTTGTAGTGGTCCTGTTCTCCATTATTAATGTTATTATGTTACAGGTTGGAGCTTTTCACTGTAGAATGATAGAATGAAATTATATATTAGTGGAAGAATAGAATATAATAATATAATAACCGTCATACACCCAGAACATTAAATAAAGATGCAGGTAAATTCCTGGACATGTGGCCAGTCTCAATTCAATTAACCTCAAATAATGTACGTAAATGAAGACTTGACAAGACGATTAAAAGTGAACTTTTAAGCTTTTAAATCTACTCTTAATAAAGGGAAAGTAAGATCACCATGAGATTAAGTAATGTCATGAAACATTTTTTTAAGAATGTCAACATAATGCGATGCTAACTTGCACTTGATTTATAATTTGTAGATACAAACCATTCCCACCTTGCCAATGAGATAAGCTGTATAATGTTTGCCAGAAAACTCACCAACTGCTCGACAGAGATACAACTCTGGGCGTCTTCAAAGGGGATTTTCTCAGCTTGCAAGATAAAAGCAGTAGCTATAGGTTCTTCCTAATCTGCAAAGCAAATAGATTCTGTAAAAGAATGCTCAAACCTTTCTCTGACTGTATAGACTTGCTTTATTAAACTGTATTGATATTTCAATCCTTTGGGTATCATTGAACTGGGTGAAACTAGCTGAGATAAATTTGACTGGAGAAATTCCCAAAGGTAAACTGTGAAATACACCTTTTTTGTATCCAATTTACATAAATATGAAATATCACTAAATGTAAACAAACAAAAAATGAATAAAATATGAAAAAACCTTATCTTACTACTAATTTATCTGTTCATTCTGTTGAATGCATTATACTGTAAAACTGAATAAGTCCAGAGCCTTTCACTTTCAGCAGAACTTTATGTTTAGATCATTTTTGCTGTTGTTCAGTTAAGGTTTTTCCACATCCTAATCAAACCCACAGGCCTTGAATTCCTACTTTCTTTATCCAATCCTATTTCGCATTGAATGTCTTTCTTTCCCATTGCACCAAATCTAATAGATTCTTTCTTTTTTTTAACAAACAGTTGTGATTAAATGAACGAAACTCAAATATACAATAAAAAAAAAGCGATGCGGCCGTTAGCCTGAGGGGAGGAGCGCTCAGTCTAAATACTGTTGTTTACAAACAGAAACAGGTAGGAACTCTGGACTCTACACTGTATTCTAATAAGTTGCTTTCAAAAAAATTGCAACTTTCTGCTAAAAAAATTAGTCTTAATTGAGTGTAAGTGAATAACTAAAATGGTTTAAGTTTGTGACTTTTTGCTTAATAAATTTGAGTGCTGTAGTGGATGATGTGGGGGTTGATGGGATTTTTCAAGAAATTAGATTCACACTATTAATTTATTTTCACCAACAAAGCTTTTAAGTTCTTTCTTAAATATGATGGATAAAATTGTTTTACTATGTGCAAGAACTTAGTTAGGTGGATTTTGCTACAACTATTGTCAGACACACACATCTCTGTCGCGTGCAGCAGCTGCTGGATAGTAGATGTTCAATACAGGAATTAACAAACAAGTTGAGAGCAGTCACATGACACTACCAACATCATTTATAAATCCCTCATTTGTGAATAATCTCAATTTATTGTTAAAAAGTGAACTGCATTGTGGGAAACCTGCTCCCTCCCCACCCATAATTTCCCTTTACTCATTTAATTAAGCTGTTTCAACTTAAGTAAATTAAGTTATCTAACATGTTGCCCTCCAAAGTTCTTACAACTTATTTAGAATAAGTATTACTAACAACTAAGTTAAAATTAAGTTCTGCCTACTAGATAGATTCTAGTAAGCCAATATTACCATTTACAGTGTACCTTTAAGTAAAATAGTGAAATGACACAGAGAATAAGCATTGAATACACTTACTGAAATTTATTTAATACTTAGTGCAAAAACTTTTGTTGGTGATTCCAGCTTTCAGACGCGTCCTCTATGGAGAAACCAGTGGAATACGTTGCTCAGGTGTGATTTTGGCCCATTCTTCCACACAAACTGCCTTCAAATCTTCAAGGTTTCGGGTGTCTTCTGTCAACTCGGATCTTCAGTTCTTTTGGGTGAGGTGATTGACGGGGCCATTCTAGCAGCTTTATTTTCTTCTTTGTAAAGCAGTTGAGTGTTTCCTTGGCTGTGTGTTGGGATGGTTGTCGTTCTGAAAGATCCAGCCTCTTTTCATCTTCAGCAGCTGGCAGATGGCAGCAGATTCTGGTCCAGAATGTCTCTCTACTTTTTTCACTCTTCTTCATTCTTCCTTCGATGATATGAAGTCTGCCAGTACAACATGCTGAAAAGCAGCCCCACACCATAATGCTCTGCCTCCAAACTTTACTGTTGCTATGGTGTTTTGGGGACCAAGTGAGATGCCGTTTCTCCTCCAAACATGTGTTTCATAACATCTGAAGAGTTCAATTTTGGTCTCATCTGCCCAGACTATGTTTTTTCAGAATGTCATGGGTTTCTCCAGATGTTGTGTTGCAAATTTCAAACGAGCATGAGCATGCTTTCCTGCAGAAATGGTTTCTTGCGTGATGTGCATGCATGAAGGCCATGGTGGTTGAGTGCAGGTTCTTTCCGGGAGTTCATAAGTTTACCCCTAAAGTTGCCATAGAGGGAAATATGGGCTGGGAACCCTGTTTGATGAAGCAGTGGACTGAGATGATCCGTCCGTGGAATTGTCTTGTGCGCCTACCTGAAGATAGACTCACCAGAAAAATATTAGCTGGGATAAAGACCAGAAGTATTCTTGGATCAAAGAGATCCATGAAATAATCCGTAGTGTAAATTTACAGTAATTCTTTTTGAATAACCTCCAGTACAAAATATTATACCTCAAGCAGAAATTATTTGATAAATATAAGGAACAGTGGAAATTTGTATTGTTACACAAACCTAAATTAAGAGGTTATGTTCAATTTAAGGATTGTTTCTCCACAGAAACCTAAGTTAGACGTAATTTAAAAAGAGGTCAGAGGTCTTTGTGTGCTCAGCTCAGAACAGGAGTTCTGCCTCTAGAGGTGGAGGTGGGTCGCTTCAAAAGCGTCCCAGTAGAGAACAGGTTATGTGTTGTGTGTGACTTAAACTTGGTTGAAGATTAATCTCATTTTATGTTTTATTGTCCACTGTATCATAATTTAAGAATGATCTTGTTTGAAAAAATTCAGTATGGTAACCCAGATTTGTTTTGGTTGGCAGAAGGTGATATGTTGGATTGGTTATTTAAAACAGAAATTTTTGCTTTGGCCAGATATGTGGAAAAAGCATGGACATTGAGACTGAAAACTCTGTACCCTGATTCATGATCTCATTCATATTATTTTACTGAGAGACTGTAATGTAAATGGATGGCCATCTTTCATGTTATGTTTTAGTGTCATATAAGCCCTTATGGGCTGGGCACTTGTTTGCATGACACTCTAATAAAATATTCATTCATTCATTCATTCATTCATTCCTTCCTTTTTTTTCTCTGAAACAACTCTACCTGCTGATTCCAGGTCCTTCTGAAGCTCTCCACGAGTGGTCCTGGGCTGTTGGAGAACCTTTCTGATTATTGTTCTGACTCCTCTGTCTTTCAAGGAGCACCTGGCCGTGGCCGGTTTATGACGATGCCGTGTTCTCTCCACCTCCGGATGACGGCCCAAATGGTGCTCACTGGAACTTTCAGAAGTTTAGAAATGCACCTGGAACCAATGCCTTCAATGTATATTGCAATAATAAGGTTGCATAGGTCTTCAGACAGCTCTTTGCTTTTACCCATCATGGAATGCTTCTTGTCTGACACCTTGGTGATGAGAAATCTTTTTCAAGGCATCAATCAGGTCTAAAAACCAGCTGATAGGGGACAGGATTACTTTCTAAATACTGACAGACTCCAGCTGCTTTCTTGGCTTTCTATATCGTTTTGTCCCTCCATTTCTTCATGTGTTCAAAACTTGTTCCCTGTGTCGTTTCATTATATTACACATAATTTAATTTATGGACATAAATGTTAGGATTTCTTTGTATGTGTGCATTACTTATGTTGTTGCCAACATCTGTTGAAAATTACACATCAGCTCTGCTAGAAATATATATTTTCTGAGAAGAATGTTGATATGTTCAACACTTTCCCCCCGCTGAAGATTTGTGAACACAGTCCAGAAACACTACCATCTTCTCTAAATTAAAATGATCTGAGGCAAATTATGTGGTCGGAAGAATCAAAGCTTGAAATCCTTTTTGGAAACTGTGGATATTGTGTCCTACAGATGGATACACTCAACTTTTTATGAGAGACAGTTTTAGAGCAACACCTGCTTTTAACAACAATGGCATGTATTTTAGGGAAAGTCTTGCATATTTCAGCAGGACAATGCTGACTTACATGCAGCATCTAGAGCTGCACCAATTCCAATACCATTTTCGGAAATGTCTCCGATACTGTCTAAAATGCTGGGATCTGTATCTGCAAGTAGCCTACTGGAGTTTAGGCACCGATCCGAAACCACATAATTTATTCAAATAGGAATCTATTTACTGATTAGCTGTTAGCTAGCCCTGTCTGCGGTGGGGCAGTATTTCACACAGGATTCTCCCACCAGCAAGAATGTGAATTTAAAAATAATGGCTTCACTTTGCTGTATTCATTCATGTTTTACAAAGGATTTAACCTAAGCCAATCCTTACCACAATAATAATTATATACAATCATGCAGGTGTTATGTGATATTCTTTTAAAACATATACGTAGGTATCTGTACTTGGGATTGGCTGATATCCAGTACAGGTATCGGAATCGATATCGGGAGGAAAAAAATAGTATTGGAACATTTCCAGCTGAATCCATGACTTTGCATGAGAAGAGTCTGCTGAAGCCTGCAGTTCAGATCTTTCACAACAGAATTTGGCACATCATCATCAGCTTGAATCCTGCATCCGTCAGGAATGGGAAAGCATTCCTCTTCTAAAACTCAAGCAGCTGGTCTTCTCACTTTCCAGACATTTACAGGTAGTTCTTAAAAGAAGAGGGGGTGTTACACAATGATTAAAATCCCCCTGTTCCAACATTTTTCAGAAGTGTAGCTGCCTTCAAATTCAAAATAAGTTAATATTTTCCATGAAATTGTAAAATGTCTCACCTGAGTTTAATCATCTGATCTGTTTTTTTTTTTTTTTTTTTTTTTTTTTTTCTTTTAACGTTCTATTGAAAACAAAGTATGGGTTTATGGGATTTTCTATCTTTGCATTCTTTTTCATTTACATTTTACAGTGTCCCTAATTATTTTGGACTGGGCTATAACTTTTTTGATATCTGTTTCCATGTTTACTTACCACAGTTTACAGTCCCTACTGGCAGCTGGAGGACATATAAGTTTAAAAAATAATAATAAAACTGGGGTCAGCCGTTTAAAAGCAATCTGATTAAAACGATCTTTCTCTTTCAGTCAAGTCTACACTCCAGCAGTCGACACACATGCGTATTTAAGCAGAAGTGAACACACATCCACAGAAACCTGATAGGAGTGGAGCTGCTGAGCGGCAGCGCCCCCTGCTGGTCAGTGCTCTGACCTGCACCTTCACACGGCAGCCGCAGCGGCAGCAGCGTCTCTCCTGTCACCACCGGGACTGCCTGTCCTCAGAGGCAGTGTTTACAGCAATAAGCCGTAGCACACGAAGATCCACGACCTGCCGGCAACATGGTGAGTCTGTAACGCGCTTGAATTGTGTATTTTATGCGTTTGTCGCAGATGAAAAGTGGCCTGACAACCGCCCTGCTGCGTAACCTTCGCGTATAGCTTTAACGGTGTCAGAGAAACAAGCTGCCCTGGATGGAGCCCGTCAGGTGCGGGGAAATGGACGCCGGTGTTTGGTGGTGTAGTGTGACCAGATAAGGGCTCTGTTTGTGGTCCGTTATAACATACGCAGCAAGCAGCTGATAAAGCAGGGCTGTGGCCTTCACTGCACGGCCCGCTCTGCCTCATTGTGACGTTCATCCCAAAGCCTTTAATATCAATCTGCCGGAGTATGACTGCAGGAATATTGTGTTAATATGCTGTAAGACTGAAGGCACATGGTGCTGACATGTCTGCTACTGGCATGGTGAATTCTGGTTTTACCGAATTGTAGGCTCAAATTAGATTACAGGAGATTGCGTCACTCTGTTTAATTTTATTCAATTACACAGTAATACGTCACTATAGAGAGCTACACAGCTTTTTTTTATGTCTGTGTTCATGAACTAACATTTTGGAGGGTTTGGTTAGTTCTGAATTTATGGATGTGCGGTTTTTTATTTATTTATTTATTTATTGTATCATCATGCCTGAATGCAATTAATAGGACAGCTAAATTTGTCTTAAAATAACACTTGGACCTCCTTTGTACATGTTTGATTATAAGAAAGCCTCTTAATAGATCTTCTAAATCCCACACAGGCCTACAACGATAGTCTTATATTGCACACGCCTGTCGCAATGATAGAAAAAAAAACTCAAAATGGTTTCACATTTATCTTCCTTTTCTGATCTGTAGCAGCCCCTCCCCATATTACACTTAAACTAAATTATTTCAGTGGCCTGTCGTTGTAAGATCATATTATTGAACATATATTTCATATTTTGCTCTTTTAATTAGGGGTAGGTATGTTTTTGTCTGACTCATTAGATATATTTCACACCAATTTTTATCTTAACATTTTTAGAGTAGTTTAAAGTCCAAATAAGAGATTCTGTGTCATAGTGCAGCTCATTTCATTCATCTGCAGCGTGTAAATGGTGACTCAGTAATTCCTAATCTGTTGCTTTAACCATAAGGTAAAGTCTTTACGCAGTGCCCACCCTCCTTTCTCCCAGATTCAGTTTCAGACATGTCTTTCTTTTAATAGCTCTGCTCAGAGGGGGTGCGCAGACCTGCCTGTGGACATAAATAGACACGTGTGATTAATAAAAATGAACCTCTGCAGCTGGTTGTAAATGGATGAATGTAACACTCACTTAACCCACTTTCAACAGGTGAACTTTACTGTGGATCAGATCCGTGCCATCATGGACAAAAAGTCCAACATCAGAAACATGTCTGTGATTGCCCACGTGGATCATGGGAAATCCACATTGACTGACTCACTGGTGTCCAAAGCGGGGATCATTGCTTCAGCCCGGGCCGGAGAGACCCGCTTCACGGATACGCGCAAAGATGAGCAGGAACGCTGCATCACCATAAAATCAACGTATGTGGTTCACAGAAAGAGGGGGGGTGGAGACACAGCTCTGTGCTGGTTGTGCAATCCATTAAAGGTTCTCAAAACCTTGAGTGTTCATCTTTAACAGTGAATATTGATTACACGAATAGCTGAATTTCACAATATGTGGAAAGTTTTAAGCCTCGTGAATTAGCAACTCCACAAACTCATTGATGCATGAAATAAGTGACATCACATGAAATCAGTGCCGACTTCTTCAAAGAAGTAACACATACATATACCCCTGGTGCAAGCAACCGCTCCTCTCAATAATGTACTAATGTAATAACTCATTAGTCATAGTGTGGTCGTAGTGTGGCCAACACTGAAACATGATACTTTCTAAGGTATGTTCATTTTAAATCTATATTAAGCACCACATTTCCAAAGAGTTGGCAGAGAGACATGTTTGCCACTGTGGAGCATCACCACATGGTAAACCTTTGAGATATCTGAGACTTTATGTGGCTCAGATCACAAAACAGCTTGTCCAGTTTACCTCAGTCCAGCTCAAATTAATTAGACCCAGAAGTTGTAATAGCGTTTCTGGATCTGAATGATTTTTTTTTTTTACTGCACAATAAAATCTTGCTTTTATCAACAAACCCTGTTCACTCTAAATGGTTTTCAGAAGTGTACTTGAACTCATGCAGAGATTTTAAATGCTGTCAGCTCTGCTGCTTTCCTTAATGTTGAGTTGGAAGATCTCAGAGCACACACCAGTTTCTAAATTTTAGTATTTTCTTGTTTATTGATTTTTCATTGTAATGTAATCAACCAGCTAAAAAAAAAACCTTAGCAATAAATATTTAAAGACAGTAAAGACCACATACTTGTCAATAATGTAAATACCTGTATGTTGATTTAAAAACTGTAAATGGCTACTTTACTCTCATATTCATCAGTATTAATGTGTGTCTCTCCGGGCTTGGCAGGTAAAATCACGATGAAGGGTTAAATACCTGCCCTTGTTTAATTTAGATATCAGGTACAGAGATGTTTAAGAAAACCCTGCATTATGCTTCTCTGATTACATTAAACACATCAACACTTACATTGGTTTACATTCCTGAATATTTACTGAAATCATTCTAGTTCGGCCATTTTTAGTATCTGAAATGGAAAGTCACTTCATGTTTGTCTCTTTTGAATGAAAGAAGATTATTTGGCTCACAAAATGTTAGAATTAGAATTAGAATTAGAATTAGAATTAGAATTAGAATTAGAATTAGAATTAGAATTAGATTTAGAATTAGAATTAGAATTAGTAGCTAGAGGCAGAAAATATTTGAGATGTACAGTTCATTTTTTATAGTAGAGGTAAATGTGCAAATCGTACGTCTCTGGATCTTTCCTGTTCCCTCTCTGTGTCACTCAGGGCTATCTCCATGTATTATGAGCTTGGAGAGAATGACTTGGCATTCATCAAGCAGTGTAAAGATGGAAATGGCTTCCTCATCAACCTGATTGATTCTCCGGGTCACGTTGATTTCTCTTCTGAGGTCACTGCTGCCCTCAGAGTAACTGATGGAGCCCTGGTGGTGGTGGACTGTGTCTCAGGTAATGCCATCATTTCCGTGACTCTTACACACACGTTTTTCACAGAGGCTCACCTCTTCTTTTCCTCTGACAGGTGTGTGTGTGCAGACTGAAACCGTACTGCGGCAGGCAATTGCTGAGCGCATCAAGCCGGTTCTGATGATGAACAAAATGGACCGGGCCTTGCTTGAGCTGCAGCTGGAGCCAGATGAGCTTTTCCAGACATTTCAGCGTATTGTGGAGAACGTCAACGTCATCATCTCCACCTACGGAGAAGATGAAAGTGGCCCCATGGGGAACATCATGGTGAAGCACATGCACAAACACCACAAAAAACATACTTGTGCTCTTAATGACCTAAGTTACAATCCAGCTGAATCTATGTAACTTATGTAAGAATACTGTCATCATTTTCCTCAGATTGACCCCGTTATTGGCACAGTTGGGTTCGGCTCCGGCCTCCATGGCTGGGCTTTCACCTTGAAGCAGTTTGCTGAGATGTATGTGGCTAAATTTGCTGCAAAGGGAGTTGCTCAGCTTGGACCAGTAGAGAGATGTAAGAAGGTGGAGGACATGATGAAGAAGCTGTGGGGAGACAGGTGAACATGACTTGACACACAGAGGAGTGTGGCAGAGTAAATTAAAGGGGTAGTTTGGAATTTTTTTTTCGACTTAGGGTCTCATTTTCGGGTACTACTAATGACTGAAGACAGTTCCATCATATTTCATCCCGTTATTCTAGTTGCAGGTCACCGATGCTACGGCTAGCGCTCTTCAAAAGATCACCTTTCCTGTCATTAAAAGCTATTTTATCCATTCCACAGAACACGTTGATGCCGGTGTTAATAGAATAATGCTTCAAATATGACTAGCCTTGCATTGTGTTACAATTTGATGGTAATGTCTCAGCTGCAGCTGTTTTACTTCCTGTATTTGCCAGCGGAGTGATATTAGCTGCTGCTACGTGCACGAAGAAATATGATTACACAATATGCAGTCAAAAATATGGTCACATGTGGAAGGCATGAGGATATGTCAGATTTTGAAGATGATTTGGAATTCTTTTCATCAAATGAACCGCCACCATATTTCACACTGACTAAATCAGAAATGAGTCCCTATGTCAAAACTTCTGCCCCCCCCCTTTAACATAGGCACACGTTTGCTAGGCACATTTCTGCATCACTACAGTAAGAGGCTAAACCACTGGATGCCACTAAACAAGATTTTCAGTTGATGTAAAGATTCTCCTTAAAACTTCTTGCATTCATTATGTTTTTTTTTGTTTTTTGTTGTTTTTGTTTTGTTTTGTTTTTTTTGGGGGGGGGGGGGGTCACAGTACATTATGAAGATTATTGTACATGCAATGGTCTGCTAAGCCAAAGAGTATGAAGAAAATATTTTTTTCTTTAAATACAGTATTTAGGTATGTAAAGTTATTTTGAATTCATAGTTGAGTATGACATGGTATCTTTAAGATTTAGCTCATATGTAATGTATAACACGAATGAATGAATTCCATAATAATTACTATGCTTCTTGCAGATATTTTGATCCAAGTGCTGGTAAATTCAGTAAGACTGCCACTGGTCCTGACGGTCAGAAATTACCTCGAACCTTCTGCCAGCTTGTTTTGGATCCCATCTTTAAGGTGAAAATATAACGCAATCAATCTAGAATTTAATGAAGGATATATTTATCTGATGAATACTAAATTCTCATATGTTTTCATCTTGTTAGAATGTGATTATACACACATTTTTAAGACACTGGCCTATTTGCATAGCACGCAAAAGATTCTAAGTCTTTTGTGTGCATTGAGTCCACTAATCTTCAATAGCTCTATTCAATGTTTGCAAAAATTCTCATTTCTTAAACAGGTTTTTGATGCCATCATGAATTTCAAAAAGGAAGAGACAGCCAAACTTATAGATAAGTTGGATGTCAAACTGGATGTTGAGGACAAGGAGAAGGAAGGGAAGCCCCTCCTGAAGGCTGTGATGCGTCGCTGGCTGCCTGCCGGAGAGGCTTTGCTCCAGATGATCACCATCCACCTGCCCTCCCCTGTCACTGCACAGAAATACCGCTGTGAGCTTCTCTATGAAGGGCCTGGAGATGATGAAGCCGCCATGGGTCAGTAGGAAATCTTTCTTTCTGTATTGAACCTCATTCAATAAGGAGCTTTTCATTATTTTATGTTGCTTCATAAAAGAATAATGGATTGTCTTGGCTTCAGAGTCAGAGCCTAATGTCTTAACTCAATTTTCAGGTATTAAGAACTGTGATCCCAAGGCTCCTTTGATGATGTACATCTCCAAGATGGTCCCAACCAGCGACAAAGGCCGTTTCTACGCCTTTGGTCGTGTGTTTTCTGGCTGTGTGTCCACAGGCCAGAAGGTGCGCATCATGGGGCCAAACTTCACCCCCGGAAAGAAGGAGGATCTCTACATTAAACCCATCCAGAGGTGAGCTCGTTCATGTTAATGAAGGACAGCAGAGAAATTGCTAAATACATGCATCTCCTCCTTTCCTTTGTTTATACGTGTTTCATTCCCATGTACATGTAGGACTATTCTGATGATGGGTCGGTATGTGGAGCCCATTGAAGATGTCCCTTGTGGCAACATTGTGGGGCTCGTTGGAGTGGACCAGTTCCTGGTTAAGACAGGGACCATTACCACTTTTGAACAAGTACAGTGTTCATTTTATCTCTCCTGTGTAGGGAAAAAGAGTCATGTCCATTAAAATGTGCTGTATTTTGACTTTTTTTGGGGGGGAGCTGTTGTTGCTTATTACAAACACACAAAATGAATGAAGTGCTTCTATCTGCAGTCCCACAACATGAGAGTGATGAAGTTCAGTGTGAGTCCTGTGGTCAGAGTTGCTGTTGAGGCCAAAAACCCTGCTGACTTGCCCAAGCTGGTGGAGGGCCTGAAACGTTTGGCCAAGTCAGACCCCATGGTGCAGTGCATCATTGAGGAGTCAGGGGAACACATCATCGCTGGAGCAGGAGAACTGCACCTGGAGATCTGCCTCAAGGACCTGGAGGAGGACCATGCCTGCATTCCACTGAAGGTGAACTGTGGATCTGAGGTTTTTCCTCAGAAATACTGGTTTAGATAACAACAAGTCACTGCAGCAAAGCCAAAACAGAGATACATTAGAAACAATTGCTTATTATCATGAGATAGCAGAATCTGCATTAAGCTGACGAATATATTAAAGATTACATTAAACATCAAGAATGTCATTTGCTCAGAACTGGAAATGGCAAACAGTGTTGCTAGCCAGGAACATAATTAGGCTTTAAAGACAACTCATTACTTCTTGGTTCTTCATTTTCCATCAGGATGTTATTTCCAGAGGGAAATGAGATGAAATTAGAAATCCCATAGCCTCCACCACAGGGAGCTCTCCTCGCTCACATGAGAAGCTTTTCTGCAGCTGTACAAAACATATTTTTTGAAGTTTTTCTTCTCTTACTTATCCACATTAGTAACTTATTTGCCTAATATCTTCCTATTGGCTTCTTTGACAAATCTCAAACACTTTTTTTGAATATACCACCTCACCAATGAGAGTACAGTTCACCTAGCAAGTGAGGATGCTCACACGATCCACATATCACAACGCCATTACACAAACTCAACCTATACTCTTCTCCTTCATTTTAGAAATCGGACCCAGTGGTGTCTTACAGAGAGACGGTGACAGAGGAATCAGACCAGATGTGTCTGTCTAAGTCCCCCAACAAGCACAATCGTCTTTTCATGAAGGCCCGTCCATTCCCAGATGGCCTGGCTGAAGATATAGAGAAGGGAGACGTCACTGCTCGACAGGAGCTGAAAGCTCGTGCCCGTTACCTCGCCGACAAGTATGAGTGGGAGGTGACCGAAGCCAGGAAGATCTGGTGCTTCGGTCCAGATGGAACCGGGGCCAACCTGCTGATAGACATCACAAAGGGGGTTCAGTACCTCAATGAAATCAAGGACAGTGTAGCAGCTGGTTTCCAGTGGGCAACTAAAGAGGTGGGAGTCTAACATTTTTAGCTTCATGTCATCAGGTCAATTATGTTTTTGATCTTGAACAAAGCAAATTTAAAAGAATGTTCATACATGGTCCTCAGAATTACTTCTGTCCTCAATCTGCAGGGCGCATTGTGTGAGGAAAACATGCGTGCAATACGCTTTGACATCCATGACGTGACCCTGCACGCAGATGCTATTCACCGTGGTGGAGGGCAGATTATTCCCACAGCTCGTAGGGTTCTGTACGCCTGCCAGCTCACCGCTCAGCCTCGCCTCATGGAACCAGTCTATCTTGTGGAGATTCAGGTTGGTGTGTGGAGGCATATTACCTCTGACACAAACCATAACTGCCAGATTTCTGACGCTAGCTGAAACAATGTCAAGTCAAGTCAGATTTATTTATAAAGCACATTTAAAAACAGCCTAAGTTGACCAAAGTGCTGTACATAGAAATAATAAAATCAAAAGATCAACAATAAAATAAGAGAGTGCAGAATAAATAAAACAGCGTGTAATTAAGATACAGGAGAAACACATAAAATCAAGTTCAAGTTAAGAAAGGTCTAACAATGTTACTTGCATATTGGAGTGAAAAAGATCCAGTTTTGGGACTTCCTTCTAAGGTTTCTTTTTTAAATCATTCATTCATTGTGGACATTAAAATTTTCCCTTTTCTTGAATATCAAGTGAAAGCTTGGAATAAATTTAACATATAGCTGCAATAGATAAACCTTTGAATTCATCTTTGCTCCACTGTAGCTTACCTTAAAGATCATTTAAGAACATACATTTTAATGGAAGATATGAAAAGGAAAAAAAGCTAATTATAATCAGAGGATGTTTTTCTAAGATTGACTTGTGACGTAGTTTCTCTCCATCATGTGAGAAAAAGGGTTTCTGTGTCTTTTCCCTATACAGTGCCCAGAGCAGGTGGTCGGTGGGATCTATGGCGTGTTAAACAGGAAACGTGGCCATGTGTTTGAGGAGTCCCAAGTCATGGGAACACCTATGTTTGTGGTGAAAGCTTACCTGCCTGTCAACGAATCTTTCGGTGAGTTTATTTTATGGTACAACAAAAAAAATGCTGTTGCTGAAAAAGAGACTACAACAAAGACCTAAAGATGACAATGAATCAGTGTTTACATATTAAAAATGGTATTAAGAGCTTTCTCTAGGGGGTATTCTGATACTCAGATGTAAACTATCAGCAAATAGACAAATAAAAAGTACTAACATCACATTTCATTACCTAAAACTACCCTTTTTTTAATCTGTATTTGTTATCTCTTCAGGGTTTACAGCTGACCTGCGCAGTAACACTGGAGGCCAGGCTTTCCCTCAGTGTGTATTTGACCACTGGCAGATTCTCCAGGGAGACCCCAGTGACCCTGCCAGCAAACCCTTCCAAGTTGTTGGAGAAATTAGGAAACGCAAAGGTCTGAAAGAGGGCATACCAGCCCTCGATAACTATTTGGACAAATTGTGAGCGCCAATCCTGGATTATAAAACACCAAATCAATACCAAACCCTACCCCAAGGGCACTTTAAAAACCTTTGCACAGGCTTCAGTATACATGGCAAGGATTGTTTTGACTTTGAGTCCAGAGCAGAAACAAAGCTTTAGTTGTGGGGTAGTGAAAGCAGTGATGCTTCTTTTTTCCATTTCACAGCTACCGTACACCAAGTGCCTAGGGTGAGGGTTTTGGAAAGCAATTGGATCAAAGCAGTTATTCCTTGTTTCTTCTATTTCTTCACATCATCCCCTTATCCTTCAACTTCTCTGCCAGGATGGGCCTGTACAGTGCACTGTGAAACTGCTGCAATAATGCTTATTTAAAAGGGTCATGGCCAGATGTAACAAATGGAAATCACAATAAAGTGTTACAGAACTCAATTTACTGAATTGGACTTTTGTTCAAAGGATAAAATAAAAAATGTGACTCATAATGAAAATGTGACTTCTCGAATTCTGGTTTGTCTCTTGTTTCTTATAGTTTTTGTTTTTGTTTTATTTGAAGGGTCTGTTCCCTCCGACTGTGGGTTAGATAAGATCGAGAATCCCCTTCTTAATTCCTCCATTAGAGAAAAATGTAGTATTGCTTTGTATAATTTTAAAAAACTTGGGTATCAGCTCAATGTTGTGCTCAATATATTCTACTATAGCCGGCAGCAGCGGGAATTAAAGGAATTACTTGGCAGAGATGAAAAGAAACCCACAGAACATGCACTTTATAGTTTATCTTTTCATGTGAACTTCACAGCATTTTATCAGAATTTGATTCATTTAAGGTGGAATTCCTCAGCCTCTGCCATATCTCAACATACTGTACATCGTCCCGTGCTGTAAAATGGGACAAGTGTGTCATTTTTTCCCAGGAATGCTCTTCCATTAATTCCATTTAGATCCATAGCTTTGTGCTTACATTTTTAGGTTTTGTGGCAGTTGACGGTCCTGTCATTATGGCTCCGAGTGATCATGCGCCCTGGCTACTTGGTCAAGGGGATGTCTCTTTGGCTGAATGGTCAGCGTGCATGACTCTCACCCGGGTGTCTGGGGATCAAATCCCGCCCAGGTTCTCCTTCATCCTGCCACATTTAGATTAAGATAATCCAGAAATCTAGTTGAGAAGGAAAGATCGGCAAAAAAGATGGATTTGGCTAAGAGTAATTAAGGCCACACCATTTCACCATTTACTCCGCACCAGAGGAGGTGGAGGAGAAATGCAAATACCTTCGAGTTCAGCTGGACAACAGCCTAGACTGGAAATGCAACACTGACTGCATCTACAAGAAAGGCCAGACTAGACTTCTTAAGGAAGCTGAGATCGTTCAACGTCTGCACCAAGATGTTGCAGATCTTCTACAAGTCTGTTGTGGAAAGTGCAATCAGCTTTGCAGCATCTGCTGGGGCAGCAGCATCAGAACCAGAGACTTAAAGAAGCTAAACAAGCTGATCAGGGAAGCTGGTTCTGTACTGGGGATAACTCTGGAGCCACTGGAGCTGATCGTTCAGAAAAGAATGTTGCACAAGCTGATGAAGATGAGGATTCTTCCCACCCTCTCCACAACACGGTGAAGAATCAACAGTGTGTATTCACTGGGAGGCTGCATCAGGTTTGCTGTAGGACGCAGAGAGGTACAGAAATTCATTCCTACCAGCAGCATCACCCTGAAGAACAAGACTGACTGACTTATTTCATATATACAGTATGTTATCTTGTTAAAAATGTACAAGCTCATTACAATATTGAATTTTCTTTCTGGGATTAAGTGTTTTTCATTTCATTTTTCACCTTCATTTAATTTCTGATACTGATATCGGAACTACTCTAGTTTGTACTTTAAGACGGCAACCAAGAATATGGTGTTAAATAGGGAGTGACAACTTCACAATTTAGAGGCTCAGATTATTCCTGCAACTTTTTAATACCGCCATGACATTCTTACTGACAATTTTGTTGCCTCTTTGACAGATTCACTCATCTTAATTTCCAGGCATGTCGGGCAGTAATGAAGGAACACCATATTCCAGTATTCATGCTAACCTAATTGGCTACGGGATTTAGTTACTACCATATTTCTCAAATATAAACTGCACTAATCTGCTCATTCTGGAATGTCACTGGAGGAAAAACAGAGGGAAAAAAGCATGCCTTTTCTTTAACTTTTTTATATTTATTTCAAGTTACATATGTTAATAAATGACACTTTAATATACAACCCTTTAACTTTCAAACCAAGGGAGGAAATCTCTTCCATACACACTTTTTAAAACAAAGCTAAAAAGAAAATTTGAAGAGTTAGTGTGCATCCATAGAGCAACCAAATAAACATATGCAAGGCCAAGAAGTGCAAAGTATCTTGGGTATAGGCAACTACCAAGCAAGGACACGAGATATCACAGATTGTACTGTTAAGTAGAAACCAAAAATTTTTTCAACATAGTCATATTAAGATTAATATGAAATTTGGTTCAAACTCGCCAAGATTTCATAAAGCCTATGGACGTCTGTCAGTCTATGGAAGTTACAACTAATGTGGGATTGAGTGGAGCTCTAGTCTGTACAAATGCTGATGAAGATTTTTTCTTGGCAAATTTGATAAACTGTACATTCATACAGTTGCGACTCTCCCTTGCACTAATGCTAGAGGAGTACAAGGAGAATCATACAGCTTAAGAAGAATTCAGTGTCAAGCCTTATGCCATCAGTCAAAAGCAGAGATATCGATACTGTGAATAATCTGATAGACCCCTTCCTCATTCCCCTACATCCCTTGTTGAGCTGATTGCAGTCATGTCTGTTTCGGAGACTGGTATCGTCATAGCACAAAAAAGAAAGACAGCATCTCAAGTGGCAGGTTTTGCCCCATGTAGTGACCCACATCACAAGCCAGCTATCTGTCCTCCCAACTGTAGTGCATCATGTTGAAGGAAAAATATGAAGTCTGACAGATTAGTCCCCAGTATGGCTGCTGAGGTGTGGCCCTGCGCTGGTGTCATGTCACATTTGATGGAAGATCGCTGCAATGTCTGAGGTGACTATGTGTAGAAGATGACCTCAGGAATCTGTCCGTCTTCTACCGAAGTGCCGTTGTTGTTGCCTGCTGCGTAGCAGAAGGTGAAACAGGTCTTTGTGCCAGTGGATGATGACTCATGGGTTACCTTTCGCATTCCCTTGGTCCCATAATGAGAGTCTGGACCCTGTAATAAACAAACAGGTTGACGCTACCGAACAAAAGACAGTTTTTCCCATAGATTGATCATTTTCAGCTTGCTACCAACCTTGAGTGTTGCACATGCAGTATAGTTGACATTGGGAAGAATCTCCACTGGCTCTTTAAACATGACTCTGAATGTGTTTGCTGACCCATCACAGCTGAAGCCTGTGTCATTCTGCCCCAGCACTGTGTTACTGTCTGTGTGAATTATCTGGAAAACCCAAGTATATCCAAAATAAAAATGAAATACATCCTGACAGACAATTTCCATCAAGTACTCAGTAGAAGAAGCTTACTAGTGCTGTACCTGTATGTTGACTTGGTAGTCTGTAGGTCCATGAATGGAGCCATAGAGTCCAAATCCAACCACAAATATCCTTCTGTTTACAGAGAACCTGTAAATTTAAGAAATAAAATACAGATTAAGAAAGAAATATCCAATTGTATTCAGACTTTTTGGAAGAGAGTTCATTCTGTAATTCAGCAGGTTATTGGTAAACAACTTATGCTGGTTTCCTTCTTCCCATATCCTTAATCATACTCGGATATAATTTTTGACACCGACACCAAATCTTTGCAGAGAATTCTTTTGTGTGTTTTTTTTTACTAGAAAAAAGCATTCTGCTAGGTGGTCAACCCCCCCGGGTCCCTACAGTCAACATGTGGATAACACAGATTTCCACTCTTATTCCTCGAGAACTTGTCTCACAATCTTAATCTGACACGTTTTTGAATATCTGGGAACCCTTTCATTGCTTTTTACAGAAACCATAACTCACTTTTTGCTCCTGGAAGAACAGAGCTGACTGCCATTTTCCTTACTTTCATTTGGTTCATATAAGCTGTTTATCCGGTTCCTTGTCATCCTGTTTATTATGCATTTATTGTGTGTGTATGTATAGACATACTGTAGATTTGGGCACTTAGATCTATGTAGAGATATGTATTAGTGATCACGGTTAGTTTAGGTTTCTTTTTTGTTGTGAATTTTTCATTGTTTTCCTCATGTTTGTATTCATAAATATTGAAAAAAACCAATAGATAGACAGAACTTAGTACTACCTTAGACCTTTTATCCTGGCAACTCATAGCAGTGTCTGTAATGGCTCTTTTCACTTTAGTAATTAATCTAGCACCTTTTTTAAGCAAACAGTCTGCAGTACTGCACCATTACAAGATACAGCACCTACTGGGTGGATTTTCCATACTTTGTGACAGTTTGCAGTCAGTGACAAAGGAGAAAAACTAAGTTTTAACTATAAAGCAACTTAAAATATTTTTAATGCTCTTCTATTAACTCACCGAATGCGGTCACTTGTCCCACTGTAGCCCCAGCGGCTCTCCACATGACCAAAACGTGTGATGCTGCACTCCTTCCCGCGGAGACAGCAGCGAGGCCGGTCGATGAAATCTACACGAGGCTTTGGGTTTACAGTGAAGTGGAAGGAAGAGACTCACCACTTCTCTGTCAGTCAGAATATTTGACTGGGCTGGACCTGAGGGGACAAGGAACATGACGCAAAGACATAAATCACATTCTGAATCCCAGGATGTGCGTGCCTTTGACAGTTTCGCTGTGACTTTCACCTGCAGCAAACTCCTCAATGGTCATAAGAGGGAAGCGGATGAGTGTGAGGGCTTTTCCCAAGACTTTACGCTTGTTCTCAGGTGTGGGCTGCAGCTGCTGCCTGTGAGCTTCAGCCTCAGCCCAACGCACAGCAGCTCCAAACAAACGCACCTCCCTCACTCCGAGAGTATCCCTCTCCAACACCGCCACCAATGTATCTAATGGAGGGAAATATTAAGAAAAAAGAAAATTAATTTTCAAAGACTGAAATACCGAACACGCAGAAACAATCATAACATTTTACAAAGACACTTTACCCAAATCTATATCTGTGAATCCCTCAGCGGCGAGAGCATCTCCAGTGTTCTTATCAATATTCTCTAAACAGAGACTGGCAAGCTGTGGCTCATCAAACAGTCGTGCCTATAACAAAGAAACACCATTGCATTTTATTGAGAAACAGACAGGTTAAAAACTGATAAATGCACTTCATGGTGTAGGAGTGTTTGCATTCAGCAAATTTCTACATTGGGAGTGTAGAGTGGAGGTTTATATGCCAACAGATTTAACTGTAGAGTTACACACACAAACAGCACATTATAAAAAGCAATTTATCCCCAAAAAACAAATGCGAGTCAAATGGCACCAAACACACAGGAGCCATAAACCAGGGGAGCTGACCTGCGTAAGCAGCATAAAAGCATTGTCTGCTCTGAGGTTCTTCTTGAGGAACTCCACACAGTGAGCCTCCAGGGCTGGAACTGCATACTTCTTAGCTGTGTAGAGCGTGGTCATCACAGTCTCAGGTCCAATCTGGACTTCATCCGAGTACAGAAACCTGCAGAATATTATATAAATTGACACAATTCTGTTATTTTGCTGTTAGAACATAAATCAGGCCAGTTATCCTTAAGATTTTTAAGTGTTTTGCGGCTGCAACACAACTATTTCAAATAAAACAGATCCAACAGCTTGTTAAGTTATATATAGATGTGTTAAAGCAAGGAAACAATAAAACCTGCAGAACAGGGGCCCTAGAGCAGGACCATTTAACTCCAGCCTTCAAGGGCCACGGTACTATAGGTTTTAGAAGTTTCCCTGCCTCAAGACCCCATGCAGATGAACAGGACATTGTGCAGAACTTGAAAAGTTGTTGGATCCGTTTATTTAGTGTCAGATGCAAGACACTGGTCCTTGAGGGCCTAAATAGCCCGAGTATAAATGATGACATGCTTGCCCTGCTAATTCTTGGGTGTGTCCCGATGTTAAATTAGGCTTTAAACGCCACAACGCCTTTGCTGATATGCAAATAGCATTAAATTATACTAACTTCAGCAGCGCCAAAAAGGCAGCTGGTTCCACGTCAGGAAGCTCGATTTCTGTTGAAGTGGTCGCCATCCCACCGTTGAACATGGCATCAAATACTGCGCTCCCCACAGCCAGAACAAACCTGACAACGTTCATGGACCACAGAAACGAAGAAAAGAGGAATCAACTCGTTCCTTTTCGCACAATCTGAATAAGCTTGACGCTTATGCGTTGCAGCTGCAGATAATCATCTTACCTGTGAGCAGGTATTCTCTGGACACCCATTCCTTTACCCACCAAGAAATGAACGTCACTGAGCACCTCGTTGTTGAAGAGGAACGCAAACCGTTCCTTAACGGTGCTCTTTGTTGCCTGCCAGTTGTACACTGGCTCTCGGTACACCAACACTGACGCAGCTGCCGGGGTGGCGGTCGGTGCAGTCGCTGGGGAGGCATTTGAAGCTGCGGTGGCTGTCATGTTGGACGCCGGGGTGGCCATGGCTCCAGCTGCCGCAGCAGGCTGCTGCAGGGAGTTCTGCGCAGTCGGCGGAGCTCCGGTCGAAACACCGTTGCCGTCACCCCCACCAGGCCCCATCTGCGGGTTGGGACGCCTCGCTGTCCCTTGTGCTCCCCCAGCTGCACCGACCGCTCCCCCGTTCGATGCTGGCATTGAGAAAACGCTGTTGCTCGGCTGACTGTTTCCCAAAGGACCCGGGCCGGAGAAACTAAGGCAAGGAGGCCTGCCGCTGTTGTCTCCAGCGGCCATCTTGAACCTGGCGTAGGCGTAAACAACACACTCCGTCGCTTTGCGTATTTCCAGTAGTCTACACAGTCTATTTGCGTGATGCTGCACCCTAGCGTTAGGATTAGTACTACAAGCTGCTCGTCCCAGGGAAGACATAGATAACTCATTATTACAATGCTCAAGATTTTAGAGTACAATAACAAGACATGCTCCCTGTTATAAATATATATACCACAAAGCTGTTACATTAAAATAAGATAATGTCATATAGGCTACGTCCATCAATTTTTTCATAATGTTGAACCAAAATCCAAATTGTGAAGATATTCTGTGAAACAGAGTGTTCAGTTTTCTTCGTATTTTTTTCTGTATCTAAATCCCACGCTTAATTAGACTGAATTTTCCTGTAATCAAAATAAATGACAATGATTCAGCATTCCTGGTTATGAGCTACTGATAGCAGCCAAAACAACATAATATCATATTCAATCTACAAATATCTGTTGAGCTGATGTTTTGATGTGAACAAAACAGATTTTGCAATATATAGTGGAGATTTTATGTCTGTGCTGCAAGTGTTTCTCCTCCTAAACCACTAAATGTATTTAATCTCAACATCACGTATTTGATTAAATCTTCTATGTTTTGAGTCTTTACCTGATCTCCATTTGCGACATCTTTCTTCTTGTCGTACTTTGAAAGATTCAGCTCTTGAATCCTCCCGCTATCCTCATTCATCCATTCTGATCCATTTGTTCCCTTCTCTCTCTTGTCTGTCCATCCATTCATCCATCCATTCCATCCATCCATCCATCCATCCATCCATCCATCCATCCATCCATCCATCCATCCATCCATCCATCCATCCATCCATCCATCCATCCATCCATCCATCCATCCATCCATTCCACATTCATCTCATCCTTTCATCCTCTCATACCTCCAAACACCCTCATTCCTACTCACCCATCAGTCCTTTCTTCATCCATCCTCCTCTCACCCATTCATTCTGTCTCTCCTTCCTTCCCTATTCCATCCATTCATCCCATCTTTCCTCCCTCTGCCCCATTCTTCCCATCTTCTACCATTCAGCCATACTTCCGCCCTCCCTCCATCCCTCAGGTCCATTCATTCATTATTCAGTCGTTCACCCTCCTCTCTTCCTCATCCATCTTTCCATCAACCTCTTCATATTTGAGACGACTCTCTCCTCCTCCCCTCAGCCTTGAAGCATGCAACATCCCAGAGGAACCAATCAGAGAACTTTCAAATCTGTCCATAACTTCACCCATAGATTTAATTTATCCAGTAAACTTAAACGGTTGAGGTTTGGTCCTTCTTAAGAAATATAATAAATATAATAATAAATATAATATAATATGTTCTCCTTTTTGGAAAAAAAAGCTTCCTTTGAAAAGTAAAAATCCATTTAATGTCAGCCCCCTCCCTCCCTCAATTTAAAAAAAAAGGAAACGTGAATATCTGATGACTCACGACTTTGCTCATGTTTTGCAATTTATGACCATTCAGAGCTTACTGATGTATTCCTACTTCTTGATAGATACCCCTTAAGGAGGCTACAGCTGGATGAAGAGGCTTTCCCTGTCATACGAAAATAATTTTATAGTAGATATAATTATGATAATTACTATTATAACTAAAGTGATTTTACACCTTAATATCTAATAAAAGAACATTATATAAAACTAACAAAAAACTTAGCACCCCCTTACTCTTTGGTCAGTAGGTTCAGAGCTAAATGGCTTGAAACAATGAATGAAATTCCTTGTCACCATTGTGTTCATTGAGTGCATTACACAGCACGGGATGATATTAATTCATCTCCCCATCCCACCTCAGTTTCCTACTTGCAGGCCACCACAAGGCACGAGCCCCCCACCTCTCCCTTTGCCTGCCTGGTACTCATCAACCGTGACGTCAAAGCGGCGCGGCACGGGGGAGTTGTCCTCGCGCGGAGCCTGCTGGATGCTGCTGAAACAAGATGGCTGTGCGCGCAGGAGGAGCAGCGGTGGAGAGCTGAGGCAATGCAGAGGAGGAAGCAGAGGGGGGCGAGGAATCCACTCCTGTCTGTCCTGTCCTGCCTAAAGAGCAACAGCCGCACACAGCAAGAGACGAGCGCCTCTGAGATGGTGCAGTTTAATTCCTGTTACTATTTTTAGGGGAACTATTTTTTTTTTGTCGGTTTGAGTTTTTGTGGCAGAGACCAACCAACGGACTGACCAAACAAACCAGGGAACACTAAGTAGAGGACGGCCGGGGACGCTCACGCCGCTTTTAGAGATGTCCCTGCTGTGTGTGGGAGGTAAGGAAAGAAAGAGTCTGTGAAACCTTCTTGTGTTTGATGTTCCTGAAGTATCACTTGCTCGTGGTGTAACTGCACCAGATGTCTGACAGAGCCTGCGGGCTGTCAGCTCCGTGGAAAAGTGTGCAGCCGAGCAGCCGCGGAGGGTTTGTGCTGAATAGTCATTTAACACAGTGGCTCTTTACGGAGGCAACACGGTATTAGTGGTTCTGGGGTACTTTTAACGGCATTTTTTCTTTTATGATATGCTTGTTTAATTCACTGTTGACCCTAAAGTAAAGCTGTCCTAATGTGACATCAAAAGACAGGCACATTTCTGAGCTAGTTGTGTCGTGACTGGTAGTAACAGCAAATATTAAAGGCTGTTTGAGTTTCTAAAAATGTGTAAATGCAGGGGAAAATGTGTCAATGTTGTATCTCCTGGTTAATACTATTGCGGCTGTTGGGAGTACATGTGTGTGTGTCATCCACTCTGCTCATTCATGCGTGGGCGGGAGGAGGAGGACGAGGAAAAGCCCCTGCCGCTACCTCTGCCGCTGCCGCACCGCGCGCCGCTCCCCGTTGCCGCTTCTGCTATACCGAGGGAATACTGGCAGCCGGCTGGAGGTGCGCGTCACTCCTCCGCTTTTTCCCCGAAGCGATGCGTCACCTCCTCCCACCAGACTGCCTAAAAGCACCTGATGCTGATGCTGATGCCACTCAGTGAAATGAATAAGCATGTGCTGTGACTTCACGCCACATCTTCCTGTTCAGGTCGTGGTGAAAGGAGGAGTAACTGGACTCTCACGTGTATCTCAAGGAGTGTGTGTGTGTGTGTGTGTTTCAGAATGTTGTTGGACTGATTAAAGGCTGAATCAGTAAAAGTGAGAAAAAAAAAACTTGTCTAAATTATGAGAATTTTGTGTTAAATCAAACTGGTGTGGTTACTCATTTGAGTTTTTTTATTCTTTTTTTATTATTTTTTTTTTTAAGCAAAGCAAGTCAATTCAACGCCAAAAACTGTGTCAGAAATCTTAAAATGGTTGTAAGAAATGTGGCTTATATAATCTGCCGCACTTCTATGTCTTAATTTATACATAATCAGTCTGTGATAAGGTAACATCATACATGTAAACAGGTTCAACACGTCAGTAAAAGTGGAGACAAATTAATACTGTTTCAATCCTGGGAAGGAAATTTCTTTGTCACAGCAGCAAAATAACACAGTAACAAATAAAATCAAATATAAATAAATGTAAACATAGTAAATTAACAAAATATACAATAACACAAATAAATACCAACATATACTGGAAGACTGTAGTATGTAAAACATTTTGATATCTTGAAGTCTATCTGTCCAAAGATGGGGACATAAAAGGGAGATTCAGACTGTTGAGATGGAAAATGCGGTTTTCTCAATTAGATATGACCTTCTCTTAGGCATTTTGACCTGTCATTGTACAGAATGATCAGGTGGAAATAATGATAAAATGACCCTCTAAGCTTTCTGTGAACTTGGATACGTGGGACCTTTTTCCATTGAATTGTACTTCCTTGTTTCCAGTGGCAAGGAAATTGCTTTGAAAAAAAGTCTTGCATAATTGTTAATTACCCTGGAGCTTAAAGAAATGTCTTTAAGCTGCTTGTTTTTTAGTATTCAGCTGTCAGCCTGATATAATAAAGGTTGGGGTAGATAAAGGTACCAAATATGTCATTTTTGTGTAGAGTTCATTTCATACATCTTAATTAAACAAAAAAAGGCTGGTCTGTTTATGCAGTGTTTGAGCTATTATCATTATAGGTGAAATAATGGCAATGTGAGCACAAAAGTGGTCTTTTTAACTCACCTTTCGGACACTAAGTTTATTTTCCATGCAACCCCAGCTCACCCTTTTCCAGCTAGGCCCATCCACTGACTGTCCCTGCTCTGAGTCAGTCCCAGGTGTCATTAAGACCCTGAAAGTCATTCATTCATAAACACTGGCTGCAGCTGTTGGTGCTGTAGACTACGAGACTTGGCAGAGAGCCCTCTTTCTGTTCCGGTTACATCATTCATGCTTACCTGACTGGAGCTATTTCTGGCCTCCACAGTACTTTGTGCCTCCTGAATAGGCAGCATTTCTTTGGCGCATCTGCTGACAAAGCAGAATTCCAACGAAGAGGCAGATTCACTCTGAAAAATTTGGCATCTTTTTTCCTGCAGATATGTTATACTCTTATAACAGACTGTAACAGACTGTTATACTCTGCTTTTCTTTTTGTCCTGGACTACTGCAGATAACTATATGTGATCCTTTAGAATAAGTCTTTTTGAATCAAGGCATCCCTCATTTTGTCATTCAGTGGCTGAAGTCAGCTTACCCTCTCCCTTGTAAATATTCCCTGACAAATCAGATTGAAGGGTCTGCTTGATTCCCTGTCGACTCTCTGTTTTCTTGGCAACCTACTTAGCTCCCATAAGTCAGAGTCTGCTGTGTCAGAGGTACTTCCTGAATGAAGTTGCTGCACAAAATTGACTATTTGGTCCTTCAGATCAGGCCCACTATGCTCTGATTAATGAAATCCAAACACATTTTGATTTGTTACACCTCTGTCAAATCATTTAATCAGAGGGCGATGCATAGATATGGCTTTGACCTCGTTTTCTGTTTTGGCTTCTCACCCATAACCTACATTTCAGCCACCTGATCTGGTGTTAGAGCCCCCAACAGGCTTATGAGCTGTAGGAACATGTTGTACACATACAGCAAGTGCATATTTTATTTTCTGCATACATGCATGTATTTTGGCTGAGCCATTGTTCGCAGGTGCTTGTTGTATCTCTCATCATAATTCATCCTGTCAGAGATTTATGATTGCGCGCTAAAGTTAAGCTTCAGTTTTCTGCCACAGAAAATCCAATTTCTCTTTTATTGATCCTCCTCACGTTGCTATTATAATTCTCTATTTTAGTGTAGATGTACATCAAATGAGCAATTAAGTGATGGAAACTGCTGTAACTGTGCAACCAGCTAGATTTTATTTAGTCTTTTTGGCAAATGTTGAATTATTTCATGTTCTGATCTCTTAGAAAAAAAAGAACAACTGAGGTGAGATTCAAACGTAGCGCCAGAGTGTCAGAGCTGAATAAAGATGCTCATTTTAAGAATAGTTTTTTTCTTTACATTTGCTGAGCATTCTTCCTCAAGGTTGCTGAGGCTGAGTGGAAGCAGCCATTAATATCTTCATCCTCGCTGCAGGTGCTCTGTATGAGAGTGAACCGCTGCATTTGAGCATCCTTACTTGCTGATGTAACAGCATGGCACCAGCTCCAGGTGTAGCTTGAGTTTTGTGTGTTGCATAAGAAATATTCATTTAAATAGGGAATAGAAAAGTGTCTTGCTGACTTGGGGCAATTGCTTTCATTTCATGGTAGCTTCTCCAGTCACTTGACTTGTTGTGGAAGGTCGGTGGAGAAAATTGAGATCAGTCATGAATTGATGTTGTTGTGGAATGTCTAAAGAGGTGAGAATAAGGTGCAGGCTTGGTTATATAACATGGTGAACTTAGGTTTGTTTTTTATTATGTAAACGTGTGTGTGTGATGTGTACACATCTGCAGTGTGGTGGAGAGTAGTGGGTAGAGGAGCATTAAAAATGTATGCACGAGTTACGTCAAAGCTGGTAAAACAGTGCTGCAGAGTGTCTGGGCTTTTAAATGCATGCTGAAAATCCACCGACAGAAGTAGGAATTTTCCCAAGAAGGAGCTTCCCAAATAAGATTTATCCTTATTAAGCTAACTCAATAACCACTACTAAATAATGAAGTTCCCTTCTAGTGGAATTTTAGCTTACTATGAAAAATATAATTAATGACTGCTTAGCTATATAATTTCCATGAATTTCATGTAGCCATACAGAGCAGGATGTCCATGTTTTAAATGCTCTACATCTTCCTATGTGTTGCCTCTAAACAATGGGCTCATTTTCATGGACCTAAAGGCAAATAAAACAGTTTTTTTGGGTTTGTATTCTAAATCTGTATTGATGCTTTGTTTTCCTTCGCTCATAATCATCGTGTTAATATGTGTGGGACAAGCTTTGCCTCTTTGTGGTGTTTATAAAAACTTATTTATCAATAGTTTCAGGGTAGGTATAGTATTGTTTTTACTGTAATGTTTCTTAGTTTGAAGTAATATTTGTCTTATTATTGTTGTTTTAAGGTGCCATGGGCATCCTCTGATTTTTCTCTCTCGGTGTAAAAACAGAGGACAGATAAACCTGAAAACAGATGGTGTTCCTGTGTGTCACCATGTCCCTCTCTGTGTTTCCACAGTGAAGAAAGCCAAGCTGGATGGACCCCAAGGTAAGACCTGGGAGCCTGGGAGTAAGAGGAGCTAGACAAGGAAGGAGTTGCTGTTACGTGGTGAAAATTGTTTAGCAGATTGAGGATACTGGGAAGGATGGAAGTTAGTTATTGTGTAGATTTATAGGGTTTATATCTTACAGGAACTACAGATTTCCTTTCCAGTGTTGAGATTTTCGTTGTTCCGCATTTCTCTTTTTTCTTTTTCTCCTTTACAGAAAAATTCAACACTTATGTGACTCTAAAGGTGCAAAATGTGAAGAGCACAACCATCGCTGTCCGGGGCAACTTGCCCAGCTGGGAGCAAGACTTCATGTTGTGAGTCCTTTAGCATTTCTGTCAAAGCTCTCGCCATGCTCCCTCACTCCTTCCTCTGTATTCTCCTTTCATCCGCCCATTACACTCTCCACTTCAGCTGCTTGAATGCTTTTTTTCTAGCTCTTGCTTTCTATTAGTTTTCCTCCCTCTCTCCCCCGTTTTTTCACTCCTTCATCCCAAGTGCACTTCATCCATGCATTGTTTCACATAGCTCTTCCTCTCAGCCTCCAACGACTACCTCATGCTCTTTTTTATCCTCTCTCCCTCAACGCTTGGCCCCTCTCATCCTCCTCATTCTCAATCTTGGCTCTTTTCCAGCCATTCTTTCTTCTCCTCTGTCACTTCCTCTAAACACTGGTCCTTGATCTTCATCTACTCAGCCTCTCCTCCTTCTCTTCTCTCTGCTTCATACTTACTTCATCACCTCTCACACTCACTTTTTCCACTCCCTCTTTTCCTATTTCTGCTCTCCAGTGGATCCATTGCAGTTATTTTGGCTGTTTTTCCTGACTTTATTTTGGCTGATGCTTCCATAAATATTGAGTTATACCTTGTTGTAGTTTGTGAGATTACACAACACTCAGTTTTTGACTTACAGGGTGATTCAGTGTGGTAATGACAGGCAAGCAGCATATGGGCGATAAATGGTTGGAATCATTTAGCATGTGGGATGCAGCAGGCAGGATTACTGCGCAGTCCTGTGCATCTGTATGATGTTTGGAGGCGTTGAGCATTGTACAGGGGTTGCATCAGTGTGGCTTCGTTATGTAATGTTTGGGCTGCAAAGAGCACCTCGTGTCCCCCTGTTTTAAATGTCTCTGCCCCCTCAGTTGCTGCCATGAATCAAACTGTTACTTTTCCTAAAATGAGTCACCACTGAGATGGGAAATCTATTCCCTCTATTTCTTAATTAAACTTCCCTCGTTCTCCCTCTAGGCATGCGATACAATCACTTCCTCCACTGCCTTCATCACACACACCTCCTCCTTTCTTTCTTTCTTTCTTTCTTTCTTTCTTTCTTTCTTTCTTTTAGATTCTCAGGTTTTCTCCCTTTTTAGACATTTATAACTGCACAGCTTGCAATTCATGATCGTGGGTTATGTGTGAGAGCTTTGGTGTAATATGGAAAAATAAAAACTAGATCCTCTTGTAAAAACTAGTAGGTCTATAACTTGTTTTTTTGTTTGATATCCAAATTAAGTAAAAGCACAGCAGCATTAAAGGCAAAAGTTGCTCTTGTTGATTCTAAATGAGTTTCAACTTGTTTTTTATTGTACATCTATTTGGTGGAATCCAGCTGCTCCCACATTAGATGTGCCACTCTCAAAACTCTGCAGGATGAATCTTGGTAGTTGTAAGATGACTAATTGGGCAGCAGTGGATGAATAAGATCATGTACTTCTGCTTAAAATGCTGGAACAGCACAGGACCTGCAACAATTTATCATACAATCACAATTATTTAAGCATTTAAAATCATGAGCATGACTGGATAATTGTCCTTATTTACCTTTTTAGCTGTATAATTGGTTTTATAAAGAATAATTTAAAATAAAGATGATTTATATACTGCAAGTTTTGCTGAGCGTCTGACTTAACCTGCTGGTTGAAACTAGTACACACCATTTTACAGCATTTAATAAGAGCTGACAGATAGAGAGTTTACACTTTTTTCATAACATTATTTTGCTCTTGAATGTTGTGCACATGTCATGTTTCTAATGTCTAGTTTTTATGACAGACTTTTTTTATTCTACATAGTGTAGTCATCTGTCTAAATTTAAATGGCAACTTAAACTGTGAAGTAAATGAGCTGGACTAGATTTCTGCCTGAAATGTGGTAGAGTGGATCTATAGGGTACTTTTGCATTAAATAGAATAGTAAAGTAAAGTAACTTAAAACTTTTACTTATGCCCACTATGTAATTCATTTTACTTGTTATTTATAATTGTGCATCAAATACATAAGACCAAAATATTGCTGCAGAAACTTGCATTATATTTTATAATCTTTGCTTTTTTGGTGAAACTTTACAAGATTTGACTTTTTAGCTGGGTCTATTATTTATAGTTTCAACTCAAAGACATCTGAAATATGTGTAGCTTCAGATATCTCTGAATGTTTTATAATGATGAGGACAGCCTCTTCTTCCTTATTTTCAATTTTCAACCTTTCCTTGTCTTTGAAGTGAAATTAACCGCCTGGACCTGGGTCTGACAGTGGAGGTGTGGAACAAAGGCTTAATTTGGGACACCATGGTGGGAACGGTGTGGATTCCTCTCCGCAGCATCCGACAGTCAAATGAGGTTTGCCACTAACCACCACAACAGTAACACCCATTTAAACTGAACACTTTTTACTAAAAAATAAAGAAAGAAATGAAACAAAAAAAATCTCTGTGTACATAGGAGGGTCCGGGGGAATGGCTCACACTGGATTCTCAGGTCATCATGACTGACAATGAGATCTGTGGCACCAAAGACCCCACTCTACACCTGGTGCTACTTGATACACGCTTTGAACTGCCGCTAGGTGAGAACACACCACTATTAGGTGGGAGAAAAATAAGCTGTGCATTAATATGAAACTATAGGAGATCATTGCTCCTCCAGGCAAATGGAAGACGGAGTAAATAGGTTAATCTGTCGGGATATTTTCACAGCAAATGGTGACAAATGAACCCCAAAAATCTCTTTTATTTATTACTCTGGCCCACTTTTCAGTTCTATACCTTTTAAAAGCTTTGTATGTGTATGTGTGCCGCTGAGCCGAATATTAGTCCTTTTCTTCGTAGTGATCAAACTCTGTTCCTTTAAACATTGATTAGGTGTCATATTCATACTCTTCCTTGTCCTCCAATCAATATCATGCACCTGACTCTTTTGTATGTTGACCTGACCTATTTATAAGTATTGGCTTCCAGGCTTTAAGTGAAACAGGGCAGTTTTAAATGACACCATATTCGTGTTTGGCTGAAGTGTCTTCAGTTCTGTATTTATTAATATACCATATTTTATACTACATATTCCTATACTATATTGATATATATTTTCTGATAATATTAAGTGTTTTGATAGGTGAAGCTCCACTTAGGTTGATTTTTGTCCCTTGACTTGGCTTGCTGATTGCTTTTCAGATATCCCTGAGGATGAGGCCCGGTACTGGGCCAAAAAACTGGAGCAGCTCAATGCCATGAGGGACCAAGATGTAAGCTGTCTGCCTGTTTGATTTAATACCTTGCCATATCCTTGCATTTTAGGAACAAGCCAACATGATTAATTTGCTAAATATGCTTCAGCCTACTTGATGAAATTCAACATTTTTTCCACCTTCTTTGTATAAGGATACATAGAACTTGACAGTCACATATTGATTAACAGCTAAGCTTTTTCATCGTTGTTCATTCTCTAATTCATCCTGCTACAGTACTCATTTCAAGAGGAGCAGGAACGCCCACTCCGTGTACCAGGAACCCAGTGCTGTAAGTAACCAGTTGCTGATTTAGGTGTTGAGATGTAATTAGATTGCTTTAACTCAGATTGTGCATTAAGTGTTTCACCACGAGTTGTGCGTTAGAGGGGAAGCAGTCCTGGTCTGCTGCTGCAAGGAATCAATAGCGCTATCAGATGTCCAGAGGCCAGGTCCTCTAGGATGCCTCTGCGTTTCGACTCTTGGCCCAGTCTGCAGAGCTTGCTGAGCAAGCTGTCTGGGGCAGCTGGAGAGACTAGGAGGACTTAACAAACATTCCTTGTTTGCTCTCTTCCCTTTGCTGAATCCTTTTGGACATGTTAAAGCATTGATAGCGTAAAATCATGTTTAAGTTTGAGCACTGGTGCAATTCATAGTCAATACTGACACCATTCTGTTTCACTGTAGGTAACTGGAGTCTGTGGGGAGACCAACAAAGTAAGTACACATACAGCATATACTGTAGATACAGTCCTGTATGTGGAGATTTGAAGTTGTTTTGGCTCTGCAATTGGCAATAATTTAGTTTTGAAATGAAACAATGCTTGAGTAGAAGGGAATTAAATTAGAGGTTTTCTTGTCCTGTGTTCCTGTAGAACTGTAAACGGTGTAAGACTGCCATCTGTCACTGTCCTGCTGCACTGCTCGTAAACTGAAGTGAACATTTAGAAAATGAGTTATACGTGCAGTGCTGTTCACCTTCAATACCCCTACAGCTGAGCATCAGCTGAAAGCTTTTCCCAAAGTGACGAAATAATACCTTATTTGGGGTCCTTTTTTTATAAGGGCTTTTTTTTTTGGTCCCAGGTAATCCTGCTCCATTTCTGATCTCAATAAAAAAAACAGTAAAGCACTGTCTTTAAATAACTTAATCTGTCCTCAGATAAAATCTGTATTTTCATTTAGGTGGCCCGGGGGGTTGAATATTTGGGAATCCACATACCTTGTAATCTCAATTTGTATCAAAGTAATTATATTAAATTAATAGAGAAACTTAAGCAAGACCTCGATCATTGGTCCAGACTCCCCCTCACACTGATAGGCGGGGTAGAGGCTATCCCAATGAATGTCCTCCCGAGGTTTCTCTTCCTCCTCCAAACTTTAACAATCTCCCTCCTAAATCTATGTTCAGGCTGATGGATCGGCTCATCTCAAGATTTATACGGCAGGGTAGGCGGGCTAGAGTAAGGTATATGATGTTGCAACTAGCAAAATCTAAGGGAGGACTAGGCTTACCCAATCTGAAGTATTACTGGTTAGCTTCACAGTTACATGCAATTACTGTTTGGCTCTCAGATGACATAAGTATAAGGTGGCTTAATATAGAAAAGAGTTTCTGCTCAAACATCCCTCTGTCAGCAATTTCCTTTGATATGATATTTGTTTCTCTGAATAATCAACAGACTAAACAAACTGAATCCTCTAAATCATATACTGTATACACATACCTACAATATATTTCCTTCAGGAAGAGTCCCCTATCATCCCCGCCTGTCGCTTTTCTTCTTGCTGTGATGATCAGACGGGCTTATATAAGTGCCTGTCAGACTCACCCACACAACTACAGCGATTCATCTCATCTCTGTTTACTCAAAGGAAAAGGGAAAAAAGCAGCGAGAGCAGGGAGGTTAGTGATAGATGGTGAGCTGATGAAGTGCCTGAAGGAGGCAGGAACAGTGAGACGTTCAAAAACATGGATGAAGTGAAAAACTAAGTTTGATGCCTTTTTAATTAGTGTTTACATGCCCAGACAGATAAAGATAAAGGTGTAAGCAGTGCGGCAGCCTCATTTGTTATCTGGCTTTCAGAATGAGAAAGATGACAGATAATGATGAATGATTAATAGATGGATGGTTTCACTTGTGACTGCTTCGCACTGTTAAAGTCTATCAACACTTCCCCTCTGGGATGGTAATCTTTGATCTATGAAAGCCACAGAAAAGTAAAGCTTTTCCACAGCGAGCGCGGCTGATTTATGCTGAGTTAGGATGATAAGCCTGAGGGGGTGGAGTTCATAATGTTCATCATGTGTTTTCTGTATGAACACACTCTGAATGACCCACACACCATCAGGGGTTCAGTAGTGGAATGCTGCCAGCTTATCTAAATTATATTTCATTATTATAGTGTTGAAATATCAGTTCAGTGGTGATTAGAGCTTTTTATCTCAGTGCCACATGCTAATTGTTTTGATTGAGGCAATCATTCTCTTCTTTTTGTTCTCTTTATTTTGTTTTTGATTAACTAAAAATTAAATTTTCAGGAAATTTTTCATTCCTCATAGCATGTTCTTATATGCTTCTGTGTAGATGAGGACCCAGACAGCGCTGTGGATGACAGGGACAGCGACTATAGGAGTGAAACTAGTAACAGCATCCCCCCTCCTTACTACAGCACATCCCAGCCTAATGCTTCCGTCCACCAATATCCCATCAGCCACCAGCACCGCAACTCCAGAAGCTTCTCTTACCCACGGTCTGGAAACAGTCAAGACA
This sequence comes from Atherinomorus stipes, assembly GCA_023101725.1. Lineage (NCBI taxonomy): Eukaryota > Metazoa > Chordata > Actinopteri > Atheriniformes > Atherinidae > Atherinomorus > Atherinomorus stipes. Next base: position 670,261 of record JALJCO010014045.1, read on the forward strand.
CTGACTACCACCATCAGAGAACTGCCAGGTATGTTCCTGCAGGATTCTGCTCATTATTTATGGACATGTTTTTTATTTGTGCTTTTCTCTCTTTTTTTTATAAACACTCTGAGGCGAGTAAGCCCTTAGTAATGCCTGGACTCTATACCTCTGAACTTAAAGCACTTTGAATTGTCCTGTACATGAAATGTGCTATACAAATAAACTTGCCTTGCCTTGTTTTAAGATCACATAAAATCTTTAATGCAGTGCTTTCATATTTTTCAGTTTTGACTGCATCACTGATAAACAATTGCCTTAGTCTTAAGCGGACGACTTACAGAAATAAGCAAACTCTTTTTTTTATTTAAAGGGAAGATTGTTTAGGAAGTGCTTTAGGACAAAGGAAAATCATGAAGTTAAACTGCTTGTCCAATTACAGATGACACATCAATAGACGCCTTATTATTGATCCTTAAAAAAAAAAAAAAAGGCATACTAATATACAGTATTTATAGGCTGAATTGTCCATTACCAAAACATTTAGTATTATTATATCAATATTAAAATGGAATAAATATTGCTGTGATGACTTGAATGTTGACAGGCTATTTAATTGACAAACCAGTGTCACTTCCAGTGAGATGAGCAGAAACTATTCCCTTAAGTCAGATAGATTATTTAACTCCATTTTTACAATTATTAGAATCAAATCAGGTATAACGTGGTTGGATTGACTGAATTTACTGTCATTTCAGTTTCTTCTGCAGATTGATTATTTGATTCTTTCCAGGAAAATGCAACAGACAAATCTGCTGCACTTCATCTGAATTTTGTGCATCATGATGTTCATCAGAGCTTCATAAGCGTCTCATGTTTAAAGTTTTAAAATTTTGCTCAAGGCAGCAAATTAATTTTCTCCTCAAACGTTGTGATAGCAGTATTTGAAATACAAAGCTTTGGAAGGTTTACTTGATAAACAGTGCAACCATTTCATGTCAGAAGGAAACCTTCTGATTCACCTGCTAAATCTTCTGGCTCTCTAGTCAAGTCACAGCAGGGTCTGAATTCTTGTTTCCTAGGAAAATCAAATGCACCAAAGTTAAAAGGATAGAGTAAAGTGAGAGCGACAGACAGCTTACAGGATAGATAAGGGTAGATGATGAGTCAGACACTTTTAATTGTTCCACCCACGTTTTAAGAACTGAGACCGGCTCATGTTAACTCTCCAGGCTCTCATCCAAGACACACGCAGATTCTCATTCCTGGTGTTTCCCAAGATGTTGAAGGCAAAACCAGAAAAAAATCCAACAAAACTTCACACTGATACACTAAGTTGTAAAATACTGCTGCTCTGTCTTCTCTAAATGTCTCTGGATGTGACTGCAGTCTGAAGCTGTTAATGATGAACTCATGGACACCGTGTGCCTTTGTGCAGCACTGCTGCAAATTATCAATCAACCACAGGAGTTCTGGGTAGTTTGCAACATTGGTATCAATGCTGTTGTTGATTTTATTGTCTGTTCGTTTGTTTTTATTTAGATCCCCATTAGCTGAAGCTAACAGCTGCTGCTAGTCCTCATAGGGTCTGTTTTTTAAGTAAAAACACAATACAATTACCCAAGCAAACAGAGACTTTGCATCAGTCAATTCCATACGCAAGTCATATACAATATCACCTGTATACAGTATTTATAACCAAAAATATGTACATGCACTACATGAAAGTATAGCTAAACTCATCTAAACAGTATTACATATTGGATATGTGTATGGATGCACACACATCCACACATATGTCCGACTAAACATTTAAATATCAAGTCGATTTTATGCTTTAATAGATCTTGCTGGAGTGCTATTTTAAACTCACTAAATGTTTTTGCAAATATCCAAATAGACAGTACATTTTAGTCCAGATTAACATCTTGCTATTATTTTTTTCTTTCTTTTTTGGACAACTCTTTTGTTGAATGAGTGCATTAAATTTAATTTTGCTGAATATCTTCTGCAAAGGCAGATTTTCATTGGCTTGTTCAGACCCAGGGCTGCTTCACTCTCAGAGTTATTTTCGGGACTGTTAGATTTCTCAGTAGTTATTGATGTATTTCTCTCAGACAGGGGATGAAAATATGCATCCATCCCCTGCTCTATGAATTATTCAGCTTGCAATCTAGTGGTCAATACTGCACATAAGATTAGTTGCTTCTTTGAGTGTATTGGACAGGGCAGCCTCCTCACACCCCCGCCCATTCTTTTCCATCTCCTCCCCCTTAGATCTCTACACTTCCTTCCTTTTTAGGCTCCCTTCGCCTACTGTGTCTCCTTGCTCACCACTCCCTTCCTGTCTTCACTATCTCACAAACCTTCCATCCATCCTCCTTCCTCTTGGTGCCTCTATTCAGTTCTTAATAACCCCATTTATCAAGGAGTACAAATACTTTTTCCCTGTTTGTTGCATTTCTGGGTGCTTGCTCGTTTTTCCTTTTGTCAGCTTTCTTGAAGTCTCTCACCTTTGTGTTCTGCTCTATTTCTTGCTACTTGTCTGGTACTCTTGTATTCCAGCTGCTTTTCATTGATTAACCATCAGCATTATTCCTGGCTGCCCCAAGACATGTTGAAAAGGTGTTTAGTGAGGCTTTCCAGTGCAGGCCATAAAGTGCTCCAGGACAGTGCACTATAAGCATTTTTGACAATATAATTCACAAAGAGATAGTAGCCTATTTATTTCATGGTGTTGGGTTGTAACTTTTGCCTTTTTTACCTCTTCTCTCCAGCCCCACTGGTAGCTATGCATCATCTGCAGAGCTCAGTCGTTGCAGCAGCCAGCTGAGTGAGGAGGACTACGGCGGTGAGTACGGGGAAAGAGACCCTTATGATGAGAATGACTCCTACCACTCCTGCCACTCCTCAGTAAGCTACAGTAAAGGCTCTCCGGACTGGGATCCTGATGAGACTCAGGGGGGATACAGCGATGAATGCGGCTACAGCAAAGATGGAGGAGAAGAGGTTGCTCTATATGAAGGAGATGATGGTGGACTGTATGAGGAAGAGGAAGAGGGCCTCTATGAGGATGAGGAGATGATATATGATGATGAGGATTTGTACAATTTGGATGGGACCCTAAGTGAGGAAATGGAGCCACCATTCACTCCAACTCCAACATCAACTGCCCCCCCAACACTTGATGCACCTAGCTCCAGACCTCCTCTAGAGAAACAGTCCTCCTTACACCAACAGCAGCCTCCTGCTCAAGCCCCTAACCAAACATCCAACCAGGCTTATCCTCCTGGCATGGCACCAACAGCACAACCGCTCACCGGGCAACAAACAGCCCAACCACCAAAACAAACACAACCCCAAATTCAGCCTCAGCCGCAGCCTGCTCCATCTGCTACTTCCTTCTTCTCAATGGCCAAACCTTTAACAGCTGCAGTCACAGGCCTGGCTTCTTCTTTCCTATCTTCAGTTCCAGCTGCCCAGCCTCCCCAGTCTCACCCTCCAGCCTCAACTGTATCCCAACAGCACCAGTCTGCTGCTGCCAGTTCTGTCCCTCCATCCCACCCAGCCACCTTAGCTAACACAGCTTCCCAGCCACCCTCCACCACCACTGGCCCGTCCTCCCAGCAGACCCCATCCTTGACATCACCTCAGTCCCATGTAAAGGATCCCACTACCACACTATCAGCTGCTCCTGAGGACCAGCCTCCCCAGTTGGAGGAAGAAATGTGGTTAGAAGAGGAGATGATGAAAGAGAAAGAGGCCAGGACGCCCCCTCCTCAGCAGGAGGAGAAGCTTCCGATGGAGCAGATAGAGGAGCAATTTGAAGAGAGCAGACCGCCGACGCCAGAGGAGCAAAAAGAGATGCCACCTGAGAGGTAGGAGGGAAGGCTGAAAGGGAATGAGATCAATGAAGTGAATCATCAGCAAAAATAGACTTCAGAAGAATCGATAAGTCGCAGTTTGTAGAAGCTATCAGCTGAAAACATTTTGGCTTGAAAAACAAAATATTTTCTTTCAGTCCTCCAGTTCCAGAGGAACCCAAAGAGCCAGTCGATCCAGCAGTGAGAGCCAAAGAGAACTGGCTAAGGCTCTACAACAAGGTCTTAGAACAGCTGCGGGAGGTAAGCCCACCAGTTAATCCTAGCATGGGTTTGTGCTCCACCCTTGCTTCAAATACTAGCCCAGTCTTTGCTAAGATCTGTAGGCCTGACTCAGCTACAGCCTGGGATCTAAAACAAATATCTGAGTTCAAGAGATTCTAAAAGTGTTCACCAACTCTTTGAAATATACATGTGTTGTGCATTATTGATGTGCAGACAGGGCACATGCAGTAACTTCCTGAGTTCTGTTTTGATGGTGTCTTCTGCAAGTCACCAGAAAGCAGACTTAATGTGCTTTATCTTCCATAATTGATACTTTTGGGTTTTCTAAAAATGGAAGAACATGTCAGACAGCCCACTTTTTTATTTTAGTTTGGATGAAACACTGCACCACTGCTTGACAAAACTGCTTGATTTATTTGGGCACATTTAGTTTTGCTTGGTCAATTTTCACTTGCATATTTTATTGTTTTTTTCATTACCTTTGAATTCAGTTGTGCAAAGAATTAATCACTTGCTTTAATGTTTATGTTGATGTATGTCGCGTTGCGTTTTTGTACATTTGGCTTCCTTTCCCGTCTGTATTTTTTTGTTTGTTTTGTGCCGACCCACTTTGTTTTCTTTCCAGTTTCATGTCATTGCCATAGTGACACTCGCATGCACTTTGCTCGGCCATCATTGGAGCATGCAGACAGGTAGGTACAGCCTGAATGGTTGCTTGAGAGAAAGGAGATTCATCTGGTTGAAATTCTCACTGTCTAATAGCAGACACCTTCATTTTGTTATTCATCTTCATACCAATTTGATCTCTTATGTTGCAAGACTTGTGCACCATTACATGCACTGCAGCATTTCTGCTTCTTCAGAAATATATCTTGATTTAATTCTTTAGCATTTTTCATTGTTATTTAAACAAGTTTTGGCACTGAAATTTATGAGGGTCACATTATTTTGCAATATTCTTTATATTTTTCCAGCTCGTACAAATTGTGTAAACAGCCATTTTTCTCTCTTCCACAGTAAAAATAAATCACATTGGATATTATAAGAGCCCAATAAAGCAGCTTTATAGTAATATGACTTTTCATTCTATGTATGCAGCCCTGATTTATACAGTGTATATAAGGGCTAGAAAGGGTAAACATAAGATGGATCTTTTAATCTTCTAAGACTCCTCTTTCTCTCTCAGGCTCGTGGAGAGACATCCAGCTCGCTGTGGTTCGGTAAAGGAGGGTAAGTATCGTCTGTTCATTTTCTGAACTGTTTACATCATGAAATAACTCAGAAAATTAAATTCAGTCAAAATGAAACCATCTTGTCAGGGGAAATCTGCTACTTCTGCTTTATGAGTCTGGGACTCCTCTGTTCTGTTCTATTCTCATTTACTTGTCAGTGAACATTGAATGGCACTGGGCTGCCCTGATTTAACTAGCAGGTCATTTGCAGATGAGCCAGATGTCAGAGTGGAACAATGCATGCATGCTGAAGAAGTGCTAAGTTAGCCAAATAAAATACAAGCGGCTATATCAAGGACTTGGGAGTGTCGTAACTAGTAATTGAGAGAATGCAGCCAGAAGAATTTAACTTTCCTGTCAAGTCCTTGAAAAGTCCTCGATTGGCTTGGCATTAGAAACAATGATTAAAAATGCATCAGACTCTGAGCTGCTAAAACACGATTTCATGGTTAGACATTTTGGTTTTATGCATGTTTGATCAGCTATAAATAGTGATGAGCACATAAATGAATGCATAATGGTTTAAATTTATCTTTTTCAGAATGGGAGGTGCACTCTACAGTATTGACAGCATGCCTGACCTTCGGAAGAGGAAAGCCATTCCTCTAGTCAGAGATCTGGTGAGAAATACCACGAATGCAATGACATACAGTGATATTTAGCAAACTTGTGGTGGGGCTGGAATAGTTTTTCTGCTGATTCCATATGCCCCATGCTCAGTAAACCATGTGTTTTGTAGTTGGCTCCCACAATTGAACATGATAAATGTTTGCACATCTACAGTGCTGATGTGATTTCAATAATTAATCAGTTTAGCTACAGTGTTCTCTTTTAAATGTCAGAACATACCTGTCAGATTTAAAGGGGGTCTCATACACACATGAACACACTCAAAGATTTGAAAAGCTTGTCGTTTGAGATTTCTTTTCTGTGATTTTGTCTCCTTTAACTTTCCTCTATGTTCCATCATGGCCCGGCTCTATCAGGCGATGGTAGGTGTCTTTTTTATCCCTTAATGAAATCAAATGAAGCTCAAAACTTTAGTTTACGATTGAACCTGAACTGTTTGCCCTCTGGTTCTCAGTCTCTGGTGCAAAACTCACGTAAAGCTGGAATCACCTCCGCCATGGCTTCCACCACTCTTGGCAATGAGGAGCTGGTGGGTTGACTTTTTGGTGGTCTTTATCACGATTCTCCTCAGTTTTTCCAACATGTGATGACTGCTGAAACATAACTTTTCTTTGTTTTTACTGTGGCATTTGCAGAAGAGTCATGTTTATAAAAAGACCCTGCAGGCTCTGATCTACCCCATCTCCTCCACTACTCCACACAACTTTGAGGTGTGGACGGCCACCACCCCCACCTACTGCTACGAATGCGAGGGGCTACTTTGGGGCATTGCACGTCAAGGCATGCGCTGCTCTGAATGTGGCGTCAAATGTCACGAAAAGTGCCAGGATCTGCTCAATGCAGACTGTCTGCAAAGTAAGGAGATGCTAATATTTGCACGCATGCACATATATACTCACCTTCACTAAAGTGCACATGCGCCCTGTCCCCCACAGAAACTATTTTGGCTCCCCCTCTGTATCCTTCTGCCAGATTGACATCCCATTATTCTTGTCCTCTATCCACTTTCAGTTTCTCCTCCCTCTTCCTTTCCAATTTATCTCTTGAGTAATGTGCTGTCACACCCCTGCTTCTTTTCCCTCGCTCTTCTACCCACAGGGTTGCATCCATACTGCTTTGACTAGTTCTGCTTCACAAGGGATGGTTTAGTCAGTTGCTACTCTGATTCTAGAGTCAGTTCATTAGATGCGTACTTGGCCCGCTTTCTGTGTCTAAAGAGTCTTGTAAGATCATGTCTCCCAAAAACATGTCTTACTTCCCAACCACTGTAAACAGATCAGTGGTACTGTCCAAGACTTTTAAATTTGAACTAATGCTATCATAAGTTGGTTTTCCATTTTTTTAGAGATGCGTTACAGGAAAGCATGAGATGACATTTTCACTCTTTGAACCTAATTGTTTTTCATAAACTGTGTTTAAAAAATATAGACCCATTCTTCACTTCATCTGTTTGTCTAATCAGGAGCTGCAGAGAAAAGCTCGAAGCATGGGGCAGAGGATCGCACCCAGAGCATCATCATGGTCCTAAAGGATCGTATGAAGATCAGAGAAAGAAATAAGCCGGAGATCTTTGAGCTAATCCAGGAAGTGTTTGCCCTTGATAAAACAACACATGGCACACATATGAAACAGATCAAGCAGAGCGTGCTTGATGGGACCTCAAAATGGTCTGCAAAGATCAGCATCACAGGTAAATTTGAATAGTTTCTTTAGTTATTCTTTACTTGAATCAGACAGTTTCTTTAGTTATGGTTGACTAAAAGATTCAGTCATATTTGTATCTCATCAAACTCTTATAATCTTCTAAAAAGAAATTTAAACATCTCCCTGTCATCTTTTCTTCAGTGGTATGTGCCCAGGGCCTTCAGGCTAAAGATAAAACAGGCTCCAGTGACCCTTATGTAACTGTCCAAGTTGGGAAGACGAAGAAAAGGACCAAAACCATTTACGGCAACCTCAATCCTGTCTGGGAGGAGAACTTTCATTTGTACGTATAGTAGAAAGCTGTTGACCATTTTTGATTCCAGGTTAATGCTTCATATCAGTGTAATGGAGGCTGTTTAAATAAGATTAATGATCTCAAAACTTCTTATTTAATCTTTCCAAATGTTATTATGCATCATCTCTTGAAATGTATACACCACTAAGTATTATCCGTTTACTCCCTCTGCAATGATGTTTTGTTTCCCTGTATTCCAGCTGTGAACTAATCATGTTTTCTAAATCTACTCATCTCCACCTCATCCAGTGAATGCCACAACTCTTCTGACCGCATCAAGGTTCGCGTGTGGGATGAAGACGATGACATCAAGTCTCGCGTGAAACAGAGGTTCAAACGTGAGAGCGATGACTTCCTGGGTCAAACCATCATTGAAGTGCGCACTCTGAGTGGGGAGATGGACGTTTGGTACAACCTGGGTGAGTATTGTTAGATAAGACAAATGGGGATGGGGAATAAGAGATGGATGAGAGGAGCAGCTAATCACACAGAGATAAGAACACAGGAAACGGATAACTATAGTGCTCATCTGTTGTAGATAGAGCAGATTTCATCAAGCTAAGGAGGTGTGTATGTCTTACTTTTGTGTGACAGACAAGAGAACGGATAAGTCTGCTGTGTCGGGAGCCATCCGGATGCATATAAGTGTGGAGATCAAGGGAGAGGAGACAGTGGCTCCTTACCATGTCCAATACACCTGTCTGCATGAGGTCAGTCTGACTGAACAAATACTTTGGGATGGTTTCTACGTATTTGTACACAGTGGAAATGTGTCCACATTAGGTTCACTTTAACAATTCTAAAGTTAGAATCATCAGTAGTTGGAAAGAAAATGGGCTGCCTGAATATAGGGTGGACAATGTTCGGTTCAGTGCCGCACGCAAGTGTCATTCATCCTGTAATGTACAGAGTATAATTAGGAGTTTGTGATTTTTCCTAAATTCATCAGCATGACCTTTTCATCAAGTTGTTTTCTGATCATCTGCAAATATTTTAATGCAAGTCCTTCATCTTACAAGTGCCAAAGCTGTAGATATTAATGATATTTTGAAACACAAATTCTTTGTACCTTTGTGTATTTAGCATCTGTTCCAGTACACCACAGAGGAACAAAATGGCGGTGTTGTAAAGATTCCTGATGCAAAAGGAGACGACGCATGGAAGGTGTACTTCGAGGAGACCGCTCAGGAGATTGTGGATGAGTTTGCCATGAGATACGGAGTAGAGTCCATCTACCAGGCCATGACGTAAGTTTTGCAGCTTTTACTCTGAATGTCAGTCTTCAAGATTAACATGAGGTTCAGCAAATTCTAAATGAAAAGCTTATCAGTTATTGCTATTAAACGGCTTCATGAATCAAGCTGTTAAATACTGATCGTATATTTGATTTATTCATGAATACGGGGGCTAAAGGAGTTAGAAATGAATTAAATGTTCTCATTGTTATTTCTACCCAACAGCCACTTTGCCTGCTTGTCATCTAAGTACATGTGCCCCGGAGTGCCAGCTGTGATGAGCACCCTGCTTGCCAACATTAATGCTTACTACGCCCACACCACTCAGTCCTCAAACAATGTTTCTGCCTCGGACCGATTTGCAGCATCAAACTTCGGCGTGAGTCCCTGAAAACTTATGTGATTGATGAGAAACACTAATACTGCTCTTAAAAAAAACTCCTCAGAAATGGCTGGGTTTGATCCCTCTGGGACAGTAGATGAGAGTTAAACATCTCTCACCTACTTTGTCAGACTTTCAATCAGCTTCTTGTCAGACCCACAGCAGGTTTGAGCAATAAAGTGGTAACAAATAATCTTGTCAGCTCTGTTGTTTCTTTTCTGTATGTATTTTTGTTCCTGTGTAGAAGGAGAGGTTTGTCAAGCTCCTGGATCAGCTGCACAACTCCCTGAGGATCGACCTGTCAATGTATCGGGTACTTACTGCTGATTCAAATTTACATACTGCTTAAACAGTCTCATGAGTGTTGTTGATTATCTCTCTCCTGCTGGCTTCATCTGCCTGAGCTATATTTGTGTGCACATGTGCAGGGTGCTTCCTTGTCATCTGTTTTGGGACTAAAAACAGTGTGAAATGTTTTTTTTTTTTTTGTTTTGGGGGATGCTGCTGTTGTAGTTTCTCATGTTTGAATGTGTTTGTGTTTGCCTTAGAATAACTTCCCTGCTAGCAGTCCTGAAAGATTACAAGACCTCAAGTCTACTGTTGACCTGCTGACCAGTATCACATTCTTCAGGATGAAGGTAAGACAGAATATCAGATGTTTTTTTTTTCTTTATTTTCTTTTCTTCACACTAAATATGTTTAAAGTCTGTTTAAAATGTAGCCTGAAGCAGAATTTGATTTAAAAAAGATCATTCTCTTTCTAAAGTCAAAGTAATTCGCATGAAACTATGTTTGTTTTTTTTTATGTGATTTCTGCAACTCATCGTCGCTAGTTAAAATCCCAGGGAGATTCCCTCCTGCTGTGACAATGTGTTTCTTGACAGATGAAGTGTTTTTTGATTCAGCCATATGCTGCATGTTGTTTGTGCTCAGGTCCAGGAACTGCAGAGTCCCCCCAGGGCGAGTCAGGTGGTGAAGGACTGTGTAAAAGCCTGTCTAAACTCCACCTACGAGTACATTTTTAACAACTGCCACGATCTCTACAACAGGGAATATCAGACAGACCCGGTGAGTTAACCTGCACAAAATGTCTGTGTGTGCATGCACACTTTCGTGCCTGCACTATGCAAAGAAAATTTTGATAGATGTAGCTTTTCTGATATAAACCTCACTTTTTTTCATCATTCTAGTCAAAAGCAGTCCCTCCAGATGAGCAGGGTCCGAGCATCAAAAACCTGGACTTCTGGTCAAAACTCATCACCCTCATTGTTTCCATTATAGAAGAGGATAAAAACTCATACACCCCCTGCCTTAATCAGTGAGTGTGTGTTACAGTAGAATTGCTCCAAGTCCTCAAATATACAATGATGAAGCAATGTTTAGAAGTTATTTTCCCAGAAACCTTAAGATAACAGCTATGTGTGCTGTATGAGATTTACTGAAAGCAGTGCTTAGGAATTGAATAATGAGGAAGAGGGGGTGGAAAAATGTAATTAAATATTTGTGATAATGAATCTAAATGAGCCCATGGGCTTTGCTTTTAGAAAACAATGAGGATAAAAGCATCTTGCTAGTTATTTTCTCAAGAGAATTTTTATTTCTGTGGCTGCTGGAAACATTGAGAGGAAGTGCTGTTGGAGTTACATAAAAATGAGTTTCTTGTTAAATAATACAGCACCATTACTGGATATAGAGCTGGATTTAAGCCTGAGTGCTGTGATGTCTCTCACAGGTTTCCCCAAGAACTCAATGTGGGTAAAATCAGCGCTGAAGTCATGTGGAACATGTTCGCTCAAGATATGAAATACGCCATGGAGGGTGAGTCTATCTCTCAATCGACTTAAGAGTTTAGATGCATGTTTGTGTTTTTTAACATTTGATGCAGAAGTAGAAGGAGTGTGGAGAGGGACTTTCCTAATCCTTTCTCTTTGATATTCAGAGCATGAGAAGAACCGGTTGTGTAAAAGTGCAGACTACATGAATTTGCACTTCAAGGTGAAGTGGCTCTATAATGAGTACTGCAAGGAGCTGCCTACTTTCCAGAAGCACGTACCTGAATATCCTGCGTGAGTTTTTTTTTTCTGCATAGCTATACACTTCTCCTGATGTATTCACCTCTTTGAAGCAAATGTTTATTTTATCTGTGTTCGTTTGTCATTTACAGGTGGTTCGAGCCATTTGTCGACATGTGGTTGGATGAGAATGAGGAAGTGTCCAGAGATTTTCTCCATGGAGCTCTGGAGAGGGACAAGAAAGACGGGGTATCTGTTGTCATACCATTTCACTTTGAACAATGAATGTTAATTGTTGTGGGTTTTTTACATATTGTTGCCAGATACTGGAAATATACTGTATGTTGCCTGCATTTCTAAAAGTATAGAAAAATTCAACACTAAGTAAGACTACTTAAAACACTGAGGTTAAAAAAATGATGTTTCAGCTATTTTCTGGCCTTAATTCTTATCTATAGAACAGAAAAGAAGCAGGTGGTCACGAAAGAGTAAAGTGCAATTTTGCTGAGACAGCACTGGAATACATTGTGAAAGTTTAAATGTGATCTTCAACCTGCAGCAACCCCCCCCAAAAAAAGTATTCAGTTTTTTATGCAAATTCATTTCTGTGACTCAGCACATTCCAAACTGTGAAGAGCAGGTTAAAGGCCTCAAGGCAATCAATAAGAACTTGATACGGAAGGCACATGGAAAGAAAAAAAAACTGCTGTGGAAAAGAGCAGATGCTACAGCACAAGTCGATGTAAACACGTACACACATACTACGCAGCGTCTCTCACTCTGAGCCTCATTCACACCTACACACCCGCACAGCAAGAGGGTCGATACAAAGCAGCTGAAGACTCTCCCAGCTCGTATGTCAGGGTTCCTTTGGGTCCAATTACCGTAGCCCGAGGCAGCCTCTGCCTTCCTGTGTCAGCGGAACGGTGGTCCCCAAACTCAGTCGCATACCGTAACACTATTCAGCTCTGAGCTAATGGCTGGGCCGCTAATGAGGGTACTTTTCTTTATCATAACCCTCTGATCACCTCCATTTCTCTGATCCAAATGCTTAAAGATCACCTACCTCATAAGTTACAGGCAACTGAACAGGGGTCAAGTTTTATTGTTCCTCTCATGGGTGATGGCTCTTGTGGGAAATCAACTTCTACACTTGCAGTGTTAGCTCACCATGCTGCCCGCTGCAGCACCTCAGACCACCTACTCAAACTTCTGCCTCTGGTCTTTCCTCTCGATCTCCAGTTCCAGGTCACGTCGGAGCACGCGTTGTTCTCCTGCTCTGTGGTGGATGTCTTCTCTCAACTCAATCAGAGTTTTGAAATCATACGCAAGCTGGAGTGTCCCGACCCTCAGATTGTTGGCAACTACATGAAGAGATTTGCCAAGGTGACTTTCACCTCCTCAACATCTCAAATAATGTCTTTGTCTTAGTACACACTCTAATGTTGCACTTCTCTTTCTCTCAGACTATCGGCAATGTCCTGCTGTCTTATGCTGACATCATTGCAAAGGATTTTCCAAATCATGTCAAAAAAGAGAAAGTGGTAGGTGTTTATCATATTTCAAGTCAGAGAAGGTAATAAATTTAGATGTTTGACACAAAGTAGCTGATGGGAGTTTGTGTAGTTTGAACTGTAGGTTGTATGCTGTCTTTATGGTCAAGTTGATTCATCTGAGCTCAATAAACTGCTTTTTCGTGTAATTGCTGAGTCCAGGTTGCAGCATTCACATTGAATTAGTGCCTTATAATTAGCTGAAAGTGTTTTGGACTGGGAAGGCAGAGTAGACTACTCCTGTAGAGACTAGCACCCCCTGGAGGACCAGAGATTATTATAAACTCCAGCTTCTTCTGCCATGCATCGCCGAGGGTGTTTTTTGCTGAAGGAGCAATTCAGAGAAAAGAAAAAGTTATGCAACATGGCTTTGATTGATAAGAATGAAAAGATGGGGAGCACACACAGTGGAGGGAAAGAGAATGTGAAAGAGTGAAGAGTGTGTTTGTGTGATAATGTTTTTCTCCTCCACAGCCATGTATTATAATCAATAACATCCAACAACTTAGAGTTCAGCTGGAGAAGATGTTTGAGGCCATGGGAGGCAAAGATGTGAGTTTCCATGCCTTTCTTTTCTTTTTCCCCCCTAATATGACACATCTGTTTTACTCATGACATCTATCTGTCTCCCAGCTCAACGTGGAGGCTAGTGACTTCCTGAAGGAGCTCCAGAACAAACTGAACAACGTCATGGATGACCTGAGCCGCATCTTCGCTGTCAGGTGGGCGTTTCTGTTTGAGTCTCTGCCTAAAGCTGACTACACCCAGTTTATCCGCTGATTTCAAAGTCTGTTCTCATGCCTGTTCTTTTTTATTGCAGTTTCCAGCCCCAGATTGAGGATAATGTCAGGCAAATGGGGGACATCCTAGCCCAGGTGAAAGGTCAAACTGTCCCAGCCAATGGCAGCGTAGTGCAGGAGGCTGACAATGTCCTGCAACCCATCATGGACTTCCTGGACAGCAAGTAAATGTCGATAGCTAGCTTTACATATGATGCCTTGCAGTGTATTAATTTAGATTACGTATTAAAAAATACAAGATTTAAAAGGTTAAGACTGAGAAATGTTATTTTAATTTTCTGCTCATTTACAATTTGATGGCCGCAGCACTTCTCATAAAAAGCTGGGACTGCTTAAAGTTGTCTTGATATAACTTTTAATGCCCAAAAGAATACAGTGACATCTTAAATGAAGTTGGGCACAAAGCAGCAACGTTTATGGATGTTGCTTAAGTGGTTTTTTTTTTTTTTTTGCATGGTATTAATTGGTGTTAACCTGCACTAGGGAATGCAGCAGTGAACTGTGTTCTTTGATATATTTTTTTAGAAGTTCTTGAGTTAATGTTGTGGTTTCAACAGAACCCTGTTGGATTTTAATGCAGGTCTGCCTGAGGGACCAGAGATCACTGCTATTCACTGGATGTTTTTAGGCTTATCTGCTGCAAACAGATATTTTTCTGGATTAACTGGATCTTGTAATGACATTATGTACTGTAGATTATGTAATTACCTTGCACCTTGGCTGTACAGCTGTGCTTGAAAGTTTACATCCTCCCATTAAAGAGGAAAAAAAAATAGTTTCCCTTGAAATTAGTTGGAATTTACAGAAGTAATAATGAAGTAAAAGTTTATGAAAATCATGACATTGATTTGAAATGTCAACAGAAATATTAGAAAAAAACAAACAAAATATAAAACAAGCAAATAAGTGTGATGGGGCTCCTGAACTAAAATTTTGTTGAGCAACACTTTGAGGCAACGCAGCAATCAAGTTTTTTCTGTAATGTTCAAGAAGACTTCTGTACCTGTTGTCAGATATTTTTGCCCACTGTTCATGTCCAACGTACTCTAATTTGTCTGGGACCTTTTTTTTTTTTTTTTTAAAATATATATATATATATGCATTTTTTCAATTATTTTTTTAAACCACTATTCAATCAATCAATCAATCAATCAATCAAATTTTATTTATATAGCACTTTTCATGCATAACAGCTTTATAAAGTGCTTCACATATTAAAAACAACCCATTACATCAACAGTCCCCCAAGTTTATCTCAAACAGACATGTACATGCACACACATGCATATACATACTCTCTCTCATATGCACACTGATTAAATCCCCCCACCCAAGAACAGACTATCCCGAATACGAGACATGTCTTGGCACCTGGTGAAGGAACGATATTCTGGGATCCATCCATCCCTCCTCACTGCCACAGAGGCCGCTGCTACAGGCAGCCACCCTGATCCGAGCAGACCAGACCCACACCACAGCTATTAGGCTGCAGTGCTGGACCCTGACCATCCGGACAGGGACACAACCACGGCAACGGCCCCAAAGCTAAAGCAGGCATAGGCCCCGACATGGAGGACCCCATGAGGAAAACACTGGAGGGATTAAAAATACCAAGATAAAATAAAATAAAAATCAGACAACCTAAAAACCTAAAAACGGTAACAACAAATGAGACCAGTATACATACAGTAAAAGAATTAATCTAAATCATACACTTGGTTAAAAGAGGTCAGTGATCAAAACAGATTTATAAAAACCGTAAACTAGTTAAAAAGGTAAATGAGTAAATAAATAAATAGATGAAAAGGCTGAAAATCAATATCTAATTTCCTAAATTGTAATTTTGTAAATTTTTATTTGTTACTAGTTTTTTCCCATTATTTTAATTACTATTGTGAATTTTGCCTTTTCTTTAATGGGATGGTATGTAAACTTTAAAGCACAACTGTATTTCTAATGCTCAGTGCATTACTGTCCAGCTGACAATTAATATTGTTAACTGTTCTTTTGTTTCTTTTATATCCATGTTCCTGGTGTCAAATTCAAATTCATCACTCTTTTTAAAAAACAATAATGTTTCTCAGCTTTAACACAAAATTGTATCTTCATGCCTTTTCAATCATTTTGAAATCAGTAGATTCTGTACTTAGATTTATAATTTGTACATAATTTTGTATATAATTTGTATTTATAAATTGAACTGTCTATGAACAAAATACGGGCTTTTAAAGATGTTTTTGTTCTTGTCAAATGAGATTGCTTGTTTTTCTGTTTTTAGTTTGTCGCTGTTTGCTAAGATATGTGAGAAGACGGTCCTGAAGAGAGTTCTGAAGGAACTGTGGAAACTGGTGATGAACACAATGGAAAAAACAATTGTGCTTCCAACACTAACAGACCAGACGGTAAGTCATGAAAAATAGGAAAAATCTCACACCCGTTCTTTTCCTCTTTTTCCTCTGTTCTGCCACTTTTGAATATTTCCCCTTGCTGTACTAAAGTATGACTCATTAACCCATCTGTCCTGCCCATTTCCCCATTCTTGCTGTTGCTCTTCCTCTCTTAGGTTATTGTAAGTATGTTGTGTAGCCTTGTAGCCTTTAAAAGCATGGAGAAACACTTCTTAACAAGAACCTAACAACCCTCTGTAGCCCTTGTCACTTTTCTCCTTGATGGATGCAGTGCTTTAAAGCCCGATCTAAATGGCAGCACAGTGCACCAGAGGCAACTTTATTTGCCCTGCTACACTGAGTGATGGTTCACTACTAAAACACTTAAACTGAGTCCTTCCCCTTCTTAAAAACTACTCCCAAAATACAGCTTGTTTTCTCTATTTGTTTGAAAGGTATGTTCACTGGAATCATAAATTAATTGAATTTATAACTGCTCTTTCCTGATCACTAACCTCTCACTTTGCAAATACTCCTCACATGCATTTTTCAAACACTGCTTCTCTTTTTCTTCCCTTTAATCCATGCCTGACCATCTCTCTTTCACAGGGCACTCAGATGATCTTTAATGCTGCAAAGGAACTGGGTCAGCTTTCTAAGCTTAAGGTGATGAATATAGATAGTAGCACCAATGATTTAAAGGCCTATCAAGTGAAATTTGACTAAAATATGTGGATTTCATCAACATGAAAGGCTGAATTCTTTGTATGTTCTGTCTTGCAGGAACACATGGGTCGAGAAGAGGCCAAAGCTCTGACTCCTAAACAATGTGCAGTCATAGAGTTAGCACTGGACACTATCAAGGTATAATATGTGGTTTTTGCCCTTTAATCTAAATACTTGTCACGGGGGGTGGTTCTTTGCAGATACCGGCGACTGCAGGAGGAGGGGAAAGAAAGACAGGCCTCGCCAGCAGGTGGTGGTTAAAAGAAATAAAAGCTTTATTAAAGAAATAAAACAAATAAAACTACGAAGCTAAAAAGTAATAAAATAACCCTAAAAGTCCAACCTAAAAAGTTATAAAAGGAAAAGGATAAAAAAGGCTAAAAAGGGGCTTGCAGGGGTGGCAGTGGCCGGCGTCTCTCTCGGCGTCGTCCCGGGTCCATGGCGGCTGCTCCTCCTGTCAGCCGCCCTCCTTGCCATAGGCTCCCCCGGGACTCCAACGCTGCTCTGTGGCCCGGGCAGTCACTCCTCCGGGCGGCCGCGCCTCTGGCCGTAGGCCCTTCTCAGTAGGCTCCGCAGCCGCCCTCCGACTCCCGGGCCACTCTTCTGCGTCGCCATCGCCGTCTCCACTGCTGCTGCCCCACCACTGCCTTGAGCCCCCCAGCCGGGGGGACTCACGTCCTCCCCCGGCTGCGGCTCCTGGACCCAGTCCTCCTCAGTCCTCTTCAGCCCCCTTCTGTTGTCCGCACACCGGCTTTTATTCTCTCAGCCTTCAATTAAGCCAGGGGAGGAGTCCTTCTCCCCAGGTGCTGCCAATCAGTTCATTAAAAGCTCCCATAGCTTGGGAATAAAAACAAGGTTAAAACCACACAAAAACCATAAAAAGCATGCTAAAAACCAAGCTAATGGGCAGAGTCCAGTCTCTGGCAGCACCCGGTTGTTCACCCTGTGACATACTACTATAAGTTGTACTTATTATTGTGCTGTTTAATAGATGCTCACACACTCAAATAGTTTGATATAATGGATATGTCATGTCAAAATTGAAACGTTAACATGCTCATAAGGTTGTTTTTGGATACTAGAGGTCATATGATTTTCTATAAGCAGTAACACCATGTTTGAAGATTTCCACCTTAGAATTGTGGTGCATCAACAACAGTGTCAAAATCAGTGCTGGGGTGTAAATTACAGTATAACAAACTTTAGAAACCAGGCATTAGGAAGAAAGTTTATCTAACAGTGTTCCGCTTTGATCCTCTCTTTCTGGACTATTTCTTGTGTATTTCTCAAGGGGCAAACTCCTCTGGTGAACAGTGAGACCACTTCTGCATCGTACAATAATTGTAATTCTTTCTTCATCCGCTAGGGGCTGGCTCCAAAACAGAGCAAATCTCCATGAACTCCCATGTTAAAAAGACCAACTTCACAGCAGAAATAAACATGGTTACAGCCTGATTTAAAATCATTTTAGCTTTAATAGGTCAAGTTTACCTTCATGTCAACTGTGAGGGGGTGAATTTTTTTTTCTTGCTCTTGATCTTGAAATTACACATAATTAGGGGCGCACCTTTTGATTGACATGTGCCAGACCGGATGTGGCTTGTCGGCCGGTGGCTAATAGTTCATTCTTTGTTTGCTCTCGGTAAGGTCTCAGTCTGCAGCAGAGTAGCAAAATGGTGTTTTTAGCAGCTAACAGCAAGTCCAAACATGTCTTACCTTTATCCCACCGCTGAGAGGGCTAATCTTCATTATTTCCTGTTAGTTTCGAGTTAGCTCAGTTTGCATTTAGCCCAGAGTACGTCAGCTGTCAATCATTTGCCCCGAGGCTGCGCTTGCCCATTTTATTATTATCCAGGAGTGACGACACACGTGACACAGCAAGATGGCGACAGTAGGACACGCCCAACTGGTTCACTTTCACCAATTCAGAAATGACCGTATACTATGTCCATAATTTCTACAGTCTGTGGTATTTCTGCGTTTATGTTTACAAACTGTGGGTCAATCCTGCTTTGGGTTGCCACCCTCTGCACTAAACACACTGTCCCAAGTGTATTTTCCACACAATGCACACAACCCTGTTTATGTTTACTGAATTCCTGATTTTCAAACCAGTCACTAGATTTTCCTCCCCTGCTTAGAAGAAAAAAAAAAGTGCTTTATCAATATTGATAGGCATTATGTCTGCCTTGTCAGAGCAGCAGACAACAAGCTCCTTAGCAGCTGGATGGGGAGGGAAGGACACATGGCAGAGGGGAGAAATAGACCTTTTTCACAAAAACCGGAAGTACGTAATGGGTGAGAATCTTGTCTTCCTGTGAGGGCCAGACTTCAGTCAAACGTCAAAAATGGATCATGTTTCCACTCTGGATATTATATTTGAGCCCGTTTACTCGATTCTGCCTCGATCTTAAGAACCAGAAGTTTTGCCTGCATTGTTTTGATCATGTGACCAACGATGTATCGTTTTGTCATCTGCACGTGTCGAGCTGCTACCGGGATTTGAAAGAGAGGGAGTTTGTTAATATACCAAGCTTCAAATGTAATTCAATCACGTCCGAAACTGAATGTTTTTAGAGGAGGTTTAGCTAGCATTTATTCGTCATTTCTGATATCAGAAGGCATCAGATTAGAATGAAATTTGCAGAGCCGCTCTGCATTGACAGGAAATAAAACGTGACCATGCAGGTGTTATTAATGCATCCAGTACGTGCATAATGTCCGCAAATTAACGCATTAATGTCCAAAATTAACACCTCTGCTGAAATAATGCTTTTTTCTTTTTAAAGATTTCACATAGATTTGGTCAAACTTCTCTGATCACTTTCATTTCAAAATTATTGCTTTTAAATGATCGTGAACAAAATAAGGATCACAGATGGTAGAATAACGTGTTTAACTGCAAGAGATCTCAGGATATCGTAGTTCATTCTGAGTTTGAAATCAAATTTAATTATATTCTGTATGTTTCGTGGCTTTTATTTAACATGCTTCTGTTGTAGCTTTGAGTAATGTACATGTATTATTCTAGTATAGCTGTGGGTTATCAATGTTTTCACGTATGTTATAAGGAGAGGCTGAGATGAGGCAGTTCAGGTCCAGTGGTCTTTTACTGGACCCGAACTGCTTCATTTCACCCTCTCATAACATACGTGAGAAAATTAATCCACAACTACAAAGCTGCATCATGTGCTGCTGTTCAACACAGTCCACCATGAAGATCCCACAGATGACAGCGGCCACGACCTCACACAACACAGTTAAACTATCTCCATGCATGCAAGGACAAAAATACAAACTCTTTTCTTCTACTTTAACACTGATGGATGAAAACAGTAACTCGGGACTGAGGAAAGAGTTGAGGACATAATTTTATTTTATGTATTTATTTATTTATTTATTCTATTTTATTTTTGCTCTCTGATCACATCAAATGTTAACAGCAGGGATCAATGCGGTCACATTCAGTATAAAAGTCTGTGCTCATGGCCTTCATGTTAAAATGACTCAGCGCTTTATGACGCTTCGGTTTTTCCGTCCCTATTAATGTCCATCATCAATGGATGTTGAAAAGTCCTGGAAATGTTGGACTGCTTCAGAGCAAAAGAAAATCAGCCTGGTGCGCTGCAGTGACTTAACTTTCCAGCTTGAGACATTGTTGTCGGAAGTAAAGATCCTTGCCCATTGCGTATTTCCGGTCAAAAAACAAGAAAGTGTGAAAAAGGTCTATGGAGCTGATTTACATATTCACAGATCCCAAAACATTTTTTTCACTGTTTTCAATTTTGAACTGTAATACTGATACGTTTTAAACTAATACCAATATTGACTTAAAATAGATAATTTGGTTGATGGCTGATGTTTAATATTGATTGTGTTTGTTATTTATTGTACTATGAATATCAAGGGGGCAATGAAAGATGCATTAAGAAGAATAAAGGGTTTGTTAAAAAGTATTCTAGCCATCATCGAAGTCACTTTATATGACTACAGATTATGTCATAAAAATGTATCCAAATAAATGTTATTACATAAAATTATTATAAGTTGATGTTATCCTAGTTGCCTTCTGGCAAGTGTTATTTAAATACATATTAAATCCAACAGTGCTATTTTGAATAAATAACAAATATACTTCATATATTTCATTAGCTGCATAAAACTAGAATCACTTGATTAGTTTGTATTTTTAAAGGTTTAAAAGTGTTTGAATTACCAGGAAAGCTTCAGTCAGTTTCACTTCATTGCTTGCAGGATGATGACCCTGTTGCCAGCTACAAGGCAGTTTGACCACAGCCACTCACACCACGCTTACCTTCAGCTCACTGTGTCTTCTGTCTCTCTACTTGCTATCAAGTGATCAATAACACGGTGTCATGTCCTGGCTGTTATGCAGCAATACTTCCATGCAGGTGGTGTGGGCCTGAAGAAGACCTTCCTGGAGAAGAGTCCTGATCTGCAGTCTCTTCGCTACGCCTTGTCCCTGTACACGCAGGCCACAGACAAGCTCATCAGAAAGTTTGTCCTCTCACAGAATGCTCAGGGTATGACAACACACACACTTGTACTGTTACAAAGTAGATTTAAACTGTTATAAAGATGTTAAAAGTTAAATGTTAAGCTGTTACAATACATTTGTTTTTTTCTTCCATTCAATATGGTTAATTGAATGAAAGTGGATTATTGGGGTGAAGTGGAATAATTTGCTGAGTGTTCCATAAAACCTTCTGTAGCATACCACAGGTCGACCAAGTTGATCCCTGCAATCTGCTTGATAAAGAACTTTTTGCCAACTTTTATTCAGATTTTTTTGTTGTTGTCTGCTTTCAGTTCATGGAGGGAAAGGGATCAGGTACTCCGCCAATGAAGACACTCCACCAGAAAAAGGTAAATGACCCCCTGGGAAACTCTCAGCACCTAAACAAGCAGCAGCAGTATCAATGTTGATATTTGCAGAGTTTGTCAGCAGAGAATGGGATTAGTCGACTGGGTGGGTGAGGGAGTGAATGGGGTGGGGTTGTTGCATGTTTTATCAGTATAAACGTTCAGCTTTTCTGGAGGGGCGGCGGAGTTATACAGTTGGGTATAAATGAAAGGTGATTTTTAAATGTTGACTGATTTTTTTTTATTGTGTGAAGCACTTTGTGCTATTGATTGGTATGAAAGGTGCTAGTTAAATAAATAAATTTGATTTTGTTTTTTTTTGTTTTTTTTAAACAAGAGTATTTACAATAGATACTATAGAATTGTTGATAGAAATTTAAATCTTTCACACATATCTATAGTGAGGAAACAGAAAATACAACGCACCAACAGAGAGGGTGGGTATAAGCACATCAGACTTTAGATCAGGGTTGAGAGCAGAAAGTGAAAGACATGATGAATAAAAGAACAGGCTATGCACAGTGTAATGAAAGATGTGTTCATCTATAAACTTTTATTGTTTCCTTTAGATGAATTGATTTTATTTCTGTTCTTCAAAGTCAGTAGTGTCTGTGACGAATATGGGACTGATAATTAAGTGTGTTTTTCCAGCATCTGGAGTGGATGCAGTAGGTGAGGTGGTAATGAATGTTGACATTTTACCCCAACCGAATGGAGAGCACAAGATCAACGTCAAAGGTAAGAACACAGTGCAGACTAGGTTGTGATATCATCTGCTTCTTTGTCCTCTGAGCAAAAAAAAGGAAGATAACAACCTGCCATTTTCCTCCCAGTGGTTGCTGCTAATGATCTGAAATGGAAAGCGCAGGGCTTCAGGCCTTTTGTGGAAGTCTACATCATCGGCCCTCATCTCAGTGACAAGAAGAGGAAGTTTGCCACCAAATCCAAGAACAACAGCTGGTCACCAAAGTTCGGTGAAAGCTTCCAGTAGTGAGTATCCATTCAGCTTGCTCACTTCTGTCAGCTGTAAACAAGAGTCAGGGTCACCAGCATATGCTGTGTCTTTTCAGCTCGCTGGGCACTGAGGTGGGACCGGAGAGCTATGAGCTACAGGTATGTGTGAAGGACTACTGCTTCGCTCGGGAGGACCGTACTGTGGGCATGGGACTGTTGCAGGTGAAGGACATAGCCAACAAAAGCAGCGTCACCTGCTGGATGTCGTTGGGCAGACGAGTCCACATGGATGAAACAGGCCTAACGGTGCTGCGCATCCTCTCTCAGCGTAACAACGACGACGTGGCCAAAGAGTTTGTGAAGCTCAAGTCAGACCAGCGCTCCGCTGAGGAGGGCCGAAGCTGAGAGAAGAAGAGGAGGACGAAACTCGTGCACAAAAACAGCAGAGACACTCCAGAAAGACATAATGTTACGCACACATAGCACTCGCGCCCACATAAACAACCGCGTGCAATATACAAGCACACACTTAAAAAAAAGCTCTATTGTACATATATCTGCATACATTATGCAACATTTACATTGCAATGTTATCAATGCAAAGACAGGGACTTGTGTTTATAAAAGAAGATTTAATTTCATTTTATTTCTGCAACTGTCCCACCTAATGCTCTCAGTTTCAGATTACTGTCAGCTTAGCAGACAGTTGTCAATCCCTCACTCACTCTTTCCTATGATACATCACACCTTTTCTATGCTGTACATTTAGTTGTGATATAATGCACTGCAAAACAACAAAACCATGTGAATAGTTTGAGAATGACCACTTTGCACTTTTGCTTCTCTGCATCTTCAGGAGAGCAGTCTTTGCCTAGCTACGCTCTGTCCGTCTGTCTGTATGTTGGTCTGCTAACCTGCCTGACTGCGTGTTGTTTCTTCAGTGCGTCCCCAACCTTGTCGTTTGCTCTGCCTCGCCTTCCCCCAGTGTGATGTGTTGTGCTAAGTCGGAGTTGATACACAGATCTAGGACCCGTTTCTGTTAACCCAAAAAATCCAAAAGAGACCTTGGATCAGTGTAAAGGGGGCAACACCACTAGTTTGTGTTGTAATGTACCAATGTCCTGCATGTTGACCCCAGGAACACTGTGATTCATTTTGCTGTAACCATGGCAATGATTCCTCTCCCACATAAAACATGGGTGCCTCCAGTATTTTATCTGTGTGAGCATGGTGCATATAATCCTGTTACAATAAGGTTTTTTAAACATGAGCTGACTAACCATGATAATCAAAGAGAGGACACACTGACAGTGGATCAGTTCAGAGCCCACAATGTGACTTGTTAATAGAAACAGACATGGCTGCATTTTTAAAGTGCTTCATACTGCTTGAAACGGAGCAATACCCCACTGTCTCTCACCCCTAGAGTGCACATTAACTCCAAAAAGGGCTACAGGATCAGTGGACTGGGATGTTGCTTCACACACTAATGCATACGGTCCGTGCTTCTGTTAGCAAACTGACCACAAGGTTCTCCTGTGCACCTGCTCTGCCAGCACTTCACTGCAGACACGCAGCATTTCAGAAAGTCATGAGTGACACTGGGGAACTGGTAGAAACCCTACAAACCCTGAAAGGAGACTTGACACTGACCGACATCTCACTGAAACACTTTCCTCCTGGTCATCTGCACACATATATAAACACATCTACTTAAGGCAATAGTGGTTTGTTTGTGTGTTCACTGAATCATGTGGACAAGCCCTTTGTGAACACTGCTGTGTCTTTTGTTATTGTGTACATGCATGTATGTGTGTGTATTTGTGTGCGATGGTCGCACCTGCAAATGGGCTTTTGAAATTGTGAGCAATACTTAACACACCCAAAATGTATGCGCTGTCAGTATATAAAACAGCAGGAGCACCATGTGCACTGTTCAGATCCAAGGAGTGGGAAACTTATGATCACATTTTTGTAAATCACAGATATTTTATTTATGGACTCATAAATTCCCATTCCCATTGGAAGCATGAAATCTTTTCCTGACATATTTGCTTAGGAGAAGTGTTTTGAAGTACTATTTGCCTTTAGTAGGACCAAATTTGCAAAAAACACAGCTCAGTTTATTTATTTATTTTTTAAAGAATGAAGCCATTAAAATCACCGCCAAGCATTATGATGCCCCTATGTTCCTTTCAGTCATGTGGATTGATAAATCCATTTTCCATTCCCTGCAAAGAGGTGAGCAGACACTCACAGCCATAGTCTGGCTCATCTTGTTGTCTCTTAGTGAAACTAAATGTCAGTGACGGTGACAAATCGCTGCAGGAAGCTTTTCTGTAACACCTTCCTGGCCTGGTAAGTTCTCTTTACTCAAAACTGCTTAAACCTACCAAAAATAAAATCTCTGAATGTTATTTACAAAGCCTTCTCTGTCTCGTCGAAAAGATTGTTCAATATTAAACCGCAATTAGCTTTGAGAGACCAACTCATGCCTTTGATTTTGGACACCTTCACTTGAGCCATAAAAATATATAGTCTGCTTGTTTTTTGTGTGGAAAAACTGTAGTTATGCAGTCTTTAGCAACATTTAAAGGGGAACTCCACTGATTTTACATGTCAGGGTCTGTCTGCTGTCTCTGATAGGAAGGACTTGTGCTTGGAAAGTTGGATAAATGTCATGTGTTGCCACTTGTCAGTCATGGGTACGAGTGAGACAACTGAAAAGAGCCACAATAACCCAGACTGAAATGTCAAACATGTTTCATTAAAGGTAATTCTTTTTATTTGTACCAATGTTACAAATTGGTGAAATGCTTCTTTGTCAGTGTACAGTTACAGTTTCATGTGTTTCATGTGAAATTTGGGGCTCAAGATAAAAACCTGTAGCTTAAAAAGTTACTGAACATCCAGTTTTGAGCTTGTTGGCCATCTGCTTCACCTGAGTGTCTGCACACGCACTGACCTCTGCTCAAGCACAAAGGGGGACATGGAAAATGACACACATGCATGCATGCACACCTACACAACTCTGTGGAGACCAATGATGCCCACCCTGTGAATAGAATCAACTACAAATGCATGATGGGAAACTTAATTGTGCCAGCACGTGTCTCTTTGATGTTACCTGACTTTTTATTTGACTTTTTACTTTCCAAAGCTATGTAATAACTCATCGGTGTGTTACTGTTTTTAAAAAAACAAAATCAAACAAACAAAAAAAGAATCTGTAACCAATATGAATGTAGTGTGAACACAGAACTCGCATGAGAGAATTATTTTCTACTGAGGATGTTTGTAATTTGTTTCTAATCATTATTGATCGTTCTTAATGAGGATGAAGTGGAGCTGGAATGCAGCCTGATTGTGATCTGCTTCCTATTAAAAGGACTTTTGTGTCACAACCTACACATCTCAGAGAATTATTGCAGGTAAGGAATGTTTTCATCCCTCTGCTCCATCAAAGAAATGCTATATGAAACTAGAAGTCAGCACCCAGTTAGGAAATGTATGACATCTTCACATTCCCCTATAAAAATTCAGACAAGTATTTCAGCAGATGGTGAGGTCTCTCAGAGACAGCAGGGTGTAACTGACACAAACCTTCAGCTGGAAGCAGCTTCCACCTCAGTGAGCACTCAGTCTGTTCCCCCGCATGACCTCTATGTGAAAGGGGAGGGAAACAGTCTTTTTGCAAGAAGTTGCAAAAAGAGACAAAAGGCAAGAAAGTATAAAGGAAATAAAAGAATTTTGTATTTGATTAATTTTCAGACTACATGTACTACAGTCCTTTTTTTTTTAGGGTGAGACAACCTTTATGCTGATTTAGTTTGAAACAACTATTTTCATCAGCAATTTACTCAAACCTTATTAATCCCAATTGAGAAATTAGTCTCTGTATTTCAGCATCTCACTAAGAAAGAATGTCCAAAGTCAGACTTTGAGGTCTGCAGTCCTGCAGGGGCTCTGTTTCAACACACCTGACTCAAATTACATAGCTTTAACAGCCAATTGAGTACTGCATAAGACTCATTGAGTCAGCTGTGTTGGAGCAGGGATACTGTGCAGGGGCAGTTGGGGGTTAAGGGCTCTGACTCAAAATGTAACTTTAGGTCTGTGTTAACCATATCCAGCTCTTATGGCAGGAAAGTAAGAGACAGGGGAGGAATGCAGCCACAGCTGAGAGGGGGAAGTCTTAGCATGGTTTCAGACTGGCAAGATCCTTAATAACATGCCTACTCATTTTCATTCAATCTGATTCAGTAGAGATGGCTAGAACAAAAAGTCTGCAAAAATTACCCATTTTGGATCAAAATTCTGAGAATTTTATTCATTTTTATCATAAATGAACAAAACATCATTTTTATTCATATTACAGCTTGTACTATCCCATGGCTCTGTCACGGTGAACAACTATCTTTTGCTCATATCTGAGGCGCAGACTCCAGCTTTGATCTGCTGCAGGTGCGTCTCTGCTGCCACCACACGGCGCCGTCACAGGTCTTCCAGTTTACTGCACATTTCTACTCTACCAATAAAGACGCAGGACACAGGCTCTTTATTTTTTTACCGTAAAAAAATGAAACCAAAACAAGACTTTATTAAAGAAGCATAAAAAATAAAACTCTTGATACATTTCTCATAACCGTCAAGTCAGCTCAAATTATACGATTATACAATTTCTCCGGCTCACGGTTAAAAGGTCCATAAACTTTCAAATAAAATATATTTCAATTTTAAAATTTCTTCAATAATTTTCTCATTTTGTTATAAATTGCCTATATGTAGTACACAGGAAATAAGGAAAATAAAAAATGGAAAATAAAAATAAATTTGAAGTAATAAAAAGGGTCACATTATTGTCTGGGATATTCAGGTAAGCAAATAAATTGTAAAAAATAAAACGTGTACAAAGTATTTTTTTTTTTTTTTTTTTGTTGTTTTTTTTTCACCTTAAAAATTATTAGCTAATGCCAGGTGGCTTGAAGACATGCAGATGGTTAACTTACAAATAATGATACATGTTCTTTAGAAACTACACTTATCTTCAATTAAGTCGTTTTGTTTTTGAAAACAAAAAGATCCCGTTGATTGTATCCAGGGTATATACACACACAGGTTAGGCCTGAAACCTAGTTTGCTGACATTTTACATTTTGGTTCTGCATACAAAGATAATTAAAGCAAAAAATAGGAGAGCGGAGGCTTAAAAGGGGAGTTCATCACCCCCTACTGACATGGCTCTCTTAGCATCCCCCTTCTAATCACAAAAAAAGGTCAGAGGTCACTGACTAGCATGCCTCAGGAAACCCTGTTTTAAAACCTTTAAAAAGGAATTGGGGGGAGGGGATACAATTGGCTAAAAAATAAAATAAAAAGTAGCAGTCAATCTGAAAAAAATTTGTACCTTTTAACAATTAAAACTACTGTACATTAACCCCAACATTCTCTCATTGGCCAGAAACATCCTGGGGCAACACCAGGATTTACATTTAACCCATCTGGCAAATACAACACAATTTTTTTCCTTTAACATCTTAACTTGGACAGTTTAAAGAGGGCTTCAAAAGTGGCTGCAACAGACTCGCACAACATCACATATCTGTTCATTCAGACACATTAGCAGCCCTGCATCTGTTTCGAGTGTGAAGGAGAAGACACGGAAAGCAACGAAGCCCGACAGGAAGGGGGTGTTGCTGGTTTCAACACAGCAGTCCCACGGGGGGGGGGGGGGGGTCAACAAGAATGAAAACAGGGCTGTCAGGTCTATAGTGCACCGGAGATGTTAGTCTGAGAACTAAATGGCCTCCCACTAACGACTGGGTTTGTTCATCTTTATAATTCAGTAGGGAGTTGCACGAAAGCACCAAGGACTCGTCTTCACAAAGACTACCAGCTCAGCTCCTGGGCAGGCTTTCTAAAAACTGTCCCGTGTACTGCTGCGCTCAACTGGGACAGCCTCAGTGGAGACACTGCTATTGTCCCATAAGTAGCAAACAAACAGTCAAAACAGCAAATAAGTTTGACGTTATACTAACTGGAGCACCAAAGCACAACAGCAACTGCACAATTCTTTACTCTGACAGTTTCCTTTCATCCTATAATATTAAACCCTGCAACCTGTACTGATCTGTGATAATGTCCAGGCAGGACGACACACTGACTGCAGTGACCCTACACACCAACAAGATCTGGATGTGATGACCATGCAGGGGTAATTGGAAAAATAATTAATAAATCAAAACATTCTGCAGTTGCTGGGATTGAACACAGAGTGTCTGGAAGCCCTGGATGACCTAGCTACTAGCTGCCATAAAGAATAAGTTGATTCTTCCTACTGTGTGAGCCTGAAAATGTGATTATGTGTCTGTGCAGTCAGAGGAAGCCCTTGAGAATTAGGTGTGTTGTTTCAATTCAGTTGTCATGGCTTGTCTCACTCTATGAGCTGATTCCACATATGTTCAAAAGGGCCACCGACGACAACCATCACACCAACGTTGCCCAAATCATGTTGTATTAAAACACTAAATGAGGCAGTTACTGCAAACTCACACTGAACTTTAAAAAACAAAAAAAAAAACACAAAACAGGCTGTACCTGCCTCACTGGAGTTACTCAGTAATGCTATGAAACACAGGACAAATCTCAAAACTACTAAACCATATAGCGCACCAAATTTCGTCAAGAGTACAGCGCTATATGAGTACAACAGTGTGTCATCTGAGAGAGTGCCATACAGCTTTGCTGTTAAGAGAGGGTGGAAGACCAAAACCTAACAAAAACGGTAAGAGCTGTTTTTTTTCCTTCTTTTTTTTCCTTTTCTTTTTAAAAGGGGCTGGGATACAGTGCATGGGGGGGGGGGAGAAAAGGTTCAATCAAGCCCCTTTTTATTGTATTGTGTAGGAGAAGCAGTCTTCTCTCCTTAACCGTATTGAACAAAACATTCTCGTGTGACATCAGAAAAGCCCTATCTCATCCTAGAGTTCAAAATAAGTCTGTTAGCCACACACTAGACAGTCAAGAGTCATAAACTAGTAGAAAACACTAAATAAGCAGTGTAACAGACACGGGATGTGAGAGGATAATGTCTTAGTGTGGATGGATCAGAGCGACACCTTCCTTTAAGACAGAATGAAGGACAGAAAACACACCCTCTCGTAGTGATGACACACTGACGCTCATGAACAATATTATAAGTGGGCATTATTCTCTCACATACACACAAACACTTACAGAAGGAAAGAAATGTAAAGGGATTGTCAGGCAGCCCAAACATCCAAACTGACCACAGTCACGGTCCATCAGCATCACTAAACTGCACCCCCCCACCCCACTTATTAAAGGATAATCAATAAGAATAAATTCAACAGCCACATTCGAAACATGGAGCAGAATCATCCAAATTCATCCAACGCATTACTGAACTGAATCAAGAATTAAGAAATGCCTATTCATAGCATTCATTTGGCTTATTTACTGATGGCTAAATTTTGTGTGGCAACAAGGAACAGGAATTCATCCTTAACAGGTACCTTGAGTGTAGTGTTCTGCCAGGTGCCTGACAATATGCCAACATTAATAAAAAAAAAAAAAAAAAAGGCTTTCCAAGCTTAGAAAAAAAGTGAGAGGATCCTTTCCGCTTCATGTCACAAAAAATATAGTATGAGTGATCGCGGAGGAGAAAGGGATTTGTTGGAACAGGTTGAGAACATTAAAATTAGGAGTAGAAAAGTGCAGGCCTCATTGACAGCTTCATCGAAAAATATCTGTTGAGTACAAAAGTGTCAAAAGGAAAGGCTGTGAGAGAGAAAGCAGGCAGAAATCTGAAGAAGCCAGAATGAAGACATGTGGAGACAGACCGACAGCCAGCAGAGCCGGCTGCACCGGGTCGAAATGAAGGCCTGAAGAGAGATAAGACACTAGTTTCCTTCCATAAGTTCACCGCTTAGATTCCCAGCTGTCTGCTGACCAGTTTCAATTCACTTCCCTCTGAAAATAAGTCATTGTCATTATTATTATTGTTGTTATTAATCTTGACAGTTATCAGCATTATATCAACATCCGTATATTATCATCATCTATATTAATGCATTTATTATGATCCATCATGTGTTTGTGAAGGTTTATTAGTGTGAATCCTTCCATTGTCTCCACCAAAGCTGGTGCCGCACTCCAATACCCTCCCTGCACCCCACCAACCCCTCTTATTCAGTCCCCACCTCACTCAGTTTCCTGGAGCATTAGGAGAAGATGCGGATGCACTGTGTGGTAGGAGTGTGACAGACGGGACATTCTGGCTCTGCTGACTGGCAGATTTGCCCGGCACACTCCATGCAGAAAAGGTTGTGGCCACAAGGCACCAGGGCTGCTGTCACCTCGCTCTCGAAACACACAAAGCAGTCCCTGTTGACCCCAGGGCTAACGCCAACCAGGCTTGCAACCCCTGGGCCAGAGCCGCCTTTCAGACGGCTCAGCATCCCAGAGTTGAGAGCCACGCCGCTGCTGCCTCCCTCGGAGTCAGTGGGTGAGCCACCTGGCAGGGAAGAGGCTGAGCAGGAGGAGTAGCCGGTCGATGAGCCGCCAGAGCTGGAGCTTGAAGCTCCAGAGAAAGAACCACCTCCTGTACTGCCAGACTGTAGCCAGGAGAGAGTGCTGAGGGGGTCGCTCTGGGCACGACGGGCCAGTGGGTGATCCAGGGGGCCAACACCCGTGTCCTGAGGCAGAGTTGGAGACAATCGTGGAGTGATGGCACCGCCGCTGAGACCGCTGCTGTTGCGACGTAGAGGCTGCTGCTGGGAGGGGCCAGCTGTTTTATTGCCTGCACCGCCATTGACAAAAGGTGCCCAGATGTTGGAAGCAGTGAACTCAAAGCCCAGTTCATCTGAGGGTGGCAGTCCTGGGGTAGAGTCGCCCCCAAACGTGAACCCGCCTCCAGCACTGCTGGAGCCTGTGCTAAAAGGGCTGGTTGGGCTACCTCCCTCGTTGGCCTTTCGGGTGGTGCTGAAGCTGTCTGAGCTCATCCCGCCGTTGTGCGTGTGATAGGTAACAGAAGAGGACATCTTCCGGTTTGAGGTGTGGTGCATGGACATGGGAAGAGAAGGCGGTGGAGATGGGGGAGGTGGGGGTGGGGCTGAATGGTGGCTTGCAGCCCTGGACCACAGAGATGCTCCAAGCCCTGCACTCAAGGAGCCAAGACCTTCTAGGCTGACATCAGTGCCGTTGGTGTGGAAGTCATTGTCTCCTTGCAGGTCTACAAAAGTTCCAGTTCGCAGGGTGATGTGAGTCTCAATCTCCTCCCTTGCTCTGTCTACATTCTCTGGCATCCCAGTCACCTCGAACACTGGGTCTTTCTCTCGGCTGGGTGTCACGATGTAGGTGTGGGTCTGCTGCTGTATGCGCTTGATTGTTGCTCCCTTTGGTCCAACAACTAATCCAACCACTCTGTAGGGCACTCTCACCTGTATCAAAACCAGAGAAAAAGGTTTTAGCCAAAACCAACTTTATAAGTATGTTTAAGAAAAAGATTCAGTGATCCATATTTTATCTCGTAGAGTACATCTCCAAGCC
The DNA here is from genome assembly GCA_023101725.1 of Atherinomorus stipes. Taxonomy (NCBI): domain Eukaryota; kingdom Metazoa; phylum Chordata; class Actinopteri; order Atheriniformes; family Atherinidae; genus Atherinomorus; species Atherinomorus stipes. The sequence continues at coordinate 702,706 of JALJCO010014045.1, forward strand.
GTAGGGTTTTTTGCACCTGTATGGTTGTCTGTCCCGGTAGATGAGGTGGACCAGGAAGAGAGCCGCCGCCACCTCCTCCTCCTCCTGCTTTGCAGCGGGACGCCCGGATCATAGAGAAATGCTCAGCCGCAGAAACAATTTCACGTTTGGCCATCTCCACATCCTCCCTGCGTCCCGTTACGATGAACACCGGATCCTCACCTCTGACTGGAGTCTTTATGTAAGTGTTTGTTTTAGCCCGCAGAGCCTTTATCTTACACCCTGGAAGATTTAGAGGCACATAAGCAACCGTTATAAGCATAAATTTCTGTATTATTAAAAAGACATTATTTGCCAATTAATACCCCAAAACTAATAATGCCGCAGAAAAACTGTCATTTTCAGCTAATCTCTAAAATTATATGCAGTGTTGCCTCATATTTTCATACGAGTGACAATTGTTACATCATCACTTGACCCATTTATTTATTCATTTATTTATAGCTAGGGTAAGTGTAAAATCAGTGTGGTTATTTTTATGTACTTGTTTACAATAAAAAAAAGGCTTATGAAAATAAATGTAGCATTGCAACCATATTCCAGCCTTTGTGCCCCACTCCTTTCCGCTATGCTTTAATGGCACCATGTCCTTATCTTGAGACACTTAACGTCTAATCTTCGAACAACTTCTTTTACGATTAGCATCTATTGAAATTTACATCATGTATTCAGTTACAGCATCACTGTGGGTACTCTCTTACTTTGAGCCACATGAAAAGGGAGATCCCAACAGCTCAGAGGCAATTTGTTGAGTTTGTGGCAAAAATGTAGCAATAAATACAACTAACATCTCCAATATTCAAACAAGAGTTTACTTGAAATGTTCCAAAACACTGAGGTTAAACAAACATTATATTCCTCAAAAGATGTGATTTGCTTCAAACTACAGCAAATGGGTTAACTGGCCACTAATCTATATGCATACAGTAGCTATTTCAGAATATGAATACACATATTTTGCTCCTAAACAATTAACCTGGTGCAGAATCCACATCAACAATACCAGCTCTCCAGTTTGTTATGCTTTGTGGTGTCTTTATAATAGCAACTGATTATCACATCAAAATATGAGTGAGGAGACTATGGCTGTAGCTATGCAGGATATTCATAAGCTGAAACGTTATGTCTGAGGCTGCTGCACCGCCCGTGTCATCTTATGATGCCCCACCAGCATCCACACCGTACTGTGTCTTTAAATAAGAACGGTTCATTCCCGGTGACCAATAGGACGCACAGAGCGTGATGTCATTCTGGGAAGCAGAAAGCATGGCTTTTCAAACAAAGAGAACAATGCCGTAATGCTACCGCGGCTGCGACGCGAAAACTGACCCCGAAACACCAGCACACTTCAAGAGTGGGCCAAATCTTGATTAAAAACGATGGGGGAGATTTCTTATGTGTAAAACGTGGCAGCTCGGCCGCGAGCAGCAGCATCGGCAGACAGCGATGGGTGCAGGGCGTAACACCGCCCAGTCCCGTGTTTGTGCGCCTGCTGCCCCATTTCCACCTTAAAATCTGCTCAGAAAATCCCGCGGATTCGCATATGTGTTAGTGTCGCAACTTCGCGGGTCAAAAATCCGACTTTAAATCTGCGATAAATAAACCAAACATATTTTGCTCCCTCTCCTTTGTTTGGTGCAGGCTTCTAGACATGTCCAGACTCCCGACAATCTGCCGCTTTGTCTGACCCTCTTCCACCCCTCCCCCTCAATCCTACTCATCAACCACCCCCACTCTCCCACTCTCTGTCACAGCATTGTCTAAATACTGATAAAATGGATATTTAAAAAAACAAGCAGTGCCGTTTTAATGGAGTATCCGCATTATGCTTCCATTAAATTCCTAAACAGTGTGTTTAGTCCGACTGAAGGACCGAGCCCAGACATTTAAAGTTCAGAGACCCCCCTCTCCCCAGGCAGCCACCCAAACAAAGAACAGCCCGGTCGCATGCTGCCCAAACAAGCTCGGAATAAACAAACACCCAATAATAATAATTACAATGATAATTCAGATTAATGTCAAACACACTAACCTTGTCTCCCTACTATTTCAGCCACATGTTCAGAGCTGGGGACAGGCACACATTCAGTCATGTTGACGCTTCTTTTCCTGTTGGAGAGGACGGAGCTTTGTTCCCCGTGGAGCATGGAGTGTGAGCCGGCCATGTGGTACCCGCTTGAGCCGTAGTACTCCGGGGAAGGAGAGCAAGATGTCGGTGAGTCCCGGGACCCACTGGGATGTTCCAGCATCTGTAGATCCATGTAGCCACCTCCACCCACACCATTGCAGCTCTCAGAGCCCGGACCCTGGTTCGCATCCAGAGTGTCGACAAGCCCGCTGCCTCCACTACCGCCGCCGCCCCCACAGTCCACCTTCTCAAGGGCCATGAGTGACAGCTGGTCCAGGGCGAAGCGGAGCGCCTCTTGGTGATCCTCTTCTCGGGATTCCTGATCAGTTTCCCGGGGCAGACCGACACCGTTGTGCTGGCTGCTGATCACCACGTCGTGGTCCATAATCTCGGGGTGGAATAAAGGGCTAGGCATAGTTTCTCCGTTGATCTCACATCAGATCACGGATGCCTGTTTGTTGGGAGTGCGCTCACTCTGCTGAAATTGAGGAAAACAACCAAAAATAAACAAATTGTTTTTCTTTAAAATGCACACAAAATTAGTTGTTAATAGCATACCAGGCAACTAATCAACAGCAGCATGCATAATAATGTTGATTTCACCGCCTTGCTTTGTCTGTTGTTGCTTCTTGTCTGACAACTGAACCCATCCAGGAGACTGGTTGTTTTGTCTGTCCCAATACAACTGAATTAGGCATTCCCCAATGCAGATAAACTGAAGGGTTTTCGCACTGCCTCCAATCAGTCAATATGTGTATACTAAAATTAAAAAGTCCACAAAAGAAGGAATAAACGCTGTTGTTGGCTTCAAGAAGAAAGCTAACAGGCTAGCTCCACATAGTCGGCACTCAGTCACGTTGTCGACCCCTTTGTTTGGGAGCACCGCGGCTAGCTGGTTAGCTCTATCCTGACAGTCGAGCTTGTACTCATTTTAAAAAGAACGTGTTTTTCCAAAATTAAACAAACATGGAAAGCTCACAAACTTACTTTATCTAGCCTTTTATGTGCTCTCTTCGCTTGTCGTCCAGCTCTTGAGGGAGACGTGAAGCAGCAAGGAGGAGATCAGTGCTGTGCGGTGCAGCGCTAAGAGCTAGCGCGTTAGCCAACTAGCAGGCTAAATGGGGGCGTTGAAGAAAAAACGTTAAAAATCGAAAATAGGGCACTGTTGTTTTTCCTTCTTCTTGGAGAGTCAAAGCGTACTCCTAAGACAGTCGCTGAGTCTTCATTCTTTGTATCGTCAACCAGACCGAGCTGAAATCCAACCCAGGGAGTTCCCTTTTAGTTATAAAAACAGTGATTCTCAGCTCTCTGCTGCTGCCTGACCCCGGTCGGTCCGCCGCCTTTGTCTAGCCAGGCGCACGCCGCTCCGTCTCCCGCACACGGCACTGACGTCACCCGCGACACAACAATGGGTTCAAAGGCCACATGAAGCAAGTGGACAGCATCAACACTCAGCTACTGCCCATTGCCACTGTGTCTGTCAATTTTCACGGCAATTTTCAACTATTATTTTTTCTATCAAACTGATGGATTTGCATCCTGTCAACACAGAAATGCATGTGAAGAAAAAATGTGGTCATGGTTGGGTGTGTTCATCATGGCTACCAATGAGGTGTTTGGGGTGGTCCAACAATACCTCTGAGAGATGCTCATGCACTCTGTTATTGCATTTGCTGTCTAGGTTATTTAATGATGACAAGTAAGAGACAGAGTAATTTAAAATAATACATTCTTAGAAATAATTTTTGAAGAAAAAAATTTGTATTTCCCTCTGGGATAAATAAAGTATCTTTCATTCTCATTTCATTTCAGGCACTGAAATCAAGATTTGCATTTTAATTGTCTGAAAATGATCACAAATCCATATGCACAACGAAAAGGTTTTTAAAAAAAAAAAAAAAGTAATAATGTTCATTATCATCAATACCATATCTCTGTATGTTCTCCCTGAACAATCCTCAGTGGAGGAAATGATAACTGCCTTTTTTAAATGTGTTTTTGGCCAAATCCATTTTGTTTCTTGAACCAGCTCCCATATGGATTTTTAAGAAACTAGGTGTAATGATGTAAACATGTTCATAATTTGAGCTTAACCATCACAATAAAGTACCATCAGCAGGTGTAGTACAGCATCTTCAGTCTGACTACCAACTTAACTGTTCATACATGAAAACCTACTGTTATCAAAACAAGAGGCACATCCTTGATTACTATTCTTGCATTTTAGTCCCACTCGTGATGGATGCAGTTGCAGAGTGGACACAGGAAGCGATCAGTCAACAGGTATTTCAAACTAATCACAGATTTTAAGCAAAGGTCAATTAAATAACACATTTTGAACAGCTGCATAAAATTTTAAATATTCAGTTACAGTCTATTGCTTTATTTTAAAATTGGTTTGATTAATTTTTTAAAAGGTGTTATACATTAAGATCAAGCTCAACATTTCACAACTCCTAAGTACATCACTCATACAAAAAATTCTTTGACAAAGAAGACACGCTGCATCCTGGCTCTTTCTGCAGCTTCTTTCCACTTCCAAGTGCATTTTAGGAAATAAAGCGTCTTCAAGATTTTGTGCAGAGATAAAGATCTGGGCCAAAAGATGGTGGCTGAAGGAGCCAAGGAAGCAGATATCTGAGAAATAAGATGAGCTTTATGTGACAAAAGGATGACCAGTTTTCAGGTTTTTGACCAATTAATTATTGGTCAAATTAGTTCAAAATATATGTGCAAAACGAATGAGGATCTTTTGTGTTGACCAAAAAGAAGTAAAATAATGAGTAAAAGACAAACTCTGTCACCTTTGGACGTTTTAGTTTTTTTTTTTTTTTAATATGGTAACTTCAAATGCTTAAGTCTAAGCTAAAATTTATCTGAAGTAAGATTATGAAACAATAAAAAAAAAAAAGAAGAAAATAACTATTCTACACCATAAATCATAAAGGAGCTTCATTTATTTGACAGTGAAAGTAGTACACAGAAAAATCTTGCAATGATGTACAGTACACCAGGATTGTGTTTGTGTTGTCTGATCATACACATCTCAACTGTAATTGTCCAAACTAGTGTAATTGGCAAAACAACAAAATAATTTCCTTTTTGTTTCATTATTTTTAGACACAAGCACCATGACAAACTATGTAAACTCAGGTTATTGCAAGGAAAAGAAGAAGAAGAAAGAACTAAATGTAAGATTTTTAAATGTTTGGTTATTCACAGCCACGGAGTGCTGTGTGCTTATACAAAAGAAATACTGCAGTTTTTTCCCCCTCCTTTCTCCTTTTTCTTGGCTTCCAAACACACTGTAACAAACCAACTGCAGTTTCAGTAAAATACAAAGAAACACGTTCTTGAAGAACAGTTAAAAATATACACACTTTTCAGAACCAACTTAAACATCACAACATTCACATAAAGTTTGTGTCTTCAGCATTGAGCTAGAACAGCTGTTAGGTAAATGTAACACTGCACTGTATTGAGCACCATCCACAGCTGCCATACATTAGTAGAGGTAAAATGAAAACTGAAACTCAAAAGCACCCTTTTAGGGCTACACTGCCACTTGCAAGGAAAAAAACATAACAATAAAAACAAAAGTCTTTGTTAATGTGAGCAAAGTCTGCAGCACAATGTCTGCATTTAAAGTCTGTTTCAGTTTAAGTGTATACAGTTCAGCATGGAGACATTTACTTGAATATCTGAAAAAATTAACTTTACCAGCAAACTTCATGTTCATCAAACCTGTGGGAGAGATGAGAAAGAGAAGTGTTACTCCTGTTATGTTTATGAGCTCACATCATTGTAAGAATGAGTTGCACTGGATGAATCAGAGATGTTTAGAGACTCTGGAGTTTACACAGTCAGTGTGTGTGTGTGTGTGTGTGTACCTGGGCTATAATTCTTCCTTGTCAATCTGCTCAACTTTCTCCTCGACTTTGTCAACTTCTGCTGCAGCAGAAGCCTCTATATGAGCCAGCGAGTCTGCCATCAGGGCTTCCTCCAGCCGTCTCCTTACATTCTGCACCAGGTCTTCCTGCTTCCTAAGACACATACAAGGACAAGTGTTATACGTAATGACGAGCTCATCTGTTTTCAGAAGCCAAAACCTTTTTATAACATCCTAAGAAAAAAAGAAAAAAAATAAAAAAAAAAAAAAAAAAAAAAAAAACGCAGTATGATCTAATCCATTGATTGAGCTTAAGGGGCCATTCAAGTAGATATCTGACAATCTGTCTAGTAATTCCAGGGTAATAACAGCTTAAGTAATGACAGTTCTACAGTCAATGCAGTAATTTCTATACCCTTTTTTGGTTCGTTTATTGAAATACACTTAAAATCCCCTTACAACACAACTAGTGTATGAACAACATTGACCTATACAGGGGCCGGGGTGGTGTACATTTCCATCATGGCGATTAAACCCACTACTTTAATTGTTGTTGTACTAACAAATTTACGATGACCATAACTTGTAAATAGGGCAAGTGCTCTGCAGGGAAAAGCACAGAATTTTAATGTGGAAGCATTCTCTGAAAGATTTTTTATGGCATTACAAGTGGCTGCATGGGGGTGTAGTGATTCACACTTTCACCTCATAGCAAGAAGGTTCCAGGTTTGAAACTCAGGTGGGCTTTTCTGGGTGGAGTTTGCATGTTCACCCCATGCATACATGGAGTAACTACAACCAGAGTTGCAAAAATTCTTAACCTGAATAGTTTAGTAAGTTTCTGTTCTGCCATTATGGGCTGTGAGCTGAATAAGTAGTACTAGACATCTATTTTTATTTACATTTTTTGCACTGCTTGAATTGCAGTTCAATAATGAGAGTACAGGCAGACTGGATTCACTGCCGACTACAGCACAGGAAAAAAAATGGAGAAACCCCGAATGAACAAAATATAACCTTTGTCTGTAATTAAGCTGGAGATGGGAAATTTTAGTTCACATAAATCACAAACACACTCCTTAGTGCACCAGTAGTTAGGTACAGTATATCCAGTAAGCACAAATTAATATAGTGAAGCTATTAACTGTGTCAACAGCCTCAGTGTTACATCTGTGAACATTCAGGGACGTGTAACTATCCAACAACCAGCTTGAAACTGTTCTGATTACACTGATGTATGAATGTCTGAAATCGGTGAAGAGAGGCAGCAAACTTGGAGCAGCTCTAGAGCTAAAATTGCAAGCATGTTGGAGCAAGTGGTTTACAATCTTTAAATAAGTCTTTTGCATTTGAGCGTCTTTTGTGCAGTAAAACATTCTGGCCCAATGCAACCCTCATTAAGGGTGCATTAACACCAAGATAGCCCGCTAGGCTCAGTCCGATTGTGGACTCGGCTCAGGTGGTGGGTGGGGGTGGTCTCCCGGACTGAGATTGCCTTCACGCTGCACTTTAGCCAAACAAGCCTGAGCTGCCACTTCTTCCAAGCATATTGCATATTTTCATATGATCTTGATGTCATTTCTTTCTTTCTTTTTTTTTTTTTTTTAAATTTTGTGTGTCGCTCTCTACTGTGCGGGCATATCCCAGAGCCTCCATTTCACAGTTAATTACTTTAAAAACTGCATTATTTCTGTGAGTACTTACAAGGAACTGGGATGTTTTCGTCTGACCATATATCAATTAAAACTTTCACATCGTCGTCGCTCCACGTTTGACCACGAGCCATTTCTAAATAAGTCCTACATGCGTGTTTACTTGGTAGCGTTTACCAACTATGCCCAACGTTTATGAAATAAACCATAATATTAACCCATAATGCCATGCTGGACCAAATGCAGTGTGGCAGTTGTAGCAATCGTACCGTGACCTGTGTTTGTAGGCGTAGGCGGATTGAGTCTGTTTGCGCATTCCCAAATGAAGCGGGCTTTCCGAGCAAACAGACCCTGATTCGAATCAAAAAGGCGGGTGTGAATGTGCCCTAATACACCTGCTTGATAACCTGACTCCCCCCGCTTGGGATTTAAAACCATTGGGGGGGGGATAAAACTCGATGTTATTTAAATTTTTTTTTTTAAAATTATAGCATTTGATGGATAGAAGATAGACCTTTATCTTGATTAACGTAATTCAGCCCACCACTTAAACGAAATGAATGACCCATGCGTAACTCAAAGGAACAAACCCAAGAAAGAGAAGATAAAAAAATATAAAAGATAAAAAAAAAAAAACAAACAAAAGGAGGGGGGGGGGGGGGAAGAGGGGGAGTGGGATTTTTTTTCTCTTTTTTTACATCCCCAACCCCCTCCTCAATCACCCCACTCTTTTTTTTCTCTTTAACACAACAAAATTCCCTAGGGGGGGAGGGGGACGGCGAAACCTGCTTGACCTATTTAAAGTGAAAATGTCTCTGCATTTGGATATTGTGTCATTATCACATTGTGATGACACATTTTTATATTTGAATATATTTCACAAATATATTGTGCTGTAGTATTCTACATAGATCAGAAAAAACATGTAATGTGTGAAATGAAACACAGCAACTTCAAGCTGTTTTTATCACATTCAAGCTAAAAATACTTTGCAGATGAAACTGTGGGAAATATGCAATACAGTTAGAAATGGCAACAACAATGAATAACTGGTAATGCCACCATCAACAATTTTGCTAATCAGTAAGATTCTTCAACAATTCTACTGATTCTTGTGCAGAAAAAAAAAGAAGAAAAAGCTCTACAGATTTACAAGCTGGTCAAGAAAAAGATAACGTGAAGGAACATATGCACAACTTATCTTTCCCGCCAACATTACATGAAACACAGATACTTCACACAGATGCTTGAACATTCCAATTAGATTCTTTGGCTGTAGTATCATGTTTATTCTCAGAGTGCCGAGACCACTACTTTCCTGTGGATGAGCATGTACAACATGCAACAACAACAACAGCACTACACTGTATCCTTCAGGCTGTGTTGCACTACAGTTGCTGACAAGTGTCTGAGATAACTGGACGAGTTTATATTTTCTGGCTGGGTTGCAAAAGTCAGCTTACACACAATGGCTGAGAATAAGTTGCCAGCTGTCTCGCCCCCCCCCCCCCCCCCAAAAAAATAATTGCATCTTTTTTCTAATCATCAAATCATCACTGTCAGTTTTGGTTGGTAAACCTGCTTTAATAAAGAAAAAAGCCAATTGTACCCATTTTTGCAGCCCCCAGTGAATCATTATCATTGAAGAAATGTACAAACGTGTTGTGCTTCCATCAATGCTGATCAGAGATGGAGCAGATAAATATTATTACTGAAAAGTGAACCGACGTGGAACTGAATGCTGATTAAATTCTATCTCATTGCACTCAAAAGCCAGCTGTTAGTGGGAGTTAGTAGGTTTCTTGACCAATAGGAAAGAGCTTTCATCAAACAAAAAAGATCTGATAAGCATGCTTGTGTGGTGCAAATGTTATTACATAATAATATTACTACTGGAAGTACTACTCAGCAAAGAAGTGGCACTAAAAATTAAGAGTCAAAAATGCTATTTCTGAAATTTAGTATCACTGGGTAAACGGAGGAGTTGTTGGCATACAACTTTCATAATAACCACCACTCCTCCTATTGTTTTTTCAAAAGAAGGCATAACTTCTTCCTTTTTTTTTTTGGTAAAGAAATCATAGCTATCCATTTTCCATTTACTACCCGATTTCCAGCAATAATGATGTAGTTTAACATTAGTATTCATAAAAACATATTAAGTTCAGCGCTACAGGATTTAGAGGCTAGAACTAATTCTTCATTTTGTAAAATACAATGTTTGTTTGGGAGCACGAGTTTGGTTTCAGGAGTTTAAATGAATACTAAAAATAAAACAATCAATACACATCATCTCCCACACTATAACACCAACTCTTGAGTGGACGTACAAATACGAAAAAGTGCCGTCTCACACATCACAGCATTCACATTTGAGAACTTAAATCATAATAAACCACCATCAACTCAAGAAAAAAAAACAAGACACTGGCTTCATATTATTACAGGTGATATACTAATTAATCTTACCTGATGTCATCATCAGTCACGACAAAGGCTTTGCACAAAGGCTGTGCTGTGTTCAGCCAGACTCCAGGATTTTTTTCCACTGCTGCAGTGAGCTGCCCAGTGATGGGTACATGGCTGGTATGCAGGGCACTCGCAATGGCAGAGAGCAACGTTTTGTCTGAAGACGCTGGCCCAACGCCTACGGAAAAAAAACGGGGCAACTTGCTGAAATATATTTCTTACTTTATACTATTATCCCAATTCCAAACGAGTTACAAAGATCTGTAAAATCTAAGGAAAAAAATTTTAAAAAATCACAAATCTTATACACCAACATTAAATTCACACTAGAACATAAAAACCATACAAATGCAACATTTTCTCATGAAAAATCTTACTTTCATCACTTTCAACATTTGATGTTTTGTCATAATATGAATCTTAAAAACAAATAAATCAATAAATGGCAAATTATTGTTTTTTTTTTAAGTTCAAATCCTAGATTTTACACTGTGCCTCAGCTTTTTTGGAAGCACGGTTTTGTACCTGGTATGCATAATTTAAGTTATCCTCACCCTGTAAGCCTTTGGGAAGATCCATAGTTTTCACCAGCTCCTCTGCTATATCAAACGCATTTAATCCACTCAGCTTTCTCTCCCAGAACAGCTAACAACAGAAGAAAAACAGCAGAGAAAAATTATGCACAACACACATATATATATATATATATATATATAAATATATATATATATATATATATATATATATATATATATATATAAATAAACATCTGAGAGGGAGGAAGTGAGATGTTTCTCTTTGCCCTCTGACTCACTTGTTTTGGCTGGTCCACTGCCTTCTGAGGGTCTGTCTTCACCTTGTTGTTGGGGTGATTTGTTACCTTGGTCACTGGTTGCTTGAAAATGGAAGCAGTCTGTCGAACTGGTAGTGTTGTGTTTAAATCTGGCTTGGCCTGCAATAGAAACAACTTCATGAACATTTGGGTCAAAATTAAAACCAACTCTCATTGGTTTTCTACATTTTCTGAGAAATCTATCAGAAGTCGATGGACGAGTCTCTATGTTTGAAATCCTTCTTTATTCTTAGAGTTGTGAGCTCCAACTGGGAATTGCTGTTAAATCTGTTAATAACTGTAGTGAGGGTGCTACTGAAAGATTACAATGATAAGAGTACTATGATCCAAGAAAAGTTCTAAGGGAAAAATCTTTCCTTAAGCTTAACAGAGATAAAAGACTTTAATGTTGGTATAATTACAAGACTTCTGTAATGCAGTTAACAGCCAAACACAAAATATGTGAAGGGAAGGTTTACCAATAACAGAAAACAATGAAGTCTATTACAATTCTCAGTAGCTATTAGGTTGCTAAAATTTACCATTTGGAGTAAACAACAGCATATTCTCCAAATTCTAACTATAAGATTGAATTATACTTGTTGTTCACATGTATCCAAATGTGCACAACAGGATAAACTATAAATGTTTATTATACTGTCAGCTATAGCTAATGAGCAAACAAGTATGTGAGTCAGAAAAATTCTTGCAGTGATTTATTAGTCGCAGCTTAATGGCAGAGCGGCAAACACTGTGTGACCACTGTTTAAGTCTCATGACATTTTAATGACTCTGCTAGAAGGCACATGAGAAACTCACAATGTGGAGGAAGGCTTCACAATCTGAGAGCTGAACCATGTAGTTTGTCCTGTCTGTTGTACTTAATGTTAAGAACTTTTGTTTTTTTATTCGTTCAGGTTCCCATAAATGTTAAAAAAAAAAAAAAAAAAAAAATCTGAGCAAACTTAGTGCAAAAAACTTGAGAAAGATGGATCTAGCCTACTATGGCCTGTAACAAAACACAACAAAAAAAGAAAGAAAAGAAAAACATGCCTACTTAACCCACCAATTACATTGTAGACGTCTTTAAAAATTCTTAAATGTTGTAACCAATAATGCAGTTCAAGTGCAAGTTTTATGAAAACATATAAAAGATATCAACCTATTTAATATGCAACACTACCCTAATAATTTCACAGTGACCACAAATAACTAAAGAGCATAATGCAATGATCAAAGCCCAAACACAAACTCAGCCTTCATCTCACCCTGATCTGATGGTTGGTGTCATAGAGATGCTTGTGCCTGCTGCGCTGCACTTTGGTCTGGAGTGAGCGTCCGGTCTGGGAGTGGCTGAAATTCACATCAATGCGGGGGTCGCTGCGTAATATCTGGGGCTTGTTGAAAATGCGCTTAACAGGCAGGCTACAAAGAGAACAGTAACAATATCATCACTACACATGGCTGAGATGAAAAACCTGAGTAGATTTCACAGTCTTATTTTCAACAACTGAGGCATTACTACTCAAAATCAACAGATTTGTGTGCATGACCTGGAGGATTAGACTGGCCATTACTGTAGTAGGAATTTCATTCCAGCACACTTGAAATTCAAAATAAAACAATGAAACCATGTCAAAGAACACAAAGATAGTGGTTGTTCACCCCTCTCTTTTGTTGTCTTTCAAGTGTTTTCTTTTCTTTTTATTGTTTGTGTGTCTACATCCAAGGGCCATATTACCGTAAATAAGTGACTTTAAAAAGGAATCCACATGTATTACTTCCTGCCACAACATCTTCTAGTAACACGTCAACCCCGACGCACCCGCACGTGCCATCTTTACAAGATTATTACAAGTAGTATGACTGCGTCAACCTTTCCAATGTTTGAGGAACTTTGCTTCCAATGTTTGAGCTAGCTTTGTAACACACACAAAAAAATGTTTTTAAAGTGGCAGTAAGTTCACTCACTGGTTAAAAAACAAACAAACAATATACGTCATTTTGAGATCCATCAGTTTCTGAGAGTATATTTGTCTTGCACTAATGCGTCATACTGTATTTAAGTGTAATCAGAAATGCGGCTCCAGTACATGGGTATCCTCATATATAGCAGGCTAATTAAATATTGCATAAAAGTTGAAATCTATAACCACAGAAACTCTGGCGTACAACTCAGCATAGAACTCATCGGACAATATTTGTTCTACGCTTATCATTTTGCCTTTTAATGTCACATAATTTAAAAGAGCACAACTTCCACGCATTGAAATTTGATATCTTAAGTTAAAGACTTGTAAAAATCAACTAACTACACTGTTAAAAAGTATAATGAAAACTTCTGAGCTGAGCGGCAGCCCACCAGGTCACGGAATTTGATGGGTCACAGAATTCGATGTGACACCGGGCCCTGCGCGCTTCAAATCAAGCGTGTGTAAACAATGAAAGTTAGCTAGCTAATCAAGCTAGCTGCGTCTGAACATCAATGTCTCAACAATTGCCATATAAATAATATCCTAAATAGCTGCTTGCTATCTTAAGTAATACAGTGTAAGTGCCGCAAAACTTTTAACTACAATAACAAGAGCAAAAAATTAATAATTCAGCCCTATTTAAATGCTGATGAGTTTCTTAACTACAAAAAGGATGCATGCATGCGTGCATTTCCTCGTCGCTTCGGCAACTTCTGCGACCTCACATGTGAAAGTCTTACCTTTTTCTCTCCATGGTCCCGATTGTCTTGCTTTGTTTGCTTACGATTATAGATTACAAAATGATAAGAAGACCGCTATATCCTTGTTATTCCCGTCATGAATTTACACGGTCTCGTTAGCTGTCGATGCCCGCTGTCAGGACCTTTATAACTGTAGATCACTCCGCCAGACCAGTAGCATAATAATGACTGTAATCCATGCGCCGCACTATTGTAAACTAGTCCGATTATGACGCTCCAGATCTTTGAAAGGCAGCACAATGCACCGCCAGAGAATAGAGTACCAAAGACAACTTTAAGGTTCTTTTGAGTATTTCTTTCTTGGTTCAATCTTTAAGTTTGTTTCAGGGTAATTGTACTGTAACTTAAAAATGACATACATTTAATTTCACTTCTTATACACTTGATACAAGTGCAGTAGCAAAACTGTAGTTGGATGTCATGCCATCTGGACCAGTCATGTGAGTGCAGTAGTGTTCAGTTTAGCTGATTAAAAATGTATTGCCCCTCCTTACACTTGGCATATTTTGATTCAGAATGAATATTGTTCACTTTGTATTTCTGCATTCTCATACTTGATTCTGTCACAAGTTTGTTAAAAAAGACAACACAATAAAGAAAAAGTTTCACTATTTAAAATCAAAGCTCAGGGCACATTATATAGCTTTTACTATTATACAGTTGTGTGTTTTGATGTCTTTAAGTAACTTTAAAATATAGATGCTTGAATTTTAAAGTGCATTTTATTAAATCATAAGGTACAGTTATTAAATTCTTTCTATACTGTTCGGACTCAGTAGAGTCTATGTGCAAACTGAAATCAAACCCCACTGAGAGCTACATTCAGGATCTCACACACTTTCACTCAATCTGGTCATTTTTTGATTATTCAACAGACACACAAATGACAACACACAAGCATATTAGAAGTCACACTTTACTTCTCTTTTTAACAGAAGGCATTAATTTTGACCCACAGAGCACAAATGATTAAAATAAATACATATCCTCAGACTAAACAGAAAGAAAGAGAACATTCTTCTGCTTGCATTTTTCTCAGCATCCATTTTCTTTTTCTTTCATTCATTTTTTCACTGGCTGAGGACAAAATCCCCCACAGTGGATATCAGTGGATGTTGAAAACAGTTCAATGTTGACCGAGATGGATCAAGACAATGGGCTCCAGTGACCTTCCATGCAGTGGGAGTGGGACCACAGTGCAAGGTACAGGCCGCAGCACGTCATGTTCATGATGTAGGTCGTCGTACTGAAAACGAAATGCAGCACCAACCTAGCAGAGGAAAATCAAGTCATTATGCTGTATGGTAGAAAACGACACGTTTCAAAGCACCATCAAAATACAGTACAGATAACCGCAGAGCACTGACTGAGATTCTGAGACACTACATAACAACACACAGTCAAAATCATTTGCTTAATGCAAGGTCTTGGGTAAATATTTCAGATAAATATATGTCAAATCAAATCAAACTTTATTAATATGGCACTTTTTGTGCATAGTAGCATCACAAAGTGCTTTACACATTAAAAAACACAAAACATATAAAAAAAAAAAAAAAAAAAACACACAAGTTTATCAAAAAACAAATAAAAGCACACGCACACAAACAAGCCTACCCTCTCTCATACACACACAGATTATGGACATCTCTCCCTCAAAATCACAGTATGTGAAAAGCTAAATACATCCCACTTTTCAATTACTTGTGGAACAATCTTTAGCATCAGTAATATGACAATTAAATTCCTTGTGATGTTCTCAGTCTCTTCCATTACTGTGGAGGGATTTTGGCTTTGGCAGTGTTTTGAGGTTTGTGGGCTGCTTGGCCCAAAAAAATGGCCACCCAAAAAAAAAAAAAAAAAAAAGGTCATACATGCTCATATTTCGTTGGACTGCCTTTAGCTTTGATTACAGCACACATTCGCTGTGGCATTGTTTCGATAAGTTTCTGCAATGTCACAAGATTTATTTCCATCCAGCGTTGCATTAGTTTTTCACCAAGATCTTGCACTGATGATGGCAGTCTGACCGCTGTGCACAGCATTCTCCAGTACATCCCAAAGTTTCTCAATAGGGTTCAGGTCTCTACGCTGTGGTGGCCAATCCATGTGTGAAAATTATGTCTCATGCTCCCTGAACCAGTCTTTCACAATTTGAGCCCAATGAATTCTGGCATTGTCATCTTGGAATATGCCCGTGCCATCAGGGAAGAAAAATCCATCGATGGAATAACCTGGTCATTCAGTATATTCAGGTAGTCAGCTGACTTCATTCTTTAAGCACATACTGTTGCTGAACCTAGACCTGACCAACTGCAGCAACCCCAGATCATAACACTGCCTCCACAAGCTTGTACGGTAGGCATTAGGCATGATGGCTGCATGAAAATGAATGAAATAAAAAATAAGTATAAGAAAAAAATAAGGCATCACTTCATCTTTCTCTCCAGCCACATAATGTGTTTGACAGTTCTTAACCCAATTTTAGTAGTTTCTGCAATCTCCTTCAATGTTTTCTCTGCTTGATGCAAGCCAATGATTTGATCCTTCCCAAACAGACTAACATCTTTTCCACAACCACATGATGTGAGGAAATGAGTAGCAACTCACTGCATAAGATGGGGTTAAATAACTTGCAGCCAGCTGAAAGATAATCACCCATGCAGTAATTATCCAATAGGAGGCTCGTACCTATCTGCTTAGTTAAATCCAGGTGGCAACTTTTGTTTTTTTTTTGGCCATGCAATGTATTTATGCACTGCTCTCTTCAATAAGGCTGAGATCTGGACTTTGCTCAAGCTTTATCTGACAGATGGCCACAGACTGAACTCTTGAATACTTCGGTATAAAGAGGAGCTGTGGTCAATTCAATGACTACAAGGTGTCTAGGTCCTGCAGCTACCAAACACACCCGAATCATGACTTCTCCACACTGTGCTTAACAGTTGTATGCAGCATTTGTATTGACTTGCTGTTTTCACCAACTGTGGTACTACAGTATGCATTATGACCAAATGACCCAACTTTGGTCACCTCAGTCCATAACAACAACAGTAGATTAGATTTGTATCGCACTTTATTCGGGTACTCAAAGCACTCACATTGGGTCCATTATTCATTCACTCCTCATTCATACATGGTGGTGGTAAGCTACATTTGTTGCCACAGCTGCCCTGGGTCACACTGATGGAAACGTGGCAACCTACAGTATGTGCACAAACGGCCTCTCAGACCACCACCAGAACATTCATACACATTCATTCACCACTGATGCCTTCACAGCAGTGATGCCCTCACTGAAGGCAAGGAGGGTGAAGTGTCTTGCCCGAGGACACAATGACAAATGACCGAGGGAGTGGGACTCAAACACCGATCCTTCCATCATTGTCCTATGGACACTGCTTCAGGAGCTGTTTCATAAGTTTGGTGGGTTCTTCAGATGAGACTTTGCAAATCTGTGTTGTGCTGTCATGTTCTTTTTTGAAGACTTTGTTCTGACAACACTTAACATGTCCCAACTGTGTAGTGGTTTTCTAATTGTACTGTCATGAGCTGCATTGTGCAACATGCTACTTGAAGCCTGTTGAGTTTGCCATGTAGCTGTTGGATTTACTGTAGTTTCGCTTAACATTGCATGGTCTGATTTTAAGTCATGTGCTGTTGTTGTCAATTCATTTAAGATGACAGTGACCCAATTTCATTATTTGTTATACAAAAGTGAACACATCTAATGATGTCAGTGGTCAAAACCTTTCAGGCTGGCATATAATAATTTACAGCCGCCTTCATCCGACAAGTGATTTATCAGACTCGTTACTCGTTACTCGTTACACTTTTTTAAATTGAGGTATTCTTAAAGAGCTATTCATTTTACTTGGGAATTTTATGAACATCATTTACCTGGACTGAGCTTAATGAGCTCCTGGGAATATAAAGTGTAGATCAGGATGCTCAGATGAGTTACTACATACACACTGGAAAATCCCAACTCAGCTGAGACCATCAGACATCTTGACATTGTGTTAGATGACGTGTAATTTAATCATCATAATTTCTATCCTATAACAAGCACAGTGTGAACACAAGCAAAAAAATATCTAAATAAAAATGCTTACATGAAAAAGTTAACCATATATGATAACAGTCATTTGATGAAAGTACATGATCATATGAGGAGATGCTGTTCAGATAATATTGGCTAGACTCTTTTCTCTAAAATGTAGTGAACTGAAAGAATAGGGATCCACACACCAGGGAATGCTCCAAAAGATTGAGGTCTACAACCATTTAAAACTTTTGCGTGTGTTTTAACTCAACCATCTGCTAGATTACCTAAATATTTAAGTTTCACTGACTGAATTGGAGATAGTGCAGAGCAATGCATCTACTACAAATGCCAGACTAGCACAGATTTGTGCAATGCACTTGCTCAGGATTATTTGGTTCTGTTTTTAAGTACTAACTGAAACAGACGGCTGGAAGTTGTTTGAGGTAGCACAATGCCACTTAAAGTTAATCTCAAATAAGACTAGGCCCTATATACAGTACAGTATTAAGTATAGCTAAACTGCTCTTCCTTTGCTCATGCTGTAACTCTATAAAAAGGATGGAATTTAGTTAAGTCTTTTCGACAAACATGCAGATATTTCTCCACTTTTCCAGAGAAATGATACTTTGGTTTTTGCTGAGGTAAAGTAACAGTGCTTGCAAATGATGATTTCATTTTTGCTTGTGTCCTTTTTCGGTTTCATACACTGACCTGTCTGGCACTAGTCATCCTTCTTGAATTTCCCATTGATGTAGGGAACATAATCCAAAATTAACCGCCAGTCTGTCATGTAGACGAGAGCTACACCTCCAGTTGTACCCCATATCGCCAGAGTAGGGACCCTGTGGATTTGAGAAAACATTTAAGATCGAGTAATTTATTTTCAGATTTAAATCCCACAATGTAATTAATATCAAAGCAACCTTTCTGAAATTTTAGTATAATAAAAAGAATCAGTAACGAACCTTGTTACATTTAAGGTATGACTTAAACTTCAGTCAGTCAGTAGTTGAACTTTGTGTAATAAATGTGTAATAAATAGGAAACAAAATGGTCAGACATTCAAAGCCTATGAATACATTTGCTTTATTGTCTCAGTCCTGTAGCCCAGATTATTAAAATTTAAATCTGAACCTAATATCATGACAGTGACTAGTACTGCTGGACTTAAACTAGTACACTTGGCTAGCTGCTCAACTCAAAATAACATTGAATTATAGGGCAAGAAATTCCTAATGTTGCTTTTTGATGGGGTAGGTACCACCAATAAGGAAAGTAAGACGCATACCTTCTCTCGTTACACAAATATGGCAATTATAGACATTTTTAAAACATGATTTAGCTGAGAGGCTAAAGTCAAAATGTCCCAAGTATGACCTCGGCTAGGCTAGCAGCTAATATGAGGGGAGGAAACACGTCAAGTGTGTTCACTTCACATTAATTTCCGGCCGCTTTTAATCAAAATAACGATATAAAATCCCCTCACCATGATTTGACAATGGCCGCATACTTCTGGCCGATAATTTTGCCGATCATTTTGGCTGAAAGATGCCCTTCTAAAACAGGACGTGCTGCTTCAACCGTTGAGAAGAACTTCCGAGTCTCGCTTGCACAATACTCTCATTGCGCATGCGCAAAAATGACTTCCGATTATTAGAAAAATACAAGCTCATAACACATTAATAATGAAAGAAAGTGGACAACTGAATTAAGTAGTGTATGATGATTCGTGGCATGGTAACTGGGGCTTTTTTCAAGCACGAATGCAGTCTGAGTATGATGCAGATCATTTTTATGCATCCTAAAACATGACTTGGATCTGTTAAAGCTAGCTTCTTTATAAACAAAAAAGAACAAGGCTTTTTTTGTTTTGTTTTTTAATACAAATGGCACATTTATTGCTACAGTACTGTTATATACACAACAGCCCTCAATATCTACTTTATATATAAAAAAATAGGAAACTGGAGGCACTTTGAGGACAAAGCCTACACAGATATTGTCCCCAAGCATGAGAGAAGACTAAGAGCTGTAGCAGGTCATCTTTTGTAGGGGACAAAGGGGGTTTGGGGACAAAGGTACTGTAGACAAATATTCATTAATAGAGGCAAGTCTTCAGTAGCAATTTTCTGTATCACAGACTCGTTTTCTAGAGAAATGTTAGCATAGCTGATTAAGAAAATTAGATTTGGGACTCATCCAAGTGGCAAAATTTGATGAAATGAGAAATACTGTTAATATATCAATACCAGCTTACAATGATAGAGCTGACAAGGACATATCAGGAAGCTGTACACATATCAATCCACATGCCAATCTGGAATAAATTATATCACAAAATGATGAAATAGATGACAAGTTTTAAGTACAATTTTCAGTATGAAGTTGTAAACCATGTTCAGCTTACATCTCAGGACACACAAACACTGAAGAGGTCAGCGTCACTGCATGTAATTCTTCATCGGACAGATGTTACCGAAATATACATGTTTTGTACATCTGTATTACAAGGAGGTACAACCTATAAATCATTGAATTCAACATCATCCATCAAGTAGCAGAGATGTGTTCAGGCACTGGTGAGTAACCATTATTAAAACCTCCAAAGTCATGAAAATGACCAAGGCCACCCTTTTGATTCATTTTATGCTTTGCATCATAATGAGAAAACTTTTTGTAAATGGTGCAGATTGCCCCATCTCCTCAAACTAATCAACAAGCTCATCAGTTATTAGGGAGAAGCGAGTGGTTTGAACTCAAGAAAAATATTCAATTTCTTTTACCACAGCAACTGTTGCAAACACCAAAACAATCCAATTACAACTGGCCTTACAGGTTTGTGTTAAGAAAGTAATTTAAAAACAAACGAAAAAAAAAAAAAAAAAAGTACAAGACCAATATCACAACATGTGATGTTACAGCCAGATCATTTTGTCATTTCTAACATTTCTAACCACCTGGCACCAAAGAAAACTCCTCACTTTGTTCCTGGAATCTAAATTGAGTTGTCTTACATTAAACAATGTAAACAAACAGAAAAGGAATTCCAAATGATACAAACAAAACTCTTACACCTATGTTACAAAGTAAAAAATAAGATGACTTTTTTTTTTAAAAAAGGAAAAAAAAAAAACAATGATATATCAATTCTATGAAAGGAAGATCCTTATAACAGGCTCCAAAATTGTTCAATAAGGTAAGGGGAAGGCAACAACACTAAATGCTCTACACAGAGCAACCAAAACAAGTGAATTAATGGCAATAGAGGAAAGGTAGCAGTAACATTTATGTTCCCTTTCAATACTTACTTATTTGTCAACAAGCAAAAAAAAAAAGAAAAAAGACCACAATAGAAAATGCTTTGAGACTTCTGGTAATAAGTTCAAAATGCTGTAACAGCATCGCCATGACTGGTGTGATGTGGTTAGGCTGGCTGCGCTTGAGTCCGCGGGTTTGCACTGACCGCATGGCTGAGAGCGACAGACTTCACGAGGGTGAAGGATGCTTGAGTCCAAAGGCAGCCTCAGAGATTGATCTGGGCTTCTGATTCAATCTCACTGTGGATCCAGAAGAGTCGTGTGTTTGAGTCCGTGGGGGCCCCCCTCTGGCAGTCTTTCCATTCCACTTGCATGGCAGTGACAATTACAAATGTACAGGACTTTAAGAGACAAGACTCTAAGATCCACAGCCAAAAAAACCAAAACCCATGTATGAGCAAGTGGCTGAGGCACCTTTTCAGCCATTTCAATAAATTAAAGAAAAACATCCAGAAATACCAGCATTTCAAAAAGAGGAGCCAGGTGCTGATTAACAAGTAAGTGGCTGGATGTCTCCAAAACTGACACAATTCAACCATCAGGAGAGAATAGTGATGACTACACATGAGACCCGTTAAGGCATGATTAAACAGATTTTGTTCAATCATAGGATACAAATCATCCCTCTTTGCTTGTGAAGAATGTAAGACCTCTTTTACTGATGGGAATGCCAATAACTATTCAACAAGATAATTCTTAACTTTGCTCATATGAGCAATTGATCCAAAAGTGTTATTTGATCCAAACAAGTTTTGCTCCCAATGTGTAAAGCAATTTTTACAATGTCCTACAAAAACATGATTATAAGAGCATTTTTATATCCATTTGTCACTGTCTCCAAAAGCAGTGTCCTCAGTTCAAGGTGTTCTCACGTAAAGATCAAAAAAATCTTCTCTTTTTGTATCTTGTGTGCTTTTTACTCGTATTTATCTTCAGGAATGTGGCCACCTGCTTTGTCAGTAATGAGGTGTGTGTTTTCCAAAAGCTGATTAACACACAATGAGATGCATGACAATGGTAGATAAGGCCACGTGTTCTAAGGGCTTTACAATCAAGACGATCTGGAAGAAAAGGATAACAAATGATTAATATTTTACAACAAAACAAGAATAAGTAAGTAATAAAAATAATGTTCATCATATAGAAACAGGAATCACAAAGCCTGCTGTGAAAATTCTGCAGACTGACCTGAGAATTACATATGGCTCACAGAGTTGTGTCCATCACCTCCGAGACCAGGGTGGCCCCCTCCAATCGGCATCTGGGGATCCACACCTGAGCCCTTCTCGTCCTCTCTTCTCTTAAGGCAGGCAACTTTTGGATTCAAATTACGTTCTTAAAACAAAAGCAAACAAACAAAAAAGATCACCAGACACCCCAGTGAGGGGTTGCAGCAATATCTAACAGCTGAATAGCATAAACATACAGAACATTTTGTTTGCAAGAGAGGTCAAACAAGAGAGTAAATGCAAGACAGAAGAACAAAAAGTTTGATGAAAACTGCAAGCATTTGGCAGAAAAACAGGGATATCCTTCCTCAGACCCTCATGTTTTCCTCATTTCTTCATTTCAAGCGACAGAGCCAAAGAGAGCCAAAATGGCTACACAGTAACGGCAGTTGAAGAAAAGATTTTCCAATAGAGAAGAGTCACTGTCAACTCACGTTTAGCTAAGACAAACAGATGGTTGGTTGTCTGTGTGGATCAGATCTTCTTGAACTGGCTGACCTACCTCGCACCTGCTTCTCCAGGCTCATAATGACCTGGACAGCCTGTTGCAGGATGACAAGCTTGGTCTGGGCCTTGTCGCTCTGTAGGTGGACCTGACACATCCTGCCCAGCTCTCTGAAGGCTTCATTTATGTCACGAACACGCACTCTCTCCCTAGCGTTGTTAGCTTGCCGGCGATCGCGCTCCCTCTGCTCCTTCTCCTCAGCAGTCAGGTTTTCATCGGTCACCGAGACAAGGCTGCAGCTAGGACGAGAGGTGGGGGTTGGAGGGGCTGGTTAACAAACCCAAATCACAACCCTCACTGAACCTAGGCTTCATGTTCTCACGACCACTGCCCTTCAGCTTATAATGTAGCATTTCATCCTCTTAGCATTTTTGCTCTGTTACACATTTTTTCTTTGTGTATGTAAACATCTGATACTAATTTTAAGCTCTGAGCCCAGGAAGAGATCAGTGGAAATGTTTTGAACACAGTTGTACAAATACATGAATATTTAAATATGCTCTTTTAAAAATGGGAACATGTAATCCTTTTTATTCACATATTTGTCGGAAATTGAGGAAGTGCAACACTTCATAGATTTCAAGCCAAGACTGAATCATGATGCAATAATGAATCAATGAGTCATTAAATCTAACCGACCTACAAAAATAACTTTTGGTCATTTGGGTCCAGGATGGAAGTTGAGGGGATACAGCAATCTGTCCATCAGAATGAGAGAAGTTATGGGAGAGAGGAAGCAACACCCTCTGCCAAATGCAGTGCACAGAAAGAGCCACAGAAGAAGAGCTATCTTGAGAGACTGACATTCATCACATTAAATACATCAGCAGTAGATGTATTTATCTGAATGTGAGGGCGATATAGATACCTCTTGTCACCTGAAAAGCAAACATAAACACGCCAGAAGGAATTGTGAAATGGAAAGAATTTATAGCAGACTGGGTAGCAAAGTAAAAGGGTTAATATGGAACAGCTCGAACGTGCGGCACAAAGACTCTGCTACAAACATGAAGGTATGCAAATACAAAACAGCTCTGCTGTGAGCACAATTTGAGTAAAATGTTATAAAACAGACAAAAATGTTATGTGAAATTAAATCAAAACAAATATATTGTTTTGCAAAAGCGTGACAACGGAACAGTAAAAAAAGCAAAGGAATGTGGAAAGAGATGTTAATAAAGCCCAGAGGTGAGGTAGGCAGACATGTAAGCATTTTTACAGTGAAGAAGGGCAATAAGCTGTAAGCAACACACAGAAGCAATACAGTGCAGCAACATTAGAGCCAGATAGTCCTGCACATGTTACATGACAATGAGAACATTTTGGGGTGAACTGGGGCACCGGCAAGTCTTAAAACTATCACACAGCTTACTAATGCTATGCCTTTACTTTTGGACTGTTTCATCATAGAATTCAAATAAATAAAGATTGATATTAGTTGTAAAATACAAACATACTGTAGTTAAATCAACTGAACTATTGTGATTCAGCATGCCATTCAGAAACATTTAATATGAGAATAACTGAACATGGCAGAAGCTGGAAACCAAAGCTGTGTGGGAGTTTTACTTTGTACAGAGGCCCTTCCCCTCCACTTCCTTCCTCCCTGGACACCCACTGACCTCGAACTTGTTGCTCCAGGTTGAGTATAACAGTAACGGCCTGTTGCAGTATGATCAATTTGGTTTGTGGTTTCTCATTGCTCAGATGGAGCTGACACATGCGGCCCAGTTCTTTAAAAGCTTCATTGATGTCCCGCACTCGCAGCCGTTCACGGGCATTGTTCGCCAATCTCCGCACTTTCTCCCGCTCAACCTTGATTTCCATAGGTAGATCTTCATCCTCATCATCATCCAGACTAGGGGAGTTCATGGCAGATGAGGAGGGAGGGAGACAACAATATGGGTGCAGTTCACTAGTAATAGTGTCACAATTTCCTAATTAATGCTAACACTCTAGAGTAATTTAATGTGGTGACAAACATTGTTACAAATGTGGGCACATCAGGATTGAAGCTAGTTACAAACAACCTGTCCTTTTCAGGCCAAACAATACCAGAAACAATCAAATAATTGGACCTAACAGGAACTAAAAAAGCAGATCAAAGTCTTCAGGGTCTGGGAGCATTTAGACCACACTGGAAGAACTAGAAGATTGGCTGGACTGGGGTATTATGGATTAAAACTAAAGTAAATTATCCTGAGAATTAATTTTCTTACTGTAACACATTTCTGTAACCTAGTAATCTAATTTAATTCAAATTAATTCAGACAATATGTAAGTTTCTCTTATCATCTTCACTACTACATTTACATTTTAAAGGTACATGACAGTACACTGATGTAAGTTTTATTCAGTATAACATTTGGGCAATTATCACCATTATCGTTCACTGTTATACCACTTTCTATGTTTAAGGGGGAAAAATGCAATACATTTTGAGGGAAAAAGGGACATGATAGTATACATCCTAAGTATATTGGAATATCGTTAACTTGCATTAGGAAGTGGCTGATTCCTTATGTTAATTTAAAAAAAAAAAGATTTCATAAGAATTTGGACACCTTGTTCGAAGGCGGGCCTTCATGTCTTTTTTCTCGTCATCTGACTTGTCTGTAATGGAGCAGTTCTCGTCGTCCTCCAGCTCCTCCCGTTTGATAGAGGAACCACTGGAACGATTCAGGCTCCCAGGCAGGCCTACACAGAGTTTAGACACAATGTTACTGAGGAAATGTCAAAACATTCGCCAACAGTCCAAAAGCGATAAAGCAATTAGATTCTGTTGAACATTCCAAACAAAGTTTCACACCTGTAAAGCCTTCAGGCTGAGAACCTGGGTGTGTAGATGCAGAGCTGTGATGCAAAAGTCCTCCACTAGAGGGCAGACCAGCAGAGTCCTCCAGATGGGAGGATGCCTACAAAACAGCAATTTATACTTAGATTGGCATGAAAGCTGCTACATGTGCATAGCACTGGAACTGTTACTTTGACTGTTTCTAATGTTCATTACAGTCCTTTGTGGATAGCTTCCCTATCACATTTTCATAAATCTCACCAGTCCTGGCAGGCGACTGGCCAATCCAAGTGCTACACTACTGAAGCCTGGAGGTAGGCCTAAACCAGCTGACAGCAGACTGTTAATTTCAGCAAGACCAGGTCCTCCTTGTCCACTGGCGTGTCGCTGAAGAACATTGATGGCTTCATCTAGTCGGTCCTCCATTTTCCTCCCATTCTGCTATGGAATATGAAGTACCATAGAAGAAGACATGCGGTGATGCATAAATAATTGCACAACTCCAATGTTTTATATAAGAGGTACAAATGAACTCCAGACTGACTCACCATGGACTGATTTCCATCATCATAGTTTGGTGAAGGTGTGGCCTGGCCAGAGGATCGAGTCCACTGGGATGCAGAACCTTGCATAGAGGAGGCAAAAAAAATAAATAAACAAGGGGAAAAAAAGAATGAATGATGAATAAAAAATACTTTATTTATCCCAGGAAGGAAATTCAAAGTTGTAATAGACCGTGTCTTCTTTTTTTAAAAACAAACAAACAAAAAAAGAAGATAACAAGGTGTATTCCAATTTATAAAAATCTCATTCTTAAATGTGATTGGCTGAGCTGCGTTTCAAGCCGTGATAAAACAAACTGTAACCAACACGTAGATCTGCTAGACCGCAGCACAAAATATCCCTGCGCCAGCATAAACAGATATGTTGCCTAGCAACCAACTGCTCTGAGTTCAACCCACTCATTGGATTACATTTGTTTAGAGACTTTTGTAGACTTTGTGGTGAATTTTGATATTCTGGGTGAGTGGTTGGAGATGACAGCACCGATTTCACCGCAAGCATATTGCCTTGCATTTGCAAAGCAGCCGTTGTTCTGTTGAAACGCCACCGAGATAATCTAATTGCTTTAATTTAACATTTTTGTTTGTTTTTAAAATGCTAGATTAGTAAAGAAGACTCAATGTTAGTTATAGTCTGCTATTTATGTCCTCTTTTTTAACAAGTGACTAATGAAACTGAGGACTTTGAGCACGCACCTTCTAGGTAGTAATGGCTTCAATATAAATTCTTTGTATGTGACTCATGTAAAAGAAAGGCCACACAGGAAATGATGCATGTGTAGGGATCGACATACTCAAAATATGACAATAAGGCTATCCTCATGGAGAGAAATTAACACACAGGTCTGCTTTCATGCTTTGCTACATTGTGCTGTTATGTGCTTGTATATGTTACGTGCTTATGTATACAAGTTTTAGTTTTTCTTAAGTTATTACATGTTTTCTACATTAGTTGTGAATTTAATATATTTAGAAAATAAAGTGGCATAATACTTAACAATGACAATGATCCTGAAAAGTTTCTAACAGCTTTAAGTGTAAGTTGAAAACAAAACCATTAACCAAGATATTAACAGAAGGAGGTTTTAGAAGCGGTTTCAGTTTATATAAAACTCTTACACTACACTGACAGTTAGCATAGCAAAAAAAAGTCTGTCACAGGCAGACACTTTGTTACAGATATACTGTCCAATCTCTTCTCCAAAGGCCACCCCCCCCCCCCCCCCAAAAAAAAAAAACAAAAAAAACCTGGCAATGTTTAGGGCTGCAGGGGGTGGGTCAAGAAAACTAAGTGCAGCAGACAAAGACATAAAACTTGGTTCCATTCAAAATCCAACAACATGGTGCATATCCATTGGCTCAGAGCTGATGGAGACGAGAAAGACCCTTGTACACCCACCTACAATCTGGAGAAATCTGGTCAGAAGGTCTTTACAGACATTAAAAAGCTCTTCTAATGTGGGTGCAAAGCCAAGATGACAGCAGGTGCTCTGGTCCGACAAGTCAAAAATAAGAAAAAACTGATACTTGGCTTCAACAGAAGGCAGTTAGCTTGCCAAAGAGCTGACAAGTGCTACAAGCATGAATGTCTGCACGCAACAGTGAAGGATGGAGGAAAGCCGCATTTCTGGAGGAGAGCTGCAGATTTGGATACGTAAATCATTCCTACACTGTACAACATAAAAACAATCCCAAACAAACTACCATTTCTTCAGTAACTAGAAGAACAAGAATTCCCGTTACAGATGGTATGGAGCTCACAGAGTCATCATAATCATGGAGTGATTCTGGATTACATGACAAGACATTCCATTCATACCTGGCAACATAGTCATTTTAAAAACTGAATAAATTAAAGCTATTTTCAGGAGAGGGTTATCATGTAGGTTATTCTATACGGTTGAGTTGGTTAGTACATTTGTGTAACATCCATTTATAAAACTATTCAATAAAACTATTCAATACAATGAACAATTTTTTTTTATTAAAGCTTCTTTAATCCAAACAATTTCACAAGGACCTTTTAACCGCTCCACGGTACTGTTTATGAAAATAAAACCCTGCAAATGTAGAATAATGGACATGAAATTCTATAATCAAGGTATTAATGTCATCCAAATCTGCAAAGACAAATATTGTCTGATTTTACATTAACTTGTTATTCCTCTAATTTTGCAGTTACAGAACTATTAGATAGTATGAAATGTGTGACCAGCTCAGGCATGGGCTCACAGAGACGAATGGGGAAGTGACCCCACCCTCCTTTTATTTTTTTCTATTTTCCCTTCCTCTCTCATAAGTTATATTAGGGTGGTGTGTGAGAGTGTATGTAAAACATCAAGTGAAGGTTATGCTGTGGCTGGAGTGTTCATGTCACAATGTTTAGCCTGTCAATAAAAAAAGTTTTTTTTTTTAAAGTTGTGAATACCCCCTTAACAAAATGTCAGTGCAATAAGCCTGCTGCAAGATTAGATGACTAAATATCAAGATAGTCCTGCCTGCCTAATTTAAGGCTGTCCTATATTTATACAGTCTGAGCACAAGAAAGCCATCAAAATGAACTCACTGACACAGGTGAGAACTTGCTTTCAGTCATGGCTTATAATGTAAGATTTCATTTATTTGTTTCTAAATGGACCAACATTTTAGAAGATTTCTCATTTCCTGAATCTAACGTGTGGCAAGATAAACATGGGATTCCATGTAATATACTGCAAGTTATAAACATATCAGATAGCATAGATATGAGTCATAGATGAACACAAGAAAGTTAGACTCAAGAAAATACTACAAGAAAGGCATGCATAATGCTTTAAACCTTCCACTTTACACCTAAAGCGGCTTTATTGTCACTCTGAAACATTCAGCCTGATACAGAATAAAAATTGTGTGATTTTCAAAGATTTTCTCATCTACTTTTAGGAAGCTGCAGAAAAGACCCTTTGTTGAAAATGACTTAACAGCTATCTGACCTTGAGGCCTCAAGAAAAATGACAAGTTATTCACTCACCTGATACAGCCTGAGGAGAGCCAGAGGGAGTAGATGGAGATGGAGGGAAAGTGTTACTGTTGGGGTCTGATGGGTAGATCTGGACACAGAATTTCTAATTTTTATACTAATGATAACACTCATCCCTTTACATTTATGCCACATCAGCAACAAAGGTAAAGAAATTCACAACCTTGTGTCTAGGAAGAAAAAAAATACCTTGCCTACAACTATATATGCATTTCATGTACTCACAGATGCCAGGGCTTTTCCAATCTCATCACCCGAACTTCCAGGTACTGCACCCCGATTTGCTTGATGAATGGAAAACAAATAATGAATTTAATATTGCAGTTTGATTACATTATAATATTTGAAAAAATAAATAATATTTGTCATGAAGTAAAGAGGATTTACCCATAACAGTTTCAGTGCCAGCAATAGGGGGTGTGTGGCTGGGGACTCCGAAGCTGCTGGAGCCAGAGTGGAAGCCAGCAGGATGAGCTCCGTTCACTTCACTGCCATGCAGGGGGTAGTTTTGGGGGGAAAGGGGCAGGGGATGCCGTTTCTTGGGGGGAAACACACACACACAAAACAGTTAAAGGAAATAAAACTAGACAGAAGCCCGTATGATGCACTAGTGAAAAAGTATGTGTGTTAACTTTAGCAAATCATTAGTTTGAAAACAGAGCTCACCAGTCTGTCTTGAGGGTTAATGGCAGTGAATGGACCATGTTGGTTTGGATGGGGGGAGTTACCCAGTATGGCAGGATAACCAGGCTGAACCATCGACCCAGCAGAGCCCCAGTTATCGGAGGCTGGGTGGAGACCCTCTGTGAGAGAGTATCCAGAGGAGGAGGGGGGAAGCAATAAGGGCAAGGGATAAGCAACCACAGACAATAAAAGACACATATGAGACATGTCACATTACTGTGATGACTTCATTCAACCATGATTCACTCCTCAACAACATAGCACCATAGGGGGCTCAGTGACATACAACTGAAACATCTATGATTCATCTGGACATAACGTAGTGAAAAAAAATAAATAAATAAGAAGATTTGAATGTAACTACTGTCTTTGTCAGGTGAGATGTTTAAATCAAAACCAAAAAAGGGGGTAACACTGCATAAAAATATTGTTTCAACTAACCTTGCATGTAAAACGGTGGTGGATAAACATTTCCTGCTTTGGAGACTGGGTAGCAAGAACTGTTCCGATTAAAATCCTCTCTTGTGGGTGATACATAAACCTAGACAAAAGCAAAGTAAAACTCAGTTAAATGCCTGAAAATGTGGTCTGATAAATGTTAGAATATTAAAAGCTGCATAGCCAACTTGTTGCAAGTAAGACATGCTGTATGTTTGAAAAGTACAGTACAGTAGCATTAAGTGTCCTTGGCAGACCCCTGCATTTATGATCCTTAGCATCTGTGCATCTATGTGCTTTGTGCCTATAAGATTTTAAGCTGGTTTGAAGGCAAAGGGTAGTAACACCTAATACTGATGTGATTAAGATTTTCTTTTGTTTGCTCATTTTGCATTCTGTGAATTGATAAAAGTAAACAATCATTGTTTACATTTTTTAAAAGCATTGTTTGGTAATAGCATTTTTTAAGATCTGCCTAAAACATTTGCTCAGTACGGTATGTCTTAATATAGTTAAATATAGTTGCCTTTAACTTTAGCTAATAGTTCCTGTTCAGCTTAAAGGCCAAAAAAATGGAGTTTTCTCCCTAGTTGGAATCTATTTTTATCATCTGGTTTTAAAATCTAATTGAATAAACAGACGTGTGCGCAACTCAAACTTTTCAGATAGCACAGTGTGTATGCAATGTTCAGTGGCAGTACTTTTTTTTGGGCCCCATCTACAAATTCAATGAGATTTTTTCATATTATCGTGTTAAACACAGACATGCTTTGAATGGTTTATAGATACATAACTCCCACTTTTTAACAAGTAAGATGTTACCATAAAATGGAAGCGGGATGTTATAATAGGAATAAAGGAGCCACTGTTTTATCAATCTAGACAACTCAGGATGAAAAATCAAGTATCAAGTACTGTGACAGAAAAACTCAAATCCAAATGGACTGAAGTTTTCTTCGGTAATTTGATTAAACAGAAAAAGAAGTGGAAAGAGAGGGAGAGCAGAAGAGGGAACGGAGAGATGTACTCCTAATTACTGAACCATCTGCCGAATCCTGGATGGCAGCCAACTCCACTGGCAGCTGGGATAGAGAGATGGGGGAGGGAGCAAGAAAAAGGGAGGGCCGTTGTTTGTGGTGGTGGAGAGGGGAAGAGAGGGAGATGATGTGAGATGGGGTGGGGGGGAGCCAAGATGAGGAAATGGGGTGTCCAGAGAGCAAGAGTGGGAGGAAAAAAAAATGAGGAGTCAAATCCCAGCATAAATTCTGTTCAGTGATTTGATGAGTATACTTGGCAAAGAGAAAGAAGTGTGGCCACAAAGCAACGGGCTCACAAATACAACACACTATAAATACATGCTACTAATGAGTGACTGGGTGAATGAGTGGCTTCCCCCCCTCGTTCCCTTCTAACTTCGGTTCAGATGCACAGCTGTAAGACCTGGAAGGCCTGTGTTGCAGCCATTATACTGCTTTTCAAGCCGAGGAAAGACTTGAGATGTGCAAGGGGGTGTAAAACATGAAAACAGGGGGGTTTATGGAATGAAGGGAAGGGCTGAGATACTGTGCAAGGCTGAAGCTTTCAGGATGTTAGTACTCACCGAAGAGGGCAGGCCAGGGGGCACCTTCCTGATCTTTTTTGGCTGTGATTCTATAGGGAGGAAGACAAAAGGAAATCATGCAAGACTGCTTACAACATGGATCAACTCTTTTTGAGTAAGTAAAGAGATAATAAGTAGTGAAAGGCTTCACTTTTGCCACTTCCTTCCAATCCTGCCCAATCTGTCTGTCTTTGTAATAGCTTATTAATGCTTCATCAAAAGATAATCATGCTGACATTATTTAATGATGTCTCTCATTGAGAACAAAGCATTTCACTTTATCTTGGTAAGAAGTGAAAGTTTTCCCACCCTTTTCTCCTAAAACAAAATCAGTGATGACAAATGTAGTCTTACCTATGGGGTCCTGTGAAGGTCTCCTGCGAGGATTGCTGCCTTCGTAGGATGAATAAAATTGTGAACTTGGCTTAACAGCAGGTGGGGAGAGGGCATCGGGACTGGACATGGGTATTTCACTGGGCATAAAACCCAGCTAAGGATTAAAAAAGAGTGAGGGAGAGATAAATACAAGCTTATGTTGTCAAACAGAGGATATGAAAACATGAACAAAAATCTGACAAAAAGCCTCAATTTCCAAAAAGAAGTACACATGCCTTTCAAATTTTCTTACCTGTGTTGCAAATGATGAATATGCTCCTCGTTCAGCCTTCCCTGTTATTGAGAAAAATTAGGAAAAGAAAAAACATAGGCTTTTGAAATTTGAACTTTATCTCAGTACTAAATCACATTCGTTATCATCCTTTTTTTCTTTATTCATCAACTATATGAATGTATATGAAGTTGTGTGGTAATTATGACTGTAGACAGCAAAAATAAAACAAATAGACCTATTATGAATGCTTCTGGGGCAATTGTACCAAACCTCTGCCACCTCCCCTGACAGTTAAACAGAAAAGAGCTATAGTCCACTGTATTCCCCAAGGAGAGCCTTGTTTGTGCATGGGTGCCCTTTACACCTCCACCCCTCCCACACTGAACACGCAAACTGCAACACACAAACAAACCCCTCCTCCACATCCTCCCTGATTACCCTGCTCCCCTCATCCATAAATATACTTTGCTCTAAACTGGTACATTTGTGTCTAACTTGTGAACGACTGCTCTCTCAAACAAACAAATCATTGTTTTGATTCAGTCACATTGTCCATTAATATCAACATCTTTCTCCGGCATTTAGTCAAACATTGCCCAAAATTTCCCTAATTTGCTTTTGTGAAAAATTTTGTGTGATTTGTGAAATAAAAAAGAAGTTTATGGGACAGTTGTGATATCTGTCCTTCAACAGCTCAATTCAAGCCTTCTTACCAACAATCCCTGATCCAAAGGAGAGGCTGGGCCCTCTTGCTCGCTGTAAAGGCCTTCTTCTCCATAACCCTGAAAGACAGAGCAGTAATTGCATTAGTGATGGAAATACAAACAAATTAAATCATTCTAGTATTCCTGCTTAATTGATATAGAAATCTAAAAAGGACAAGTGTTTATTTTACAATTGATTCTAATAAAAAAAAAAGCAGGAAAATAAAACATACCTATGCATTTCTTTCAAGCTGTTCATTTGTACTCCTTTAATTTATAAATCGAAGTAATTGAATTTGGATTAAATTTGCCCTTAATTTGGGTTGATGTCTTCTAATGAGCTGCCTAGTTTCTGTGTTTATATGTGAGCCTTCACACCATTTTACAGCAGACATTGGGAATTCCTTGGTAATTACAACCAAAATATAAACACTACTATAAAACTCTTCAGGTTTTGATGGTTTAAAAGTAGTTGGAGATAAATTAGCTGCACCACCGCACACCTGCTCTGCATTAAAAGTAATCTTGACTAAAACTTAAGTTTTGGAGATGAACAAGTTGACACGTGACATCCTTACAATACAAAACAACTATCAAATATTACATATACAACATGCCTCTCTGGAAAGATCCTTTTCATGAAATCTAAGATTGAGTTTGGAGTCAATTTATACTAAATGCGTGTAGGAAAAAAGGTGACAACATACTTTTGACCACGATACTATAATAGTGGTCAATTTAGAGCAATTTATCACATTAGAAATAGTTTTGTGTGTGACTGAGGTTCTAAGTGTGTACAGCAAAATTATTCAACATCAGATACACTGGATTCTCATTACGTACAGGCTGAAAAATTTTGCTGCCAACTGAGCTCAGCCATTTAGACTGAGTGCAGTGTAATAAGTTAGAATAAATCATACCCTTCCCTGGTTGAAAGATGGACTATTCTGTTCTCCTTGTCCCCAGGGACTGGACCCACTCCTCTCTTCTAAACCTGGAAGACAAAGAACTGGGTTAGGATTTTTCCCCCCCTAGTGAATGCCAAATGCATTCTTATCAGAGATTTATGCCCTGGTTTTGCAAGAAATTCCTTACTTGAAGGAATTATGACTTGCTTTGATACAGGTTTTTCAGGCTGCTCAAAGTAACCTTCATTGAAGAGCTTCACTTTATAGCTCACATAGACAGCATAGTGACAGTGCTGTCACATCGTGTGGATATGAGCTGTAGGAAGTTTGAATAATTAACACCCAGTATGAGGCTTCCAGAATCGTCCTCAACATTCTTCGTTTTCCCACTCCACTCCTTTACGTTTTCCATGGCATCAGTCATTCATAGCTCATTTATTGTCACACGTTTGGCTTACACCTTTGCTTCACCACAGACTCATGGTCTGGATTTCACATGCTAGCATGTGTTATCTCTGACTAGAGCAGCTTACAAAAAAGTAACTGTGTTTGAAAGGAGTGATTTTAAAGAGTGGCAAACAAGAAATTCCTGTCAGTCCTCTCTCTCAATTTCTTCTCATTCTGTAACACAGCCTCTCTTGGGAAAGCTGAAGCTTAATTGCATCCTAATTTGCATAATTGTGCATATTAATGAGGCTGAGCTCTATGAATATTCATATTTTTGTTTTGTTGTCTAATTAAAAAGCTGAGAGAGAGAGGAGAGGGGTAGAGGCAGGCTAGAATCATGACAGGATCAGCAATAGAACAGAATGATGGGTCCATAGTGCCAAACGCTGCTAGATTGCAATGACAAGTGTGATCTACACAACACCAGCAGAATAAAAGATGAAGGAGACAATGTCTCGTCCTCTCTCTACGGCTGACTATCACACTCTGTGCCAATCAAAGGCTCACAATGAAACACATCCAACATTTCTTTGTGTGTTAAGTTATTAGTGCTCAATCTCCAAACAAGAAAAGGTTTCAATTCAATATTTTGTTTTAGAGAAAATTTGAAATTTTGCGAGTTCATTGCATTCAGCATATTTTAATCCAATGAACTCATTTTGATATAAGATTTTAATATAAATGTCACAAAAAAGTGTACTTTTAGGTAACTTATTCAAATACGTCTGTATTTAGTCGGCTATATATTTACGCAAAATATCTTGCATTCAGGATGATTGGGAGAAATTAATGTTTTTTCCCCCTCTTTATTTTATTTAATTCTCAAATATGTCAATAACCACTGTGTTGACAAAGAGAAACGAGTTATCTTGATGAAAACCATGAAATATACATGCAGCATTTCTGGCTTTTAAAAATTCTACATTAAGATAAGATAGGAGAAAGAGAAACATGGACTGTTACGATCCATTCCACTGAGTGTGAACTACAGTCGTCCTCAAAATTATTCATACCCTCCAATTATAGAAAAGGCTTAATTCACAATATCAATTACAATAACAAGAAACTAAAGAAACTAATAACAAATAAAAAATTTAAAAATGATCATTTTAAATAAAATATAAAATATTGGTGTTGAGTTGTGGTTGGAAATACGAATAAGTTTTCAGTTGTAGCACCCTGCTCTCCGGCACTCGCTCCCTCAAACCCTCCCTGACTGAACTGAACTCAACTCCTTCAAATCCATGCTGAAGACCCACCTTTTTAGAACCGCTTTTAATTTATGAATTATTGTTTTTACCGCCTCCTCTCCTTTTTTTTTACCTTTTCAGATGTTGCACTCTCTTCTCTCCCTGTTTTCCGTCTTTCCCCTTATTTGTAGTTTTGAATATACTTTAATCTAATGTTTGTTGTAGATTTTACCTGACTGTTGTTTTATACCTTGTGTAAAACGTCTTTGAGCTTTTGTAAAAGCGCTCTATAAATAAATTGTATTATTATTATTATTATTAATAATGAAAAACAAACAAAATGTCCCAGAGACATTAGAGCGCCCTTCCCATGAACAGTGGACCAAAATACCTGTCAACAGGTGTAGAAGTCTTTTTGAACATTAGAGAAAACACTTGATTGCAGTGATTGCCTCAAAGTGTTGCTAAAGAAAATTTTAGCTTCGAAGCCCCATCAGGGCTGTATGGCAACTTTTTTAGCTTCTAGCACTGGTGCGACAAAGGTTGCAGGTTTTATAGCATAAAACAAAAAGTTGTAGCATCAGCACAAAATGTTCTAAAATTTCTAGAAGTTTATATCTGTAAACACACTGACAAACAACAGCATTGCGTACAATGAGGACACAGTAAGAAATATATTGAAAAGTGTTTGTCAGTGAAAATACAAACACCAAAACCTGTACTAATTTCTTTTTAGTATAGATCTGTTCATGCTTTAACTGTGAATATGCAACAAGGGTGCCATTTGTGTCATACTGCAATATATACTCTGTTTGGCTTTTAGAGAAATACATGGAGTTTATATGCATAAAATACAGCCATGATTATGTGTGTCTTTGTGTGTGATGTTACACTTCCAGTATGTCTGCCGGCCACTGTGTTAGTAGTGTTCAATATTTTCTTTGTGCTTTATTATTAATTACTCTAGTTTGTTTTTCAATTAACAGTCTAAAACATGTGCTAATACTTTTAAGTTTTTTTTTGTCCACACTCTGCATTTAATAGGCATTAACATCTGCCATTAAACCAGGGCAGGATCAACCAGTGGCATCTTTGAGCATTTTTAGTCTGGTCCATAGAGCAGAGATGCATGTTTCCTATTCTGAATGAGAGCAGAGACGCTGCTGCGCAGGACTGAGCTAGAGACTTG
This sequence comes from Atherinomorus stipes, assembly GCA_023101725.1. Taxonomy (NCBI): domain Eukaryota; kingdom Metazoa; phylum Chordata; class Actinopteri; order Atheriniformes; family Atherinidae; genus Atherinomorus; species Atherinomorus stipes. The sequence goes on from JALJCO010014045.1 coordinate 739,694, forward strand.
TGTGGGACTGTTTTTTCAATCCCGCTCCCGCTGCTTCTCTCACTCACTCCCGCCCGCTCCCGCACAACGGAGGTGCACAAGTGGGGCGTAAAAGACAAGGAAAAGAGGAGTACTGTTTTTGAAGAGCGTGAGTTACTTGTGGCTGAGACAGCAGCTCTGTATAGAAAAAAACCCAAAAACATGAGGAGCGCTGGACCCCTGCATCTGCACGCACCGCCAGAGTTCAAATAGACCTTAAAAGAGAGTGACAGTCTCCATGAGTCTTCCCTGTAGGGATGTAACAATAACCGGTAAAATGGTTAACCGTGATAAAATTCCCCACGATTAGTAATACCGTTTCAAATTTTAATTATTGTTAAAACCGTGACTGATTACCGCACTTTGAAAAACTCCCAGTGATGCTGCTCATTGGCTGGAAAAGCAGTCGCAGTTTGCAATGTTTAATTTATGAAAACATGGTTAAAGGCAACAAAGGCTCCCACATGGTCAGTTCTCTTGAAGTCCCCCCCCCCCTTTAAAAAGCACAAAGTAGACATTTGGAACCATTTCGGATGTTTTTAAAGATGCCGGGGGATATTTCTAAAATACCACTATAATACCGCGATAAAAATGATAACTGTGATCATTTTGGTCACAATAACCGTGATATGAAATTTTCATGTCGTTACATCCCTACTTCCCTGCAGTAGCGCAATACAATGGCTCAGATTTAAACCTCAGTTGTACTCTTCATCATTTGCTAAAATTGCGGGACCCACTGTTTCTTCTGAAACCGCCCACTCCCACAAAATTTGCATTGGGTCCCGCGGGAGTCCTGTCACAATGCAGGTCTCCAGACCAAACCTCTGTGTTGTTGAAAGAGGTAAGGGCATGCGGTAGTACCACAGACAGTGGAGCACTCGCTGTTAGAGAAGAGTAAACAATACGTGCATTCACGTTGGTCTCTTAAAGTCTCCAGTACATCTACCAGTGGACTGGCGACTTACACGAAGAATTGTAGGAATTGTTGTTTGATATAGGGCTAATTACACTGACATGGTAACATTTAGTTATCACAATAGATTTCTTGCCTTCTTGACCTCAGCTGTCATGTCTCCCTTCACGTAGAAAAAACAACCCACTTCCAAAGCTGTCACACGAGTAAAAAAACGTAAAAAAATATTTTGTCACACAGATATTTTTTTTCACAGCACGTGCAACATAAATGTCACACTGTACAACCCTGCCCATCATGCTTGTTTATTTGTTTTATTTTTTGTGTTAGTTTTTAATATTTCTTATTAACCACAATTAAAAATCAATGCCATGATTTTCAAAGAATTTTGATTTATTATTACTTTTGTGATTTTCAACTTATTTCACTGACAGCTGATTTTTTCCTTCTTTAATTATAGGGTATGAATAATTTTGTGCACGACTGTAGGCCTTTTTCTTCACACTGCCTGTTGTTAAAGGTGGAGTCTGGAGTGTTCCCCCATTTCTGTTTGTAAACTGGAGAAGGGGCTCGCTATTAAAACTGAGAGCCCCTTCCCTAGGGCTAATAGTCACATCACTCTTCAGCCCCAAGCATCTCCTTCAAAGCTTGGAAGTGGGTGAAAGACAAACCAATATTAACCCATGGTTTTCGAGCGTGCACTATCTAAAGCTATTTTTGCGACAAAATACTCCCATCCACCATTTTTATCAAAAATTCAAGTGAATCTGGTGTCGGCTCCAGTCGACGTAAAAAAAAAACAAAAAAAAAAAGTTTGCTCCAATCAATAAGTTTATCCCAACTGAGTGCTAAGTCCTCAGCTCTGTCATTTGCTGGAGACAATGCGCAAATCTCTGCCCAGAAACGTCCCAAACACACCAACACAAAGGGAAAAGATGAAATGCAGTCAGGGAGGGGGTTGCAAACAAAACTCAAAGCCACACGAGAGTAGAGGCTCAAAGGTGCGGACTGATAGAGCCGGATTTCACTCACACAAGTCTAGCGTTTATTTTCAGGGAGAAAACTCTGGACTCTACCTTCAAGTAATTACCTTTTACCTGGTATTTCTTTGGGTAAACAGATGTTCAGCATTAAATTTGAGAGCAGTTTTAGTAGAAGTTGATGATGAAGAAAGGGAATGTCAGAATTAATGCAAATGTTCACACCTGAAAATAAGGTGTTATAAGATTATTTTTTATGCTACCTGTATTCTAAGACAAAAGATTAAATGAGATGGAGTACACAGGAAATCATTAAAATAAATTCATTCATTGATTCATTCATTTTCATTTATCAATCCAGCTATGGTTCTGATACATCCATCAACAGGTAGACGCTGGCATATTAACATCACATGGCTGAGTGCTTAATGCAACTGACTGCATAGTGTCTATATGTTGGTAATATATAAAAATGGCAGTTAACTTGTTTTAATCATAAACTGCATAAAAAAAAAAATTATTGACACTTTCAAGTTTTCTAAGTAGTGACAATACCACTCATTCTTAATGCAAGAGCCCAGCTGTTTTATGCATGATATAACTCTTTATATAAATCAAACAAGAGTTATAAAGGTAATCATAGAGTATACAGTTGCCATGAGCAAGTAAATTAGCTGTAGAGACAAAAACTTGTTTTTTTTCTGCTGTAAAACTGAACAGCTGAACATGAGGGATTAGTTCAGTTATACAGTCTACCAAAAGTAGCTAATCAATTTCACCTAAAAAGAATTAATACTCCTTGAGTGGTTAGAAATACATTTTGTAAATTCTAATTAAAACTTCTTGCAGCAAAAATGTTTTTAAAACTATGAATAAAAAGCCAGAGCAATATTTCATGATAACCACAAGACAAAAATCAGGAGAAAATGAGCAGTCCAGTATTCAGACAGACTATATGAAATGGAAAAAGAATAATGAAGAAAAGGGTGAGTAACATCAGACAAATTCTCTGGAGAACCACTGTGCACTTCTCCTCCCAGCATGCAACACCCCTTTAAGCACTACTAGTCTATAATTACTCAGGAAGAGATACTGGAAACAGACGGACAGCTTGAGTCACAGGCTTCGTGAGCAAAGCCGAGGCACATGTATTGACCAAACTTTAAGACATGTCTCCGTTTTTACAGGAACACTGCCCCAGGCCAACTTTAACTGAGTGTGCTATTTGTCTACATAACTCCTTCCTTCCCTGGCAAAGTGAGTCATGCAGACACAAAGAATGATGTCAGATAAAATCTCGAGAGAGTGAGCACTGTAAATGAAATACTGAACAATATACAATGACAGAGCCCGGCTGTTTTAACCTGTGATTCACCAGACATTTTTTTAATATAACATTATGTGCTGTAAGCAAATAACACATGTAGCTTTAGTATATATTTTTACTTCATGTCTTGTAAAATTATGAACATTTTTATCAACAATGTACCAATAATTCATGCTTAAAAATAGTATATTTATTTGTGATTTTAACCCTATTTGGTCTCTGAGATTCAATCACACATCTGCTTAAAAATTTCATGCAAATTTTTCTCATCTCCTTCTGCATTTTTACCCATACCAGTTTAAAAATACATGTCAGGATTTTCAGTTTCTAGTCACCAAAAAATGAAAGTGTACCAAAAATAACAGAGTGAACGGGACTGAAAAGACATGAAACAATCACATACAGCTCTAAAAGGGGAGTTTGACACAGCTACCTTTGTTAAGCCTATAAATGCCTCAACCCAAACCATACTAGGGAAAAAGGCATCTAACTGGCTTTTAAAGAAAACATATAGCAGCTTCTAGAAGAACATGGTTTGACAATTTTTTTTTTATAGAAATCATATGATAAGATATTTCCAGGTAAGCACAAAATAAGTTTTATAACCACCTTTATTAAATGTAGACTGGTTTAAACACTACAATGAAAATACTTCCTTATGCCACAATACCTCGAGTAGCCTCTGCTCCAGCATTTTTAATCAATATTATATACATGCATACGTAAATATAACAGCTCTTTGGCCTATTTTCACTGTATCTGAAGAAGTGGTAGATTGAGTCGTTTCACATTTTCAGATCCACAAAATCCAGGGCTCACTTGACATAGAAATGTGTCGAAGGGAAAAAAAAACAAACAAAAAAAACAGTCTGCTGCTTTATAGAATCAATTGATCTGTGCAACAGTAGCTGGGTTTACATGGACCCAAATGTACCGATTGCTTTCGGTTTAAAAGCTTTCTCGGAATGAAAATGTTCCATGTAAACACCTCTTTCCAAATGAAAAGGGCTGAACCGAATGAATTTTCATTCCGTTTCATGGAGGTAGAAAATTCCTTTCCTCAAACCGAACAGGGTGTCATGTACTGTAAACGCTGAATCGGAAAGTTGTGAGGTTGCGCTCTTACAGCGCCTGCTTCGACAAGACGTCAACGTGCAACGAGTGGCATTTCCTCACTTTAGCCCCGTTTCCACCCGCGGGTCTGGGTCGGGTCAGGTCAGGCCAGGCCGGATCAGGTGGGTTTTGGTACGGATGTGTTGATTTCACGCTGCGTCCCCACAGCAACCTGTACCCACTCTGGAGGCGCTGGACAGCGCTGCTACGTGATCGCGTGACATCATCGCTGTGCAACGCTGTTTAACCAAAACACCGCGCCACACATGACAGAAACAAAAAAGGAGTCACCCCAGCTTTGTTTTTACACTTGGTCACGCGGGAAGTGAGATTTTTCAACAAATCAATGTATTGCTTTGTGTTAGCTCCACCTCTTTGGTCCGGATCGGTTAGATCAGTACCCCTACCGAAGGGTGCCAAAAAAGTAGGCCGGGTCGGGTCGGATATAAGGGTACCCGTCCCAGTTTTTATCTGTGAAGACGCAAAAAAACGAGTACCGATCCGGCCCGACCCGACCCAGACCCGCTGGTGGAAACGGGGCTTTTGACAGATGGCTGTGAACAACGTAATTCCTTGGACAGCAACAGAAAGTTTGTTTTTAATTCAAATTCTGTCTCTACACCTTTCTCTCTTTGTGCAGCAGGAGCGTCTGAGGATTAGCTGCTGGATTAAGTCCTGCAGAAACCACAACAACCGTGATGATCAGTTTGTAGACCTTCGTCTTTAATAAATAACTTGATTTACATTATTCTGCGCATGTCGGACAGGATTATTCTGAATAAATGTTGGCGCATGTACACGCCAGATCCGAATGAATTAGTTCCCATGTAAACAGCTGCCCTAAAATCCTCAATCAGAATGATTTCATTCCGAAAGGGAAAAAAGTCTCCATGGAAATGTACCCAGTGCCTACGTTTACATGGACAAATAATCTGATTGAAATCTTTCCGAACAGAGCTGACATGTTTACATGGATAGGGGGAAAAGTGATCCGATCAGTTGTACAGCTGTGTGAAAAAGTGTTTGCCCCCTTCATGATTTCTTATTTTTTTGGGATGTTTGTCATACTTATATGTTTCAGATCATCAAACAAATGTAAATGTGAGACAAACATAACAAGTAAACACAAAATGCATAATCTTACAAATCTTACTAATAAAGATTTTTATCAAGATTGTAAGGCTCTCTGTTTACTTCATTCAGAATGCTTTTGAGGCCAAAAATAAGGGGCGCTTTTCTGTGTGATGCAACTGGTGCCCACATTTTAATGCCCGCTGGGTAGTTGCTGGGCTGTTACCTTCTCAGGTGATAAAGAAATTAAGTCATAATAAAGTCATGCCTCCCAATTTGCCATTTCCCAACCAACAACAAAGTTTGTACATTTTATGAATCTTCTTTTTGTTTGTTTTGTTACCATTTAGCAATTTTACCAAAACAAAACCACTTTCATGTTACCGATATCATAATGGAACCTTTTTTGTTGTGATTTTAGCTTCTGCATCATTCCCACTTTGCTTCCTTTTTGTTTTCTGGACAGATAGCAGTCAACTTAGGGTGCATTACCATCAGTAGTGGATTGCAGTGTGCTGAGGGATACACAGCAGGTTTTGTTATACCCCTTTCCCACTGGCCCAAAAACTTGTTTAAACCTGCGAACAATCAGCTTTTAGTGGCAGTGGGAAAGGCTCACTGGCCCACATCTAGGCCTGTAGTGACAAATCGATGACGTTGAATCTGGACTCATCAGACCACATGACTTCTTCCATTGCTCCACAGTCCAATCTTTATGCTCCCTAGCAAATTGAAGCCTTTTTTTCCGGTTAGCCTCACTGATTAATGGTTTTCTTACGGCTACACAGCTGTTCAGTCCCAATCCCTTCGCATTGTGCATGTGGAAATGCTCTTACTTTTAGTATTAAACATAGCCCTGAGTTCTACTGTTGTTTTTCTTCGATTTGATCTCACCACAGGTTTAAGTGATCGCCGATCATGATCATTCAGGATTTTTTTCCGGCCACATTTCTTCCTTAAAGATGATGGGTCCCCACTATCCTTCCAGTTTTTAATAATGCGTTGGACAGTTCTTAACCCAATTTTAGTAGTTTCTGCGATCTCTTTAGATGTTTTCTCTGCTTGATGCATGCCAATGATTTGACCCTTCTCAAACAGACTAACATCTTTTCCACGACCACGGGATGTGTCTTTCGACATGGTTGTTTAGGAAATGAGAAGCAAGTCATTGCACCAGTTGGGGTTAAATAACTTGTTGCCGGCTGAAAGATAATCGCCCATGCAGTGATTATCCAATAGGAGGCTCGTACCTATTTGCTTAGTTAAATCCAGGTGGCGACTTTTTTGGCCAGGTAGTAAGAAAGGGTCGAAAAACAACTGGAGAACGACCCTTCACTGAGTCTTGCCCCCCGTGGTTACTGTTGCTAAGACTGGCAAACTTCCTTTTCCAGTTCATTTTCACCATCAAGCAAACATGGATTTCTAAGTCATTTCGGTGAACATATTACGGGGAAAATTGTATTAAATTTCTGGAGTAATATCAGAAGGAACTAGACAGGAAGGACTGCAATATGCATTTGGGAAATACAGTACATCATCATTTGTCTATGGAGTAATGTTGACGAAGAAGATATTAAAATCGAGGCGAAGGGTCACAGTTCATACTGAAAGACTCGGCAACCCCCACATCTTGATGATTCATGTCCAGAAGAAACTTAAAAAAGGAACAACGACGTTCTTGGATCGCAAAGTAGTGCTGTGTTCGAATATACACCCCACTCCCTACAAAGGGCCCAAAAGGGCGTACAAAGGGCGTAATTTTGTAAGGGTGTCTGAATGTCCAGAAGCAAAGAAGTAGAGCACTCAAAATTACCCACAATGCATCTTGAAAACAAGCAAGTTTCAATATTTTTTTAAAACCTTTTTGTAAGGCTTTAGTGGCCTTTATAACACAGTGGAACGACAGGAAAAGGGGGTCAGAAAGAGAGTGGGGAAGACCTGCAGGAAAGGATCTCAGGCCGGCGGGAATTAGGGATGGGCGATATTTTATCGTGTGCGATATACGTCAAAGAAATTCCCAAATAAAATTTGAATTTTGTTTTTTCGTGAGATGACAGTTTATAGGTTGTGTTTGCAGTTTCTCTACTTTGGTTTTTAAATAAGCCCAGTTAGTTTTGCTGTTTGCATTGTTTGCATAAATGTGGAATTGGTACTTTATTTCAGACTTGTTTGCTTGGTGTCACGACAGTTTTGCAGTACAGGTGCAATACTTGAATGTAATTGATATAGTTTAGTGGTTTTAGTATTTTGTAGGGCTTCAAGACTGAATTTAGTGACAGATTTATAATACAAAATATCTTGCTGATAGTTTTTATCGTCACTTATCGTTACCGTGATGAATAAGAGAAATTATCGTGATACATTTTTTAGTCCATATCGCCCATCCCTACCGGGAATTAAACCTGGCCTGGCTGCGCTGAGGTAGCCTGGTACACCAGCCTGACTATTGTCATGTATGAGATACACGGCATGTCAGCCTGGGTTCTCTCCGTTGGAGACTGATTTCCAACTTGAGACGAGAGGTGGGGCTAACAGAAACAAAAGGAACCGGAGAAAACCAATCTGAGAAACCCGGAAGTGATGCAAACGTCTTTTTATAAGAGGAAAGTCTTCAGAGCAGCAAGTTGTTACAGTTTTAAGGACATGTGCAGCTCATTTAAGACATCAGAAAGGGAATTTTTAAATAGTCGGTCCTCTGCGGCTGCCATTCTGACTGTTTTTGGTTACAGAACTGAGTCACCAAAAAAGATTGTCATAAAGTCCCGCCTCCCGCGCTGTGATTGGTCCGGTCAATTTTTTTACCAGAGTGGAAATCACTACCCAATAGAAGGAATCCAGTCTGACTTGCCGTGTATCTCATACATATCGTTGGTCAGGTTGATGTACCAGGCTAGCGCTGAGGACCTGTAGCCTCTGAACATGGGGTGGCTGTTTAACCAACTGAGCTAAACACCTCCGCATGAGTTTCAATGGTTCCTATGCATGTCAATGTAGACCACAGTGCATTGTGGGCAGCAGTACTAAATGAACCCCTATGAACCAATAATTTCCTGTGCCCATACTATGTCAGTGTTGAGCTGCTGCCACAAAACTACAATAAAAATACAGTGAAAATCTGTGTTATGTAGTTTTCATGTCGTAGTCGAAAGGAAAAGTAGCAGGAACCAGCGTCTCTGTACTTCTGGGTAAACGTAAACAAATGTAAATAGGTCACACACGCCCCCTGTCCAATCAGAACCCTTCCCAACCCCCGGATCTAAAGTGGAATAAGACAAATGTGTTTTCCATGGAAACTTTGATTCTGAATCATTTTTTCCAAATTAAAAAAACATGCAATCAGGGCCATAGCGGCTAACATTAAGAACTGTTGTTTCTTTGGACAACAGTTTAGTAATGAGTGAGTGAGTTTAGTAATGTCTTCAAGTATTTTTTTTTATTTTTACTTTTACTTTATTATAAAAGTTTTTTTATAAAAGCACGTTTCAATGCTTTGGTCATATGATCAATCAGTCACGTTACAGTCATATCACAAATGGTTCCCCTTATTTTGGGAAAGCTCCTAATCTAAGATAGGAGTTTAAAGAGAGCATATATGAAGTTCTACTAGGGTGGACGATATAGAAAAAAAGATTATTGATTAAAAAAAATCTGTATCGATCGATATCGATATTTATAAAAAAAAAAAAAAAGCCATTATAAATTAAAAGCTATGTTAGGTGCAGCCCTGACCATTTAAGCTTTTGCTGAATGACCTTCTTATAATAAAGAACAAATTAAGGCCGTTCGACTTGCATTGTGGAACATGAGCTTTCAGCCAACGACGTGCGCACGCTTGCATGTAGACAGCGGTACATGTCCGCTACATCTGAGGTAGCGGACGATGTTTGGAGGTTTAAGGCAGAGTTCATATTCCGTTTCAGTGGAAGCTGAAAGGAGATACACTGAATTCCAGTTCAGCTTTGTGGCTGATTTGTGATTGGCTTGGGGGAAGGAGTGACTGTAGTTATGCTACCTGATAGGCTACTGCAGAAAACTGTGCTTTATATTGAACTTTTATTGACCCTCTTTTTTTATATTGAAAAAACCTCTATCGATCGATATATATTGATATTGAATTATCGTCCAGCCCTTAGTTCTACAAACCAAAAGCAGTCACAGTTTTTGTGGTGCAAACACAAAAAAGAGGTGGGAAATTCTTCAATAGTTATCAGAACTATAAAAAGGTTCTTGCGGTCCAAAAATACTTTACAAATAGCTGTTAAACTGATAACATCAACATGTTCCTTTTGTAAGTGCACACCTTGCATTTGTGAAGTAGGCAAGTGGCTTTCAAGTGAACAGATGTAACATAGACCCCTGTACCCCACCCAGCAACTGAAGGCCTTGTCTGCCATCTTCTCTTTGAATATCAGGTTTCTTTTTACTGGTTGCTGAAAGACTTAATGCACCTCTAGAAATACAAATGCAGAGACAGGCTCATGTATGACGTGGATCTGGAATAGTAAACATCAACACACTAAAAGGAGAAGTTGGCAAGGATAAACCAACTAACATTCATATATGACAGCATCACAAAGGGGCCAAAATACCAGAAATTAAGGAAATTGTCTGATTTCAAGGAGCATGAACAGCTTTGTCTACAGTAAGTTACATACATGCCTTCAAACTAGCTACAAAGGTTGAGCTGGTAACTGATTGAACAGTACTTTATTAATGAGTGTGATGAAGATGAATAACAGTTCTAGGTGAAAATGAGTTATGTGGACAGGGAAAAAAAAACTAGGGTGTGAGAATGCAGGACAAGGGAAGTACACCTTTTTCACTGAGTAAGCAGAGGAGATTAATTTGGCTGTTCCCACCAACCCCCCATCCTCTGCCTTTGTTATTAAGTGATTGAGTGGCAACAGCTGAGAAGGTGAGGGAAGGGACACCTGTGAGACGAAGATGAGGAAGTCTAAGGAGCTCATGCTTGCTCAATATAACATGAAGTAAAATGGTCATATTCCCTATAAAGTTCTCTACAATAATCTGTGAAAATAAAGTCCAGTTTGAGAAGACGAAGATAATAAGAAAAGGAAATTTCCATTAAAAGAAAAAAAATAAATAATGATGGAACTGGAGTAGTATAGCTGGAGAAGAAAGGTTATTGGCTTATTTTAGGAGATTCATCATGGGAGCATGACACAACAATAAGGTCACCTTCTCTTACTAGCTATGGGTAAAACAAGAGAAATACAATTTCATAGGTATTTTCTTACCAGAACCTCCAAACTGACTGCTGGCAAGAGTTGTTGGCCCATTTTTACCATTTGAAACTGGAAGCTCAAACATCTGAAAATAGAAGAAGAAATTTGTCAAACTGTTGAAAGTCAATAAAACAGTCTGATGTGCCCTCCTTATTTTTGCAAAGACTGATGAGGAGGTGATTAAAATTGTCTTAGCCTCTTTAACCAACAACCCCAACAGGCATGAAGCAAGTCACTTTGTGACTTCTTCAATTAAGCTGAAACTAAACAAACAGCTGATAAACGCACTGAAATCCTTTAAACCCTCACTGATCATGAATGCCATTCATTGACACGTCAACCAACTCAACAACAGTTCAGGTTTTTAATTTTCTTTTCTATTAAAGTCAAAATATTATGTCGTTCTTTTACCACTGAGGGAACTTTTTAAGATCTACACTGGACAAATCCAGGCAATCTGTAGAGAAATCTTACCGCGGTAAAATCCAGCAAGTCGCTGAGCTCCTTGTCTGTTTCCACTGCAGACATTCTCTGCTGCTGTTCACTGGGCCCTTTCAGTCTCAGCAACTGACTACAAGGAGAGTTAATAATAACATGAGTTTATTTTGCGCATGTGTAAGATAATCAAGTTATCTATTCAAAATATAAATTTGGCAATATTTTTAACATAATCATTGCCTTTTTTTTTCAATAGTCAACTTTTGGACATATTACTTTTATGGATATAAGACCCAAACAAAGATATTTGGTGTTCATTCCAGAAGTGCATAAAATAGACCATTAACTGTCTATATTTTACCCCAGACTGTTAAATAAATACAAAATATCTTTAAATAAATTTAAGCTTTTTTAAAATAAGTGTCAATTTGAAATCTACTTTAATTTTTAAAGATAAATTAAATCTTCTCCCTTAAATAAAGTCACATATAGATTATAACTCTCCCGAGTCACTGAGTATTTACATCAGTACCCCCCCCCCCCAAAAAAAAAAGAAAAAAAAAAAAGGTTGCTTCCATCATTCATATAAATATATAAATTCATAAAAATATATAAATAAAAGAAATTCAATCAGTTCAGAATAAATCAGATGGTTTAAGAGGTGTAGTGGGAAAATTCTTACATGTATCTTTTTAAGGCTGTTTTTCTTACACTGGCCTTCAGTTTTATCTGTAGTCGTGTTTCCCTGTTCCCTGTGGGAGTACAGGGGTATCATCCTGTACTCCCACTCAAACAGATTTTTCATTCGTCCAACATTCCTCTCTCATCCACATGTATAATTTTTTAGCTTATATTACTCCTCATGTCTGTAGCGTTTTTCTCACTCTGCAGTGCTGCCTGATTGCTTTTTGTATAACGGGGAGCCACATACAGTGTACACCATTATCAAAGGCCAACTCAGATAGCAGCTGCACATCCAGCTCAATTTATGCAGAAATTTAAGGTAAAAGTTAGTTTGTTATGTTGGCACACTCCACACATACACATCTGTAAGAAAAATGACAACTGAAACCAGCAAGAATATGAACTCAATATGAATATGAAACAAAAAAGATGTAATAAAAAGATCAAATTATGCCAAAGTTCTTGTTGGACTTCCCTTTCAATTATGGGTGACATGTGTGGACAAAAGTAACTCTCCTGATATGGCCACTCCTCAAGAAAAGCTGAACAAATTGGATTTCTATTCAGTAAATGCTGCATGAGCATGATCCACAGGGACAGAAATTTCTGTGTTGCATGAAAAAAACAATTAAAAAGTCTTCAAAAAGTTGAGTAAATAAGAAAATTTACATCAAATGAATCCTTGGAAAGATGCTTATGGAAAACGCATAACTGGGTCTGCTTCAGTTTTCAGGGAGCATTTTGCATTCTCTGCTGATCTCTTAACTTTAGTGTATGTGTAACAAGACTGAACTACCCTTCAAACAGTATCCTTACCACTAACCTGTGGTCAAAGTACTGACCAAATAATGTAAAAATATAAACAGTTCTAAGAGCAGCCCGCATTTAAAATGGATAGCCATGATTCAGCCACAGACCACATTGCTTGGCTCAGGCCGTTTCCTCCACCTCGAAACCAACTGACTCCAATAACTCTGCAATAAATTTAAAGAGTGATAACATGACATGCTGAACTCTGTAACAGGCAATATATTGCATGCCAGCATCAGGACAAATGGTGTCCATTTGTGGAGAACATCTTAAAAACTACCATAACTGGAGAGGACTAACAAGTAACAGCAATGCTGCAATATCAAATAAACATAAAACTGCAGTACATAGTGCTATTTTATAGTGTTACAGAATTTGATTAAATTCACAATTAATTCAAAGAATGATGTTAAGGCAATAAATATCAAGTGTCCTCCAATTAGTGCTCGTCAGGGTCGCTCCTCCTCTTCACTGATGTAGTTTACTAGAGCCAGGAATGTACTGTTATTGTTTTTGAGCCCTGAAAGTTTAAATAATTCTCCATTATCTGAGAAACAGACCATGTGATGTTCAGCAAGTTGCCTTGACAACTGGTTGAAAATACTGTTTCCATGTAAGTGCTCAGCAGTATGTTCATTTTGAGCCCCAAAAATATATGTGCCACCTCCATCAATGTGTGAGATTATCCAATTACATAAACTATTGAAATATTTCATTATCTACGGAGAAATTTTCTTTCAAATGACTGTTAACAAACATTGACTTAATGTTGACTACACTGGGATGCTTTTAATTATAGCATAAACGTACATAGTAAATGTATGTTTTGCTTTTAAACTGTAAAAGGTCACTTATAAATCTCCATTTAGCAGTAATTAAAATCATCAATATAAACAAATCTATAACTTGTCCACTGAGATGTTATATATTACTGTTGTTTTGTCAATTATTTTGTGAAAAAGGGACTCGTTCATAGTAGAAAAGAAAGAGCACTAACCAACATCAGTTATCCTAAAGCAAGCATGCAGTATTTTAAAGACAATAAACAGGTTTAGGTGGGGATCTTTCACTTGTGACCTCAAGTGCATGCCAGATGTTACTGAGGTGATTTCAAGCCTACCACCTGAATAACTCATCATTTTCATGTCATTGCTGATAAACTCATTTTAGTCTACAGCAAAAACTCAAAATCCTAAGCCAGATGGTTTTAGTTATGAGCAGAAACAACATAATTGCCCCACACATCAAGATTAACCTAAAATTATACTGTAGAATTGATTTTACCTGTAAAATTGGAGGAACTGTAAATACTCATTTGTCCCTCACCCTTGTTCATCCCCGAGTATAACTACACAACTATAATGCCAACGTCACAAGTTTGCAATTTAACTAGTAAAAGACCATGACGAGAGTGTCCCGGTCAAAATGTGTGACAGAAGGTAAATACTGCATCAAATATAACGAACGAGAGAGTAGTGGTACAGCAGCTAATAAAGAAATATGAAACTAGCAAAGAAATATACGGGGACAACACATGATCTAGCAATTTCTGTCTCTGTTAGCTGAGGTCAAAATGGGGGATAAGTGCTTAGCCCCTCCTAACAAATGGAAGTTGCATACGCTTGTCTTGAGCACCCCCACCTTTGGCCTGCGCATTTGGAGAAAAGTTGAACGGCTGAAGCCAAACAACGACAACGTCTACCTGGCGTCAAATAAGAGGGCAGACCGTTAGCAGCAGCCTGCGCTTTAAAGGGTCGTCTATTTAAAATACTGCGGGACGTTTAAAAGGACCAAAAACGACAAAAGAAAACAAAAAAACCTGTTGCCTGCCTTCACGTCGAGCAGCAGGATGAGACACTGATGAAAACAAAGACTCGGACACCAAAGTTTAACTAAAAAGTAAATAAACCATTAAATAAAGTTAAAGTCTCACAAAAGAATTGAACAAAATGCGTTTTGCTGTTTTCGGGGACAAAAAATAAAGGTGTTTACCTATAAGCCGCAGGTTAACGGTGACAGGCAGGATGGATGTTTTAAATATTAAAACAAAAAAAAACAAGTTATATTTTCTACATGGATTTTAAAAATCAATGCACAGTTACTGGCTTTCGCTTATTTTAGAGTCACATGTTGCATTTGCAAAATTCCAAACTCTATAAAAATGAGAAAGTAGCATAACAGCCGCTAGCAGTAATGTTTTAAAGACGTCAGCCGGTGACCGGTTTACATTAATGTTATATGGCTGACGCTTAGAAATCATACATATTAGTACTTCAATCAACAAGACCCCAGGGGAGCTAACTCAGCCTGGTAATATGCTAATGTGCTTTAACGTTACACCCCGTTGAAGTGAACAAAGAAGTCTTTTCCATCACACGCAAGCTGCTAATGCTGTATAATAACACTACAAGCTCGCTCAGGCCGAGGGGACAAAAATCCAAGACCCCGCTTTTCCCGGCTACTCAGTACAACTTGATACACTGTGCTTAAAACTTGGTTATTACGCCGGTACCAACCATCACATCAACAACAAAAAACTTCTGTGTGACAAGCTGTTGCCTGTTATGAATGTAACCACATTTACCTGGATTTAATAAAGCGGCATCCAACAGGGAGAAAAGAACGTCAGTAGAGGAGAGAGAAAAACAAAGTTAAGGATAGGATCCTTCTCCCGTGGTCCGGACTGTGGGCTTGATGAAGAGGAGGAACGACAATATAAACCACTCCTCTGTCGCCTCGTCTCGTTCTTGTCTTCGTCACGAAGCTGAAAAAATATCTCTCACACAAAACATAACTCTAGAGTTACTCTGTTTCCTTTTAGTTACAGAAACTGTAACCATTTCATTCTCCTAGTAGACATTTTAGCAGCCTCCACATTGTCGGTCTATGGAATATCACTCCGCAACACAGCCTACGGGAGGACATGGACACAGAAACATCAGTGGTGTCCAATTTCAACTGAAACAAGGAAGCTAAACGGAGCACGTTTTGATTGCCTGTATAATTATGCCGTGAATAATGTAAACACCTAAAAGTCTCGATGTTTGAAGCTGTAAACGACAGACAAACGGTATGAGTAGCAATTTGCGGGGATCTACGTCAACTTGCGGATGAGGACAACGAAAAAGCCCAACAAACGCTAGTCTCGCAGAAGATAGAAAGATAATATCAGAGGGAGGACCAATTGGAGACCAGTAAAATTTGATTGACACATAAGCTGCCCAAATATGTTTCAGTCTCAACCTGGAGGGCAGTCTTGGCTTGCCAATGGGTTTTATGGCATTTCAATTTAGTTAATAAACTGTGCCCAAGTTAAGAAAAAAGTGGTCTAAATAGCACTTACAGGTATAGTTATATTTAGCATTTAAAATTACTATGTCCTACATATATGTGTGTGTGTGTATATATATACATATATATATAAACCATAGTTAAATTTAAGTGCTAAATATAACTATACCTGTAAATACTAAATATATATATATATACACATACAATATATATATATATATATATATATATATATATATATATATATATATATATATATATATATATAATTTTATTTTTTTAATTTTTTTGGGCTGCAAGTCTGTAATAAAGTTTAATTGAATTGAATACACACAACACACACACACACACACACACACACAGTGGGTATGGAAAGTATTCAGACGCCTTTAAACTTTTTACTTTTTGTTTCATTGCAGCCATTTGCTAGAAGAAAACTTCATTTCTCATTAATAAACACTTAGCAGCACCAATCTTGTCAGAAAAAAACCCCAGAAATGTAGACGATTTTGCAAATTTATTAAAAAAGAAAAACTGAAATATCATATGGTCAAAAATATTCAGACCCTTTGACACTCATATTTAACTCACAGGCTGTCCATTTCTTCTGATCCCCTTTGAGATGGTTCTATTTCTTCATTGGAGTCCAGCTGTGTTTAATTAAACTAATTGGACTTGATTTGGAAAGGCACACACCTTTATACATACACACACACACACACACACACACACACATCTATCTATCTATCTACGTATATATATCTATAAAGTTCATGCTACACTGATAATACCACAAATGTAGGGCATGAATAAAATAAATCCTTTACTCTTAGTGAGTAGTGTACACTATTTGTGGAGGAAATAAAAATGCTTGGACTTTAGAAAATGACTTAACATGCTGAGTGGGAACAGTGGTAGAAAAAACAAAATCCAACCCAAAAAACCATGATGGGGCTATTTTCTTTGTAAAAAGGAATCTAAAAATAGATATCACACAAGTTGTACCTTTGTGGTCATGTAAACAAAGCTGTTCATGATAGCTTTTGTTTTCAGATTTTTCTTGAGAAAACCTCAGCTGGTTAATGGGGAAACAGCCCAAGTAACATCTGTGTTGGCCTTTACGAGAAAACTCAGCCATCCACTTTGTGGTTAACAAACATGCTCATGCACACACGCACGACATGCATTGCAGACATGCAACTGAATCACACACCTGTATGTGATTAAAACAGTGCATCTGGTTATCATAAGGTTCTTTTGAGCCAAATTATCATCAAGCTTTCTTTTAAAAAATCTGGCTTTTTTTCCCTACAAACAAAATATTTCCATTTGCAGCAGTATCCCTTTCCTGCCTTTCCCTGAAAAAACAATGTACTTGAATGAGAACGGCTGCAAGGGTACAGCTCAATTCAGATTTGCAACTGCATTAGGTTGGTGAGAGCACATCAACCTCATTATGACAAAACTAGTTTCATGTCACAGATTCAGTGTGATGCTCCTACTATACACCTGGGGAAAGGTGGCGCATACATTCGCATGGAAGCGATCATATCGCTGCTCTATGCAAAGCATCAAAGGTTGTTCAGTTTGATGCCTTTCTAAAAGTAGGACAAACAAGACTGGGGCAAAACATCATCAAGGTTACATGGCAGGGAGTAAGACAGAAAAAAAGTCTATATTTAGAGTGGAACTCCATTTTCCTAACCCCAAAGTGTGTACCCTCTTCTCCACCCACGCTTTCCTGGGCTCTCTCGTCTTTTAGATACAAACTCTAAGGCTTTGTAAATGGGTTACCCCCAAGCAGCCACCCACGCATCAGGTACAGTATCAAAAACCTGGGGCATCCTGTTATGACTTCTGGTTTCCTGTTTCCTGTAAAAAATACCCCCCCCCCCGTCTCTCAAACACAAACACTTCAAACTCCAAGACTTGTCACACAGCAAACAGAACAGGGGTAGGATCGGTCCCTAGCACCCCACTCCAGATAGTGTACATTAACATGACTGCACTGTCAAATATCTAAGAGCATAAAATAATATCATAGTTTTCTACTTTTGAGTAATAATGAAGACTTCATTGTGTGTTTTAGTGGATTTTTTTTTTCCTTTGGGTACCACAGATTTTGATATACTAGCAGTTAATTTTGAGGCCATAGAAATAAAATAATAAAAAAGATGTCATTACTCTGTATGAGAAACATGACCAGCTGTTTCAGCCCATTATTCACATTCAATTTGTTTTTATTTCATGTATACATACTGCCATTTTAAATGCCAAACAGGAAGATGAACAAGCGTCCAGGGACCAGTGAAAGAGCAATAACAACAGTGTTTGCTCGTGTGTGAACTGTGGGTCCTGTTCGCTACAAAAAAATAAAAAATAAAACTGTGACGAACAACATTTTTTCCATAGATCTCTTACGATGATACCTGGGCATCTCTCTTAGCAGGGGTTGGCCACATTTCCCTGAATGAGCAAAAATTTTTCTACCTTCCTGCACTTGGCTCCAGCCTGCTGTTCTAAATGCTCAGTGATAATGGGCATGGTTAACTGTCTTGGCACAAAGTCCCACCCTAATATGTTGAGGCATTTGGTGGTGCAGAAACACTATTTTAGCTTATTTATTCAGTAAAACAATATTTTTAATTAGTTTTGGAAGCACCTTGTCCTTTACTATGTGAATGCATAAACAGCAGAAATGATTGGCATTATTTGTAATAATCAAAATGATCTTTTCTTCTGTTCTAATGGGCCTTAAAAGTGTATGTACTACTTATCACTTTTCCCTTTTATAAGAAATTGGAAAATGCACCATACCACCCTGTTCTTTTTTCCCTTGTTTCTGGCTCGTCATCCCCTCCCCCTTTCTTGCAGATTGGAATTCATTAGCAATCAGAGCCACTGACAAACGCCCAATCTTAATTACCCTCTCATTTGCATATTTGCATATTAATGACTGCAGACTTTGCTGTTTTTCTGCTGCAGTTCTCCCCCTCCCATCCCATTGCTCAGACATAGCCACACCACACACTACAATACTGTTATTCACTGGGCTCCAGGTCTACCACCTTAAGTCTGGAGTTGAGAGACACTCTGAGCAAGACATTTTATTAATCAAAATGCGAGCCAAGCAGATTATTATTTTAACCTATAAAGGTGGGATAATGTATATTAGTGCCATGTCCTGATCATGAGTTATTTAAACTATTGGCTTTGTTTATTAGGTTAAATATAACATACCACTCAGCCCAGGCATATTATCATGTCTCAGTTTAGAACCACAGCCCACTTTAAATAACACTTGTTCATGAGGCCCTATGTGAAAAGAACCTACGTTGCTGCCCCCTTCTGTTTGTTAAAATGGCAAAGAAGCCAGAGGATAAAATACCTACATTTTAATGAATACGATTTTTTAAAAGGACAAAACTTGGAACAACTTTAAAATGGGAAAAAAAAAGTCTTTAAACAAATGTGTCAGGATGAAGTTTACATCGTAAAAAAAAAAAAAAAAAACAAGAAGCAAAATACCCCAGCACAGGAACCACATGAAAAATATATGTCTTGTTTACAGTACAAAAAAAATGTTACAATGACAATTGTTTGCAGCTGACATTGCTGACTGAACCATGATGCAGCTCACTGAAGAGACAAATGTTTCTTGATTCAAAACATGCTATCCAGAGCCAAGTTTCCACTTTTTCTGAAGCCAGTCTCTGCCTAAATCATGACTACACTGACACCTAAAATAGAATATCCCGCTGTTTTAAATTGAGGAAGATACTCAGAATGCAAAAAAGAACACCCTATTGAAGTTTTTTTTTTTTTTTTTAATATATATTTACTTTTAAAACTTACTTGAGGGTTATGCTATAATGGTTTAAAAATTGTGCTTCACCTCAAGACATCTCAAGAGGAGTTAAAAAGTCATGCCTAGAAACATCCTGCACACAATCCTCTCTTCCTAATAATAGTCATAACTGAATCTGTTCAGTAAAATAAGTTCTTACGTTTCTCAATGTGTTTGCTTAACAGATATAAAACAAATTTATATTATATATATATATATATATATATATATACACACATATACACACACACACACATATATACAGGTACTACCCAAAAAATTAGAACATTGTGGAAAAAATCATGAATTTCTATAATTCAACTCAAAAGATGCAATTTACATATTGTATAGACAAATAATATGCAACTCAATATATTCCAAGCTTTTATTTGTTTGAATGTTGCTGATTAGGACTTGCAGCTTAAGAAAACCTCAAATTCTAAAACTAAGAAAATTAGAATATTACATGAAATAAATTTAAAAAGGACTTTAAATACAAAAAAGTCGGGCCTCCTAAAGCAAAATCTTGCAACTGTACTTAGTACTTGGTTGGGGCCCATTTGCATGAATGACTGCCTTAACCCGGCGTGGCATGGATGCAACCAGCTTCTGTCATATCTCAGGTGTTATGGAAGACGAACATGCTTCAATCACAGCCTTGAGCTCTTCTTTATAGTTTGGTCTCTTCCTGTTCAGCTTTCTCTTGACAATACCCAACAGATTTTCAATGGGGTTCAGGTCAGGTGAGGTTTTTTTTTTTTTTTTTTTTTGGGGGGGTTTTTTGTTATACTGGTAAGATCCCCGAGGGAAAATTAGGGCTCTGCATTTCACTCATCTCTGTACTGTGAGTATCGGAGAGCAGTGGGCTGCTACTTAAAGCGCCCGGGGAGCAGTTGGTGGGGGTTAAGGACCTTGCTCAGGGGTCCACAGTTTGCGGGCCAATCAAGCATGGTGATCCCATGGTTGTTGAACCAAGATTTTGTACTTTTGGCAATGTGAGCAGGTGCCAAGTAGGGATGTAACGATATGAAAATTTCATATCACAGTTATTGTGACCAAAATGATCACGGTTATCATTTTTATCGCAGTGTTATAGAAATACCCCCCAGCATCTTTAAATATATCCAACATGGGTCAAAATGTCTACTTTGTCCTTTTTGAAGGGGGAAAAATCTCAAGTTTACTGTCCATGTGGGTGTCTTCGTCACCTTCCACCATGTTTTCATAAATTAAACATTGCAAACTGGGACTGCTGCTGCTTTTCCAGCTAATGAGCAGCATCACTGGGAGTTTTTCAAAGTGCAGTAATCAGTCACGGTTTTCACGATAATTAAATTTTGAAACGGTATTACTAATCGTTGGGAATTTTATCACGATTAACCATTTTACCGGTTATCGTTACATCCCTAGTGCCAAGTCTTGCTGGAAGATGAAGTCTGCATCCTCATACAGCTGGTCTGCTGAAGCAAGCATGAAGTTCTCCAAAATGTCCTGGTAGACGGCAGCGTTTTGCTGGACTTAATGAAGCTCACAGGTCCATTCCTTATGAAGTCCTCCACACTTTTGAATGGCCCTTTCCTGACCATCTTCTCCAGGCTGCTGTCAGCCCTCTGGCTTGTACACCGTTTTCTTCCACACTTCTTCCTTCCACTTAACTGTCCATTAATGTGCTTTGAGACAGCACTTGGAGAACAACCAGTTTCTTTTGCTATCACTTTTTGTGTCTTTCCCACCTTGTGCAGGGAGTCAATGATGGTTTTCTGCACAACTGTCAGATCAGCAGTCTTCCCCATGGTTGTGAATTCTTCTAAACTAAGATAAGGACTTTTTTAGAGGCTTGGGGCACTTATGGAGGTATTTTGGATTACTTACCTGATTAGAATGTGACAGACTGAGCCTACAATACTGGAGCTTTTCGCAGTATTCTAATTTTTTGAGTTTTTAAATTTGAGGTTTTCTAAAGCTGCAAGTCCTAATCAGTAACATCCATACAAACAAAAGCTTGAAATATATTGATTCACATATCATTTCTCTGAACAATATGTAAATTGCACCTTTTAAGTTGAATTACAGAAATACATGAACTTTTTCAGAATATTATATTTTTTGGGTAGTATCTGTATGTGCAGCGGGGAAAAAAATATTGAACACGTCAACATTTTTCTCAGAAAATATATTTCTAGTAAAGCTATTGACATGAAATTTTCACCAGATATTGACAACAACCCAAGTATTGCACACATACAAAGAAATCCTAACATTTCAGTAAGTGTATGCAACACTTACTGCCTGTGCCATTTCACTATATTACACATAACTTAATCTATGGACATAAATGTTCAGATTTCTTTGTATGTGTGCATTACTTGGGCTATTGCCAACATCTGGTGAAAATTTCATGTCAATAGCTCTACTAGAAATATATTTTCTGATAAAAATGTTGTCGTGTTCAATAATCCCCCCCCCCCTTGCTGTATACTTGTATATCTATATATGTGTGTGTGTGTGCATTAATCTTTACAACTGTACAAATTCTTAATTATAACTGTAGTGTTTTGGTCCAACCTGCTTAAAAGAAATTCAGGGGAAAAAAAAGCAGGTTCAGTCAGTTTTAACGCCATGTGCAGGAACAGAACAGGACTATCAGGTAAGAGTGAATTAAAAAAAAATCTGATTAAAATGAAATGGCTACACAAGGAAAAACAGTCAAGCAGCAGCCAAGACAAATGATTTAAAGGATTTCCGCACTTCATAGATTTCACTAATGATGTATTGTTGTAGACAGAGCATCTCTTCTGTAATGGGTTTTGCTGGCTAAAATGTCAGAGTTGCAGCTCAAGGATTTACAGGTCCATCTAAAGATTGTGGTAAAAAAAGAGATTTCCGCATCTGGGAGTATGGTTGTGGGTAGCATCTCCATGTTTTCATACTGTGTGTTCATGGTCATACAGGTCATCCTTAGTCTGCAGTGCGTGTTGGAGTGCTGGGTTGGTTCAGTCCCATGGTTCTACAAAGCCAGCCTGCAAAGTTTACCTCCTCGGCCTCAGACCGCTTGATAAATGTGTGACTCTACAACAAAGCACAGACATAAATAAATCAAAGTCTTATGTCTGAGCTTAGAAGTACCTTGTTTCAACTACAGCAGTCAGCTGCAAATCTCCATGTGGAGAATGGGGGCTGAATCCTGACAGGACAGCTAAAAGCTACTCAGAAAGGAGCAAAGAGAAGAGTGAATTTTATATAAATCAAAAACAAAAAAAGGATTTGCATTTTACCAAATTCTGTGTTGTGGACATGCATATAGTGTCTATACATCTTCTCAACTGAAAAACATCCGTGTGGCAATGATTTCTGCAATGTGAACACCTTCACATTCCTTAAATTTAAGATCGGTAAGGGTTGCTTTAACATCATTTGCCTCCATTTACCCTTCAGAACTCTTCCAATTCTCAAAACCCAGAATGTACTGAGTACTGTTTTCTGCAGGTAATACTACTACCCACACCTGATGAGTCACCAAGTTCATGAATAAAAAATAATATGTGACTTTGCTTGACCTCTTGTCATTTCTACAGTTGCATAGATCTGAAACACCCCCAGTCTGAAACAATGCCATGTGAAGGGAGGAAGAAAAATTGAAATGTTGCCAGAAAAGGGTACAATGTGGTGGAGACAATAGGTTATCCTTTCTTCTATCTAAATTTCCCAAAGAGAAAGTGACTCAGTACAAAATTTGAGGTTACTTACCATCAACATTTTCAAGTCAGCTCTGTCAGCAGGATTCTTTATTAGACTGTGAAAACAATTCAAGAAAGTTTGTTAAGGAAGGTTTACATCCATCAAGTTAGGAAGAAGTCCTTATACATAACTTCTGATAGTTAAAACACTTTAAAAAGTTGACATATAAGCAATTATGAATAATGTTTCTGGATTAAAATATTGCCTCACCACTTTGTCACAAAATCCTGAAAGTCATTGGTGAATACGCCATGTGGTAGTTTAGGAGGAGGCTGAAATAAAGAGGAGAGTTGAGCAAAAATGTTTAGGTAACCTTCATCATGATGCAGAATTGAAAGGAATATGACTTTGGATTATCTCCTTGATTCTTACCTCATTGACTATGTAGTCTAATAGTTCAAAGATGGCCATTACAGGACCATGACCTAGGGGAAAAGCTGTGATTTATTCATCTAAATGATTTATAAAATTCCTATTAAAAACTCAGTAAAAACAGTAAATATTCCTCTGTGGAATCTAGTTATCAGAAAAAATAAGGAATTAACATCATGGCTGGTCTTTCCAGTGGTTTACTGTTTCTTTTGGAACGGCTAGCATGAAAATTGGGCAACTGCAGCTCTAAATAGCTACTCAAAACATGTTTTGTATGTGTATGATACTCAACACTGACAGGTCTACCTGGTGGTCTGGGTCTAGGTGAAGTGCTGTGTACACCTCCCTCAGCATCATCCAAAATGGGTCGTCCAAATATGGCTTCCAGTTCTTTAGCATCCGGAGGGGGATTGGGTAGCGTCCGATTGAGAGCTCTACAAGGGACAAACCCATACTCCACACATCTGACTGCACAGAATAGTGGGTTCCCTGCAATCTCTCAGGCTACACAGCAAACGACAAAAACAACAAAAACAAAAAGAGTAATTTAAAACACACATAATAAAGGTTGTTGCTCACTGTTCAGTCATGCAGTATGGCATAAAAGGTTTTCTGGACTGGAGTTAAATCAGTAATAGATGAGAATATACCTGAAAGTTAGCATAAAAACATAACTGAGGCGGTACCTTTAATCAAGTTGAAAAATCCAAAAATAGGTTATTGAACTCATACATCTTGACAGAGGATTAGATCATTTATTTTAAAGGGCACAATATATGTAGATTATTTGGATGGTATTAATGAGGCTGAGACTGATTTAAAGAAGATCAACATACCGACATGTAGGATCTCGTTCCAACAAAGGAATTAGCCATAGAGTCAATGAGCTGCCCACTCACACCAAAGTCGCATAACTTGATCTCGCCACGTGAATTCACCAGTATGTTTGAGGGCTTCACATCTGAGGAGAACCCCCCCCACCAAAAAAAAAAATAAATAAAGTCCACTTCTGCCAACTAAAGATATACCAAGAATGACATCAAGTTATCTTGATCCTATACTTGTCTGCAGAGTAACCATTAAAATATATAAAATAAATAAACAACCAAAATATACATTTCCTTGCTCTGTGTGCAATGTGTATTATAGGAAAAACTCCTTAATTTCAAACAGTGAAAATCAGCTGCTTAATAAAACTTATGATACCTCTATGCATAATTTGGTGTTTTTCTCGTAGGTAGGCAAGGCCTCTCAAAACCTGGAACAAAAAAGGGGAAACTATTACAAATGTCAATAATCTTAAATAGTCCTAATGTGAAACAACTCTAACAGTGGGTTCAGACCAAATGCGATTTGGGCGTCAAGGGCGTCAGGTTTACATGCAAAGTCAATGGCCGACTCGCGTCAAAGAGCGTCGAACCTTCTTGCGGCGCATCTAGGGGCGTTACTTGCGTTTAGCGCGTTGAGTTTGGAGATTTCCAGCATTCGACGTGCGTTACGTGCGTCAAGGACGGCAGATGCCGGAGTTGGAAAATCTGAACTTTAGCAACTGAATGTCATGGTGCAGACACACATTTTCTGACAGGATGGGAAACACCCAGAAGAACCAGGAGAATCTACTCTCTCTCTCTGAAGACAGAGAGAGGATAAACTGCGATCTGTGTCCAGTCCCGGTTTCTGAACGGCGGTCTGATGACCTGCTGTGCCCACTGGTTTTACTGGGCTTATAATACTCCCCGCATCGGGACAGCGGGTTGTTAAACTCGACCGGATCAGACGGCTGAAAGGGCCCCTCGCCAGCGCACAGCTCCTGGAGTAAATGATGAAAATCATCACACTCAGAGCACCTGGAATTATCTGGTGAATCAGACACAGAGCAACGATGCCCAACGACGAGGTTCCCTAGCTTTATTTATCACGCCAAGCCGCTCTCTCTCCTGCATCTGCCATGGTGCAGACAGACCGGTGACAGGAAAAAGAAAAAGGAGGGGCATCTCCCGACGCGCGTCAAGCGCGGCTTGGCTGGACATCCCTAATCGCGCACCGGGTGCGTCAAGATGCTGGAAATCAAGTGTCTGACTTTTTAGTGACACAGCGTCCAACTTTGGGGGTCAGGTGCGTTTTTGACGCCCAAATCGCGTTTGGTCTAAACACACCGTAAGAAAGAAGCATGAAACCTGTTGGGGCCAATCGCATGTGCATGCATATAAAGTGCATGATTAAAGCAGAACTCATTAACTTCAGCTCGGGGCTCCCCCTAGTGGCGTTCTTTCACTGTCGTAAAGTTCGAACCCCCCTACACCCCCACAGCACATAGATGGCTTCTCTACCTGTCTTTCCTCTATTTTGATCCCTGGTTATATTTCTAGGCGTTTACTAGCTTGTTGATGCTAGTTTGCTGCGTTGGTAACAGCACCGCGTCTCCCTCTGCTCAAAGCAAAGACCTGTATCTTCTGAAACGGGACGTTTTACCCGCAGTTTGCAGGTAAATATGCCGTGGATATTTTTCTCTGGTGTTGGCGAGTAGCAGGTAAGATTACGAACTTTTATTTACTTTTTGCTGACATGACAAGTGATTATTGTGCCTGAAGCAGTGATGCTTCACCCGGCGCCCAGGCAGTGCAAGCTACGTGAATCACTCTGGTCCAGCAAAGAGTTGGTTATGAGAGCCAGGAGCCGTGTTTAGGTGGTGTGAAGCTAAAGAAATGTTTTCTTCGAATTAGCGCTGGTAGTCTGGTTCAAATCAGAGCTGGAAGCAGCTCGGTAGATAGGGGACCTGAGTACCTTGAATAATGAAAACAACGTAAAACTGATGTTTTTTTCAGTGTTTTGTTCCTGATTTTCAATTTAACTGTCTGGTACTTATTCAAAAGAGCTCCAGTTTTTGATATAACAAAGGGAGGTTTATTTACTTTTTATTTAGTATGTATTTGTTTTGATTGTTTAGTTGCTTTCAAGGAAACATATTAATATTCATGTTTAATTCAAACTGAAAATACTGAAATGCCTGAGAATTATATGTTTATTTAATAAAATTACTTAAAATTAAAAAATCTTTTTTGAAGAATCATTAATACAATTGACTAAGGGGGTACTTGTACTATGATGAAATGGCACAGGGGGTACACAAGTCAAAAAAGGTTGGGAAACACTGGCTTAGACTTCAATAAAATTGCTCATCTTACCATAACTTTAACAGCGTTTCAGCATACTTACAGCAATGCTGACTTTACCCAGAATTTCTTCAGGGATCCGCTTTGCTTCTTTCAGCACCTGATCCAGAGATCCACCATCCTGCACAAGAAAGAATACAAAAAAGGTATTATAACAAAATTGAAGTTGTTACATGAAACCTATCAATGATTTTATGTCAAAAGAGGGTGCATTTAACATATAATGCATGAAGTGCCCATTTCATAAGTTTCACATTTCTTTCAATTCATTCTATTGCCTCTGACTCCATTTCTCTCACCATGTGCTCCATGCAGATACTGATTTCTCCATCGCTGTAAAAAGCTCCATAAAATCCAACAATGTAGGGTGAATTACATTCATGCAGGACCTGAAGCTCTCGGATGATCTGGTTTCTGATTGCAGGTTTAATTTCTAAGTGAATAAGCTGAACATAAAACAAAGTCGTGATAACATCAGGTACATTCAATATATAAATAACTCTATATGATAGACTAGTCTGGCATAATGTCTTTGAATAGGAACATAAATTGCAATTCTACCACACAAGTACTTTTTCATAAAAGTATGTGTATAGCTCACTTTTCTGGCCATGATTATGCCTGAAGGCTTGTGGCACTCTTTGTTGACCACTCCTCCATTGCCTGCACCCAATTCACAGATGCGATGGAAATCATCATCTTTCAACTCGCCAACTTTGGCTTTCTGGGTGAGAAAAGCTTCTAATCTTTTCTTCTGTTGCTCATCCAGGTCCAGTTCTTCTAATATCATTTTAAGTGATTCTAAATTAGCCCTGAGAAAACAGATGAAAACTGGAATCACTCCCCTGTCAAGTACACCAACATTTTTTTAAACAATTACCATTCATTGAAAATATGTAGAATACTTACTCTGCTGCAACATCTGTGTCGGTGGGAGAGGATAATCCATCGCTGGCAGAAGGAATGCTTAAGGGTGTTGGTCTCTTTTTGGGGCCCATGCTTCCTAAACTATGAGCTAGGATCTAGTTACACTTTTCTTCGGGCTTTAAGTGATAACAAGCCAAAGTTTAAAACCTCCTTATGGTGACTTTGTACTTCAGTCTATACTATTAACATCCCATGCAGCTCTGGATGGTTAAATGAAAATCAACTATAAGCTTGTAGATGCTAATTAGACTACTTATACTTCGTTTCCTGTCAAGCACACCAACTGCTGACAGGTACAAAAGCCATCAAAGGTAAATGATTTTGAGGACCTTCTTCAAAATAGACTTGAACATTGATTTTTCTTTTTTTTTAAAAATCGTAATACGAATTACAAAACAAACAGGGTATAAATTATTAATGAATATAATAAAGTAGAATAACGTTAACCTTAGCTAGTTTAGTTGCTTTAGAAGACCAGACCTCACAGTAACTTAAACTTGTGAGCAAAATTAAACAGCATTATGGTCACAGTACTGACCAAGCTATGTTAATTTCATCTACACAAAACTAGTTACAACGTAATGGCCAGCTGAATATATTCGAAACTAAAGCCAAAACTAGCAGCACCCCCGTTAGCTAACTAGCTAACTTTATCTGCTAGCTGTTGCGTGACAGGAGCACATTTAACGTAAGGTGATAGCAACACGTTCTTCTACAAAGGAACACTTCCCCTGCCGTTTTCCCACTCTCTTGTTTCAGAAACACCAAGTTATTGGGCTGTTGACTGGTAAGTAGTTGCACCAGACAGACACCGGTTACAAGCACCCGGTACCATCAGCAGAAGAGACGGGGGCGCGGTGCAGCACTACTACTGCACTTCGCCTGAGGTAGGTTGTGACTGCAAATCTCGCGACATTCTAGAAATAAGCGCACACTAACGAGATTTTGCGCCATAAAATCCCTGTTCTAAGCAAGCAAGAAAGAAAGAAAGAAAGAAATCCCCAAAACATAGTTTTATTTTCACAAAAGAAGACAAAAAAAAGTGATTAAAAATAGAAATTTAAAAAGTATATTTTTAGGCCTGTTATTATGAAGGGAGTGGAGGAGGTCAGTGACTTCAACCAGGCTAGTAAGATCATTAGTGGCAAACTTCAGGACATACACAACTGCTCCACAACAAAAAAGGCAATTCAGATTTACAATGATCCCATTCCCAACCACCCTCATTGCTCTGAATTTGATCTCTTACCATCAGACAGGAGGCTTATAGTACAAACACACTGACAAGGAAAAACAACGGGTCCACCACCACACTCTAGACGCTCTTTTTGGTCTCTGAATGTCAGCATCTGATTTTATGTGAACCAGCATCAAATTTTGGTTGTCAAGCGCGTTTTTGCCTTCGACAACGGTCGGTCTGAACGCACGAGCTCCACTTGCAAAACAGAATCTTACAATACTTCATTTGTGCCAACTGAAGGATGTCGGGGAGCGTTCAAACAGCTTCACAACCACAGTCCATGATCACTGTTCCTAATATGGAGATCCATGTTATATAGGCGAGTCTTTAACAGTAGAAATGCTTTGTGTACTTCATGTATTGTTTTATTGTTGTATACTGACTGCAATTGTGCCAGAGGCAAATTTTCATTTTATTAATAATGTAATAGATAATAAAGTTTTCTTTATTTTCATCTATTTTTTAAAAAGTATTCTTGTATTAAAGTTAGTACATTTCAGGTCCAACACCATCATTGTTACATCATTCCATTTAATTTCATTTAACATCTTTAGTTTGTTCTTTGGAGTAAGACATAAAACACACAACACAACATAGGATGAAATACCTGCATAAAAGGAGCAAAAAGAAGAAAATCTTGTCTATAATCAGTCCGCCTCACACTAATAATTGAACCTATAATAATTTGTTTACAGTTTAAAAACAAAAGATTTTTTTAAAAAAAGAGCTTTAAAAAAAAAAAAAAAGGAAAAGGAAAACAAACAGCTGCAGGGCAACTTGCAACTGATTTACGACCAGAACTTACCAACTTGAGACCATATTTGTGGTCTAAGCATGAACAGAGTACAGTAGAATCAAAACAAATCAACACAGTCATGTTTCTAACCATTTTTAAAACACAAAACTTATCCTCTTTACTTTCTTGATACAAATAATTCCATAATCTAACTCTGTGATCAGAAACACATCACTCATACACTATATAGTTTTGCATCTTGATTTTTAAAAATAAATATTTCAAATCCTTTCAACTCAAAATGGCTTTACCTTTTTTATATTTACCTTTAAGTTTATTTTTGGTAAAATTTGTTTATGAGCTTTCTACATTAACACACTGTAATCAAGTAGGCCTTCAAATTTTAACAATTGCAACAAAGAATGGATGTGATGGATCTCTGCATCTTCCTCCACTTATGATTCTCATTGCTCTTTTTTGTAAAATGAAAACTGGTTGTTGTTTTATATGTAGTTACCTAAATTTCTCTGCAGTATGTCATATATGGAGAGGTATTACTTAACATAATAGCCTAAAATGGCCCATTATTTAAGAAGTTTAAACTCATAGACATCAAATAAACTTTAATGAACTGATACGTAATATTTCTTTGTAATGTTACCTTGTCTATACGATTAGAACAGAGGCAGTACCTATTTTCTATTAACGGTCTATGGACAGCACATTAAATGTGTTGTCTGCCTTAAAAACAACATTATGTTATGCTTAAATGCAAAGCCAGTCTTTAGCTGTGTGGTTTCCTTTCACTAGGTGGCACTCTTGTTCACATTTTTTTTACAGCCTGCAGTTTTATATTTGTATCACACGAGATCTGTATAAAATTTTCTCTCACTGCAGCTACATACATCTAAAGAAAGAAAGACAGAAATTTATATGAAATTTGCATGATTCATTTAAAAAAGAGAGATAAAACTATCATCCATATAATTGCTGAACTTTTTAGCTTTTTATTATTATGTTTCTTGCTGTTAATAGCTTGTAAATGTTCCTATCTACATGGAAAACAGATATTCAAACCTATCTTGATTTATAGCTAAAATAAAGTCTTAGAGATCCTGATGTATTGGTTGTGGGTTTCTGTTAGGTTGGGCCTTGCTATTGATGTTATACTATTTTGTCTGAAAATTCTAGGACCTTATCTTTAGGTGTTTCTTTTGCGTTCATAAAGTGATCATGAAATGCCATAGAGAAAACTAGTGAAGGTGAATTAGTGGAGGTGAACTTGAGGTCTGGAAGACAAAGAAAAGTTTAAAAGGATTGTTTGCAGAATTGCTAGCAAAGCAAATCAAAACCCCCAATTGACTTCAGGAAGCTCTAATAGACTCAGAGGGGGGTGATGCACTGTTTTTGGCAAAGAGCAATAAGCTGTTTGAAAAAACAGGAACACAGAGTTCCACTAAAAATGAGAAGAAAGAAAAGTTCTTCAAATATGTTAGGCAATGGAGTTGATGGGAAAGTTCAGACCATTTTCAATTTTTGGGAATATTTCACTATAAGAGGATAAATTGATCCAACAGCAAAGTCTCGACGCAATCACCACATCTTTGGTAAAATTCAGAAGATATAAAGAGGATGGAAATGTTATATGTTAAATAAGGTGTTGCTGATCATGTGGAAGGGTCAACCTCCACATATAGTCCACTAATCAAAAAAGTAATCTTGAGCTTATGTGCCTTTAGGAAATCAGATAATCTTAATTTTGACCAGGATTAGCCAAACTTTTGCAAATGTATTGCAAATTTCCCAACTGTTATATCAAGTTAGAGCATATCATATTAATCACTTTCAGTTAGTTTCACAGTTTGCTGTGAAATAAACTTACGAGAAGAAACAAACCAACAAAAACTTAAACAATGGTGAAAAAAATTAACAAGCTCACTTGCTACCGGGTGTGTTTGTAACTTCTCGAATATTACAGTTATTTTCAGCAAACACAATGCAAACAGTGAATGCAACATCTCCTCAGGGAGAATTTGCTGCTTAAAATGAAAATATTACAAAAACACCTGTGCATGAATACTTGGTGTTTTAATTCTATACCATATAACACTAATATGGAATTAAAAACCTCTTTTAATAATGCACACGATACTCTTCGTACTATGGACAAAATAATGTAATATTGAAAATTATTTATGTATTTATTCATTTATTTATTATACCAATTACAGAATCTGTTGAAATGATAAGTTTACTCAGCTCAATATTAACCTATTGAAAACAAAACTTTGAATTACAATCTTTTTTTTTTTTAACCATATATTACAAAAAAACAAAAATAAACCTTTGATACATAAAAGTAAAAATCAAAGCTTTCAAAGCTTAGAAAAAAGGTTTTGGATGAAGCTGAAAACTCATCTATTCCAAAACCCCTCTATATAGACGCTCCTAGAACTTGAGGCTAGATGCTGTTTGAGAGAACACTCAGGAAGTTGATCTTATTTCATGGAAACAAGTGGAAGTGGAAACTTGCTGCCAGCCATAATGGCCTAGTTCTTATTTTAAAAAATAAATATTAGGTGGCCTTCCCCTGCCCCAGGTAATTTTTTTTCTTCCTCCCTGTCTCCTGTTTGCAACCTTGGATTCTTTATTTGAATTTGCCAATCCAAAAAAAGGTTTCACTTCTTAAAAACATGTTACAGTAGGCACTTGCCTGTTTCAGAGAAGCATTGATGAAGGATTCAGCATCTGCTTGTCCCTCAAAAAGAGGAGGAGAAAGGATTATAACAACAGAGGCCAGAAACTTGGGTCACGGAGAAATCACTCCACTGAAATCTAGTTATGTCTAAAACGAAGAAGAAATGAAGAGTTCATTTGCAAAAACAGACAAACACCATTTAGAAAAAACAGAGTTAACTGCTTTTGCAAATAAACTCTTCAAATGTAATTATCACATGATCTTGACCCATTTGGGTCATTGGGTTTGATTGCTGCCCCACTGTAGGACTGACATGGCGCCAGTATTCCCTCAACCTGTACCGTGATGGGGACATTGCCTAATCCCATTACAGCACCACAACGATCAGGAACCAATCCAGCAACTCTGGTTGTGGAAAAAAAAACTAGAGTGGATGGATAATCTGAAGTATACTTGGGTGTATAGCCTATGAAACAGAATAATTGCACTCATGCAGCCAAATTTTGCAGCAGTTGCAAATTTTGCACTCTGGTGATGCGGGATCTAATTCACAACAGAAAGATTGAACATTGTGTATAGGCCTAAACAATAAACCCCACTGGGCTTAGGAATGTCTCTTTATGTTCCTGCAGTTGCTTTTGTGAACAAAGTAATGGCCAAGTTTATCATTAGACCATTTATTAAACAAATATGCAATGTCAGGAATTCAATTTCTTTCACGCTAACTTGCACCTGAGGGCAGAGTCACATATGCTAGCATGGGGTTATACCTAGATGAAAGTGTTTAAACACGTCTCTTTAAAAAAAAAAAAAATGTTACTTCTTAAGACCCACAATGAACTCATAAAATACCTAATCATCAGTTTGATGATGGTGCAGCCTTCATAAAGGTTTCTGCAGCATTGCATGACACATTACTGGTTTACTCAAGACTATAATGTTATATAAATGATAACCCAATAAGCCTGTGATCACAATGTAAAGAAGTGTCCTGCATTTAGAGTGATTCTGTCTACTCACTATTCAATGTAGCACTAACACATTAATAGAAATAATCTGAAAAGTCCATAACTTGACAGTGAAAATCAGAGAGAAAACGCTCTCTAAAGATAATGACACACTATCAATCTGAGGTAGAGACATATCTTCAATTGTGTTGTCAACCGACTCAGTCATTTTGTACAGAGAAGCAGTTATTTTGCAAGACGGATCAAACACAAACGGCAAACAAATAAACCTAATTTTGGGATGCACTGGTAGAAATAATACTGGTGAGTGGTATGCAAAAAGCACAAGAAGGTGCACGGCATGTGTGCTATAAGTGTACACTCCTGCCAAGATATTATTATCCATGAATTGAGATTAAATACTAAAATGAAATTGTTTTTAAAGGCTGCAAAACAGCAGTAAAATAACTCTTCGGAAAAATACCTGGGTGAAGATCCCATGCTGTATTACAAACTATTTAAAAAAACAAAGCAACTCAGAATATTGAGTGTGAAATGCAGTTAAGTGCATCTTTTTATCATTTGAATACACTGGTGCATGGGCAGTATTTCACTACAGTACAGTCTGTGCTGCATGCAGACCCATTAGAGAGGCTGGGCTTTCTGAGGTCACAGTATTAAAGAAAAAAAAAACACACACACATTTAATTTTGTTTTGAATTTAAATTTAATTGTGCCATCTTTGTGTAATCTAATGCATATTTTTTCCATCTCTAACACTTGAACATTTTTTCCATAATTAGATTGATGGTGAATGTGACATTGGCCATCACAAATGCGACAGAGCTCCCAGTAGAAATCTCAGGCGAAAAAGGTTGAGACCCAAGGATTTTAATCTTAAACAGCATACAGCATTTAATCAAATCTGAAAAATATTTCAAATCTATAAAAGGCTAAACTCTTAAACTTACATAAATGACTAAATTCACAAACTTAACGGTTTCAGTGTTACATTTACACAGAGGGCAGAAACAGGTTAAACAAGTTCAGCACCATCACACAGCATTCAGCAACCCCTCTCCACCTGAACACGACGTTCTTTGGTCAGTGCTGTTGCCATGGCAATGCATCCCTGGTCAGTACATGGACATGCCCTTTGACCCTTGGTGAGACCGACCCCCTGACCCTCATATAGGGTCAGGGGGTCGGGTTTTGCTAGAGGACAGTAAAAGCACTTCACTGATTGGCCATTATTTGCCCTTTCCATAGCCTCATCTGTTTAAGTGCCGTACAGACCAAGTGGCCTTTTGCAGATTGTTTGCAGCACTTTATTAAGTTTACACAGAGGAGTGTGTGGTGTGAACAGTGCTGCTTGTGAAATTAACATGGCAGGGAGTTATTTAAAAGCCATGATTGTGTCTGTAAATCTACATTCTGACTTCTGCCGCTAACGCTTTCTGAATTTTGCTGTGGGGACGAACATAGAGGGCTTAATACAGTGTACAAGAACTTTGAAGCTTGTGATAGCGAGTAGAAAGCTGTTGGGCAACAATAAGGAAACCCCGGCTATCCACCAGGAGCAGTTCCAGCTTGGCCTCATCCTTCTTCTCTACATCCCGATGATCTATTCCTCCCAGGCCAATCACTTGTCAATACTTCCACATTAATTTGAGAGAGACTGTGTGGGGGCAGGGCTCCCTGAGAGAAAAAGAGGGGGGGGGTAGTGGCACAAGGGCATGAGAAGGAGAGAAGCAGACGGAGGAGATGAAAATGGAAAATGAGGAAATGAAAGCAGGATGAAGAATGGGAGAGCAGAGTGTGGCTGAGATAGCGATGACTGTGTTTTACCCATCACTTTCACCCACAGCTTCCCTCAAATATCAAAAGCCTCCATTTGTTTAAATGCACCCTGTAGTCAGCAGGATCTGTTAAGATAATAGCTGTTTGAGAACTAAGCCTCACTGTGAAGAGAATCCATCACGGCCTGCCTTCAAACTTCCTAGCCTCAGTGAAGAGAAAGCGAAATACAACCGTGATTCACGACAGACCTGTGTTTTATTTAGATGAAAACACACTGTATCGCATACCTGCATCAAACATTGTCGCTGCTCGCTGTGGTGAAGAGCTTATATAAGATCTGACAACAAAAATAATGTTTTGTTCAATAAACATCTGCTCCTCTATCACCATCCTTCTGGACTCTGCTGTGCTTCTAAAGATGAGTAACCCCTCACCTCTGCCATGACCCCGTCCTGCATGACACTGATCACACCAGGGAGTGACAAATCTTGTAATTCCATGACTCTTTTTGGAGACATACTGTACGGAGGCACGTGAACAGACATAAAGATAAAAGGTCATACCTCTGTGCCATTTGACTTCATTAACTCACCGCTTTTTTTTTTTTTTTTCTTTCCTATTCTTCAGACTCCATTTAGTGCTGTTGTTAGCAGTGAGGCGGCCTGAGGGAATGTTTCTCAGCATCTCTCAATATCATAACAAGACCTCCTATCATTTTGCTCCGCGGAGCAACACCACCGCTACGTACAACACAGAATTAACAATTTACTTAAAAAAAAACTCTGAGTACAGAAAGGCAGTTTAGTTGTTTTCTGCTTTTGTTTGAATTTGACATCTATTTCTAACAGACTTATTGCAGAACATTTTAAAAAGGTTTCAGGGTGAGTATTGAGTGGGACTCGCTCCAGTGAATATTTCAGCCTACAGGAATTCTTTGAAGTAATGGTCTGCTAAGTAACTTCTCTGCATTGAACTCAATAGTTCCTCCACACTACTTACAGAAATGATTTTTCTTCCCCATGAAGCCAAAGTTGAAAAATTGTCTTCACTGCACTTGGTTAAAACAAAGAAATATTTGCACAGGTGTATATACTTACATATGCGTGCATATGCGTGTGTGTCACGGAGGATTTCCACATTTTCTGGCTCTCCTGCAGACTAATGGGTTATTTGTCATCTGCAGAGTAAAGGATTTTTAAAAGTCAAGCCAGGACCGACTCCCTCCCTATCCTTTCTCTCACC
Source organism: Atherinomorus stipes (assembly GCA_023101725.1). Taxonomy (NCBI): domain Eukaryota; kingdom Metazoa; phylum Chordata; class Actinopteri; order Atheriniformes; family Atherinidae; genus Atherinomorus; species Atherinomorus stipes. The sequence goes on from JALJCO010014045.1 coordinate 776,308, forward strand.
TCCCTCTCTTTCCCACTACCCCCTGACACTTGCAATGGGCAATCGATAGGTTATTGATCAACTCTCTCTATCGCCAACCCACCAGACTAATCACCTTAACACCAGCCCAACTCTCTTTCCTTCCCTCCTCTCCTCATCCTTTTCCCTGTTGCTCTCTGTTTCCATCTCTTGCTCTGTAGCTTTGTGTCACACTCATTTGCACTGTAAAGTGGGCTTTCCCCCACATTTGGGGAGCTCAAAGCCGGCTTGATGAATGTTTTCCTCTCTGCGGTAAACACACAAAACCTTTAAATGACCCCAATATTAAATGCACATCCTTGTATCTCCTCCTCTAGTTGCCTATAATTGCCAGACACGTCAATGTGGGAGATAAAACAAGAAAATTTAGCATTGTGGCTGCTGCTTCTCATCTATCTCTCCTGTCTCTCACTCCTCCTCTTCCTGCTTCCATCGCTCTCTCGCTGTCTTTGTTTGAGGGCAGAATTGATGGCGGCTATGAAACCAGCATATTTCTCTGCCCTCCTGCTTGAGGAGAGCTGAGGCGAACAGACATGGAGAAGTTGGTGTTGTACATTTCTGCTGAACTCTGGTTTAGGTTAAACCCAAATCTTAGAAGTTTGGGTGTTTAACTTTGAGGAAGTTCTTGGAACAAAATCTGAGATTTTTGAATGGCTCTCCTGTAGTTTTACCAATTTCACAGTCAGTTGTGACCTAAGGCACATAATATACTGATTTAATTGCTTAATGTAAATCATATAGCTATAAAACTCAGATCATTCAGTTGTTATCTGGATTCAATAGTTTTCATCCAAATGAGTAAAAACTGAACATGTGCACAGAAATCACTTTTTTCTATACAGTTGTTTATGAAATGTCATTATAAGTTTCATTTAAGAATTCTGAAGCTCAGTAGAGCACTTCAGCAACACACCAGGTTGTATTAGAAAGAAGCAAACTTTCTAGTTGAGTCACAATTCTTTCTTTTTCTCTTTCCATTTCAAGCAAACTTCAACAAGCAAATGAAATGGATGATTTTTGTTTTGAGAACTGGTTCATTAGTGATCTGGTTACTTTTTTGCTGTGTGGTAAGGCTAAGACTTGACCTCGTTTAAAGCATTAAACTGATCTGATGAAATTAAAAGCAAAAAATCCCTGGGGGAAAATCAATGTGATCTTTGACCTTTGGAAATAAAATAGTCTCAGATATTCAAATATGTTTCGCGGGTGAAACGACAAGCATGAACAATGTCAGATCCACCTCTTAAAATAACTTGAAATTCCTTCTACATCTTCTCTGTTGAAGAAACACACATGTATTCTCAGAGTTTGACTCAAATACTACAACAAACCGCACAAATAACATGGCTATGAGATACTTATAAACACCAGGCACACACACACTTACACACCCCTCACAGGAGAATTGATTGACTATTCTGTCTCAATACATCTCTCCTTCTGTTACTAAGCAACCAGTGCCTGAGAGGACATGGATGCTGGAGAAGTTGTACTCTTGTGCATATTCTGTTGATAAAGACATATGAGCAATGAGAATGTCATCTTTGCCACAATGAGATGCTAAAAGTTGAACCAGAAATAAAACAAAAACAGCACATATATATCTCTTATTGTTTCATACATTGATGTAGGCCTAATGTTTTTTTAAGCATAATGTCCTCCACATCATGCCAATATATATATATATATATATATATATATATATATCATATCTGACCTTAATAAAGCTGATTTGTTTTCTGTTGGTTAACTTGAAGAAGTTGAGGGTAGATGGCACCGTTTTTACATTCCCTCAGCAATAAAGTTTCTTCACCAAAAGACAAATTGAATTAATTTAACTAGTGAATCTAGCTTTAGAAAATACACAAGCAATATAAATGTTCAATACAATGCTCAGATGCTTCTTTATATCTCCACAACAAGCATCATATTTTGAGTAGCTCTTGAGAAATGATTCTGTTCTTTTTTGTTTGTTTATTTAAATTCCTATCTATTTATTTTGCACTGATGCAGATGAAGCAATTAGATTTCCAATAGGCTGAATTATCAATGGATAATTCAGCTTTTTGTCATTATGGTTTTGCATTTTAGCTGAATTTGATATTTTTTTTCATGCCTCTTCCTGTTCAAGGTTGTGTGACTGTTATAACTGCAGCTCACCAGTTGCTGTGAGCATGATGTCGGGCGCCGTGGACACACTCAACTCCATCAGGACCAACACGGAGATAAATGAAACACGGAGTTTCTAAAAACAGAAATATTCTGTTTATCATGAAAACTCTCTTGACTAAAAAAGTCAAATAAACCAGTTGTTTGGAAAAAACAAACAAACCTCCCGTTAAAATCAGTTAAATTAAATTACTGTACTGGGTATGGGATGTTATCTATTTATAGTAAAAGTTTATGCATAAAAGTTTAATTTAAGATGACCAGAATGAAGATGTCTTTTCATTTCTGAGTTATCTCCTGTGTCCACTTAATTAGCTTGAATGTTACCTAATTATGTGCACATTTTGTACTCACTCTGTTTTATTCCATTTCCTTTATTCCAAAGTCTCAGCCCCAACTCCCCAGCTGTTCTTTGTCACAGGCCTGTATGATATATTTAAACAAAGTTTCTATTAATATAATGAAGCCACGAATATTTTTTCTTTAAAGTTTATGAGTTTAAATACACATCAGAATTCCAATTTAGATAAATGAATAAAATGATTACCTGTAGGCTAAAATTGGAATTTATACGACAGACTAACTTCAGATAAGATTTACATTCAGTTTCTACAACATGATTAAAATGTAAAATGTCTCTAGAAAATTAGAATAAGAAACAACTGAACAATATTGTCCTGAATGCCCGCGCACACATGCACGTGAACGTGTAGTTCTTAAACAATTTAGGCCTAAACTTTCAGAACCCAGAGCTCGCTTTGCTGGCTTCTCATGCAATGAAACAGAATTAAAATACAGAACAAACGTTCAAGCATTTCTTTTTTATTGTCATGAAATAAATCAGTCTCGCTGGAAAATTAAGCTTTGCTTCAGTGCTGAACCAAATACAGTTAATCAACAAAAACAACTTCGTTCCCCTGTAGGCCTAACAAAAAACGCTCCTTGCTTTGTTCTTTAAAAAAATATCATTTTACCAAATATTCAAAATAAGCTCTTGTTGTTAAACCACGTCCGTTTAAGACTACATTTCAGCCCAACTATCATGGTAAATTCTATTAAAAGGAGGAAGCGGCGCAGCTTTTTAAAGAGCATTTTGTTCAACAGATAATAAAACAAGGCAACTGACATTTATTTTTTTCCAGAATATTTCTGGTTTCAGTCATTCACAGGTCAAATACTAACAGCCAAAACGATCTCACACAAATGCCTCAGTGTTTAGGAAACGGAGCCGAGTGTGACTGAGCTGATCGATGATCAATATATCGAATGCTGAGATCGATACTTAAACTTTAGGGAAAACAGCTTCGAGCTTTATGATAGCCGGAAATAACGGCTTTGTATGGATGGACTCCGTCTTTATGGACCATTTCTTCCCCCTTGAATGATTCCTTAACCTTGGCACTCAGATTAATTTAATCAATTAAAACCTATTAAAGTGTAAAAAAAAAACCAACCATAAAAAAAAAAACAAAAAAAAAACAAACAAACAAAAAAAACAAACAAACAAAAACACAAATTAAAAAAAGAATCCTACGGAAGAAAACCCCTAGTTTAATCTTTATCTCGCTGGTCTTTTTTGTGGGGTGGAGGCCTGTAACATGGGCACAAGAAAGAAAGAAAGAAAGAAAGAAAGAAAGAAAGAAAGAAAGAAAGAAAGAAAGAAAGAAAGAAAGAAAGAAAGAAAGAAAAAAAAAAAAAAAAAAAAAAAAAAAAAAGAGAAAGAAAGAAAGAAAAATACGCTACAGTGTGTTTGCATCCATTTATTTTTATATGTTTCCAATTTTAAAATATTAATAATTTTAAAACATTACATATTTAGAGCATGATTTGATGCAACTTTCATTGTATATTTTCAGGAGAGTTCAATAAATAACATGACAGAATCCAGTGTTTGCAGCTAATTCATTATAAATTATTTCAAAACTATCGAATAAAATAACCCCCCCCCCCCCCCCCCCCCCCCTTAAATTGCAGTTGAAAATTTAGTATAACTTTCAACCCTCTTTTCAAATTCTTTCTCACGCACCGTATGAGAAACAAGCTGTCATACAGATATAACCTATAGCCCAAATAACCGCAAATATGTTCATGTTATGGCTTAAATCTTGGTTTTCGATTTACAGTTTGCTTACTGCTACAACAGACCTGAAATCAACAGGAGACAATAATATCATAACTGAAATAAGGATCAGTCGAGTCACAACGAACAGACAATAGTTTTAAAGCTTCTCAGGTGTCTTACGATACCGTTTGAGATTTAAAACGACGCGCGCATACCCACATGCATATACACAGACAAAGAGACGACAATAAGATAAAAGGGACTGCATGTCGGCAGTGGCTGAATGAGGCGGATGGTAAAGCGCCGATCGCAGCATCGACCTGACAGATGTTCGAGTTGTCCGACTGTCCCTTTATTTATCTGGAGAACTGCGGAACATTATCTGTTACAACTAAATTTGAACTCATTTTAAATTTTAATTCTCCCATTATTATTATTATTATTATTATTATTATTATTATTATTATTATTATTATTATTATTATTATTATTATTATTATCATCATTATTATTTTTTTTTCTTTTACTTTTTGCCTGTTCGTTTGTAATACATCCCCACACACCCCTACATTCAAAGTTTCAAACTTCATGTCGGTTCCTATAGTCCTCACGAATGATTTTGTTTTAAATTATTACTGTTTTGGCTCATTATATGAACACGTGATATGATTTCACATAGGGCTACACTCATTGTTTTTTCGGAGATAGCGTCACTGAATCCGGTGACCTCTCCAAAAACAAACTGGGCTGTTCTCTCATTGGTCTGCAGCGTTGGGATCCTAACTTTGTGACCTCCATCCCAACAAACCAGCCTGCACCATGTCATTAATCTCTGTCAGTCAATACTTCGATTAGGTTTATCACTAAGCGCATAAATGCAAAACCATACAGTCCGTGGGAAAACAACGTTTATCTGCAGGGAACTCCTGCGTCTGGCACAGATACTGAGAGTATTTTATGAACATTCTGCGTCAGGATGTCATCCTTCTCTGTCAAGTCTGCATACAGGAGGTGTGTGCGTGCACACACACTTAAATGCAAATGTTAAGTTCGGCAATGCATAAAATATTTACACCTTCTCATAACCAAGTTAAGACTCCGAGAGCAGTTGTGAGACACTGTGTAATCCCAGTGAGGAAGACTGTTAAGAAACTGCTCGCGCCCGCCCCGCATTTTAAATACACAGAGGCGCGCCCCCTTCTCTCTTACACGCGGCTCAACCTGCTCTTAGTGGAAGCGCTGTTGGACCAGAGATGAGATATAGCCCAGGAGAGCTCCACATGAATGCATACAGCACCACGACAACGCAGAGCCAGTTGGTTCTGTCCATGCCTCGGAACAACAGAGCTTCTCTTCTCGACACCGGATTGATCAGATAATTTTAATCAATGGATTTGGGTTCAAACTGGCTGGTAATTTTATTGCTCCGGGAGGGCTAGGGGGTAAGACAGAGCGCGTGTTCCTGAGTGAGGGTGAGAGAGCAGCAAGAAGAGAGACGGGGGAGAGGGTGGGAGGGTGGGACGAGGGAACATATACCCTTTCTGCTATGGAGCTCACCATGGACAGCCTGCACAGCGTCTCATCGCATTCTCAGGCGGGGGACCTCATGAGCTCTCCGCACGCTCGGCCGTCGCCGCCCCCCAGTTCGACACCACGGAATCTGGTCTCGCACGCTCCCGGCGCGCGGTCAGCCATGGTCTCCGGCATGGCCTCTCTTCTTGAGGGGTCCAGCGGGGATTACCGGACAGACCCGTCCGCTTTGTCCGGACACCTCCATCCGTCCATCAGCATGTGCGAGACTGGGATGAACCTTAGCAACACGTACACCACCCTGACTCCTCTGCAGCATCTACCTCCAATATCCACCGTAGCGGATAAGTTTCACCACCCGCACTCACACCACCACGCTGCCGCCCATCAACGAATCTCCGCCGGGAACGTTAGTGGAAGCTTCACGCTGATGCGAGAGGACCACCGGGGACTTACGTCCATGGGCAATCTGTACAGTCACTACCCTAAGGAGATGTCCGTGTCCGCCATGGGTCACGGCTCGCTCTCCCCGCTGTCCGGCGGGCTGGGCTCTCTGCACAACTCCCAACAATCGCTCTCAGCCTACGGCCCCAGTGCGCACCTCTCCACAGACGCCAAAATGCTCTCTCCGGTGTCAGGGTTTGAGTCCCACGCATCCATGCTGTCCCGAAGTGACCAAGAGCACCTGGCAAGGAGTTTAGGGGGACATGGCCACGGTATGATTTCCAACCTTAACGGCATGCATCACCACCCGCATAGTCACCTCCACTCCCAGGCAAACGGCGCGGTGATGCTGGGAGACCGGGAGAGGCATGGCCACGGAGCCAACCAAGGAGTATCAGGGTCAGGCATCCAGGCGGAGGAAATCAACACAAAGGAGGTGGCTCAGCGGATAACGGCGGAGTTAAAGCGGTACTCTATCCCGCAGGCTATTTTCGCCCAGAGGATCTTAAGCCGGTCGCAGGGCACCCTCTCAGACCTCCTACGGAACCCCAAACCATGGAGTAAGCTCAAGTCAGGCCGGGAGACTTTCAGGAGGATGTGGAAGTGGCTGCAGGAGCCCGAGTTTCAACGGATGTCTGCTCTTCGGCTGGCCGGTGAGACAGTCATTTCAGTTTCTTATTTTCAACTTATCCCAAGTAACACAACAGCCACAGTCACCTTCCACCGTTAAGTTAAACGAACATCCAAAACTCGCGCAGGCCTAAAAGATTCAGCACCACGGACAGCTCTACCGGGTACAACATGAGGCACAGCGGCTTCATCTGGGAAATGATTTCAGGGATTCAGCTACTGTGTGTAGAGAGACAAAAGCTTCCTGTTTTAAATTCTACTATATCAATGAATGCTTTGTTGACATTGACCTTTACGCACGCTGATATAAACTACAGTTGTAGGTCTATATTTTCAATCGACGTATCAAATCCCAGCTGATTCAAAATTAACACAGCAATAAATGTCCTCCCACGTCGTCTGTTTCTGAGCACGCACGCGCTTTTATATACAACACACAGCGGTGGTGGTGGGGCTACCGGGCCAACTAGTTGCGCGGCAGAAGCGGGGTGACCCCAGGCTGCCTGATCAATACTCCAGTTCCCACTCTCCTTTTTAAATGTGGTACACCGATCAATACTCGTATTGGAGCTGAAAGACGTAATAACCACACAGTCTCTCCGGCTTTTCATTTATACCCAGAGTAAAAGGTCTAAGTTTAGAACATGGACAGGTACGATGCTTCCTACTCATGCGTTTCAAGTCAGCAGAGAATGGAGACAGGTGAGCAAACTGTGGGCAGGAGTTTAACCATCATTTTAAAAGAAAAAAAGGAAGAAAAAAGCTAGTGTTTCATACACAGACATTTTAATTAAGAGAACAAATGAATAACTTAAAAAAGAAGAACATACAAACAATCAGCCACAACATTAAAACCAATAAGGTGAGTACTTTTGCTCATCTTTTGTTCTGCTGGATAGACCCGAATCCCAGCCTTCACAAGTTACTTTGAGACTTGTCAACCTGGACATTTCTGGGGACAAGTATCATCTCCTAAATGGCAACAGCACACTCGTAAAGTAACAGGAGAGCAGTGGGCGGAGCAAAAACGTATTGAGGTGGGCTCAAAGAAATTCTGATGGAATCTGAAAGCCCTTTTCACAAAAACGTCTCTCCACAGGATCCATTGTCAACCCCCCCAACCAGATAATTCAGATTATCAGAAGATTTTTGTCCACGCCCCGACTGCTCAGAGCTCTTTTGGCGAAATGAGAAGGACTTATTCAATATGAGACGGGTGGTCATAATATTATGGCCGAGAGGTGTAGCCTCCAACTGCATAACCCTGCTGATGTGATTCCCAGATCTACTTCGAGGCAACCTCGAGTTGCGCAAACTGTTCTGATGAAATATTGATTGCAGCTGGGGTGGGTATCAGTAACATAGACCAGTAAGAAGAAGAAGAAAATATGGAGAACATAGACTTTTCTCAGCTAAACCTCAAAGGCCTAAACATTTATATAGTTAAATTGCCAAATTTTCCCTTAAAATTCACGTGATTATGAAATCATGCCTCATTAATAACAGAGGCCCAACAGCTCGTTATTAGCGAGATTCAATGGTATAAACAATCCAGTATAATAATAGATAGATAGACGAATAGATAGATAGATAGATAGATAGATAGATAGATAGATAGATAGATAGATAGATAGATAGATAGATAGATAGATAGATAGATAGATAGATAGATAGATAGATAGATAGATAGATAGATAGATAGATAGATAGATAGATAGATAGATAGATGAGGATTAGTAGCTGAGGTTTTGAGTGTCATTAATAGTGTTGCTCTGTCCTTTCAGTGTTTGCCTGGCTTTGCACATAAGAGATCAATAAGACCGTTTCCCCTTCCCAACCCCCTTCTCTCCCACTCCCTGGTGCTCTCCCTCTCTGCAGCTCATGACAATAATATCACTAATCTTTCTCTGGTTAACCTAGCAACAGGCAGGCAGGAATTTTGGCTTCAGGAAATAGGCTCTACAGAGCAAAACAAAACAAAAAAACACTGCTCAGAGGATGAGAAGAGGATGAATAAGAGATGTTTCATCAGGTCGAACAAGGAACATAGCCATTCTCAATCCTCCTTGTTCTCTCTCTCTCTCATCAGACACATCTTTTAATGTCTATCAAACTTACTTGTCCCATGAAAGATTAATATCAGTATTTTCAGAGGAATCCAAATGGACCAAATTGGAATGTACAAAACTTCAGTCAACCCAGCTTAAGTGCAAAAGCGAGAAAAGCAAAACTGACATGTGGAAAAAGAGCTGCAGGAGCCAGGAGATGCCATTGATTGAGAGAGGGCTGGCAGGTTTGGGCTTTGTGCGAACAGTCAGATAGAGGCAGGGTAGTGAAAGGATCAATACGGACCTTAATAATTGATAAGTATAAGGGAGACGAAGGCAAGAGGGGAAGAAAGAGAGAGGCAGAGTGGTGGTGTGAGTGCTTGTAACAGCATCTTCTAGGTAAGCAAAGTCAAATCTGTGGTTAACAGCTGAGGACCACACACTAGTCTTCCTCCCTAAGCACCACAGCAGAGGGTGTGTAAGTGGTTTTGAAAAACACTGTTTACACCCCAAACAAACTGTAAAATATCAATAACACAAACTTGACACCAACCAGTGTGGTGTACTGCTGAAAACTCACATCAGAACATATTTATGAGGCCAGAAAAGAAGCCTCCTCTGACTGTGAGTGGGAAGTGTAATACTTCATGTGAAATCAGGGCAGGAAGGCAGATATTTGAGCACAAACACTAAAAGATAAAACATAAGAGAATATTACAAAAGACAAAGGGCATCAGAGCATCCAGCTGCCTATTGACACCTAGTAATGAGTGCTTTCTGCTCATGTCAGCGAATCCTCAAAGCAATCCAAGGTTGTGATGTCATTTGATTTTGAAGGTTGCTATGCTTTATGGGGTTTGTAATGCATCTTTATGGAGGCCTGAAGCACATTTCACTAAACGTGCATGTGCGTGAGTGTCTGTGAGTGCCTCCACATGCACATGTGTGTGTGACTGGGTTATAGAGTGTGTCTGCACTATACATTGTTCAGGCTTATCTGACTCGCTCTGAATCGGTATTGATTTCCTCTCTTCTGCTCTCTTCGGCTCTCTCATATTCTCTCCCTTTCTCCTTCCCTCCCTGCCTCCCCCTTTATCCTCTCTCTTCTGGCTCTGTACCAGCATCAGCAAGCCAGATCCCTTGCCTTCCAGCCTTAATTCATCTCTGCTCTCTGGTCATCTCTCCCTGTAACAGGCATTTTGCATAGCTTCTACTGGCACAGTGGTGTGAAATATTTTGGCACTCAGCTTGAATGAGAGTGAAAGTGCTGTAACTACTAGGAAACCTTTAGCTTGGACTGTAACAGTAGACCTACAACCTCCATACAGATAATAAAATGAAATATTTCTTAGTATCTATCATCTTACCCAAACTAGTTAACATGAATATAAGCTTGTGGATAAGAATGTATTTCATTTAGAAATGAGTACCTGCAGCGAAACTCAGCTAGTTATGACAAAACAACAACAACAACAAAACATTTTGCTTTTCATGTGTTTGCAAGTAAATTAACTTTGGTGATAAAAGCAGAGCAACTATGATAGTACTTTTATATATCCCTCAGTTCAACTTCTAAATTTAAAAAAATTGCAGCACAGTCTTGTTTTCCACATGCCCCCGGTGGCCTTATGGTGCTGAAAGGACAGCTCTCCTGAGCCGCAGTTTAACGTGCAATAAAACCTCATAAGCGGATCACGGGTTGAATTACAACTTTTTAAAGCATAAACCTCTGTGGAAATGTAAACTTAGCAAACAGAAGACACTCTGCAAGTCTTCTTTGTGTAAGTTAGAGCGAGTTTGGGCGAATATGTTTAAGCAAAGTCACACTTTTACCCTACATTTGCAGGAGAGACTTCGTTTCGATAAAAATACAGAATTAATGACAATTATGTGATATTGAAACATAGAGACAAACACACAAATGCCATCAAAAGCTTCACTTTATGTGTGGTCTGTGTTAAAGGTAGCCTACTCCTCAATAATAAAGAAAAAAAAAACCTTCTTTTCCCCTTAATAGCTTTTATTCAGTTAAACGAAAGACTGAATCGACAACACTATCCGATAAATGCAATTCAATTAACAAATACATACAAATTGCCTTGTTTGAGGCCCCAATAAAACACAATCATATAAATCAAATTAAATTCCTCAACCTATTTTTTTTCTAATTTGTGTTTTCAGGCAGGAATGAAATTTTATAGCCTATACTTACACTTTTCACTTTTCGTTTGTAGTTTTTTCTTTTCATTTTTTGCGGTTTCCAAGCTTCAAAATCAGCAGTAATTAGTTTGAACCCCATGCCCTCTAAAGGATTTCCCCCGTGTGATATAAAGTTATAAAAAGCACAGTTTGCTCCAGCAAAAACGGAGATGCGTTTAAATGCGGCGCGTGGTCGACAGACAGTTTACAGACTACAAGCCAATATGTGATTGGCTGTAAAGCTGCCGATCTCGCGCCTCAACTGGACAACACGGCTTTTCATCGTGAAATAAACGGCAGCTTTCAAATAAGCCAATCCTAATCAATTGGCAGTATTTAAAGGATGAAGAGACGGTGTGCTTTTCACCGCCGCTGTGCTATGTGTTGTTACGGGTGGGGTTGTATAGTTATTGGGGGGTGTAACTTTACGTCCCGGCAATGACTAGGCCTATAACATGATCAATACAATCAATAATCGTACATCTGAGAGGTGTAACAGAAAGTGATTGATACCAAACTGTTTCTCACCTGCAGTAGTCCGTCCAGGGCGGGAGAGGGCCCGTCTCACCGCACACAAAGCCCGATCTCATCCGTCCGTCCAGGCGTCGGCTAGCAGCAGCACGGTGCGGTTAGTTCACCGTCTGCCCCTCATGGCCCATCTGCTCACACACCCACATACACACACTCACACATACACTTACCTATTTAGATGTGAAACTGTTGTCATTTAGATAGAAGTAAAGAACTAGAACATTATGCCTGCTGCATTTTTATTTGACCAGATCAGAGGATAAAAATATGAAAGGCCTGTTAAATGTGGATCACTTCCACTTACTGGTTTTCATCTCTGCTTAATGTCACTGTTATATGTATCACAACATGTAGCTGGTCTCTAAGAATCTCATGTTTCTTTCTGCTCATGCAACATCTCCAAACGCCAGACGAGCGTCTTTAGGCACAATCATATGCATACATCTGTTGTGCTGCTATTGTGTAATTCAGCCTGTAACACAACTCTGATGAACTGTTTTAATGGGAATCAGTAGGAAATCAAATCCTCCTTAACTATATTATTTTCCCTGTTATTTCACGGTGACCTTCGCTGTGCAGAATCATGTGCAGTTTGACACCTGAAGGCTGTTTTTACATTCGCCAGCTGAAAGATGATGAAGTGCTGACCTTGAATAACAGTGTTAAAGAAGACCAGATTTAAGGTCAGTCAGTCTTAAACTGACAATTTCCAGTGTCAACTCAGGTTTTCTGAGTTTCAGAAACTAAAACTTTTCAGCTTTGTTACACTCAAAACGAGACTTGAATTAGAATAGAAAGTCGTCTTTTAGGAAAAATATGTTTTATCCCCAAATGAAATATCTGAATTTCTCTGTGTTATAACTGAACTGATACTTTCAAGATCCTAGATAAAAAGATAAATTCCCTCTTCGCTCATGAAAAAAATTATTAAAAGAGGTTGACTCTGATTCCTAATATCTTATTGGTTTAGATGATAATTAGGTAGGTTTACAACTTTAGCTATTCTAAAGCCTACATTGCGCAAAAGCTGGAGGAGAGGACATCTTGTATCCAAGTGTTAGTGTGACAGGATTTTTTTTTTTTTTTTTTGACAGACCAATTTTTCAGTGTCAGAATTGATTTCAATTAGCTTTTTTGGTCTAACTTAAAATCAAATTAAACAGGTGCCCCTTTTTGCCATTTATATGGAAGTTGAATCTTGAATGGAAATCCCTGTTCTCAGATGTCACTCATAACAAACAGGGTCACCAGTACCTGCTCTGTCCTTCTCCTCATTTACCATATGCACACAGTCAAATTGAAAGGCAAATAGCACAAACAACATCCACTTAAAGTGGGCCATAAAGAAGAGCTGCTATTAAATGAGTCACAAGTGTATCTTAACACGCTTTACAGCCAGGGGATCAGTAAGAGGTCAACATGAACCTTAAGTGGCAGTTTCCTGATCTGAATTTCTCTGTGTTATAGCTGAACTGATACTTAGCATTGTTGACATCAGGACATATGAACAAAACAACTTGAGCAATAGCCACTTGAGACTGCCTGTCTGCTCAGAGAAGCTCATTTGGTAACAAGGAAGCCAAAGATAGCCCATAACGGTTTGGTTCTTGCCTCAAGAGAGGCCCCTTTTAATGAGCGGCTCCCTATTTTCTCTCCCTATGGTCCTATTGCTCTGCGAGGTGGGTGCTCATGGGGCGAAAGGAGTCTCATTTAAAATGGACCTATTGATTATCTGAAATATGTACTGAACAGGCTTTACGCTAACTCCTTGTTTTCATTTGGTTATATGATTGTGTGATTGTGGCCATGCTTGCCCCCGCTGCAGACCTCCGAGTTGCTCCCATCTGAGCTGACAGAGGAGAAACAGAGTGGTGTTGGCATTGTAAAATGGCCGGTAGCACAAGTTGTTCGAAAACAGGCATTACATATTAAATTATCACTATATTAGCACTAGCATTCAGTCATTACATTAGGGAGTATTGAGTTTGGTTTGAGACAGCACTTAGAGAGCCCGGAGGAGATTCTGGCATGGCTGGGCCTGAACCAATTGAATAAACGTTCCATGAAATGGTTCTGAAGTGCGGATCAATCAATATGGGGGGCTATCAATTTGAGCGCAAATTAAAACAATTGAGAAAAACAACAAGAGGAAAACAGTCAAGAAGGGATGGAGTGGTGGATCTGTGGAGGAACTAACATGGGGACAAACATACATCCTGCTGGGGAAAAAATGTCTTTGTAACTGCTTTGCTTGCAGTAACAAACAATGGCAGCTCACACACATGCATGCACACGCGCATACCCACACACACGCACACGTACACACACAAATCCACACACACACGGCCATGCATACACATGTGCACATTCATATTGATCTCCACTTCACAGTCAAATCTGTTTACTGCTGTTGTCTAAACCTGCTGTAAAGTCATCAATCATTTGCATACACCACCTCCACACTGCAGCCAGCCTTATTTATCCCCTCTCCTTCCTTTCTTTCCCTCTCATCCTTTACTCATTTTCTCCCGTCCTCATCTGCGCACACCAACAGCCATCTCAAGCCAGGCTCGTGCCCGTCTCTTCCAGTCTTTCAAGCACCGCACCTGACTCCATCTCCTGTACTCCCAGACTGGATGACTGCCACTCTTTTCCCGCCATGCTTTTGTTCTTCCACAGATAAACAATTTCTTCTCATCTGTCTGTCACAAAAGCGCGCTCATGAACCATACTCCCCCAGCGCGAGTTGGTGCGAGCGCGCACACACACGTAGCCCGCACGCACCCCGCTCTCGCGGATCGATGGGGATCGATCGGGTGGGGAAGGGAGCCCTGATTACTGGACCACGTGTTCAGGAGAAAACCGCGGAAAATCGATCATTGCAGCTTTTTAGGGCAGCAGAACAGAACAGACTCCCTCCAGTCTCCACAGCCAGAGCCGAGCCTGTACTGACGGTGCATCCAGGCAGCACGGCAGACCGCGTCTTTGTCAGCATTTCACATCACGCTTCTCCGGTTTCAGCAACACACAGACCCACAATCAAGACACCTTAGACAAAAGACACATAACCCCTCTCTCTTTTTCAGAGGATTTATTATTGGTTTCCAAAATGTAATTTGACAAATCGGTTACAAAAAAAATCTAAGAAACGGCATCTCAAAACTAACTTCAAAGGTTGGATTTCTACAACACGAACATTTTCCAAACTGAGTTCACATCCTTCTTGGTGCTCTTGTTTCCTGCTTATTCTACACACTTTAAAAATCAATAGGGATTTTAAACTTGGAATTCACCCACAATAAGCCCAGTTTCACAGGGGAAATTTTTTTTACATGTCCCAATAAAGGCCAAATAAACGGGACAATATAAGTCAAATGTGACCAAACTTGGCTGTCTTATGTGGTGTCAACACTTTTTCCTATATTTCTCTATTTCAGACCTTCTAATTAGTTTTCGTATTTGGTTTAGCCTACAGTTTAGTTTGGTTTCGTATTCCGGTGTAAATAGTTAAAACAAAATGTAGCCAAATAAGGAATAAGGAACTAATTTAGGCTACCTTTTTTTAAGTTAATTTTTTTCCCGAGAACATTTAAAACTCATTTTCTTTATTCTGGTAGAAGACTAGGTCTACTTTGCAAATAATAATTAAAGTCCTTCACTTTGAAAAACAACAACAAAAAAACAAAAAACAAACAAACAAACAAACAAACAAACTTATTTTTTCTTTTTAAAAATTATTAATGCTACTGCTGCAGCAGGCACGGACCACTTCAAAATCTGGACGTAGCCTAATGAGGACATGATGGAGAAAAGAAAAAAAATCTGTTCTTTCTGCAGAAAACCGAACATAGTCTCAAAAATCTTAAGCGTTTTACAAAAGGTTATACATCAAATGTGACAATAAATGAATAAATAAACTGGCAAGTTCACAACTTCTCAAAGTTGTGAGACAAATGGAAAACTAAGTCTTACAGGACCTGATAGGCTATAAAACACAATCTATAAAATACAAAAAGAAACAACATAACAAAACAAAACACACATTATTGTGTTGATTGAAATATACCAAGTAGGATAATACCACTATAAAGCCATTTAAATACGGTAAAACAATTTTTTTACTTTCAAAATCTGACGTTTAAAATAAATCGATAAGCAACTTAATTAACAAAAACACAAACAAAGAGGACACCGCTTTTTGTTGCTCTAATTTTTCCTTTAAAGACTCTAGTACGATGACAAGTATAGTTTTAAGAAAATAAAGAAGAAACAAACAATAGGCTAAACACTTTAAGCTTCACCATTAGGACTTCTAAAACTCGAACCCAAACAGATTCTGTATTTGTTCATTTTTCACATCCCAAATCCCCAAATCCCCTTTCCCATTTCGTTGCCTTGTTTCTTTAAGTCATCTCACCAGGTCCCAGCTCTGTTTTGACAGTGATAAATTCCTCTAAAAATGAATAAATAAATAAAATAGCCTAATCTCTTACGAAACTTATCTCTTTTCTTATGTCTTTTTTATGTCCTCTTTCCTTCGTCAATCCTTTCCGTTTCCAGCATGTAAACGTAAGGAAGAGGATCGTGGACGAGAACGCAGCCAGGTGCCAAAGAAGCAGCGACTGGTCTTCACCGACCTGCAGCGTCGGACCCTGGTAGCCATCTTCAGAGAGAACCGCCGCCCCTCCAAGGAGATGCAGCTCACCATCTCCCAGCAGCTGGGCCTGGAGCTTTCCACCGTCTCCAACTTCTTCATGAACTCACGCCGCCGCTGTCCGGAGCGCTGGGACACAGAGGAGCACGGTCACGGGATGCACGGCCACGTGCACACTCCTCACGGAAACAGCAGCAACAACAGCGCGTCACCGATCCAACCCGGTACCTCCTCTGCTAACACATTCTCCAAGGCCTGACGGTGACAGGAGCGCCGACGAGCTGTTTTTTTTCTTTTCTTTCTTTTACAATTTCAGTGTTATTGTTCTGATGAAAAAGCGCACTAAAAGAACTACTCTGCACATCCACGGCGTGTGTAGCCCCAGACCATCTCACCTGATCCATCTGCTCTATGTGCTACACGTGTCCAGTTAAATCAGATGCTCATAATGCTCAGTGTTCATCTGAATATTTAGGTGGGTTAACTTGCATTTGAAATGAAGTTTCTCAAACCAAAGATCCAAAAGCTTTAAGAGAATTTCCCTCTCTGTATCCATCTGAAACCAAAGATCCACAGTTAATCGTGGCTTATGGAAGCCTTGAAAAGCGAGGATCTGCTTCAGGGAACAAGCAGCTTTAATACAGGAGACTTTGCCTTCACTCAGAAATCAGACAGCAGGCATATCTGCTGGGCAGCCAGATGAATCAGGCTTTAGTGTCTGTGTAATCAGCAGTGCTCTGGTGTCGGATCACTTTTTATAAGTTAGCTGGTAATAGTTGACTATATAATGTCAGGTTTTAGGTGAGGGTATCATGGCCAAATTTGGGATGAGAATTAACACATTTAATGACATCTAGCCCAACAAAAGACCCACTGTGGTGACCTGAATATAAGCATGATGATTGGCTCAGTTTAAGCACTCATATATTGTCAAGTTCTGGAAGGTTATTCCTACAATATTTGGGGTCAGACCAATTAGGCTACCTGGAGATAGATTTCCTCCTTTAGCAACACATACTGAAGCTGATTGAAATTCCATTTCTGGGTGTCAGGTCTCTGAAATGATATTCTCAGATCCTTTGACCCACTAGCCGATACAACCCACAGAACTGTGTGTGTGTGTATGAAGTTCTGATGGTCTTAGGAGTGCATTTCCTCCGCAGTCCCTCAGCCCATGTCAAGTCAGACTAACAGCACCACCTGCTGTCCATTCAACTAACACGGGAAGGCATCATGAGCATGTAGATGTTGGCCTAGTCAAGACTTATACTTCCAGCAGGCCTAGAAAAACCAATCTGTTAGGACACACACTACAGAGTAGCCCTGCAAACACTACACACTGACAAAAACAACAAAGCGGGATAATTATGATTTTTTATTAAAACACCCTTTGATACGTATTTGAATGTTTTTTTTCTTACTCATTGTATGGCTACATGGCGACCAACTGCGTAGCCTCACGAGAGGTTATTTTCAGGTTACAAAAGGAGAACAATCAAACATGGATGGCACATGTAAAAATGAGCTAAAAGGTGTCGTCCCAGAAGTAGGAAGCGAGGGGACCGAGGGAGGAGGGGGTCTGCTCTGTTCAAGTGGCCAAACATAGAGGTCAAACATCACAATATAGGATCCTGAGTGCCAATGATGTTTGCCTCTTCATGATAATCAGAGAACAGAAGCAACCCGCTTCATCGCCATGCGCCCCGCTGTGTCTGCTCTGCGTCATTACAACCCTCAGAGTGCGAGCACGAGGCTACACGGGCACGTTGCCCATTCCATACCTCAGAAAAAAAAACGTTATGTGATCAACATAAAACACAAAGACTGTAAATAATCTTTAATTTGATCTCTCCTTTCTCTCTCTCTCTTATCTATTCTCTATTTATCTACTCTCTTGCTTCTCCCCCCGATGTTTTCTTTTTTCCCCCCATTTTATCCCTCCTTTAACTACTGATGCGGGTAATAATAGTACCATAGACACATGGTTTCTCTCTTGTGACTATTGTGCTATGTTGTGCTGAAACTATATAAGAAGCACCTTCTTGATAAAATGTAAAAAAAACCCTTTAGATTAGAAAATAAAAGACAAATCAATATGTCATAGACTGATTCTATGCACAGACAAGGAAAGGATACCACAAATGACGAACTGTGCATATTTGTGAATACCTGTGTGATGGAACAAATGGACTGTCCGGACGTGAAGGACCTCTTCCTTGATCTCTAATCTTCTTTGAACTGGACTGTCGCTGCATTCCTCTGCTAATGGTGTTCTGTGGTTGCCATGAGAACCGCCTCATTTCTTAGTGTCTCTTTACTTATTTTTCTTTTTAATTTGTGGGCAAAGCCACTTGTTGTGTAGCATCTTCTAGCGGGAGATAATCATACTAGAGAGGAGGTGCAGACAGGAGGAAAAGGGTGCGGCAGGGGAGGCAGCAGCATCAGAGACCCATCACAACGCTGCAAGGAAACATTTGAGTGACATTCCTCCATATGGTGACTTGTAGGTGCACTATAACAGATTTCCTGTTGGAGGTGTCACTAAGGAATTCTTTTCAGAAGTGAGAAACATTGAAGATTTTAAGTTCTGATGTTTTAAGTTCAGACCCAAAGCAGAGCGGTAGAGATGGAAGCGTTTGTGTGCGGCTGCCTCACAGAATCAAGCAGACTGTGACACAGCCATCGGTACCAAAGATGCTTCAAGCCTGCTGTGTTCACACTGGACCTGGGACGTGCACACACATGCACACACCCATACCACTCGTGCAGAGTGACAGACATGCAGAAGTGTGTGTTTCACAGAGCAGTCATGCTACATGGCAAACACAAAGGTATTAGGTATTTGCCATGTAGAAAGAGTTGAGTGCCTTTTTCCTTCAACCAGGGGTTGGACTGCTCTGATCTCTCCCCCACACACTTTCAAACACACATACAGTATCATTAAACTTAAGGGGGTACACACTGGTGGGGTCCTTATGATAGTAAAAAGCCCCTTTTGTTCTGATTCAAAGAGCACTTTTTCACATTGGGGACATGACATTGTTTGCCACCACATCTTTCTTATTTTCTTATGTTGCTGGTGAGATAACCCCACCTCACCAAGCCCTTTCCACGTACACACATGCACACACACTCCAGCCAGAGATATTTTTGTGTAATTTATAGTCCGAGTGTAGGTGTTTGTGTGTCTGACTGTTTACAACCCTCCCCCCCTGGCCCCTTAAATTCAGCAAGTGTAACCAAAGAGACAAATCAGTGTAAAAGTTATTATTTTCACACGATGCCCGCTGGTGAACCCCCCCGCCCATCCAAACCCTCTTCGCTGGTCCCTCCGTCCAGGGTAGCATTACAGCAAGGCAGGCATTTAGACAATTCATCTTGATATACCTCAGATCTTTACTGTAAAGGTTCATGTAGTGAAAACAATGTTTAGCAACGAGAGCGACAAAAGAAGAAAAAAAAAAAAGTCACAGCAAAATGATTGTTCTTGTTTTTTAAAAAAAAAATTCTCTGAAAGTGTGAAATGTAAGCAGTTGTATGGTTTGACATGTTTTGAGTTTTATTTACTGTTTGTAGATTTGCACCGTGTCCAAGCTGGAGTTCAGAGAAAACCAAAGGAAGGAAAATAACATGGACAAAAATAAGAAATAGCGAAAGAAGTTGGCAATAAAAGCTGTGATCACGGTAAGGAAGAAATCAGAATTTATAAGGATGATCCTGAAAACAAAGCAAGAAATCTGAAGATCAATGTACAAACAACACATCAAGGACACAATCACTTCTGTTTTGCATCAATTTTCTTTGGCTTCTTTTGTGTTTAAAGATTGTCTCCTATGTGTGTTAAAGTGATTCCCATATTAAAAAAAAAGAGAACCAACCAATGCACCTCTGTCATTAGGGGTGGGATGAGCGATTCTTTTATGCATGGATTCTATGTAAGTGTATATAAACAGCAGGATGAACTTTACCTCTACAGGTGAAGAAGGGGGAGAAACTAGGGAAAAAACACAAATGCATTTGGTAATCTTTGCTTTCTTTGTTAGCTCTAGGTCTTTTATGTGCTGTTTGTGTATTTGTATAAAATACGTGTATTTATGTGTGTGTTTCAGATTCATAACTGTGTCTTTTCTTCTCTTAGTGTGCAATTGTCGCCACATCGTCGTCCCTGTATTTGTATCATCACTCAGAGTGTGAGTTTTACGTGTGCGTGTCATTTCATGGAAATCTGATCGGCCGGGGCGTTTTTCTGCTTTAGAAGCTTAAACAAATGGACGGCCAGGCAGCTGAAACTCCTGCCAGTGCAGCAAAATGGCGTCATTTGCTTTTTTCCTTCAGAACTCTGGAAGCCCCCCAGTGTCGATGTTCTCTCCCTCGTCCCTTACCAATCAATCAATCAGAACCAAGTGTCTTTGTGATGGTAGAGACAATCAATTTTAAGTAGAGCAGACTAAAAAAGAAAGGAGAGAGAAAGAGAGAGGTGGAGGAGGGTGGAGGAACTAGACAGAAGAGATGCAAGGAAAGGGGGAGAAAGGCTCTAAGTGTGTTTGTGTGTGTGTGGATTTATCTGTCTGTGTGTGCGCATGTGTGATCACCTTTAACCTCTGCAGAGTGACCTTTACAGTGGGGGCCGAGGACCCTCCCCTGGCTGCAAGGCGGGTGGTGGTGGGGATCTGACTCGTTAAGTGGACATCTAATCGAAGATGTTGATCAAATGCCTGCACACACACTCACACATGCACGCACCTTAACGCTTACACACACATTTAGCCATAATGCAGAGAGCCCTTCTTCTAAGTCTGTCGGTCATGTTGCTCTGCCTTCTGGCTGTTGAGGATGAATCAAGTAAAATACTGGGAAAAATGATACACCGAGTGGAAACCAGTGTGAGTCAATTGTGTGTTTTGACCAAAACAAATAAAGAAACAAGCAACTGGCCAGCTGGCTTTTCTTTTCTTCTTTTATTATAGTGTTTTGTTGCCATCTAGTGGTAGAAAAAAAAAAAAGAGGAGGAACCCTAATCTTAAGAAATACCACGATTTATTTATTTGGTTGACTTCTCAAAAAATGTAAAATAAGAAAAAAACAAAAAACAAAACTTGATTGGTAAAGTGCATCTGCTGTAACACAGTGGATCTAAAATACATCCTCCAACATGTAGGTGGAATTGATGAAAATAACAATTGGGGCAGTTTCATTTATGAGCTTTCTTTGGAGTTGTGCTTTATAAAAGACTAAACTGAAATCTGTAATTTGTTTATTTCTTATCAAAACTAATTGTCTTCAGTATTCACTGACAAACTTAAAGATGATGAAGAAATTTAGAATTTGAATGTTATTTTGCACCATAAAAATCCCGTATTGTAGCTTTTTAATTAAGTTATCATCTGGTGACTTTGAAAGCGATAGAATGTGAACCATATAGGTTTTATACTGGTCAAAATGATTAGTGGGCCCCAACACCCCATGGATGAGAACATTGTCATCATTCATCAAAGAGAGAGTAAACTGTGCCTCAGAATGCTTGGAAAACATCTCCAGAGCTTTTCCATGCCAGCAGATCCCTTTACACAGGGATGATGGTTCACAGCACATCCAGGGTCAAACCAAAACGCGAAGGAGCAGCTATATTCAAATATGCGTCATATAGTCCCTGTTTCATCACAAATGGTACACATCTTTCTATAAAAATGTTGCTAACAGGTTTATTACTCATAAGGTGAATGTTTGCAAGGGATAAAAATTCTCCGAATCTACATCTGCAGAACAGTTTCAAGTAATTTTCCAGTCTCATTTGGTTTATTTGTAAAGAAAATCCATAGCACATCTGCAGCTTCTGTGTTTGATTTTTAATAAAGCCATAACAGGTCAATTCTTTTTATTTTCATCTACCCTGAAGTAAGCTTAGCCAGAATATAGCCCATAATAGTTGTGTGTGGCGGAGGTGGTGGGTGTTGAATGTTTTCTTGGTGCTGTGTTGGGATTAGCCAACAGCTGACTTCAGCAGAGAAGTGTTTATATATACGTATTAGGTCTAAGTCTAACTGAAGCCAGAAGAGGTTTGCATTTGGCTCTTTCCTTTAGGTGACTTTTGACTCTTGCCTCTATTTTCCCATATTTGTTAATCCCCAGCTTCTCAGTATGGGACTTTCATATCCCACCATCTTAAATTTCTCAACACCATTTAGACTGTGTTTCTCTCAATGACATAAAGTCTATCTGTCTATATGTTAAACCTTTATTTATGGCTGGACAATTAATCAAATTTTAATCTTGATTTCAATTTAGCCTTTTCATGATCACAAAAACACTGTAATCGAAGAAAAACTATTAATCCTGAAGTGAACAGACTGGTGGAGTTACAGGAAGCAAACTGCAGGAACAGGAATGCATGTAAACTGAGTATTCATTTTTATTGTTATTATTATTTTAAATAATATTCTTATATTACTCCTTTACTTGTTTCTAATTTATTTCCGGTTCTATTTTTAAAGTTATATTTGAAGTAGAGTTTTGGTGGTTCAATAAACACTTAAAAAAAAAAAAAATCAATGAATAATCGTGTAGGCTATATTAATCGTGATTTCAATATCAGTCAAAATAATCATGATTATAATTTTTTCCATAATCATCCAGCCCTACCTTTATATGCACACAAATGACAAATGGCATCTGCATGTGGTTCCAGGTCACGCATCATTCTGAATATTCATTTAGATTCATTTAGAGAATAGAAGTCACATTTCTGACCCCCAAATTTTAAGAATCAACTTCTTCCTTTTGGACAATGAATATATTAAATACCAATGACGTTTAAGAATTATTTGGATTGATCCATCAAGTTACAATGTTATTTAACTGGGAAATGAGTCTGTGTGCAGATGTTAGCAAAAAACAGAACTGCAGGTGTCTCAAAACGAGATTCTTATCTTCATGTTTGTAATAGTGAATGTCTGAAAAGGCTAATTAGCTCTTCTTGGTCTAGTAGTGCAGCTTCACATTTGGTTTATGAAAGAAAACAAAATACATATGTATTTTTTCACTAATTTGATAGTAGTAATTTAATTTAATTTTAAGTATACAATACAGATGCGGGCATGAAAAAGTTCCCCTTTCTGCCGACTGCCAGACACTTACCAGCGACTTGTCTGCTAATTCAGTCACACGGAGAAACCTGTGTGCCCAGGGGAAACGATTTCAGAGCATAAACAAATGCCCGGAACAAGAACGTTTCCACACGCCAAGTTTGGACACAGTGCGTGATGACGTATTCGCGGGACAAATCGTTTAGTCAGTAATAGTGCACTATTGCTGCACCTCTTCTGGCAGAAAAAGGTGGAACTTTTTAATTTTTCTTCTCGCCACAAATTATGCATTTTGGCTGATTCCTTTCTTGTTCTTTTGATAAAACCATGATATAACCGAACCAAATCATAAAAAACTTAATCTGATACACTTCAACTCATGTCTGTTTAAATATGACCAGAATTTTAATCACTCTGGTTCTAAACAGTCAGCTTTGGGGAACCACTGTGATCTTTTGACCTCAGGTTGGGAACCACTGCTCTAGTTAATAACAAAGCTTCACCTGCTAGTTAAACACACTTACTTTGACTTATGCAAAGCATGTCAGTCTGTAGAAGCCCCCCAAAAAAGATGCTACAGGTATTAGGCTATATTTAGCAGCTTGTTTCTGATTGGAAAAATAACACCTACTGCAAGTGTATAGAAATGAGTATGTGCAAAGTAGCTACTGCGATGACAATGGATAGTTGTCAGAAAACCTAAGCACGACAGAACTCATCTCACCATTGGCAAACCATTTTGAAAATGCAAAGTTTTTGTGCCATTGGCAATAATTAATGAAAAATTGGCCTCTCTGCACCCCAAATGAAGTTAGAAATTTATGTGTTTTAGATGAGGAAGCACAGCTGTGCTTGAAAGTTTGCATACCCTCCCATAAAAGGCTAAATTTACAATAGTAATGCAAATAACTAGAAACTGAAAAAAATAATAATCAATGAAATATAACAAAATTATAATTCAGTAAAACTGAATACTGATTTTGAATTGTGATTTTAAAAATGCTTTTAAAAAAGCAAACAAACAACTCTGAGAAAACACTTGATTTTACTGATTATCTCAGTTTCACCCAACAAAATTTTAGTTCAGGGTCCCAACGATGCTTGTTCGCTTGTTTTACTTTTTGTTGGTTTTAAAATTTCTGTTGAACAACAATTCAAAATCAATGTCATGAGTTTCATCATCAAATCTTTTTTTTTTATCTTTACTTTTGTCACTTTCACCTGATTTCACTGACAGCTGATTTTACAGCTGCCAGTGTTGTGTTTCAAGCACAGCTGTATATAACAAAGATAACATCAGTCTGCAATCATATGTTTTCATATAATTACCTTGTGGTTCTTCTTCTTTTCGATCAAACACTTTTGCCAAGTCTAAAGGTCAACATGTGTGGCCATACTCTCAGATTCTGTTCCCTGAAGCCACCATCTTAAATCTTGAAAACAGCAGAGGCTGTTCAAGTAGTATATAAATGTTTAGAATTTTGAAAAGGGATAATCAATTTCTGCATGTGTGTAACACCAACACACTGTACATGCTTTGTAGCTTGTACAGTTGTTAGAAAAACAAAACAAAATGTGCCTTTTTCATAAGAGGTTTTAGTGACATGCAGCGTAGAGCCCAAAGATCATCCCCAGGCCAGTCGTTTCAAGAAGCTTTGGCCTTTATACAACCAGTCCAGGGTGTACAATATGCTATACAGCTGTGTGAGAAAGTTTTTGCCCCCTTCCTGATTTCTTACTTTTTTGCATGTTAGTCACACTTAAATGTTTCAGATCATCAAACAAATTTAAATGTGAGACACAGATAACACAAGTAAACACAAAATGCAGTTTTTAAATGAAGATTTTTATTTTTAAGGGGGGGAAAAATCCAAACTTAAATGGTCCTGCGTGAAAAAGTGATTGCCCCCTAAACCTAATAACTGGTTAGTCCACCCGTAGCAGCAACAACTGCAATCAAGCTTTTGTGATAACTGGTAATGAGTCTTCTACAGCACTGTGGAGGAATTTTAGGCCCACTCATCTTTGCAGAATTGTTGTAATTCAGCCACATTGGAGGGTTTTCCAGCATGAACCACCTTTTTAACATCAGTCCAGCATCTCAACTGGATTCAGTTTAGGACTTTGACTAGGCCACTCCAAACTCTTCATTTTGTTGTTCTTATGCTACTCAGAGGTGGACTTGCTGGTGTGTTTTGGATCATTGTCCTGCTGCAGAACCCAAGTGCGCTTCAGCTTGAGGTCACCAACAGATGGCCGGACATTCTCCTTCAGGATTTTTTGGTAGACAGCAGAATTCATGGTTCCATTTACCACAGCAAGTCTTTTAGTACTGAAACAGCAAAACAGCCCCAGACCATCACACTAAAACCACCATATTTGACTGTTGGTATGATGTTCCTTTTCTGAAATGCCATGTTACTTTTACACCAGATGTAATGGGACCTACACCCTCCAAAAAGTTCAACTTTTGTCTCATCAGTCCACAGAGTATTTTCCCAGAAGTCTTGGAGATCACCAAGATGCTTTCTGGCAAAACTGAGACGAGCCTTTATGTCCTTTTTGCTCAGCAGTGGTTTTGGTCTTGAAACTCTGCCATGCAGGCCATTTTTGCCCCCCAGTGTCTTTCTTATGGTGGAGTCATGAACACTGACCTTAATTGAGGCAAGTGAGGCCTGCAGTTCTTTGGATGTTGTTCTGGGGTCTTTTGTGACCTCTTGGATGAGTCGTCGCTGTGCTCTTGGGGTAATTTTGGTCAGCCGGCCACTCCTGGGAAGGTTCACCACTGTTCCATGTTTTCACCATGTTGTGGATAATGGCTCTCACTGTGGTTCACTGGAGTCCCAAAGCTTTAGAAATGACTTTGTAACCTTTTCCAGACTGATAGATCTCAATTACTTTGTTTCTCATTTTTTACAGATTTTTTTTTAGATCGCAACATGATGTCTAGCTTTTGAGGATCTTTTTGGTCTACTAAACTTCGTCAGGCAGGTCCTATTTAAAATCAAATCAAGTCAAATCAAATCAAATCAAACTTTATTTATAAAGCGCTTTTCCTGCCAAAGGCAACCCAAAGTGCTTTTCAAGACAATAAAAACAAATGCATTTTAAAATAAAAAAAGGCCTTCACACATCCAAGCACAAAACACAGCACATATAACTATAAACATTTGCATACACACACACACACACGACCCCTCCCCCCCAATCACCCATTCAACTGTGCGTATAACTTCCAACCCCTTAAATAAAAACACTAAGAGTAATAAACATCTGGCTTGACCTACTGTGAGGAAACAATATCTTGGGGATCCATTCACTTCAGGAGCCAGACACGGTCACAGAGCACCAACCAGATCAGGGCAGGCCAGGGTCCACACCACAGCAATAGGGCTGCAGGGTCGGTCCCCAGCCACCAGGACAAGGGCAGCCACCTGCCAGCTCTCTGCAGACCAAGTAGGCAAAGCTCCCAGAGTGAAGGATCCCCATGAGGAAACACTGGTGTTAAAATGTTAAAACAGATAAAATAAGTGGACAGATAAGAGCAACATGGAAAAATAAACATATAGGAATCATAAAATGATATGCTAAATGAATCAATAAAATCTAAAATAACTTTAACATAACAATAGCAATCACTTTTTCACACAGGACCATGGAGGTTTGGATCCCCCCCCCCACACACACACACACAGTTTGGATTTGTTCTCACTTGAATGAAAATCTTCATTTAAAAACTGAATTTTCTGTTTACTTGTGTTATCTTTTACTCACATTAAAATTTGTTTGATGATCTGAAACATTTAAGTGTGACTAACATGGAAAAAGTAAGAAATCAGGAAGGAGGCAAGCACTTTTTCACACAGCTGTATATTGTCGATCTGAAGATTTATTGTCATAATTTTAAGATAAGATAAGAATAAGATGACCATGCTCATTATTTATGGTGATATAAAATTTTAGAACCAAGAGGTAGTTAACCTATTTCCATATAAGTGTATGTGTTTGCATGTTTATTGTTGCCTTAACCAATATGACATTGCCTTACACATAAGAAGAAACACAGGACTCAGTCAGCAGAGTCATATCATGCTTTTATGACCAGAAAAAGGAGTTAATTTACAAGACAGACAGCATATAAAACATACAGTGAAATAAAAAAAAAAGAACTTATGTGTTTTAAGTACATTATTATTATCCTCTCTTTTGAGACCAAGCAGCCATGGGACTGAGCAAAACCGGGGTGATCCCTGGAGAAAAGAAGCAGCGGTTAAATCCTATGTTACTATACCTACACTATTTACAGTTAAACAGTCATTTTCCTCTGTCAGACATGGCAAGGAGGTCTACAGATTTGATGACATGATATGGCTAATAGATCTAATATGTACACTTTCTGTTCTTCGCATCCAAGGATCAACATATTACAGCACAAAATACATATTAAAAAACTCTGGCGCTGTTAGATGGTGATGCAACCAGAGAGGAGCCCAAATTTGGTCTCTAGTGCCTAACAGTCTTTTTGATGTGCCACTCAAATCTGCTAATGATTGACCATTTGACACCACTCAGTCTGACAAGCTGTACTACAAGTCTTTACATAAGCTCTGTATTTAGTTGGAGGACTCAGCACTCATTCCTAGGTTTCACAAGTCAGTAACAACCATGTCAGAGAAAAATATTTATGCATTAATATACAAATCTAAAGCTGAGTAATAGCTAAGCTCTATAAACGAGGTTGGTGCCAAGCTGATACAGCGAGAGAGAGAGAGAGAGAAATTGACAGAAAGAGAAAAAGTAGAGATAGAGATGAGGATGAGTGAACTCAAGCCAAATGTGAGAAATACAACTGATGTCGTTTGAGGGTTTGTGAATGTATTGAAGCGCTCCAACAAATACAGAGCTTCCTCTGAAAGAGTGGATGAGGTGACAGAGAGCGACATTAGCTCAGACCTGGAGAAAACAAGTACAAATCTGGCACCTTCTCGTTCTTGAAAAGGCAAAATATTCATTAAAGGTAATGTAGAAACCTAGGAATGAGTGCCAGTCAGGTCTCCAGATGCTCTGTACGCCTCTTCCTACACCAGAGGGATTTTGAGAGATTGACAATATTGAAGAGAAATCAATGAAAGTATTCCATTAATAATCCTATCCCCGTACTGCATTGATCAGTCCCACCATCCTGCTTGGAATATCAATCTTGTTATCTACAGCTTATACATCAGAGCATCTGTTTGTGGATAGATATGTGTAAAAGTACAATCATCCCAAGTAAACAGTTTTTTTTTGTAAGATGCAAACTCCTTTTTTGTATTTGGGAATTTGAGTGATTCATTGCCTCAGGCTTTGATTGGACTGAACACACTTTATAGTGTCTTACTTGCTCTCTTTCGACCAGTCCCATGGCCAGCAGCTATGGCACCCCTGGCCCTCCATACAAGTGCAGGAGAGAGTTTGGCAATACCAATCACTGTTTACAAAAAGGCATGCATAGATTCAACCTGCTAAGACCAAAAGGAAGAAACCTGTCTTTTTTTTCCGAAACAGTGGCTAATCATTTGCTGATCAGCACTCAGTCAAATACAGAGAAAACATAGCGCTGTGACCATTTGTGGTTTGTGTCATGAATCCAATCTGCAGACTGATTCCCATCCAATAAGGATCAGAACTGTTGCTTTTGATCAGATTGAGGCCTCTCCCTAAAACTTTGCATCCTCAAACCCAGAGCCTTGAGGAAACCACTCCATGGCTATATAAAAATTAGCCATGAAGCTAACAGTCAGTTCAATCTATTCAGTGAGCTGCAGTTTAATTCACCTCCACAAACCAACACTGGTGCATGAGTAGTGTCCTATGTTACTGTTGCACACAATGACCACTAGGTGGCAGTATCATTATTATATAAAACCAGGGTTACTAGCAGGCATCTGCTCAAGGTTAGATGAAGCAATGATCTTGTCCAAGGTGCTTCAAACAATCTCTCAGTAAAGCCCTGTGACGTGCCCAATTATACCTGAATTTCATCTAGAAGTGACAGTTTCCATCACTATCTTTTTGTCTTGCTGGGGGAAATCTTGAGTATAAATAATATTTTTGTCTGACAGATATTATAAAAGGTGTAAAAAAAAAAGAACAAATCCAGACTCTGGTGTTTCTATGACAGTCTGTTCTTAGAGGTCTGTTATGGAAATGGAACTAATAAGCCAAGTAATCACCCAATCAGCCAAGCTCACTTCTCCGTCATCCTATTACTGCTCGTCTCAGCTCTGATAATTCAGCTCAAGTCTAATCCAATCAAAACAGCAACTGTAGGATGTGGAGTGAGAGATGGATTTATTTAGAGCTAATGCAGAATCAGAAATGACAAGAGACAAAGGCTGCAGAAATGCAATATTTAAGGTGAGATTAAAATAGTGTCTTCCTAGCCTAAATAGTGAGTGTAGGCTTAGATTAATGAAAGCAAAGACACCTTTAATTTAGAGCTGGAATAGAAATAATCTCACAAACCAAAAAAACATGAATAATTCAAGCTTGGCTGGTGATGATGGCATGATTATGGTGTCTGAGGGTTTTCTTATTTGGGTCTGCATCTTTGAAGAGTTCCCCAGGTGTCTTTGCAGCGAAGTTTCTGCTGATGTAAATGGGGCGTCTAGACAACAGCAACCCTAAGCAAGGACAAACCAGAGAAGGGAGCGAGGGATTGCTCAGCCTACTTTCTTAAGATTCCGATGAGATGAATCAACATGTCCTCCAACAGCAACTACAAACAAAGTCTGTCAGCCAGAGCGAAGGAACGACTTGGCTGCAAAGCTGTGAGCACAATTTTTCTGAGAAGAGCTATTGAAATGATTGTTTGGACAAGAGTCAAGATAACTTAAAATCTTTAAGGATCCAATTTTGAACAACACTTTTGAAAATGAAACACTTTAATTTAATTTAAGGTACAAAAGTCCATCTTAGATTTTTTCTAAAACAAGTTTAAGCTTGAGATTCAGCTTTGAAGGACTTCTGTGGTCTGAATAAAAACAAACACTTCCTTCCAGCTCTGACCTCTTTTGTCACTTTTCAGTGAATGGACAGCCTTAACTCAATAGGCAGAAAATGAGAGCAGGCTTTGACAACAATCCACCCCTTTCTACATTTGCAAATGTGACAAGGTATCGTCAATAGAAAATGATTACAGCATGGGTTTTCATATCCAGAGAAAGATCCCAGAGCAGCGCTGTGCAGAGTGAAAAAGTTCAAGAAATGGTTTTTAAGGAATGAGTAGGTTGTGAAATGGGAACTAGTGTTTTTCTTTTTTTTATTTCAGGGAACCTGGGTCACCCCTTTCATCTTTTAACTTCAATGATCCAGTCACTGCTCCGTGTCTGGTGGCATCACGAGGAGCGACGAATCATAATACTACAACACCAACTCACCAACCACACACAACACGTGTCTACTACCACACGACCATACTCCAGCCTAATACTGTGAACAAGGACAACAAGGATAGGAAATGCTAAAAAGACAGGGGAGAGGAAGTGGGAGAGGGCAGGCAAAAAGGGAAGAAGGAGAAGAAGGAACTAAAATGTAACATACCCTCGACTACGCTTACATTTGCAAATGATGTTTACACAATAACACCATCGACAATCACTACGGATATTCTCACTGTCTTCTAAACCTAGTTTACACTGAGAAATACCTGGAAATGGAAACACAGAAGGGTTGGTTTGAGGGAGAAGAGACATCCATAAAGGCAACATCCTGTTCTCAACACCAGGAGAGTCAAAATGGCAGCGGACACTGTTTAAAAACCAGGCCAGTTTCTTCATCTATTCTCATTTTGTCTTATGAATCTTTAACAGCTGTTCAGTTATTCACCCTGACACAGAAGCAGTGGTTTCATCATCTCTGACAAGGGACAAAAATAGAGTTTTGCATGATTCATTTTGGTAGGATTTGAGTTTTTCTCTCACCTGCTGGAAATGTAATCTCAAAATCATGAATTTGTATTAAAAAGTAAGTTTGCTATAGATCACGGGATCAGGACTTTTTTTTTTTAACAACATGATCCCCCCAAAATGAGACAATGTTAACTTGCAACATTTTCTTACCATTATTAATAAATTTGATACAGCCACTTTTGTTGCAATAGAGCTTTGTAAATACACTGTTTTTATTAGCCCATTAAAGGATATGCCATTATACAGTTTTTGGTTTAGCATGTCCTCAATTTGGGTTGTTTTTTCTCTTGTGTTTTGTAGAACACTATGCACCCTACTTGCGGTACTGACATTTGCAATGATTCATTTTCATATTCAGAAATTTTTGAAAGCTCTGACTGAGCAAAAATTCAGTCAGAGCTGAAAACAGCTGAAAATATGAAAAGGAGTATAGCATGGTCAATGTAAGAGTGTAAAGTCATTGCTCAGGATTCCTTATGACATTTTTATACCTAATTGGCATGTAGCCCATAGTGTTTTCTTTCAATAAACCAACTTCAAAAAAGGTGACAGTCTTTTTTGCAATGCCAATAAATGAATTTTCCTTTTAGTTTTTTTTGTTTTTACTTCCCCTTATCCAACATAAAACATGTCAGAAAATGGGGTTAGTAAATGGGATTAGTTACTAGTATCTCGGCAAAGTGTTGAGAGGTTATACAGTAATTTCTATTTTAGATCTTTATCTCCAGTCTCTTTTAACTTAGCTCAGCCTGAATAATGTCTAAGCCCTCTTTTAACAGCGATGAAAGGAATCTGTGACAAAAAGTCACAGAAGTTGCCTGAAGAGATGACAAGATGTCACTGCCTCCATGATAAATATCATTGATAGAAGCACTGTACCAGAAAAGGGACAAAAAATAAAAAGTGCTGGGGATTAATACCCATGACAACATCAGTCACTTTAACTGGAGTGTGGGGAAATGCTCAATAGCACCCTTTCCATTTGAAGATAAAAGCCATGACGTTAGTGTTTTTTTGTCCACTGTCAGAGTAGCTTTAGTAGCCACCAGTTAAAGAATTACAGATGCCCTTGTACTGACATTTGAATAAACAACTAAGATAACTTACAGGCTCCCTCTAGCGAACTTTATGAGGTGTTGAGAACAGAACCGCCCCACGTGGAAGACGAGGAAGTATAACACAATAAATGGCCAAAAAGGTTACAAAGAACAACTGAAGAAACTAATCAAGGGACAAACAAAGTGCAACAAAACACCTCAAAGAAAGTTTTTTGTTATAATTTTTTCCATTAAAACCACAGTACTACTCTCCACTATACGATGCACATGGTGTGGGTAGGGTTAACACGATTTCATTTACATTTTAAATCCTCGGTCTCCAGCCAGGGACCCCTCCCAAAAGGAGGACCCAGTGGGGGTGTATGGGGGGGTGGGGGTGAAGGGGGGGATGCACTGGGCTAGGGGGGCAGAGACATTCGCACACTGGCCATCACAGAGGCAGACAGAGAGCAGTCAGCATCACAACTTGAGATTTTTGGTGGTACATTTTTTTTTACTTTGTGCGATAACCGCGATGTGGTTCTGTGTGTGTGTGTGTTTTGAGGTGAAACCCTGTGACAGCAGATGGTCTTGTGATCACTGAGGCAGCTTGATGGCAGTGGTGATTACAATATAACTGAATCATGCACACACTACTGTATAAAACCTACACAAACTATGGCTTTGTTTCTTCACGCACAACTTTACATTAGTTCTCTCTCGGAGAATGAGTGGTAACTTTATGGCTATACATACAGTATTGCTGGAATGTTATATATTAACAGAGTAAACATTTGTAACCACTTTCACTATGTAGGTTATTTATTTCACTCTTCCTGAGAAAAGGCGCTAAACGTGTGCTGCTGTGTGTCATTCACTATAAGAGTTAGGATGTCTATTATGCAAACACCTCCTGGTGAGCCCGTGTGTCCTCCATCTGCCTCTGCATGACCCGACTATCCAGGCTGCTCCCCCCGGGCAGCACTAGTAAGGTCGGGTGACCACCAAAACAAAAGAGAGCATGTATGAGGGGCAGTGGAGGTCGGCAGGTTTCACACTCTCCCACTGGGAGAGCGCATCAGAAGGGGCTTGGGACAGAGGGACCAGGAAGCGCAGGTCACCATGCCTTACACGTTCCCTTCTACCCAGCAACACTTTTGCACCTGCGACCCAGGGCCCCCTTGCTCTATTTTGAATTGGTTACTATGGTTACCTTGGCGGCCCACAGCCAGAGGTTTTGTCTTCATAGCCAAACACTCTAGGCAACAGGCGGCCATGGTAGTTTTTGGTCAGTGTGCTCGTCCCAAACTCACACAGCTCATATTGTGGTGACATCTCACAAAGAAGAAGAGGCCAATTTTTTCATCATTGTTCATCATCCAAAGCCAATGATTGTCAATTGATCCTTTGATCACTGAGAGAAAATGAACTAATAATGTTAATGAGGTGTTAGACCCTATGTGGTCCTCAGTACTCAGCTGTGGTCAGAATGAGGAATAAATGTTATCATAAGCTGAATACAAAAACATTTTAAGCTGTTTTTATGTGCTTTTTTTTAAAGAAGAAATGCTTTATTTATTCAACAAACTTATCACTGTTATCTTTGTAACTCTGCATGCATGATTTGTAACAAGACTTGACTATAAATTCTCTTAACTGATGATCTGTAAGATATTTCTTTTTAAATCCCTGGTGGCACAAACAACAAAAAGGGACATTTAAATGAAAAAGTAGATCTCAATTTCTCATTGAAGTAGAGAAGCAGGACCACTGAAGACCCAGTGCCAATTTACAACTTATCATCTATAATTCTTAACCTTATTTTTATAGAACATAGTCGACAAGTAGTTTTTTCAACATTATTGCTTCTTACAGTCTTATTCTAACATGTTTAAGCCACAAACTGAACAAGACCACTGTGTGGTGGAGAGATTAGGGTCATTTTGTTTTCTTTCACAAGCCAAATTAAGTCATGGCTCCAGTTTTGACATGGGCATTCAATTTTAGGTACAATAGAGCCACAGACAGGAAGTTATATTGTGCTTTCAAACTTCTTTGTGAGTCAGATGCTGTGTGTGTTTGCGTGTGTCAAACACGTTTCTGGGACGTGCTCATGCCTCCCCCGAGGGACCCCTGGCTGCGTTGTTTCATATCATTTTCATATTGAACTTTCTGGTCCCTCCTGAAGAGCTCCCAGTGGCGGGCTCAGATTTCCGGAAAGAGTACTCCACTGTGAAGTTGTTCCTGCGCTGGCCACGTCCCCGACTCCACACGAACAACAGTAGAAAACAGAAGAGGACAACCCCCAGAAAGGTGATGCAGCCCATCGCCGTGGAGACCAAGATGGTTGTTAGGTCCAAGGTGAACTTGAGGAAAACTCGTGTGCTGTTTAGATTGGTGTCGTTGAAGAACTCATTGCTGTACAGTGAGCGGTTGAGAAAAAAGGCTGAGGCAGCATCTAGTGGCTGGCCACGCACCGTGAGAGTGGCAAAGTAGGTGTCATTGCCTCCGGCGTTACTGGCGATGCAGATGTATGTTCCACTGTCAGTAAGCTGGGCGTAGCGGATCTCAAGGGTACCACTCGGGAGAACAGTGATGCGTCCTGAACTCTTGGCTGTGATTCGTCTGCGCTGTGGTGAAATCCAGACAATGGAAGGTGCAGGTTCTCCATCAGCCCGACACAGAAAACTCACTGGTTGGCCTTCCCGAGCGACCATCTGGGTGAGGTGGTGAAAAGATGTGCATGGATGAATAGATGCAAGAGATTAACATATGAAGTAGAAAAATCTTGCAGTGTTATACAATATATTTTTATGCTTGTAGAAGCTATTAAACAGTTACAATGCGTTAATCATTAAATGTAAATATCATCATCATTACCTGTTGCATCTTACGGTTGCGTATCTTAGGTTTCTGGCATGTAAAGTGATCGAAGAGTGCAGAATCGGTGAAGGCGCTGAGGCTGACCCCCTGCACCTCCACCGGCCCCGCACACACCGGCACTCTGCCGTCAAAGTTGAGGGTCTTGCGTCTTTGCAGGATCCACAACAGACGGCAGTCACACAACAGGGGGTTCCCGTCCACTCTGAGGGTCTCCAGACTGTTAACAGAGTGGAAGGAGCCCTCTTCCAGAGTCTGTAGGTCGTTGGAGGAGAAGTTGAGGACCCGGATCTGTCTGAGACCTCCAAAGGCATGGGGCTCCACAGTCATCAACCCAGTGCTTACCATGATGAGCTCCTTCAACCTCAGCAGGTCCTTGAATGCCCAAGGCTCTAGTGTGGTGATGGGATTGAAGGACAGGTTGAGGTGGGTGAGGTGCACTAGGTTCTTGAAGGAGGCAGAGGGGACAGAGGTGATGTTGGTGCTGGTTATGGAAAGCCAGTGGAGATCCAAGCCCTGAAAACTAAGAGGAGAGATGTACTCAAGGTATGGCCAGTGGTCGATTTCGAGACCCCGTAAGTTGGAGAGCTTGCGGAAGTTCTGGTCCTCCAGGGCAGTAATGCTGAGGTGGCGAAGGCGAAGAGTGACCAGGCTGCGGAGGTAGGACAGTGTCTGGCCAGAGATGGATGTAAGGTTACAGCGCTCTACAGTGAGATCCTCCAGCCCCAGCAGCCCTGAGAATGCCTAGAGTTTAGGATGGCAGAATGAAATTATTTTGATGTACTTTACATGATTCATGATGGCCAGCAGTGAATGTACAGTGTGATGTCAAGACTACAAACATAAAAGAGGAACAAGGGACAGGTTTTTTGTTGCTTTTTGTTTCAATAAGAAGATGTTTGTGAGCTTACCTTGTGGGATATATAAACTAGGTCATTGTCGCCAACCTCCAGATGTTTTAAATTCCTCAGATCCTGGAAGGTGTAGTCCAACAAAATCACCATCTTGTTTTCACTCAGGTCCAGGCTGGTCAGGTTACCCAGCTTGGCAAAGGCTCCCATGGGCACTAACTTTAGCTGGTTACCCCTTAACTTAAGCACTTTAAGATTCTGAAGGGTTGAGAAGGCATTAGGCTCTAATGTTGCGATCAGATTCTCACTGAGGTCCACTTCCTCCAGCCTCGGGTATGGTGTCAAGTCACCCGCCTGCACCCAACGGAGCCGGTTCTTGCTGAGATCTAGGAGTCTTGTCTCTGTGGGAATACCTTCTGGGATGTTGGTGAGTCGCCGCCGCTGACATGACACCGATCTCAGCTGAGCTGAGCACTCGCATCGTGGCGGACAGGCCTGGCTGATCCCTGGCATAGTCATGGTTATCATGGCAACCAGAGAGGAAGCCAGGATCCATTGACACAACCTCGGCCATGGCACTAAGGCACGCCCACCAGGGCCAGAAGAGACAGTCATGGCCCTGGTCCGCTGACTCCTCGCCTTTTGCAGGCAGGGTCAGTGCACCAGACACCTGCAAGACATGACAGTGGGAAGACAAAACAGTATGAAAAGATGAGAACTTGTGCATGAGAAATAGGCTATCATTTCTTAAGCTAATTAAAAAAATGTAATCTAATAAATGAGCCATATTACTGTGATCAAGATCTCCAGCAGTAATGTTTGAGTGAAAGCTGGAAACATAAGACATATGGCATAAAGTTGAAATACAGTTGGTGAGACCTCATTACAGTAACACTGACTGCGTTAATATATTTCAGATAATTTGTCTTGTCACTAATTTATCTGTGGATTAAGTTGAAGAAGTGATGGCTGACAGCCAATGTGAGAGAGCATCTTTTTTCAACTGAATTCATGCATCTTGCATCTCCTCTGCTCTCCTTGCAACACTGCGACCGTCTGCTCCAATTTGACAAACAATGAATTTATTATCACCACGCATACACATTCTGAGCTCCTCAACAGGCACGTTATGCCTTCAAGCCTTTCACACATTACCTTTAAGATGTGAGGAGAAATACATCATATTATGTGTTTGATAAGGTCTGAGCTGATGAATGCTTGCGTAGGTTTGGCAGTTTGCTGGGTATGAATTAAAAAATCATTCTGATGCTCCCTGCACGACGATAGATGAATCATTTGTGCTTTAACATTCCTTCAGGCAACCGGTCATCTTTCCCACGCACTGTTTTCAACATGGAAACAGTCAAAGAGCAGCTGGCATCAGATCTGGAACATAACCCAGTGTCCATACAGTTTATAGGAAATGGTAAGAATACTTTCATAGCCTACTTAAGGGAAAACACTGATAAGTACAGAGGAATGGAAGAAAGTTTTCTGCTTTCAAACACAAATTGCACAGCAGAAGTCCTACGTGTTAAACTCCTAACGATTTGCTTGTTAATTTATTTTTCAGAGTGGAAATGAGAGAGAATATATTATCACCACTAGGGAGCATCATGTTAAGATACACTCGGATGTGGAGGGAGGCAAAGCCAAACAGATTAATAATATATGAGTTAGTTGGTACTGAATGGGCAACATTCAGAGGGTGAGTCACAAAGTTATAAAAGCCAAAACTCGCCAATCTCTCCGCCTGCTGCAGACTTTGCCCCAAGTCCCTTTTTCCTCCATCAAGTCAGATTCAGAAAAAAGCCTCTTGAATCCCTAATCATATCTGACTGTTTCTGTGCGTTGGCATCAATGGGATCAAAGCGGATGAAGCAGGATTTTAGCTAAATTTAAATGATGGCAAGCAAATTCTGCGCACACATGCATTTCAGTCACATATTTTAACACCCCATCACACATAAGCCAACTG
Source organism: Atherinomorus stipes (assembly GCA_023101725.1). NCBI lineage: Eukaryota > Metazoa > Chordata > Actinopteri > Atheriniformes > Atherinidae > Atherinomorus > Atherinomorus stipes. Next base: position 814,373 of record JALJCO010014045.1, read on the forward strand.
CAGCAACCCCTCTGGAGATTTGGGTTTATCTCCTAAGGGGTGGATGTGCCCCTTCATTTTTGCAGGACTGAAAACAATCTGTTTACAGATATACTTTCTGTAGGATCCTTTTGAAATCTGGCACAATCTTTCCTTTTGCTTAGAGACGATTCTCAGACACAGAGAGGCTGCTGTGCAGACTGCTGCACAAACTGACCCACTTCTAAGCAGCAACTCAGCCTCGCACTGGCAACTGTCAGCAACTCACCATGAGTACAACAACAGAGCGGCAAGCCCTTAGTCTCGGTGGAATAAGGCTCAGAAGAGGAATAACGTGAATAAAAAAAAACTAACATCTGCGTACAGATGCTCTTAGATACCAAGCCATTTAATAGCTGAAAACAAACAGCACTAGCACCTGGTTGCCTAGAGTAGCTCTGATTATTTTATGGCAGCCAGCAACATCTTTCTCTTTTACTTTTTTTCATCTTTGGGACTTCAACACTCTCTCGGTTTGTATATTATTTTGGTCTAGACTGAAATATTCCAACAATTGCCAGATAATATGCTGTAAACATTCATGGTCTCCAGAGAGGGAATCCCATAAACCTTGGCAATAAATTTACATTTCCTGCAGTAAAACCATCAGGCTGATGCTTGTTATTGATCAATGAGAGAAATGTGTTGAATTTTTTTTGTCATGAAATCATTTGAAACATGCATTTCAAGATAAAAATGCACTGACTTTAGTGACATCATTATCTTGGTCTTAAAAATCATCCTGACTTTGGTGGTGAATTAAATGGAAAATAGAAATGTTTATTTATTTATTTACTTTTATTTCCTATAGTGAATTAGGGGCAAAGTATTTAGTACAGACATGTTTTGTTCCCTGTAGATGTTTGTTTTCTGTTTACTTTATCTTTCTTCAATTCAGCTAAAGAAGTCTGCTCAATTCTATACAAAAAAGGACAATAGCTGCATCAGCTTTTATTGTAGTTCTGTATCTTGAAATGACAGTATAGTAGAATGCTAAACTAATGCTGCATCAACACCCTGCATGGGTTCTATGCTGCAGTCTTGTCGTGTCATCATGAAAGAACAGAAATTCATTTAAAATTCCTGTTCATGGTCAATATTGTTTTATGTGTAAGAGCATTCAGAATGTAGCATGGCAAACTTAGAAAGTTTTTATTATACAAAGATTTAGCTGTACAGTTTCTAAGCATTCATTTTACTTAAAAAAAGATTTAAATCTAGTTTTTCAAAAAAGATGAGGGGTTCTCAGGTTGGGAAATCTGAATATTTAATCTGCTACTATTGCTGGTAGCATCCATGCCTGCCAGTCCCCAAGATTTCCTGAGATGATCAATACTACATGCCTCACCTGTCAGTGGTTATAACGTTGTGGCTGCTCAGTGTATATGTAAGGTCTGTGTGTGTCGGTTTTGTATCACTGACCTACTCTTAGCTAGTGTGATGGATGCAACCTGTCCCCACACCCCCTGGAGAGTCATCCTAGCACGGGTCAGTGGCGGAGCCACAGCATGAATCAGTGAACTGACATCATCAAGGCAGAAAAGATCCTCACTGCTTGACTCAAGGACAGGGAGGTATCCTTAAGACACACACACACACACACACACACACACACACACACACACACACACACACACAGTCTATTAAACATGTAAACCAAGAGGATATATGCATCATCCATTCAGCAGGTGAATAAATACTCTCTTTTTCTTATTATTGTTGCTGCAGGTTGTTATATTAGCAGCCTGTTTCCTTGCACGGATCAGAGTTAAATCACACAAGGTCAGTCTTACATATTTTTTCTGCACCTGGACGGTGAACATGCTACAGCACCATATCTGCACTACAAACTGGAAATTAGCATTTGGCAGATGTTAAGGCAACGTCAGGGGCAAATCCAACAACTATCCAGACAGCAAGGAAGGCAGAGTCTACCAGAGGCCAGCTGTCCAGGAGGATACAGTAGAGGAAGAATAGAAGAGAAATGAGCTTGAAAGCTAAATATAGTTGCATTTTTGTTAGCTGACTTAATGAGCAGATGTTGTGGAGCAACATCCCTGGCCAATCATACATACATCAGCAGTCTGCACAGGCCCAACACTGATGACCATGGCCAGATGCATCAATCACCAGTTGTTTCACCTGCTACAGTCAGGTTAACCTGATTAGAAACACAATGTTAAAAGAGAGGACAACAAAAATAAGACACTGTTGTGTGTGAGAGTGGCAGTGTGGCTGGCTGTAAATGGGTCATGCATATTGACTGGTAGCCTTTATAAGCCATTATATTTGGCCAGCAGAGCGTAGATCTCCTCAATCCAATACCCCTACTTTAGTGTCACCTCTTCCACTGCCTCCTTTCTGTCCGTCTCACACATACATCATAGAGGAACACACAGACACACACTCAATAAAATCCTCCAAAGAAATCACTGTTTTGCATGTGACGTAGGAGCAGTCAAGCAGTCAGCAAGTTATTACAGAGAGCTTTTCATTGTTGCAAATATTTCAAAGTGCAAACTTGACAAGTTTTTATTTTTCACAGGAAAGCTGACGGTTTGTACTTTCCTTTGCTAAGTAGCTTTAGGTCCAATATATAATCTGTGCTTAGTCACTGCCTTTTAAGCCCAAGTCAAGTGTGGAATACAGCTTAACAGCTCTCTGGTGTCCCAGTGCTGAGTGGGTGAGAGGAAAAGAAGCAAACGCTCATTGTCTTTTAATCTAAATTTTATCATTTATTTGGACAATTTATTTACGATAATCTACAAGTGAACAGAAGCAAATGGAAGCAAAAGCAACGCCCAAACTTAAACTGCTGATTATAACTACGGTAAGTAAACCTGTCATTACAGTGTAATTAGGATTAAGAAATATGGAGGATGCTGCTGCAGGAGGCTCATCGAGCAGGATCCCCACAGTGACGAGAGAAATCACGCCCGCAGGGAAGCATAGCTAAAATCTAAATATTAAAATGAAAACACCGGAACACAGGAGGAAAAAGAAGCGAACAAGAACACTGAGTCAACATCCAAAAGGTCTCCGTCATTTGTCTCCTTCATGTTAGTCATTATGGCAACACTCAGTGACTGACTACGTGACCCTCATGAAAGCACATTTTTCAAGCTGACATCATTTCAGCTGGCTGATGCATACGATGTGAGGGACGCTGCCGTCGTTTGAGTTGGCACAGAGAGATGATACTTATGACGACACTTTGTGACATGAAATCTTACTGTAGCAGCATCCTCTTTCTCCTCTAAGAACTCTGAGTCATTGAGGCGGTGAGAGTGGACTGATAAAAACTGACATGCTGCCTGGTTTGACCTTCAGCTGATTAAAGCCAAAACACAAACCTTTGACTTGACTGTTGCCATAATGTTTTGCTGGACAGCATGCTCCTAAATATAGTATTTAAAGTCATATTGTGACACCAGGATGAATTCGCTTTTGAAAATCCTTCACACACGTCTGAAGCTTATTTGCAAAGAAAAAACAAAACAAAAACAAACAAAAGCATCATCATATTTGTCTAGAGACAATAGAAACTGACTTATTTCATCCTTGTATGAACATGTGAACTATTTCTATAGGTTAATATGGTTATATAGTTCCACACCCCCCCGCCGCTGGCATGTGAGGATCTCCACAAAACCACAACAAGCTTATTAATGAGTGTAAGACCGTCTTCAAAGGAAACTCCAAAAGCTGAGTACAATAGTAGATTACTCCATGAATGGTTACGAGGATGACTTCGAGTTATTTCACTTCTTCTTCAAATGAACAGCCTCATGCAAAACGAATGACTGTTAACAGCCGTGGGTACCTGATCCAAAGCATGACTCTTTGTTGGTAGTCTCCAGCAGGAGGCTTGTTGAGTAGGTGTGCCTTCAGGGTGGACAGTTCACACCGCTAAAGATTTGTTACCATGCAAGCTCTACTTCTGAATGACCTGTGTGAGCAGATCGCAATGTCTCTACAACACAAACTGCAATCACAAATCAGAGCGCTTGTCATAGGACCACACGTGAAAATGCCCGGTCAGAAAAAGACCCACTTGTTGTGTTATCCTGTGATGTCAGATGGAGGCCTGGTGTTCATTTTTTTTTAAAACTAAAAGCTCTGACAGTTTCCTGTAAGCCAGAGTGAGCTGACTGATTAATATGTGACTCTATCCGCTCACACTCGCCTGTGTACTGTTTTCATGCACTCTGAGTAGATGAAATGCTGAGCTGAGGATGCAAGGTAACATATCTAAACTGTCAGTGTCATATATTCCTGACAATGTTGTACTGCAGCACAGTGAGCTCATGCACATTAACACACCCAACACAACACTCATCCTCCTTTGGGGGAAACCGTGACCCCTCTGCTGAAGGCCGTCTATTTTCCTCGTACAGGAGCTGTTGTTTCACATAACTAAATACTTTCTGACTCAGATAGCATTACACTATTCTGTTTTCCCTTTAATCAGGAGAATTCAGAACCAAAACACCGAACTTTAGGATTTCTTTGTGCAAATGTATGTTTGCAACTTTCTGGTAGCACAAATGACATAGCCAAGCTCTGACTCAGTTGTTGAATTGCATCAAATTCTGCAAAATTCACAATGAAACTGAACTTGCAAAGTACAGTAAGAGCAAGCCACAAACAGCTGCACAGCAAACAACTATAACAAGCTTCGAATAAAATCCCACAAGATAGTTATAAATAATAATTAAAAAAAAATATTGCTGATTGTTTACAGAGAGAAACTCTTCCAGTTCTAAAATGACTTCAACAAATACCACATCCCAAAAAATTTACTGCCATAACTAAAGAGGAAAACATAAATACTGGCAACATTTGTTTATGAATAAGATTAAAACAAAGTCTACCCGCATTATAAATGTTCTTGAGTTCAGACAGGAGATGTCTGTGCTGGTGTGTGGGCACAAGGTAGACAATGTTAAGTGGATTAGAGAGGAGATGAGGCTAGAAGGTTTTATCTGCATATGTGTGTGCGTGTGCATGAGCGTACATTATGTTTTCACTTTGAACTTTACCGACACTGAGTCCTCAGTGAGGGGCGTCGGCACAGCAGGGAGTTGGACTGACAAATCCTGTGACACTGATAGCTTTAATCTGTATCAGTTTCACTCAGTGCAGCAGAAGGTACTCAAAGTGATTAGTCACATGCAGCTAATCCATAAAATATACTGACACAAGGGCGATGAATAGCCACAGAACTGTATGTGGAAGATGTCCCACACGTGCCTGCAGGGGGACAGGTGAAACAGACCTGACAGCTTTGTTGATGAGGTTAGATTTGTCTGCTGTGCGGAAAATTTCCTGAAGATGTGTTTGAGGTGCCGATTAAGGACCAGAGGTTTAGGGCAGACAGTTTTAGATCAATGTCCTGATATTAAAAAAAAAGTGAGTATATCTATTTGACACAGATCTCTTTGAAGATCATTTTCAGATCTCTGCATTCCCCCACAATGATTACACTTTTTGGAATTAGAGTTGTCACCTTTTTTTTCACTTATGCTAATTTTTCCTTTTCCCCCTTACTGCTGTTAAAGTGGCACTACTGAACTTTGACAAAGGCTAATTCAGAATCTTGTCTATTCTTCTAAAGTCAGTTCAATCAGTGTTGATTCTTGTCGTATCTCTTGCTCTCTCCCTTTCGCTTTTTCTTTTCTTCACTTGCTTTTGATAATGTCCTCTTGAGTTGCATCATTGAATCAGCCTGGTACACATCCAAAACAGCTTTTGTGTTGAAATCCAGTACCTGGCGAGTGATGTGGTGGCTTATAGCAAAATACAGCTGTCATGTGACGCATTGGGCTGGAACGCTAGTTATGAACTGTGGTTTCTGGTCACCAAGATGCTGCAGGGTTATGATGGTTCCAGGAATGTGCTTAATGAATGTCAGTGCACCATCAAAACAAGTTAGAGAGCACAGAGTTTAAAGGTCGGAAACCTACTGTATGTTTTATTACTTTAAGCATGACCTGAATTTCAAAGGGTCGTAGAAATGTTAAATATTTGACATTTTCTAAAGCCTTATGTTTGATAAAACCCACAAAAGTAAAGCAGATACATCAGTCTCAAGAAAAACTCTCTTCATGAATCAATACTGCACCAAAGTTAACTTTCTCAGTGGTTTCCGATGCCTTTGCAGCTCTGCTCTACCCAGCCACATCAGTATCTGCTGCACACCCTGTTTATCCCGAACAAAATGTGTGACGGAGAACACACAAGACTTTTTGCTCCAGTTCTTTGATGTCTTATGTTACTTTGTTCCATGTTTCATTTTTTCTCCCACTTGATACTGGCTTTGTTGTTTTCCACTTTGTCATAATGAGAAACAGTGCAGTGCCGTCCAGATCAGAAAATCCATGACAAACATCAATGAAGTGTTTGTGTGTGTGGGCATGTTTCATTCCTCTGAAGCGATTGCATCTAGACATCCGTTTTCTCTCCTGTAATTATTTACTGTGTGCTCTCTGCAAACATGACCTGAAAGGCAAACGTTGCAAATACTTATATAAGCCACCCAATGACACTAACGACCATCTATTATGTTGCATGTGATCACGCTGAGTCAGATTACACTAATAACTGGCAGTTGTAAACAATGAAAATGAGTTGGAAGTATTCATAGCCTCGTAAATAGCTTTCAGTGTCTCAGCTTTCATAGCAGCCTTTATGTGAAATCCCCTGTGTGTGCACTTAAAATAGCTTAAACTGGAATCCTACATGTAAACCTACACACACATACACTTTCCATCTCATTTTCTGCCTCTGTCTTTGTTTCTTCCCTCTCTCTCTTTGGCTGTAATCTGACAGATGAAGACAGTCCTGTCTGACAAATAAATATACACAGAGGGATGGTGGGATTAAAGGGAAAAACAAAAAACAAAACATTGCAGCATTGAGTGAGTCACTTCAAATGCTGTTTGCTTTTTTCAGAAGTGGAACAAACATCTATAAAAACCTGTTGTGTCCCATCTGTTGCGCTGTTGTCTTTTGCAACAACCTTTTATAAAATTCACCCATATGGATGTACTGTACAAACCTGAACCCTCAGACAAGATTTAAAATGTTTGTCATTAATTTAATACCTTTAGCCTTAAACTACAGTTTGTAAAAACAAACCCTGATGTTTAAATATGTAAAATGAAATCTCCTGACAGAATTTTTAATCTCTTATCCTCATAGTAAAGAACTCTGTTTTTGCAATTATTTGATTTGAAGGAGGCTAAAAATCCTTGGTGGATAACGATAAATATTAATTTTGTCTGAAAAAACAATTTACTTATTAATTCCCTTTATATGCCTGGATTTGCAGTGGATTTCCATGTACAACATCTCTAATAGAAATGTCTATACAGGTCTTTTGTTCATACGCAGACATACTCGACACCAGTGGTTCCCAACCTGGGGTCCCAGACCTCTCAAGGGCGTCCCCAAAGAGCACATAGGTCCTCTTATGTTTTGACAGTTTAGAGCCAGTGTGATTAAAATTAAATCCATGTACACCCAGAGATGAGTTGAGGTGTATCAGCCTAGGGTTTTTTGTTAGTTTGTCTGTTTTTTAAGCATTTTGGTTTGGTTATACCATGGTTTTATCAAAGGAAAGGAAGTTAACCAGAATGCATCATTTGTGGTGAGAAGCTAGCAGATGAAAACATAAAAATGAGCACAGTTTCAGCAGGGAAGGGGGTCCATGGCTTTATGTTGCATGAAGATGCTCCCCAGGGAAAACAGGTTGGGAACCACCACTCGACAAGACCCAGAACAGCATTCTGTGAGGCTTCATCAACACAGAGATGGAACAATTTCATTTTAAAAAACATTTCTCAGAAAGACAGAGTAGTCTCAAGAAATGTGTGCATCCAAACAAAACCACTGAAAGGAGGAGGAGGGGAAAGGGCTAATGGTGTCATGTTTTAAGATGTATTCACTTCGGGGCCTGGTATAAAAACAGTTATGTTTTTGGGCTTCCAAAACACAAGAGCCATGTGGAAAAAACATTCAAACGGTAATCAACTTGAATGGTTACACCAAAACTCACACTGGTGAACACTGTACAAACATAAATACATAGCCTAAAATACCAGCCATGCAACAGCCAAAAGTAAATACGACTCACAGGAGTGTTTCCATATTAAAACACGTCATTCTTAAAGGTAGAATCCAAGTTTTCCCCTTGAAAATAAATGCTAGACTTGTGCAAGTGAAATCTGTTTCAATCGGCACCTTTGGGCCTGGACTCTCGTGTGGCAGTGACTTTGTTTGCAACTCCTTCTCCCCCTGACAGTATTTAATTTTTTTCTCTTTGTTTTGGTGTATTTGGGACATTTCTGGGTGGAGATTTGCATATTTGTCTCCAGCCAATGTCATGCATCTGCCTGCACACAGGAACTGTCTCTACCTGAGCTCCAGCCTGCTCGATAATAAGGAAGCATCCCATTCTCGATAACAGGACCACTTTAGTGACATAATGTATGCATTTTTAACTGTAGGAGCAAGAAAAATCAGGTTTAAATTTTTTTCTCCAGTTATAACAATGCCAACTTTTGTTTTGCCATTAAATGCTTAATTATGAGGAATATGCCAGTTCAAAAATAAACTTGTAACATTGGTAGAGCTCTGCTCAAATAAACAATGGTTGTTGATGTTGCAGTTTGAAAAACGAAATGCAGCAATGCTTTAGCTGATGAATGATGGAAGACAGGTGGCATGTTTTTTTGTTAATGTTTTTTGTGAGAATAAGCCTGCCACCTGTTTGGTTTGTAAAGCAGTTCAGTTCCAGTTTAACATAACTCAGGATGAGGCCATGCCTAAAAGAGGGATCAGTGCCAGCTGCCAGTGCTCAAACTACAGATAAGGAAAATGTATTTGAGACCAAAATGGTCATTCAAGCTGCAGTTTGGTGTGAGTTGTCTGAGCTGGGTTTGCTAGTGTTACAGTTGCTCTCGGATTTTACTGCATGCTCTCACACAGTAATATACTTCAAAGGTCAGAGTATTACCATTCTTAACAAAGGTAGATCCTGAGGAAGAGTGTGGTGAAGGAGACTGAGTGGGTCACTCCATACCATGAAGCAAGACAGTGTGAATAGAGATAAATATTCAAGGTTTAAAGAGAAGCTCATTAACTCTTTCTCTGTGAATTTTTGACCAAAGCATGTCAGACATTTCATTTAAACCTCGGGAAATTGTATCAAATTATCTTTGTTGGTCAAGATGGAAGACCTGGGACATATTTTTGGTCAGACTAAAGCCTTATTTATGCTCTACATTAAAGGTTGAATATGGAATACGGACAGAACAGCGACATCACGTGTGTCTAGGTTGTAGTTGCAATAGCAGAACAACAACTCCAGCTGCTGGGATGCCAGGCTCGCTGCCGATAAGCAAGTGACCAACAGTCTGCAGCATGTCCAACAAGTCACGCAGAGGAGTTTATAACTGACAGCTAACGTAAGCCATGTTAGCAAACAAGCTAGCTTACCGATCCAGGAGGAAAGTCGCCATTTCTGTGTTTTGACTCTGTGGAAAACGTTTATGTGGGTCCATTTAGTGAAGTCTTCACCTAAATTTACTCCAGGTTTTGCTCTTCTCAGGTCACTCAGAAACAGATAACAACACCTCCAGGGCTCTGAAGCAGCTGCTTCACTCGTCGTCTCCACTGTTTCCCCCTGTACCAGCCTAACTGTGCCCAACATATTGTTGCCACACAGAGATCGTATTTGGCAACTCGCAATGGCGGCGTGTATTGGCTTATAGATGGAAATAAAATGCCATTATCGAACCTAAAATTTATTTTAGAATTATTTTTAGGCCAAATATAGTTTTTCTAGGACATGTTGTACTTTCATTCTGTACACCCCCAAACGATGGGTGGATTTGTTTTTCTTTTTTTTTTTTTTTTTTTAAACATAGCTTTTAATAAAGATGTTCCATATTCAACCTTTACATGTGCATACCTGTATGGACTGAGCCATCTTTCTTTCCCCTGAATTCATGTCATGCCTATTTCATTGCCTTTTCAGAGCTTGCAGATGTGTAGCGAAATGGAGCAGACGCAGCGAAGCAGTACAGCCTGCACCTCTGGAAATTGTGGGGGCACTGTTGCCCAGTATAGCTTGCATGCAACCAGTGAAAGGAACAAAGAAGAAACTGCCACGTGACTGCAGAGACCATTAAAGGCAGGGTGGACGATGTATTCCGGTAGATTTTTTTTACTATATTGTTTAAATGTCCTTCACACCCCGATTGCAGCCAAATAATTAAATGCTCTGACACAAAAATTAAAAAATTTAGTCACCTGAGGAATGGACAGGACTGAAAAAGACACCATCCAGTTGTCTTGAATGCCTGTTCTTATTGATTGAATGATGATATGTCCATCTGCCGTTTGTCTCTGTGTGTTGATAGCGACACAAACACGGCAGTTTAGTGTCCACGAAGACAAATGTTCAACGAAGCCAGTGTCTGAATGACTCCTGTCAGAGGGCTTGAGTAGTGGTTACGGAGGATTTTTTTTTTTTTTTTTTTTTTGAGTTACAGAGGATAGAGAGTTGGAGACTGCAGGATGCACCCGGCGGTCGGTCATGCAGCTGCGCAGCTGCCGTCCTATGGTAAGTTCACTCAGTTTACAACGTTCATATACAATTGTTTTCACAAGCTGCCTCAGCCACGTATGGCACAATATGTCCCACAACACCTTTTGGGTTAATCAATATCCACTTTTCAAGCAACACCAGAGAAAAATATAACCCCCGGCATATTTACCCGCAAAACGTGGGTAAAATGTCCCTCTGCAGGAGAGACAGGACTCTGCTTTGAGCAGAGGGAGACGAGGTGCTGCTACCAACGCAGCAAAGTAGCATCAACAAGCTAGTAAAAGCTTAGAAATACTGTATATCCAGTGATCAAAATAGAGGAAAGACGGGTAGAGAAGCCGTCTGTGTGCTGTGGGGGTGTAGGGGGTATGAACTTTACAACAGTGAAATGACGCCACTAGGGGGAGCCCCGAGCTGAAGTTACTGAGTTCTGCTTTAAGTTGACAAATTTGTAAGATGTGAACAACACAATGAACACAGCAACAATAAGGGAGGTTAACATTTGATTAGTTAGCAAACTTATTTTAATTACCGTTGATCCTGTCAAATTGGTCCCTACACTGCACCTAGTGGTTCCTCATATTGCAGCATGAGAATGCATAAGATTAATTTCTGAGAACATAAACACACAATGTTTTAAACAAATGCAAATTACGCGAGGCAGCCACGATGATAAAATGTACACGTAACTAAAAGCAAGTATGTTCTGGGCCTAATATCTTTACAAGCATTTTAAAAAATTCTGGGTTTGGTCTGACTGACATAATAACTTACTTTTTCTTCAACTGTCATTTTAACATTTTCATAGTGGTTTACTTTGAGTCATGTCCATACACCGCCTGCCAACCACTCACTGGAAAATGCAATGATTAAAAAGTGGGAACAACAGTCTTCTTTGTTCTTTATAACCTGCTTTATAAAGCTTTGTTTGCAAGAAATGCAATTTGGAGCTTTGACTTACAAATATACTGGAAAAATAAGGCCAAAGTTATAATTTAAAATTTAGATGCATTGTTAATGTCTGAGATCAGTAAATATTTAATATCTATTCCAGTGGATGCAGAGATGAAAGAGATTAGCAGTTACTCTGCTTTTGAGAACAAAGAGCATTTGTGTCAGTGCTCACTTTTGGTGAACATGGATCTTTTTGTTTTACTCAAAGCCATGGCACGTTTAATTAGCTGTAGCTTCTCTGGTGATTCTCACACCCTGTGGTGTTTTGACCTGCTTTTTTCTGGCTCAAACATGAGTGCACGCTTCAGCATACTGAGAGCACAGACACATAAAATAACACACACAGCATGCTCTCACGCACATGCAAACACACACGCAAACTGACATGCAGGCAGATACATACTGTACAGTGTTGTGAAGTAAACAAACAACAGAGGGCAGCCCGGGGAGTCTATCTTATTAGATTGCAGCCTTGCTTAGAATCATGTGATCTCTGCTCAGGTGTTTACGTCTTCAAGTTTTTAGCCGACTCAGATCCAGTCATTATAAACCCATACACTATTTTTACTGTACGACTTAACGCCAACACACCTCACCTCCCCTCCTCCAGCTCCTGATGAAGCCATGTGATGTAGAAGTTTAGGGGTCACAGTGTTATCATAAATCTTGAGGGCAGAGGCCTTTTCAGCTCCTTAGACAGGCATTAGTGGCATGCCAGGGCTAAAAGAGGAGCAAGCAGATTTGTTTGCATCCTCATGAAAGGCAGCCAATTATGTCACTAAATGTGGTCCATACATATGTATATATATATATATATATATATATATATATATATATATATATACATATATATACTGTATATATACCTATATATGAAAGTCAAGATGATCACTTTCATTTTGCAAGACAAAATCAATTTACAATCAATTTCCCTGTGTAATTTCAAGTGCAAAAATGTGAGATTTTTCTTGCTCCTACAGTTAAAAATGCATACATTATGTCACTAAAGTGGTCCTGTTATCGAGAATGGGATGCTTCCTTATTATCGAGCAGGCTGGAGCTCAGGTAGAGCCAGTTTCTGTGTGCAGGCAGATGCATGAAATCACCTGTTTCTTCCAGGATCAGATATAAGAGGGATCGAGATGTGTTGAAAAAGGTGCATGTTGGTCTGTGTGATACAGTGCTGCATGTGAACCATTACATCTTTTTTCTCTTTTCAGGAGCATGAGGAGCTCTCTCTGCAGATCAGAGGTTTGGATACATGCCAAAGACAAGTCATTAGGTCTGTTATGTGCACTGCTGAAGCTACACTGAGCTGCAGCATTTGTGCTTGTGCACATACGGACAAGCTATAAGCCATAAGCCTATGTTTACCTTTTTTAAGTGCATTGAATAAAGCATTTGGTCTGGCAATTGTTTATCCTGGGGTACAATTAACCAGTAAATACAGAGATGAAAACACACTATTTGCAAAAGAGCAACTTAAGATAAAGGCTTAAGAATAGCAAGGAGATAATGTCATTTAATCAAATGTGACCTCACTTGCAGACAGTATTCATTTTGAGTGACAGCCATTATGACAAGTGACTGAACAGCCTTGAATTAGCCTTCCCCTTTGGGGATTGGAAGCTTTATTACTGGTGTGGACTGAAATAACTCATTCATTATCCTAAACAAGCTTCCAAAAAGCTTGGTCGCCATCATCAGCCTTACTTGACAAATTTCCTCACATTTACACAGAATGCTTATCTTCCAGTGCAGTGTAATGACTCTCCCTGATAAATGCAGTTTTCTATTCTTCTATTGCAAAGGAGGTGAAAACCCCTTTTGTGCAAACAGGAGGTGCTGTCATCACAGCTTTGATTGCTGGACTCTGGACAGGATATGAAGGGAGTTCATTTCAGTTGTCATTTCCTTTCTAAAGGCTAATGAGCTTCCAGATAAGAAAATGGTGGGACGATCCCAAGGGCTGGTCATTGGGAAGTGAAATCACGTCTCCTTCTTAGCACCAATGAAGCAGCGGAAGATTGGGATGATAGCCGGACAACTTATGTGGAGAAAGGCATTTCCCTGGAGACGTCTCACCTGAAAGGCAACAGCCCCATTTCCGCAGTGTTCGGCTCAGTGAGTGAGTGTGCATGTTTAGGAGTGTCTGTTATATATCCCTTTGATACCAGAAGAAAAGAAATTAATTCAATCCTTCAGCTCATTTAATAGACCAAAGCCAGACAGGGAATATAAAACAAATTTAACCAAACTGCCCTTTATTTGCCACCACAAATATGCCTGGGCCAAGAAAAGGTGGTTTGAAAACTAACAACAGAACACTGAAATAGTTAACCCCTGGGCCTCTATCAAGGCCATTTGTGGCCACTTGACTTTCTTTCTTTTAATAATTTTTGCTGTGTTAATGCAAATGGGGTGAAATTCCCCAGGGGTCTAGATCTTTTCATTATGTTTAATTTTTTAACTTCACTTCCTAAAATATTTCAATAATTTTTTGTCTACATCAAATTGTACCTTTCATATCTATCGTGGCCACTTTTGGCCAATTGAAACCCATGTAAACAACACTTTTTTACTCCTTGATATTTGTGGTTTTAAATTATGCAATTTAGGTCAAACTGCTTTAATTGTAGACTCAACACTTGAAATTTGTAGTTTTGACTGTGTTTTCCCAGATTGTGTCATTTTTTAACTTTTGAACAAGGCAGTAATTTTATGTAATAATAGTCTCCAATAGGCACATATAATGGCTCACTAAATTCCAATGGAGCGAATGAATCACCAAAAATTGACATCAGTGTAATCTTGGGGATGCCAACTAATGACTTGTGTGTGAAAAAGATGTTCCTGTGTAGGAAATTTAAAAATAAATATGGATTTGTAAAATGGTGGGAAAATATTTTGTAAAGAAGCCCATCTCTGAGTTGCAGTAAATTTCTGTTGATGCAAACAGATGAGCTGCGATTTTCCCTGGCAAGCTAACCTTTGATACACATATCAAAATTACTTGTAGCTTTGTTGTTTTTGTGAAAAAAAGTCACAATCCAATATTTATTCTCCAAAAAAGAAAACAAATTGCTGGGAATTGTGGAGTTCAAAGATGCAGCTGCAGGATAAACAAAAACAAACTCTTGCAGTGTTAGTAAATCAGTTCTCAAGTTTTTCCAGGTGCAGACAGTACTAATGCTATATAAAAGTAAGCCTCAGTTTCCAAATCCTTTTTTTTCTGGCAAGATGGTGAGAAGGTCTAATTCTTTGTGTCTGCAAGGACCACTCATCTTTTCATAGGGTAGCAAGATGCGCAGACCATTGATGACTGGTCTGCACATCTTGCTGCCCTTGAACATGCATCCAGGTGCACATGCATAAAAAAAAAAAAAGAAAAAAAAAAAAAGAAAGGAAAGGGAGGCGGGGGGGGGGGGGGGAGGGAAAAAGGAAAAAAAGGGGGGGAGGGGCGGGGAGGAAGCAAAAAAAAAAAAAAAAAAAAAAAAAAAAAAAAAAAAAAAAAAAAAAAAAAAAAAAAAAAAAAAAAAAAAAAAAAAAAAAAAAAAAAAAAAACAGTATATTGAGCTGCAATTGTGGTTAAAATAAAAATAAGATGGCATCTTTTACTTGGTGAAAAATAGTGATTTCATACTTTTGCCCCTATACCATTATACAATCTAACAGGCATTTATAGGGTTAAAATTCTGAATTTGAATGAAATTTTAGTTTCTAATATTAAGACTGACAATACTTGAAAAGAA
Source organism: Atherinomorus stipes (assembly GCA_023101725.1). NCBI lineage: Eukaryota > Metazoa > Chordata > Actinopteri > Atheriniformes > Atherinidae > Atherinomorus > Atherinomorus stipes. The sequence goes on from JALJCO010014045.1 coordinate 829,712, forward strand.
TATTTTGATGAAAGTGGAAAAACTTTTGATTACATATAAATATTATATCAGTTTTGAATCCAAGCAGGAGGTGGCCACTTTTGGCCCGAACAATACGAAAGGATTATCCATTCCTACACAAAAATGAAAATGATTCATAAAATCACTGACACTGCTAATTATTGACATATATTGAGCTGCAATTGTGGTTAAATTAGAAATAATATGGCATCTATTATTCGGTGAAAAATACTGATTGAATATTTTTGCCTCTTTATAAATCATCACCATTATATGATCTAACAGGCATTTAAAGGGTTAAAATTCTGAATTTGAATGAAATTTTAGTTTTCATTTTTAAGACTGATGCTACTCTAAAAAAACAAGTTGATGAAAGTGGGAAAATTTTTAATACATACAAATTTTATAGCATTTCTTAGATCCAAGCAGGAGGTGGCCACTTTTGGCCCAAACAATACGAAAGGAAGTTTTACCAGTTTATCCATACACAAAAATGAAATGATGCATAAAATCACTGACACTGCTAATTATTGACATATATTGACCTGCAATTGTGGTTAAAATGAAAATAAGATGGCATTTATTACTTGGTGAAAAATAGTGATTGAATACTTTTTCCTTTTTTATAAATCATCACCATTATATGATCTAACAGGCATGTAAAGGGTTAAAAGTATGAATTTGAATGAAATTTCGGTTTTTATTATTAATACTGATGCTACTCTAAAAAACAAGTTGATGAAAGTGGAAAAACTTTTGTTTACATTTAAATTTTATAGCATTTTTTAAATGCAAACAGGAAGTGGACATTTTTGGCCCGAACAATCCGGAAGAAGTTTTTTGTAAAAACCTCTTCCAGCAAAAAAGTATAAATGCATTAAAATCAATGGCCGCGTTTCCCAGTTAAGATTCTTCTTTGGATTAAAGAAGGCCTCAAGGAAGCTCTTCCCAACAAAGGATCGCAAAGATACGCCCGTTTCCCAGATTGCTTCTTTCACGCGTTCTTATTTCCTGAGAAACGTCTTGGCTACGCTACATCTTTAGAAGGTCTTAACAGAAGCTATCCACTTCCGGGGTGCTGAAAAAAAAGCAATCGAGGTCAGGTATATCGATCGACACCATTCATTTAGTGTGGAGGTTATTTTCCGACGCTGATATTGAGCCCATTTATACGTTTATGTGTTTGTGCAAGAAGACAAACTGTTAAAAATATGCATGTGATTACCAGTGATTGCAAATATTCATTGAAAAGCTCATTGTATATTGTGTAATTGGCCAAATTGTGCTAAACAGGTGTAGGCGATTGGAAATTTACAGATGCCCTATAAATAATGGTCATTCTGACGCTATTTGTTGACGTAATGGCTGAAGGGAACCCCACCAAGAGGATGAAGCGCTCTCCGGCCTTCACGCCAGAGGAGAGGTAGCCACAAGTCTGATTGAAGAAGTGGCAGGTAAAAAAAAGCATTCTCTTTGGAGGGACAAAGGGGAAAAAAGACATAGAAGCAAAGGCCAGGGCATGGCAATCAATAGCGCTGAAAATGTCCCCATCCAGCCCTTGCAGTGTGCGCGACTGACGCGCCTTGCTGAGTCCGGTTCCATCCCCCACTACCTCCAGAAAGCTCCCCACCGCGTAGAAACGCAACGCAGCCAGGCACTGCACCTCTGGGCTCAGAGCAAAGTTGCACCTTGTGGGCCTCCTGATGTGTGGAGCAACTATTTGAATGATCCGCTCGATTTCGTCGCGCGGTAGCCTGTAACGCATCTGAATAGCGCGATCTGACAGCACATCTAGAGGACTGAAATGCTGGCGCATGAAAGCATGTACACAGTGTCACTCCGTCTACGGCGCGCTGTTGGTTTGCTACCAAAATTTGCTGTAAAGCAGCCATGATGTCTGATACGGGTATGTGTAAATGGCCATGCTTTTATTGAGCGAAGCAGGTGCATCTCATCATGAACAGCTGACAAATGCGTAAATATGACGTGAGTCCTCATAGATAATTTGCGTACAATTCCTACCGCAATGTTTTTGTTTCTGTGGATGATACCCACAGCTTTATCTAACGTAAGCTATAGGGAGGCCTATCTTGCCATAATGATTAAACTTAACCACAATATTTTCTGTCATTCACTCGGTAACTACAGTTTTCTTCCATCATAGATGATTGACATTATGACATGGTGAGAAAACATGACTCAAAATACAACAACTGATCCGTGAATAGGTCCATTTTTAATAATTTCCATTTTCTACTTTTTTTCACGGGAAATAGTGTCGTTTCCAAAAGTGACCAGTAGATGGGCCTGTTGTTCCCTTAGCAGGGGGGAACGTTAAAGAAGGGTCGAAAGAGTGGGTCTGGCCGCTCCTGAAAATAAAGAAGCTACTGAGTTAAGAGCGCATCTGGGAAACGCAACGTCCAAACAAGGCACCTTTAAGAAGTGACTTAAGGAGGACCTCAGCGTTAAGAGTGTCTTAACTAATCTGGGAAACGCGGCCAATGTTGTTATTTAGTTACATATGTGAGACACTACTTTTAGGGATATAAGAAAATCCGGTGGTACTGAGGAAATAGCAAGTGACTGGTTTTGAGGTTCTTCATGAACAGGTGTAGTGTGTAAACATACAGGCATTTAAAGGGTTAAACATTTTTCAAGGAATGGAATTTTTATACAAATGGCAAGAGTAGATGTTACTTAAAACATTCATGCAGTAAAAGTTTTAAAAAAATCCTAGAAAATAAAAAAAAATACACTCACATTAGGAGGTGGCCATTTTTGGCCACGAACAAACCGAAAGGGTTGTAAAAACGAACAAAGCCCAAGGGTTAAACGAACAGCTGCAGAGTATGACCACAACATGAATGAAGGATAGGTTTTGGAGTCAGGGGGAGGAGATGATGGACATGGTGGACAGGAAAGAGGTGATGGATAAAAGAGGAAGAAAAGAGCAGGTGGGAGGGAGGCAAGAGGGACACTGTCTCACACTGTCATTAATGATGGAGGAAGGTCAAACCTATTCCACAGCTGAGAGAATCTAATGATGTAAATTAAGGCTGACGCTCAGTCGAATGCCACAGGAGAGGCCCAGAAATCATGATGTTGCTTCATAATGCAGAGAGCAATTTGGTATTTTAAACATCTCAATGTCAAGTGAAAAGGCCAGTTTCTCTCACAGAGGAAATGGAAGAAAAAAAAAGTGTCATTTGTGAAGCCAAACACAGCATGACTGACTGACTGCTATGTGGCATAAGTATTTAACAGTCTGTGTGACAAGTAAACAGCAAGAAAAGGAACAAGTTGGAAGGAGAAAGGCGGGGGAGGGGAGGAATGTGACAGCTTTCCTTCCGCAGTCTTTGAAGAGCAGCATGGTGCTGGATTCGCATGGGGAGAATCTATGATGAATATGTTCGTAGCTTTGACCTGAATGCATAAACTGATCATAAATGCATGTTCAGTTTCATCCAAACTATACATGTTTTTTCACTCTGTCTCTAAAGTGTATCTTAGAAAAATAATGCACAAAATAAAATGTAAATTAACTTAAGAGCCCTGAACATCCTTAAAAAACAAAGCAGGCAGTCAGGGTGCTGTAAATAAACCATACACCTGAGAAGGATGTTCTTGCACAGTGGAAATGTGAAACGATGGGAAAAGCATTGCATGTGCATACATGGCAGAGATGCAGACGGCAGAGTAATTGCACTGCTTCATGGATAACAGTGACCCTGTTAGCCCACAAGCTTATTGGCTGCCCGTTTCTCTGATTCTACCAGTGCAACCAATAGGAGCTGTCACCACTGCTTCAGATGTAGGGATGAAAGAACAGACAGAAGGAGGCGAGGAAGACGGTGAGACAGAGGTGAAGGTTGAGGAAAAAAAGGAATGGATGGTGTGGGGTGGGGAGAGAAAATGAAGAGTGACAAGGATGGAGATGTGGAATAAAAGAAAGCAGGCAATGTGGAGGCGCGCTGAATCCTCTGCACTGACAAAAAAAAAAAAAAAAAAAAAGGGTGGCAATCCCTGAGCTCTGACAAAGCCATTCAGCTTGTGGTTGTACAACCACAACAGAGCAGATGCCTTTGTCTGTGAGAGAGATAGAGAGAGGGAGACAGAGACAGAGATGCATGTGTGTTTGTACACAGCAGTTTTGTGTTTGTCGAGGCATGGTGCTTCACAGAACATAGGTGATCATCACACTTCCTGGACCCTCTTCTCACCGGAGGTCCCGAAGGAAGGTAACCCCCCCCCCCCACAGCACACACACACACACACACACACACACAAACATATCTGTATGTGCACACATATGGCTTTGAGGGCTTTGTAAACACTGCAGAACAAGGCTGTATAAAGATCATTGTGAGGAGGAGGGTAAGAAAAGGAAGGGGTGTGGGGTCACAAGAGACAAAGTTTGTAGAGAGGTCATAAAAGCAGCTGAACAAATATGGGATGTTGGAGAAGAAAGGGAGTAAAATAGTGAATAACTACAGCTAGGGAAAGGTACAGGTAAGAAGTAGGTTTTTGGGTCTCTGGAAAGCTCAGGGTTGGTGTGTCTGAAATCACAACAGTGCATCAGCCTCCATTTGGATGTCAATATCTGCACCTGCATGCATACAATGACACACACGCACAGATGTTGTTTTTATATCCCCTTGGGGTAGATCCACTGACGTAATGCATTCCCTAGCCCCATACCCTAAACCTATCGCCCATAACTGGTTGCCTAAACCTAATCCTTGTCCTAACCCTAACCAAAGCCTAATTGCAACTTCTCTAAATCTCAATTCTCTAAAACCTAATCTTGACCCTCAAAACGGGGTTCGTACCCGTGGGGACCGGGAAAATGTAGAAAAAAACCTAGTCTGCATTTCCCAATTTCAGCTTCCACATTAGGATGGTAGGGTCAGAATTTGATGTAAACAACATGAAAGCATGGATGCATCCTGTCTTGTATCAATAGTTCAGGTTGGTTAAGGTGTAATGATAAAGGGGATATTTCCTTGGCATACTTAAGGTCTCTTAGAACAAATTGAGCATTAAACTCCACAGCCTACCTGAGCATCAATGCTGACCCATCCCTTTATGACCACAGTGTACCATCTTCTGATTTCTATTTCCAGCATGATAAAACACCATGTCCAAAACTCAAATAATCTCAAACTGGTCTCTTGAACATGAAAATGGGTTCACTGTACTTCAATGACCTCAACAGTCACCACATCTCAATGTAATAACGCACCTATAGGATGTATTGGAACAAAGGATTTGCATGAGTGATGGATGGGTAGCTGACAAATCTGCAGCAACTGTGTGATGCTATCATGTCGATATGGACATAAATTTAATAGGAATGTTTCCAGCACCTTGGTGAACCTATGGTGAACTACCATTCTACAGAAGGCATATGAATGTTTACAATCATATGCCCAGTGTAAATGTTAAACCATATTTCATTTTGCAATCTTAACCATATGTCTTTGATTTAAAACCTAACCCAAACTCATAACCACATTTCCCAGTTGTTCTTGTGATGTACTGCTTGAAAAGGTGAATGGACTAATGCCATCCATCAAAAAATAAAAGTAGAAAGTAGAACAATATGACTGGATTTTTTATTTTTTTATTTATTCATTTACTTTTTGCAGGAGTCTGAAGCCAGCCATCTCCTACATGAAAGTGTCCGGAGTCACACAAAGGCCTGCTGGAATAGATATGGAGATGTGAGGGCTGAAATATACTTGCTGCTGGTGACGCGTCCGCGTCCGGATCATGGCGCCCACGCGCTCCCAGCGTACCTACGGCACTTAGGTCGCTCGCGTTGATGCTAGGTAATGTGCGTGGTGCGTGCGCGTGGTGCAATATCGACTTGAACACTAGAGGTGCTTGTGCGACTTTGGTTAAGTGGCCGCACATACCATCTCCGCTAGCGACGAGACCTCTTTTTCTTTCGCAGCAGCAAAAGTAAAATGATCGTTTCTCCTTCCTTGAAGAAGTTGTCCACATTGTCCACTTTCCACATACACCTGGGTCGTTCATGCCCCGGAAATACAATCTGATCGGCAGATTGACCTTTTCACATTCTCAGTGTCCAAGTGCTGTGTACTCCTCCTAGCGATGGCCTCCGGTATTGAGCGTTTTGGCCGCGACGTGCTGCAGCAAGTATGTTTACAGACGATGCAGACCTCTTGCGTGAACGTTTGCGTCCACAGCAAGTATATCCCAGGCCTAAGACGTAATGTTGTTAATAAAGAACATACCATGCTGAGAAACTGAAATCTTGTTACTGTAATGTTTGAGCTTTTATCGTAGAGCTGCAATGTTTTTTTTGCTGTAGATCAATTCAGCTATTCAGTCTGTCCCTAGAACAGGTTGACGAAAGAAAAAAACACGATTTCACCAACACAACAACAACCTAAAACATAATGACATTTCAAAAAATACAAGTATACCGTATGTTTTTCTTACTTTTTCATTCATTCATTGAATGAATTGTTAGTTTTCATTCGTTTTTCTTGCCTTATGTTTGTCTCATCATGTTGAAGTTTTCTACCCTGGACAAAGGGCAGGTTAAAAAAACCCCCCACAAAGAAACGTTACTACACCCAAGCTGAAGATGCCAAAATTATCAAAGACAAAGGCAATGGGCAAAATTAAACTCCTTGTGTCTTCTGTATTGTGTCTACATTGAGTTATGCCGTGTCTACATCAGTAGCTGGTCTGATCTTCTTCAGCAGAAAAAGTTGCCTTGTTATGATGAAATTGTACAAAATCAAATTTCCATTCTTTGCATCATTTTAAGTCCTTCTCATGCATATTTAATTACAGTTTTCCCAGCGGTTTTTGTACACATTGCAGATCAGAACTGAAATTCTCTAAACTACTTGTTTAACCTCATCTCATTTGTGTATATAAGTGAGAGTAAAACTAACATGTTCTTCTCTTGGAGAAATTACAAATGCTTTGCCACATCCATAAAAATGATTATGAATGACTGGCTGTTTCCCACTGTAGATCATTATAGTGTGACAGTTATACGTACAGTATCAACATGCATTTTTCTGCAGCAGACTTTCCCTTAAGCCATTACATACAAAATAATTGAACCATATTGTCATCATCTGTGAACATGATATATACATTTTTTTCTTTACATTTCTGTTAGTCTTTCTTTTGGTAATGTGTTTTTGAATAATGCACTAATTTCAGGTATAATTTTGACTTAAACACTGAAGAGGATTGTGCATAGAGTACGATGATCAACTAGTTCTCCTAAATAGATCAGAGCTAGCTCCATGAACCTTTAACTTGTTTATGTTTAATTTTCTAAAGAGGAATAGACGGCTGATGAGGGTTGGTACAGATCTAATCATTTAGTGTTAAGTCCAAATATTATGTAACTCAAGTCTGCAACATTTGCAATCCAAAGAGTCATTTTTGCCCTTAGCTCAGCTAAATAAAACTCATTTAGAGTTAAAAAATGCTACATGACCTTTTAAAAATAAAAAGAAAAAAAAAGAAAGAAAAAAAGGACAACTTATAATTTTTTATAGCGATCTATGCTGGAAAATTGTGATGGTTTTTTAAGAACCACAGCTTCATCTCTATTTTTTGGTTTTAAAATAAAGAAAAACATATGACATTTTCAAAAAAAGGATGGATGCATTTTCTTCTATGGAATATACTGTAGATATTTGTGGAAAATGAAGTTTAAAAGAGGCCATAGTTCACAAGCTGACAAGAAAAGTGAATAAAAACAAATTACTTTTACTTTTAGTGCCATTACTGTATATTATGGAAATTCAATCCAATTATTCCATAAAAAAATTGAAAAACTGCTAAAACCTGCATTTGTTATCTACAAATGCTACAGTAGATTAAAAAACACTTATTGGTTCATTCTCATTTTGAGCCAATGTTATCAAGAGGCATTAAAGAAGGTCCAAAGAGTCACTTGGAGCTCCGGTGCTGCAGGCTGCAGACCCCTGACCTAGATGCTTTTCTATCTTCTTGCTAACATGTCTGAGCATTTTGACTGTAGTGAGGCAAGGCGAAGGAGGGTCCCGGTGGGGTTTGAACCCCAGTGTCCCAGGTAGGAGCCAAGCGCTCTGACCATTCAGCCCAAGGCACATTCCTGTGGCCAAACAGCCGAGGCGCATGATCAATTGAAGACATGTGACGAGACCTTCAACTGTCAAACCTCTCCTTCTCTTTTCACAATCACATCCTACATGGATTCTACCAACAACGCCAGAAGTAAAAACTTGTTAGATGCTTGGCATGCACAGCTTTTACGCATCACATAATCACAGGCTGCCAAAAGTACTGGCAGGTGTGTTTACTAAAGTCGCCCCAGTGGGAAAACTCAGTGCAAGCCATGAAGTCTTAATTATGACCTGGCAAATATTGTAAGTTCTGAAGGATTTTGAGCAAGTTTCAAACTTTTTACCAATTTCCCATTATGTGGTTCTGTTTCTATGAATATTTCAGGAGAAATGCATTCACTACATTTAACTGTCCAGTGCTCAGATCCATGTTGTAGGAAATTTTCTATTAAAGACCCATCATTAGGAAAATTATGCTCTGGAAGCGCTGATCACATTACTGTTAACCGATACTGACATTTATCCTCTGGTACATCTTCTGCTCTAAAGACTTGGCTACTGCTGGAGGAATGCCATTATCCAATGCTAAAACAGATAACAGAAATATTGAAGATTAATTGAATAATTTTTCTCCTAAAAAGCAGCTGTCGAGTTAGTGATGAGAAAGCCGCTTCCCTGGGAGAATATTGGAGCCATCAGGGTCCTTTAGCTCCTAAAGGAAGTGGTGGGCTTCTGGCTCTGAAAACACACAGAGATGATTTGAGTCCTCCCCATGGAGCATCCATTTAAAATTCAAGGACTCTCTCCATCTTCCATTTTTGCTGCCTCTAATGCTCATCTTGCTCCCTCTTTGCCTCTTAGCGAGGTCATGGTTGAAAAGTTTCAATGGTGCCCCAGGAGGTTGAGAATAATCACCCATGTGTGTGTCTGCATCTATGTGTGAATCCGAGTGCATGATTGACCTTATGCGCATATAAAGCCATGTGTTTGTCCATGTGAGAATTATATATGGATGTGGAGACGGCTGAACACCTAATGGCTTTGCAGGGTTATCAGATCATCTGTTGGGTGCTCACCATGCTATTTGGCAAATGAAGCAGGTCATCTGATGTGATGAGTGGGGCATTTCAGTCTCCTTCCATTGAATTCCTCTCCAGAAAGGGTACTTAAATTCAAAGAGAGACTTATTTCAGGGCATTCAATACCCTTCACCGTAAATGCCAAATATCTCATGTATGTCAAACTGTGAGATTTAACTGTACCATAATGAGATCAATGAGGGTAAAAGCAAGGAAACAAACTGTTGCATGTTATGTCATCAAAGCTGTGCAGCACAGCTCTGAAACAGATCATCATTTTTACCCTGACAAACAGCCTTCAGGATCAGTACAGGAAGATACACAGACATATCATAACAACAGCCACCAAGACACAACAGATGCACACAAAAACCAACACCAAATCCATCCTGTCAGCTTAGTATGCGGTCCTTCCCAAGGACGAAGGAGACAGAGCAGAATCTGCTCTGTCTTCATGTGATAGTAAGTGAACTGGTGGGAGGAATGAGAGGCAGCAAGAAGAGAGGAAGAAGAAAACGCAAACACTGCAGGAGAGGCGCTGACAGCTCTCCGTTCGAAAATAGCCTGAACAGTGCAGCTTCAAAATAATTCCATTTTTCCTCTCTGATCCTAATTTCAACCATAGTGCCTGAATTATTCATTCTAGACCAATGACATGTAGGGATGGGTATGAAGAGTCATTGCTCTATTTTGATTCACATAATAAATTCATGCCTGCATGTTTAAAAAGAAAAGAGGTAGGCAGGGGTAGAAGGTGGGGTGGAGACAGTTCAGGGTTCAGGACAACTGTAATGTGTAAAACACGAAAGGAACAGGGAGCATTAGAGGGAGGGAAAGTCTTAAAAAATAGAAATAGATGTAAAGCACTTGGAGAGAAATACATGAAAGCAATTTCTCTGTAAAAATCATTCATATGGTGGCAGAGCAGACACAGATGGGAAACCCAAGCTCAAGTGAACGGCAGAAGAAGAGTCAGGATGGTAAAAAAAGAAGGCTTGTGCTGAAATACTGGATTTTTATAGATGGTTAACAATATAACACACCAACAAAGAATGTTGGAGGGCTGCTCATGGAGTTTTCATGGACCATGGCAAGTGAAAGGGAGGTAAAAGTATTTCCCTTGTGTTTTCAGAGCAGAAATTCAACTGGACTGAGTTTTCCATCAGGTCAGAAAGAATTTGCCAAGTGAGAGTGCAGAGTAAGTTTGTGGAATCGTAATCATGAGAGATTCAATCTCTTAAAGCTTAATGGCAAAGCCAAGGCGATGGTGGTGCACTGACAGTAAATGCTCTTCTGCACTGCAAAAATTAGTGGTCTTAATACGAGTTAAAAACACTGAAACTGAGAAGAATCAGACTATATTTGAATGAAATAATCTGCCAATGGGGTAAGATAATAATTCTTTCTAAGATTTCTTGAAATAAGAAAAAATATTGAGACTCTACATTGTTAAACAAGTTGTAAAACTCTCCCTCATTTAGTGAAAACCCCCTCAAAACTAGTATGGTAATGTTTCTTTGTAGTGTTGTTTATAATTTTAAACTAAAAGAATTTAAAACAAGAGTAATTTCTTAATTTGACAATTACTAAAAAGTTTTTTATTTTATTATTTTTTAATGGCATTGCTCTATACTCAGAGGGCAGCATCATGTGAAACCTGCCAACCACCCATATACCTGAATGGAACTTGTTAAAGGCTTTTATTTTGCCAAGGGCCGGATGACATTTTTTTTTTTTTTTTTTTTTTTTTTTTTATTGCTTTGATGCAGAAGTCGACTCAAAATCCACATTTTTCAGAACAGTTAACACAGAGGCCTTAACAGTGGTCAAAATAGCACATTTTGTTTGCAAAAGGCTCTAACTCTGCCAAAATATGTAAAACATGGACCAAAAGCACATTTTTGCCTCAAACAACACAACTTGCACAGAAATGTATGAGCGCCTCCATACACTCATTACACAAGGGGCAACAAAATACTGCAGTGTGAATCAGTGCGGCATTGCTGGTCATTGTAGTCAATGACTGTACGCAGCTTACATGTCAGTGTCATTTGTACTCAAATTTGCCTTCCTGCAAACAATGGATCCAGAATCAGATATGCTGTGATGCAAATTTTATTGATTATTCATTCTTTTTTTTCAGATTGTGGCTAACAATCTGAATCTGGTTGAATCTGATTAACCACATGATCAATCACAGTTGCCCGAATGTCATCTGTAACTTGAGCGTTTTCAGCTACACCTCCACCTCGCACACCGACTCCTCTTCCTCGGACTCCTCTTCCCCTGAGCCCTCTACCTCTTACTCTCACTCTCATCTGCCTTAGACCATGCACCCTTGCAACGAACAACACACAACCCAGCACCTTTTACGTAAGATGCAGATTGATTGCAAATTGAAAAGTTGTGTGAAGAAGTGTCAAATAAGTGCTTCAGTGATTTCATACCAATCAAGAAGTTTCTAAGAGCTGGCAACATTTGGTTTCTGTTTGGCTACCACAGTTAAAGCGATGGAGTTTGGACTGCTTGAATGACATCTGCATGAACTGTTTTGCAAAAGGGTGGGGAAAATGTGTCAAACCAATGAGAATAAGTTAATTCATTTGCAAGAGGTATCTTTTGCTCTGCTGAAATGGTGATGATGAAGACTGAGAGGTTGTCAGTTTCTTCAAACAGGTCAAAACAATCAATGAACCCTTTAATCAGGAGGACACAAGAGTTGAACCTACACTCTTCTTGTTAATATACAAGCTGCTCTACCATCTGAGTCAACATCCCAGATTGTTAAAGTGCAACTCTTTGCCATCACTTCATGAATTCCTGGTTAGTTTCTCTTGTTTTAAGATCTTTTCACTGAAAAGAAGCATTACCAGACTAGTTATGTCACTTAATAAGAAACATGAAATGAATGTTTCGCAGTTTGTTTAAAGCTAATTCCCACTTGTCTAACATCTATATTTTTTTCTTATTACAAGAAACCTGTGTGTATGAACGGTATGAACTGGTAAGGGAGTTCGTAAAACAAGTTTTTGCAGCTAAAATTGGGAGTGAAAGACACAAAGTGATCTGAAGCAGTGTCTTGGTGAGATAATTTAACTTAATATGCATATAAGATAACCAATTTTAGAATTCAGTTACTAAGTAAGAAATAAAAGACATGTTTAAAAATCAAAACATGTTTAACAATCAAAACATGATTAAAAATCATATTCTGCTCTTGTCAAGTATGCTACTCTCAAATAAAGGTCGTTAACACAGTTTTTACTGAATGTAAGACTGTAAAACTTGGTTAGGCACCGAGGACAAGCTGCGGTAAGATTGTAAGGACAAAGCGATTTCAGCATGCCATTTTTGCATATGTATTTATGAGGGCTGTCAGGGATTCAAAATATTCAGTTGTGATTAGTGTCTTGGGTTAACTCATTATTAATCTCATATTAATCACAGGCTATTTATTTCCTTGTAAATGCACCATGACAGGATATTTATCATGTTTTCATGTGCCTGCAGTTATTGGAAAAGGCACTTTAGTTACTTGTTATATTTACTTCTTTGAGGTTGAAAGACTTTACACACTAATACACACATAACCCCTCTACACACAATCTCTCAGGCACAAACAGCTTATAAACGGGAGTTAATTGTCTGCATTGCTCTAGCACCATTTCAAACTTCTTGATCCAGATGAGCTATTGAAAAGTTATTGCTTGGAGAAAACGTCTCAGTTGGAAGCTATCCAGCACAGTCTGGAGGAGAAGGAGGGGGGGGGGGGGTGCTCTGAATCAGCTGTGTACTTTCACAGGATGTGGTACTTGAGACGGCGGTAACTCAGTTCGTATCAACAGACACTGGATAAAAATGATGTGAGTCTTGTCCAGAGAACCGTCTTGTAGAGCATTCAAGCTAAACTGTCTGTGTGAAAAACCCGTTCTGTCAATTTCTGCATCAAAACCTCATTAGTTCTGCATCACTTTCTGAAACTGCGTATGAGCGACCATTGTGAGTCAAAAAGAAAGGAATTTGCATTCACGTGTCATTAAAACATAAACTTTGACAGCCCTGGTTTCTCATGAAATTCCATTTAAGAGTACAAAAATAGGTTATTCAAATAAATCATGAGGGCCTTTATTAAGTGTTGTGCTGGGCACTTACCTCCTAATTGCATCATTATTTATATTAAAGCAAGAAGCCTATCTTAACTCTGCACTTGGCATGTCTGTGATTGTTTCTCTGCTGTTGTGCAACACTCATGCAGAGAATGTGTTAAGGATGAGATTCTCCATTCATACATATTTTGAATGGCAGAAGGACATATTGTTAGAATGGGTGCAGCGGCTAAAGAAAATGAAAACTTCAACCATTTTTTTCTCCCTAAAAAGTTGATAAAAATGCTTGATTTATCTGCAAGCCAATACAGCTGTGTTAATTAACAAAAAAAGAAATTAAAAAAAATATTAACAATCATGTGCAGACAAAAAAGCAGGCAGGCAAAAAAGATGAGAGGCAGGTTGCCACAGGCTTGTGTCCCCTCTAAACCAATAGTCACTTTAACAGCCCTCTGAAACAGAGTGAGTCACAGGCAACGCTGTACCACACAGCCCGTCACGCAATAGCATGAGCTGATGAAGAACATCTATATGTCCGCCTGGATTCACTTGCTCTATATAACTGAATGTAAACAAGCTTTATAACAATTTGGTCTGTTCAGTCGTGGTTTTATCTCTTGATTGGGACATGGATGCGGTTTCTCATGTCTGGTGTTTGTTTTTAAATGATGTAAAAATAGCCGGACTGTCTTGCCACAAGGCAACAAGTCTCAGACCAATTTAAAGCTGGTGAAAAACACAGTTCAGCATGCAATGGAGCGAATGATTTGAGGCGGTTTTGCTGTATAAAAGTGAGGAGAAGCCAAGCAGAGAGGCATTTCATTTTGAGAAGGCAGCTAACCTTTAGCTCTACAAGAATCTAACAGATACTGTGTGCATACACTAACTCAACTATTGGCCTCTTTGCTATAAATGACACATATTAAGCACAAAGCGACACATATGTGCTGGCATCCTCAAGTGATGTCCACATGCCTCCAGTCCTAAAAGGAGGAAGACTTCATGTGTGTGCGTGTGCCTGTGTGTGTGTATGTGTGCACCAATGGTGAATAGTCCTCAGGCTTTTGCATGCCTGTTTGTGTAGCAGTGAGGCAGAAATAATGTCTGAATCTGTGCTCCCTCAGAGCGAAATATATGTGTGTATATGTGTGTATGTGAAGAACATGGGGTCACCGCTAAAGGACAGAACAGAAAATCTGTCTGTCTACATTCACCCAAGCAAAGCGCTCTCACAGCAGTGCAAGGAATGAATCTTTGCACTTTTGTCTTGAGAAAATACAAACATGCTTACAATAGCTAAATGAATTTTTTCTTTAAAATAAGATAAGAAAAAAACTTTTAAATGAGTCAAAATACATGATATGGGTATTTTCCATCAGTAGTCAGCCAACATTGGAGAAATGTCAGCTTTTTTTATGTGGTCTCAACATCTTCAATCATGAAGTTGCCTGAAGGGGCTTTACAATCTGTCATTAGTTTGTCAATCTGGACAAGAAGTAACTTCCCCCATAATTCTCTTTACTAATTCAGGAACTGTGAGTCTTTCCATGTATTTGGAAATTTGTTTTACATGAGCATGTTTTAATCCTAATTTTACAACAGCAAGCAGGCAGAAACAGATTTAGTGGTTTTCTAAAAGGCAAATTTGGCTTACAAGCATAAAAAATTAAATAATGAAAATAAAAAATAAGACTCAGACACAAGAGAGTTACTCAGTCAGTAACAAGAGAAAAGCAAGCTTCAACAGGCTGATAATAACAAAAGCAGGCATAAATACCTGGGGACTGACTGACTAATCAGGAACAGGAGAGATATGAATCATGAATCTGGGATTACAAGGAAAAATCAAGGACTGGGAAATGGTCAGTTAACCAAAACTCAAAGCAATGGGTGGACATGGTTTAAGATCTCATACATAATGTTAAAGTATGAAGTTATAACATCTGGAGGCTGATTGTCAAAATCAACAATAAACAATGTTACCTCCCTGTCAACAGTCGCTGACTGAATCATTCATCCCCCGATGGGAGTAAAAGGATTTTGCTGGTGAGTTGTAATTGATACAATAGTATTTATTATTTTATTATTGTCATTATGAGTCAGTCAGCCATTTTCTGTACTGTTTATCCACTTCAGGGTCGCGGGGTTGCTGAAGCCTATCCCAGCTATTATCAGGCGAGAGGCAGGGAACAACCTGGACAGGTCGCCAGTCTGTTACAGGGCCAACACAGAGAGACAGACAACCGTTCACTCTCACATTCATTCCTAGGGACAATTAGTGTGACCAATTAACCTAACATGCATGTCTTTGGATGGTGGGAGGAAGCCGGAAGAACATGGAGAGAACCCATGCGTACACGGGGAGAACATGCAAACTCCTCACAGGAAGAACACCCCCTCCCCAGCCGGAATTCAAATTAGCGACCTTCTTACTGTGAGGTTGCGGTGCGCTAACCACCCCACGCCATGCGGCCCTATTATTATTTATTTATTTATTTATTTTATCATACTGTAGTATCAACACTGAATCAGGAACATGCTCTCTGCTAGAAGAACACGATTGATGAATATGATCATGTTGAAGTACTGTATGTACTGTACATACAAGATTTCTAAAAACGCCATATGGTGTCCTGCACCAATGCATAAAGTCCTGGAACTTATAAACTGGAAAAACAGTTGATCTGGCACATTGCACAGATGCTAAGATAACTGGGGAAATAGTAGTATGTACGTATATGGTCTGCTACAGCAGTTCAGTATCTCCCACTATACATCACAAAATAACATCCTCATCAATTCCAGGTCCCAGAGTCTTTCATAACATCACAACACCTCCGCTTGCCTTTTCCGAGATCCCACTGCCATCTTTTCCCCAGGTAAATCACACACATGCGCACAGCTGTGCACATGATGTAAAAGAAAACGTGATTTATCAACCATTTAAATATGGTTCAGCTGTGATGCTTACATGCCTGCTGTAGGTGCTCTTGGCAGTAAGCAGAAGTCAGCATCGGTGCTCAGGACAGTATCATGCTTAGCAGCCCCATACACAGCAAGCTGTGCACACTTGTTTGGTATGGCCAGCATTTGGTTTCCAGCAGTTTTTGCTCCTCCAGCTGCTCTGTAAAGATGGTACACCACAGGCCTATCCTCGCTCCCCGTGTGCATTAGTGAGTCCTAGTAGTCCTTCCTTGGACCTGCTTTTAGACAGAACAGACCAGATTATGCTGTTTGAGGCACATCATCTTGAAAAGCTTATTGTTTTCTTGCTTGCTTTAGTATGATATAGTAGATCTCAATAAGTTAGATCAACTTTAGAGCAAAACAAACATATTTTCGCATCCCTATAAAAATGACCTTTTCTCTTTCAACCTTTCTTGTAGTTTCTGTTCCCCACAGAAACTTCAAGAAAGCAGTAGTTTCTGTAGGGAGCAGAGAGCAGCGCTCAAGGAAATACACTTGAATCATCAAAATCCAATTTGCAGGACCAGGGCACAGCACTCTATCACAACTGAACCCTCCTCTCAACAGGAAAGTGTGGTTTGTATTGCGCCTGGACAAACTGAGGGATCAGAGGAGGAATCGATTGTTATACAGCATTCTTTAACAGAGATCTTATGGATCAGAGAGACGTTGATCTACTGAGAATCACAGATGAAGATGTGAATGCTATAAAGAGAAAAAAGAGGAGAGAGGAGATGAGTGAAGCTTGCAAGTGAGACTCTTATAATCTATGTGTGTAAAGAGCATACTTCACACATCCACACCACACATTTGTATGCCCTTCCCTTGAAATCATGCTGTAGAAGTTAATGAATAACACCCCCCCTGCCCCAAAGGTTGCATCTACAGATGGTTAGATGGACACATATGTACATGCATGGAGGTTTGCAACATGCACACATGAGGCAATTGAGGCCAATGTGTTGACTGAGCGATAATTGAGGGTTATCTCATAAATACGAAATACTTCACCTCACCTTTATTGTCAGTTTCTTTTTCTTGCTTTCTACTGCACACACATTTAAATACACATGCACACACAAGAGGAGGAGGACAGGTGGGGTGAGAACAGGTGGGGTGAAGACAGGGAGCTCTGATATCTTGTGGGTGGTCATTAATTGAGCTGCATTATTAAAGGTAAGGTGATACTATTTAACCTGCATTAACATTCACTTAACAACAGCAGAATTGGGTGCACGTTCTTGAGCACACATACATAAAGGTAATCTCATTGACCTGCATTAATTAACATTTGTGGAGGAACAGGAAGTGCAGGTGAACAGAACCACAAACTTTATGACCCTCATAAACATTTAATGAAGTCTGAGAAACACAAGTCTTTAATTCAAGGAGGGCAAGTGATGGCAGGTGTGCTGCACTCATGTGAGCGCACACACAAAATTGTCTGAGTTGTTTCATTGCAACAGGGATGAGAAAAGACTTGAGAGACTTTCACTTGCTGAGTAACGTTAGGAATTTGGCTTTTGAACGGCTTTGGAAAAGTGCCTAATATGGGCCTGATAACATTATACTGTAGGTAAACCTTCTATGCATTAGGCTTGGACAAGCAATTACCCAAACAGCAAGAACATTTAGCCAAAATGTGGGCTGTAACAAAGCTAAAAGTGCCTAAAGTGGCCAAAATAAGGCTCAAATGTCTAAAATACTGTTTGTCTGATATTTTGGTAGCTAGCTAACTGCTCTACTCATCATGGAAATGCATCTTTTTCAGGTGTCCAAATTTGCAGGACTTGGACTGATTACTTAAATTGTCAAGGAACAACGACAACAAGAAAAAAAAAAAAAAACTGGATTAATTTGTGAAGACTGCAGCTGAAACATGGCTCTAACTCAGACCTGGCAACTCCCACCAGCAGCACATCTGAGACAGGAGTAATTACGGCCAGTAGATGCTCCATAGAGGAATTTTGTACAGAGCTGCAGTGTTAGAGAGCTCAGAGTTACAACTAATACCTGCTTCATTAGTCACCAGGTACTTTTCCCATCTTTCAACAGACAATGGATACACCAATATACTACTTCTACCACTGGACTGAGTTTCTCTCATACCCCCTGGTGTTCTCATTCTGTGTAATGGATGTTTCCCCTAATCCCCAGCTGCTAAGACACTTTATATGAAAATGTAGCTTCATCAATTAATGATGTTGGTAATTTGGTGTAGGGCTGTGAAATATATTGAGATTTTCAAATGTATTAAGACTTTTTCACACACAAATATAGAATAAACGGATATAATTTAAATCAGGATAACATATTTTGAGTTAAAATTACAGTAGCAGAGTTTTTCTCCCCTGTTTCTCCCTTCTCCATCTGCCTCTCACACAACTTCACCCCCTCCCTCTGCCCACTTCCATGGGGCAGCCTGCCCCCACCACTTGTGACTTCCTCAAGCACATGTGTGTCCTGAGCAGACTGTATAGTAAACAAAAAAAAACAAACCAACCAAACTAACAAAAAAACTCTAATTATTTATTTTGCTTTGGGGGAATTTAATTTAAAACTGTAAATTCAGTAAAATATTTTAATGCACTTGAGCTCCTTAAAATAATAGCATTTATAAAAAAAAAATTTTAAATAATAAATT
The DNA here is from genome assembly GCA_023101725.1 of Atherinomorus stipes. Lineage (NCBI taxonomy): Eukaryota > Metazoa > Chordata > Actinopteri > Atheriniformes > Atherinidae > Atherinomorus > Atherinomorus stipes. The sequence continues at coordinate 848,613 of JALJCO010014045.1, forward strand.
TTTTTTTTTTTTTTTTTAAAAAAAAAAAAATTTTAAAAAAAAAATATAGGAAAAAAAAAAAAAAAAATAAAATTTGAATCCAATTTCTCACTCTAACTGGGTCCACAACAAAGAGGGCAAAAATTATATATAACCTCTATATAACCCTTTTATTTTTATTTTTTTTTTATAAAGGAAAATTTATGTAATTTTAAAAGATTTTCATATCTTTTTTTTTGATAATATAAAATGTTATATTATAGTTGTTTTTTTTTATAATAAAAGTTGGCGAAAAAAAAATTTTATGTGTTATGAGAAAGTAGAAGAAGAGATATAAATATATTAATTATATTTTTTATATATTTTTTATTTTTTATTTTTTTTTTTTTTTTTTTTTTTTTTTTTTTTTTTTTTTTTTTTTCTTCCTTATTTTAATATTTTCTTGGTTGTACAGCACTTCGGTCAACATCTTTTATTTTTAATGTGCTTATAAATGAAGTTGACTTGACTTGATTTGACTTTAAAATGGCGGAAACAAAGTCTGTGGTAGAGATTTTAAATTGGTCAAAAGAAAAGAGAGAAGGTAATATACAATTATTTTCACAACATGAAAGAATCATCCAAGAATGTGTGAGCGTAACACTGGAAGCATCAAAAACTGCAATCAGTTAATCAAATAAAAAGTGAAGCAGGGATTTTCAAGCTTTTGTAGGACAAAGAAATACACGATTTTCACTCTTTCCAGCAGCAAATTATCTCTTAAAAGTTCCTAACTATGACACAAATACAACCTGGAAAAAAGCTGTTAATGATTTGTTGTCCCTCCTGGACTTCCCCAGTCTGCACACCTGTCAGAGAGCCCTTAGAGCAGTCTGGACCAGGTCTTTCTTCTGTCTTGTTTTGATGGCATATTGACATTTATAATGCACATTCCTGGAGTCATCATTACCCCGCAGCGTCCTGTTGCTGAGAAACTGCACATCACAGCTCTGTGTTCCAGCCTGGAGCCTCCCAGACAGCTGTGTTTTGCTCTGAACTGCACCAAACAACAGCAACTGGTTATTACCACACTTGCCATTTTGGAGAAGTACCATAGCTCATTAAGCAAAGAAACCCAAGAGGACATCATCTGAGGAAGTGAGGAAAAGAAGGGAGAAAGTGACAAAGCAAGAGATTAACATCGAATTGAGTTTTGCTGGCTGAAGAGAAAGCAGAGAGGAGACAGGATGCAAGACAGAAGCCAAATTAGCCGTCTTTTATCAGCCAAGTTCAGTAGTGATGCTTTAAGGTCAAGCACCTTAGCAAATACCTGAGAAAAACATATTGACTTCCAGACTGTCATGACATTAGTCTGTGAAATTCTTTATTTTCCGTTTCTTAACCATCAAATTCTGCTGCACAAACCCATTATATTTTCATGACATCTTTCAATTTGATTTATTATATAATAACAATTAGCAGAAAGCAACATTTATTGCAGTTATGTGGTAATGTTGCAAAGGGCTCTTTGACTCTCCTTGCTCTTTTTTTCTGTTGTCTGAGACTGAATGAGAACACTCATTAAGGGGACTAATGCTTCAAGTACAAAGCTTTCTTCTCAATGAGACAAAGAGATATTTTGAACAACCAATATTTGCATTAGATAGATACAGAAAATTAATGCCTGAAAAGATGACTCATACTAGTCCTCATACTATTGAACTGTTTAACTGGAAAATGGGAGGGACGCCTCTTCAAGGACTTTGTATTTCTCAGAGGGCAAAATTTCTGTAATTAGAAAGGAAAGGCTCGATCATCTCTTAATTGAATTTAAGCATTTATGTCAGGGACATTGAGAAGACTACAGGGATGTTTGTAAGAACCAAATACTAATTAATTGTGAGTGCATGTGACCTTAAAACTTTCCGATCAGACTCAAACTGCTGAGAATAAAACAGAAAGACAGAAAAAGTGTAGGGGATGGACAGACAGAAAACGTGAGCGGAGAAATGAACAACAGAATCTGAAGCCCTGGGGTCGCATCTGAGGAAATGCAGCCAGGAAAGTAAATTAAAGTAAGCGAAATGGAAAGTGGAAGGGCCTCAAGAGGAAACGACAGGCAGTAAGAGGGAATGAAGGTAGTGGAAGAAAGAGAAACAGACAGTAACAGACAGACAGAAGAGGAGATGCTGAAGGCCAGAAAGCTGTAACAGAGTGATGAAGGAGGTTGAGTCCGAGGGGAAATACTTACCACCTGTGTGTTATTTGACCTGAGGTAGAAGACTACTTACTGACTAGGATCATGCCCTTTATTTTACACCCTACATGCGCAACAACAGTGGCAGCCAGCAACTAAAAATCCTCACACACATAAGTGCACACAGATACTGAAAAGTAGTCATGCACTTACTCAAGGTGAATGATGTTTGATGCAAGGCTCTTAAATTCAGGTTCACCTCTGATGCAACACAAGGTTCTGTACTGTAATTCCACCTTTTAATAAAGACTTTTGTTTTACTGTGTATTTGTGTGTGTGTGTGGATTAACATGAGGGGTGTGTTAGTGTGTGGGAAGGGCCTTGAGGGTGTAAGATTTTGCCCTTGTCAGTGCATCACCTCAATCATGGTCCAGCAATCTAATGGGAGCAATCCTCCATGTAGGACATCCTTAAGACCCTTGATGCATTTCTCAAGGTTGGCCATCATCCTCAAAACACACACACGCACACCCACACACACACATGCACACACAAAGCTGTTCACATGCTGAGATCAAAAGCTCCTTCACTGCGCTCACATAGCCCCGGTCACCTTCCCAATCAAATCCTTTCAGTGCAGCCCACCATGGATTGTTTTCTCTTTTTCACACGCTCCCTCCAGTAAAAGATGATCCCCACATTTACCTTCCAGAAGCCTTAACCCTCTATATTTCCTAAATCCCCAAACTCACACTGGGTTTAAGCTGTACAGTGAGATGCCGTACCAGTCAGGCCATCCACTACACCATTTGTCATACTAGAATGATGAATATTGCAATATAAATAATGATAAATGATGTTGGAATTTATATGATTAGCCTTTGAAATGCTTTGTAATACAATTAAGAACAAGTTGGACAATCAACCAAACGAGTGGTGGCAGAACAATGAGATATAATAACCAAATGAAGTTAATATAAAAAAGATATGAGTTTCATATTTAAATGCACATCGGTGCTGGGGCAACACAGCTATTAAAATGGAGTCAAGTTTTATGGCAGTTGACAAATGTCATTCCCGTATTTAGAACAATTTCCCAATGTACTGCCATCATTTTGGTCTCTACCAACACCTGAGAGAACTGTTAGCTGATTCAGTCATGTTTAAACACAAGAGATTAAATTACCTTGTTTTCCATTTGATGTTGTACAAATAGTGTTTTTTAAGGCTTTGCAGTGATAGAAAAAAGTCCATTATTATTCTTAAATAAAAGTTTAGTATCACATGAGGCGATCTACACCATTACATCAGTTAAACTGATTTTCTCCATTCAGATGCCTCAAACCCAGACACGACTGTTTTACCTTTAAAGATGAATAATGTGACAGTTTCTCATACATTTAGCGATGGTAAGAGAAAATGGAGGCTATCATTTTAGGGGGCGTGAAATCATTACCTTCACGCTGTGGAGAGACTTGGTATTCATATCCAATATTGGGGAGCAATCAGCACATCTGATGGGCACATGGGAAACTGTCTTGCTGGCTCAGCAAAGTTGCCATTGCATGTATTGCTTTTCAGTCCTGCTCTTTAAAGAACATGCCAGCTGCATAGCCCCGTGCATAATGACTTAAGCCCTTATTTATCACAAATAAAGGGCACTAATTTGCGTGCGGCACAAATAGATTGCACACGTGGTGTCTTTGCCATCTGCAGGTGATCTACTAAGACTGCTCGCACAATTGAAAACAGGAACTAACTGTTTTCGTGAGGATTTAGTGTGTGCTTTCATTTTGCCATGAAAAGTTGGAGAGCATGCTGTAAACACAAAAATGAAATTTAACTCAATGCAAATAGATATTAGTGGAAGAGGCAAATAAAATATGATGTAAACTAAGTATATTAAATATAGAATAAAAATTATACAACAGGTGGTCCTCCTGTGGACATGGATAAGGAGTTGCTGTTGGAACAAATGAATCCATCTGCAGTATTGAAGATGGTCTGATATTGATTATCACGAGGTGCACTCTGTGGCACAATACGAGTGGCTCCAGAGCGCAGCTGCCGGATCAGGAAAGGATGAGCGCACAGAGCGGATCCAAGTTAAAAAAAATTAGTATGTGTTGAATAGTGATGTTTGCTGTGTTGGTTGTTTTTTCATTAAATAGGCTAATAAAAATGTGATGCGTTGTCCTCGCCGCTCATGAGAAATGATTCTTAATTAGTGACATAGTCTGCAGTCCTGCAGCATTGGGTTGTTACCCTTCATACAGATGCTGGCAGTTGATACCTGCTTTTCAGATGTGCAAATATTGGGCAAAAACAGCCATTACAATCTGTTTCAGTTTATAAATCACATTGTATGTGCAAAAGTTGATTTATTTGCATATTCTCCTCCCAACATTTTGCACATTCTGGCTGAAATGCCTATATGTATTCATCAAAGGCAGACACACTAAATAGATTGCAGGTACTATTTTGCCTGCGCAATCCTTGTTTTTGAGTGTGCAATCAAGTTTGCACTCATTTTAATTCAAATAGGCCTTTGTAAGTCAGGGCCTTAGAGTGGTCAATCAAACCCTATCAACAGTGACTGTTGCATGAGTAGTTGGATCGCTGCTGTTATACAGTGGTTCTCAGTTACTGATGAAGGCAAATAAATAGCTTAAGGTTTTGCTATAATCTCTCAATTTACAATATGCCATGAAATATTGACACTATTAACAGCTAAGCTCCATACCCAGGAAATGCTAGGGTTCTGGGTATCATTGTTCGTGCTTGTTTAGAGGCACTGACTGAGGGATGTTTACTCTGTGACCATTAGCTTGTCTACTAGTTTATTATATACGGCCAATAGAGTGCTAAGCCCACTGATATTAGCAAACAAAGCAAGCATTACTTGCTGTGCTATATTTAGGCTTGACTGCTACATACTAGTCAGTCTGAGATGAGTTGGTAACTGTTAATCAAAAGTAGCTTGCACAAGTGGCCGAAGCTGCTGGAATGTCCACACAACTGTAATTATCAACAAGCCACTATCAACAAGTATCTCATTGCATTGAGATAAGAGCTTGATGTTTATTCAAAAGAATAATTGTATTAAATGTTGAGGATTAAACCTCATAGTCAACAATCCACATAAATATTGCAAAGGATATACATAATTGACAAAAATGGCTACCCCATTGTCTATTTCTGGAGTTTAACTTCATTTGTACAATATGTGGTCCTGACAAAAATGTGCTCAGTGTAGCTCTTAGTATGTGGAGGGTTCATGTTTTGCCAACATTATAGAGATGCTCACTTGTGCCTTCACCAAATAATGTGGTAATAATAATCTATTGCCTTGTTTAAAGTTTGTTTCTGTCTTACCATTCTGCATTACTAACATTGCACAAAAAAGAAAAAGAAAGAAAAAAGAATACTACTACAACAATGAAATTTCCTTTTTGGGATTAATAAAGCATTTTCATTTAATTTAATTTAAAATTTCATTATAGTTTTAAGAATAGCCAAAACAGCCAGCCTGAGATATTCTGCTTCATGAAGCTCTAACAGCTTATTATTATCTTTTTAAAAGAATAAATCAAATACACTCTGCTTCCATTGATGTGTCTCTCCCTTTTTCTTCAACATCTTTCCCCATGACTGGCTGAAAACCACCACTTTCCCACCCTGTCCACTCACTGAAAAGAGACATCTGCAATAAACACCTGTCAACATGAGGCCAAACAGTTTGACCCACATTCTTGTTATTTTTCTGTCAGCCTCCAAACTCTTTGTGTTTTTGGCTCATCGCTTTGAACCATTTCCTTGATCCTAATCATATTTTATTTGATTTTATGTCCCTGTTCTCATCTCTATTTCTCTGTTAAATACGTCTCCTTCTTTTATTGCGCTCTTCTGTTTTCCAACATGTTGAATTTCCAGTTATTTTATTGACTGGACAGCAGAAAGGACAGTGATAACATGGTTGCAATTATACAAAGCTAAGCTAAGACTTGTGTCATGAGTATGCATTTTTTTTAATGCATAAACTTTTGTTGTAATGAGGAATAAGGTTTGATCACTGGTGGGTTTATGGACAAAAGGTAAGAAAAAGAAGGTAGATAAAGATGAAACGGGGAAAGTAGTGTGTATCTTCACTGGGGAAAGACAGTTTGGATTTAAGTTTGTCAAGCTTCAAAGAAGAAGTTTCCTTTGTGTTCACTTTGCCGACAGGAAGAGAAGATTAACAATAAAGTTAGAAACCCAAACAAGTTAATGAGGAGCTATAAATATAGATCTGATTGTTTGATTAAAGAGATTTTTTGTGCCGACTGCAAAGCTCCCACAAATATTTTACATTTTTGTTTTGGATATTTGCAAACTGAAATAATAGTTATAACGTTAGTCTGAACAGGCTGCACTGAGGATGATCTTTGCTCAAGTTCAGACAACCATAAGAAATGGCCATGAAATCACCCCCCATCCCTCACTTTCATTGTTGAGAAGGCAAGACAGGAAACTAGCCAAGCATGTTGTCCAGAGGGGAAGATTCAGGTGTAGGTAATTGCTTAGCCATTGAATGCAACAGGAGATAGGATTGGGAGGGGGGTAGTGACAGCCTATAATTGGAAATGGAGAAAGAAATAAGGCTGTGGAAAAGACATAAGAAAGAGAAATGTGGGGTAAGATAAGAAGAAATGAGGAGTGTTACCCGAAACACCTCATACAGACTTGCTGTCAGTGATAGCTGCCACTATGTGATTTAATGCACAACCATTCATGTCATGTTACCACACATGGTATCTTGCAGTTTAGCATGAATAAGTTGAGCCGTGCAAGTGTGAACCAAGCTCCATAAATAAGTCCAGCTTTTGTCAACAGCCTAAAAGAAAAGCTTATCCTCTCAGTTTTCTATTTTGCACAATATATGGCTACGTATCATGTGCACAGTCCATAATTCATGTGCAAGTTTAATGAAATGATCTAGAAAAAGACTTTTGCCCAACGACGTGAAACATGACAGCATTCCACCAGTGGCTTATTTATATGCATCACTCAGACGGCTTGCGATCACATTACAGAATGCCTCTGGTTGCAAAACAATAATTTAACAACAAGACATATCTAGTAAGAAAGCATAACCACACACAGATAATCTCTCCCCCTCATCCTCTTTCCTTTTGCTGCAAGTATCTGAGGGCAAGTAAGGAGTCTTGTCAGTGTGGGTAGTCGTCAGCTCGGAAGATCAGCAAACACGCTGTTGTGTTTTCAAGTGTCTCCACACTCCATTTGTAAAAACACAGCAAGAATTCAGGATAAAATGTACATTGTTGTGTTGGTGAGTGTGTAAAGTATAAGTGAACATACCCAGGACTAAAGCGTGGTCCCTGATGCCTCCTCATCTGTCCAGCTGTGTGCGTATTTGAATCTGTTTTCCTCTTCTCTTGGCCCACAAGTGGCCGTCACTGCTCCATGCACTCGTGTCCTCTAATCTTCTGAGCTTCCTCAGTTTGTCTCACTGTCAGACCTTGGCATCAGCAGCTGTACCAAGCCAACCTGTCATCCCCGTCTTTGCTTCCCTTCTCTCTCCTGCCCTCCCTCCCACAGGCAGCCTCGTGTGTACAGTACACACCTCCTTCTACTCCTTGTTGGTTGTTGCACCCCCACAAAAAAGACGTGGGCCTTCACAGAAGGTGGCTCACATGAGACATTCCCTCTCCTTGAGTCAGTGCTCCTCAGCAGCTCAGGGTGCCCTCCATCTCCCCCCAGGCATGGATGTAGGATTGTGGGAGAAGTGAGGATGGACGGGGAAGGAGCGTGTCGTTGCTGTAGCTTTTGCCTCTGCCTCCAGTATGAGCGCCTCTCTCTCGCTTTGCATGCTTTTCATCTCTCTCTCCCTCTCTCTCTCTCTCTCTTCATCTCTCACCACCCCCACCCTCGCTTTCCTAAGTCACTGTCTAGCTGCTCCTGCTCTCGCTGTTGGCTCTACTATTCAGTGTGCTGCCGAGCGTATGGTGGAGGGAGTCACTCTAAACAACCAGGCGGGAAGAAAATGAAGCAGGGATTAGAGGATGGAAAACCAGGGAAGAGGAAGATAAAGCCAAAATACAGAGAATAGTACTTTACTACAACTAATAATAACAACATAGTAATAACAATTGAAGAATAAAGCAATGAAATGTCTGATGAATTGCTACTGCAGCTAATAATTTTTCATAGCTGTTTTTAATTGGTCATTTCTTGCTATGACTATATTGCATGAAACATCTATAATGCAACTGTCAGGTGATTGGTTGAAAGTACAAATGCAACATCAGAACCAGCCATTAGAAATAAAAAAAGCCCCATATATTTCCAGATAATCACCCATTCATTACATAAATCCCTAAACAAAGTACAGATGAATTGACTACATTTATTTCTACATGTGAGGGAAATATAGTTTAAGGTTGCTTGAAATTTTTTTAAATACCCTCCCAAGAGTGGTGTAAGTGAGATAAACAAAGATGGCAGGCAATTCTACCTTTCTTAAAGGCTCTTAATTCTAAGGACTAAATAGAAAAGTCCTTTCTCCTCTGTTCTGTTTTTGTCCTTACCCGAGAACTACTACAATTCAGCTTGCTAGAAAGTGGGACCTTTAGATGTGACCTTTAAATCCCAAAATCCACTCTAACATTTAAAGGCAGAAAACGTAGACATTAAATTTGGGGTTAAATTCATCTGTTGCATTGTGCTGCAGTATTCTGAGTCAAATAGCACCAAACCCTTTGTGATTGCAGATGAATTACAAGTATAACTCTGAAAAAGAGGAATTTGATTGCAAAATTTACTCTTTGAGAATATCATTCCTCCAGTGGATTTGCTGTTTAATCACCTCCCCCCTTTTGGCCCGAAGCATGCACAGAAAGGAAACGAATTAGAGTGAAGGAAAATAGACATTTTTATTGTTCGGTCCTGTTGCCTTGTCAGGGCAGATTAAATCACAGGGTGCTGAGGTTGAAACACACACACATACAAACACACTCCTCTAGCCTTACTGATTGCCCCTAAGCTCAGAAACAGCTCATTGCAAGAGAGGAGAGGTCTGTCCTGCAAGCCTGAGGCCAGAGGTCAAGCCAGCCACGATGCCCGGTGAAGGCCAAGTCCAGCAAACACCTACCACTCAAACCTCTGAGCCAAGCTGACCTCCCCTCCCACACACATGCACATAACACCACATTACTTCTTATTTCTTGTAAAAGCCTATCATATTATATATATATATATATATTAAAGTATATGTATATAAATTCATAATGAATTTAAAATTCTGTATCCTTCGATACATGTTCTGACATTTTGGTACACACCTGCATTAAATGGCTTGATATATATATATATATATATATATATATACAATATACCCCATTAAAATGACCATTTCACCTTAGGATTATTCAATCAGACTATTGATTTTGTTTATTCCAAGAAAAATGTCTTTGGATAGGGCTTAAGAAACACCTCTCTGAAATAATGTCCCTTCAGAACATGAAAAACTTTTTGACGCTATTAAGATTCTGCAGACACATTCATGGAGGTGTGCAGTGACTATGCATATGTCCTCACAGCAGGCACACAGAGTTATAATTATGCAGGCAAATGTAAGAACTATGGGTCACACAAGTGACAGTCTGCTCTCTCAGAGCTTCTACTTTTGTGGGGGGACTTTGGTTTCTCTGACTTTTAGGACAGAATAGGATGGAATTTGAGTTCTGAATGTGATTGAGTTCTGAGTGTGTGGGACGTGGGTCAGACATCAGTGTATCAGATGACGTGTCTGGAATATAACAGCTGGAAGAAACCTGTTTGAGATAGCTTATGGTAGAGTAACCCCTCAAAATTATCTGCTTTATTCATTACAGAGCAAAATTCCAGTTAATGTATAGAATTAATTAAAACTGTAACTATTTTTTAATTGATATGTGAGAATAATCTAGTAACATTTACCTCTTCTTGCCACATTATGTCTGTTAAGATATGCAAATTAATTCCAACAAAGAGCAATCCCTCTAAAATGTGATTCATACATGAATCCAATATGGTTACCTTTTGTTTCAGTCACCCTGCTCCCTATCAGCAGCTGTGTCATGAAACTAATCACAGACTTGTTCATGACTGTTGTGTTTGGCAGCTTCCCTACATTTCAGCTTGCTTGAAAGGGAGTGAGGGGGTCTAAAGCCAAGAGTCTTACATCAGTGATTGCTTGTACTCACAAAAATACCTCGCACTTCTCATATAACCTGAGTTATTTCCCATCATGTAACTGTATACTGGAATGCTACAGCCAGACTGTGACACAGAATGCTGTCATATATCAGAAATGGACACGCTTGGTATTCAAATACCGACTTCTTTTTGTCCAATCCAAAACTTGCAATTCAATACCAAGCTTTACCAAGTGCCCATGCAAGCACTGGATCCACTTGTTTTCTGATTCTGGTTAACAGAGATTTCCAGTTTATATCACAATTTGACAGTTGACTGCTGTATTAACCTGAAAGTAGAAACTGAATGCTGGGAATACTTTTGCTTAAGACAGATATAGACATTTTTAGACATTGACATCTAAAGTAGGAATTCAACCGTAGTTTGTAAACCAAATCAAAATATGATTTGGATGTATTGTATTTTGTAGTCTTCAGGTCAGAGGGATCAGTGATTTTAAAGATCTAAATGTAAAAGATTTGAGGGACGATTATGAATTATGAAATACAAACTATGTTGAGAATGCTTTATGTATCCATGTGTTATGTGTTCACTGATATTTTTCATTTTCTCATTGTATTAAGCTTGGATGACTTAATCATGTCTTTTAACTTAACTTGGCAGATTTTTAAAGTAACCCAAATTTGTGTGGAGAGATTTTTAACAAATGAAAATTATCAGTTAAAAATGATGTTTATATTATTCTACGAATTGTAAGACAATAAGGCTTCATTCATTATTAACTGACCAGTGCTTGTCAGTGGTTAATTGAGTCTTTTTTTGTGTGTGTGTGTGTGTCTGAAGCAAAGGCTTTCTTTGTGTCTGACAATAATAACCTGTGTGACCTCCGGTTGGATCTCAGAGAGCAGCTTGCTCAACAAACTCTAACTGAGCTGACAACACATCAGGTAACAATATGTTTTCAGTGCAGCCCCAAATGAAATGGATTGACCAAACAAGGAAGGAACTTTTTGTCTTTTTCAGCTTCCCCATGTCTTCATCGCTCTCTTTCCTGTCTACCTACCTCTTGTTTTGCTGGGGGAGAAAGATAGCTGATGACCCATCCATTAGAAAGAATATGAGGGAAGAGAGAAATAGCATTTAGCTGGGATGATAACTACAGCAGGATGGCAGTACAACAATGTGTGTGTGTGTGCGTATGTGTGTGTGTCTTATCAGTGGAAACAGACCTGGACGTGAGCAGGGTGGTGAGCAGGGGGAGGATGTAGAGAGGGCTTGGAAGAGGGGTAGTGTAGGAAGGCAACAGTAAAATTGAAGGATAAGAATATAAATAGGAGGCTTGAAGAAGGCAGAGATGGAGAGATGAATGACAGAAAGATGGAGTTATCGAAAATGGTTAACTCATTAAGAACGTGTGGGATTAAAAAACAAAAAAGGTAGGAGGCTGGAAGAAAAAAATCAAGCAAATGGGATGTGATCTAGGAGGAAAGTGGAAGCAAATGGAGAGACTGAAGAGAAGAGGAAAGAAGAGGACAGAGGCTGGTTAATGGAGAACATGCTTAAAAGGTGATAAGGATGATGGAGGAGGTGAGAGGAGACAGGCGTCTAAAATGAGTTTTTTTTAATGGACTGATCTTCACTGCAGCAGGTGCTGAGAAGAAAGCCAGATGCTCCCAACTCTTCCTGCTGGCTTTGGCTCAGAGTTTTGCCATGTAACTTGAGATTGGCCTGTTGCCCATCATAAAGATCTGGGACAGCAAGTTTTGATATGGCTGCACATTTTCCAGACTAACGAAACTATGTCCTTAAAGAATAACTTTCATTTTTTTTCAACCTGGACCTTATTTTTAAGAATTTATACCTGCATTTATTCACCGGTAAAATTTGTATCAATCTGACTCCTTTGGGTGAGATTTAGAGTAGTTGGCACTAATCTAAATATTATCCAAAAGAGTCACAGTGATACAGGAATTTTACCGTTGAGTAAATGCACATAAAAATTCCTAGAAGTAAGGTCCAGGTTGAAAAAAAAAAAAAAACTAGTTATCCTTTATATACTCTCAATTAGCAATAGAATGCTTTTCTATTTCTCATTTGTCTAAGCTGTGAGTGTATAAAAAGCATAATGTGGTCCCAATTCCCACAGTGGATGTAGTCTCTGGCACTTGCAGGGTAATACTTCACACTTAGGTCATTTGGCCCCTGTCAAGTGACCAAAGCACTTCTGTAAATTGCTTTGGTCACTTGGCAGAAGTGCAGTCATATATTTTCACACTATTAAGGCATCACGAGCATGTTAACACCTCAAGTTAGCAAAAGGCAATACTGAATTCATTCATGCATATTTATCAGGGAAATACATCTTTAACAGCTGTGTTCACCTTTTGTGATTTTAGGGCTCCACAAGTAATATACAGGTTTGAGAGTGTTTCTGCTCCCTGCTGTGAGAATTAAAAGTTTGCCCTAATGCTACACAGTTAGTGCTGTACTTTCTGTTTCCATGAGCATGAATGGGTCGCTGAGGTCAGAATGAAATTTATTTTGTCTTTAAGGGATGTGCATGATGTTTGGTGTGGGCATTTGTATGGCTAATTTGTTCTATGCTGCAAGAACACCCGTTGCATGCATTACAAAACCAATATGATCACTGAAAATGTATTTAATGTCTAAATTGCCACAGTATCTTAAATTTGAATAAACATAAGTGATCTACACTACCAGGGTGTTTACAGCTTATTGTTGCACCTGCAACTAAGTCATCTGATCTGACGTGAACTCCATAGATAAGTAAAATTTATTTGATTTTTTTTTTTTTTTTAAAATATTTTAGCAATTGTCAATGCAAGAATCAGACAGTAACTTATCTTAAAGAACATGTTTTCTTTTTAAAAACAAAGATAAATCCATTAAAGTTGTGATACGTTTTGTGATTCAATATTAAGAACAAACTAAAAAATGAAATTTTTTTCTCCTCTTTTGTTCTGATCCCAAACAGCCAGGCATCATGTCCAGGTGCTTGGTGTACAGATCGTAATCCTTCAGGAAGAATACTGTTACATCATGCTCTGATAGCAAACTGACATGCTCTAAAAATGATGTCTTGTGAGAGTAACAGTCGAACAGCGCTCATGTAACATGTTACAAGATGAAGGCACACATGAAGAAAACTCAGGGGTCTTATCACAAACTAATTCACAAAAACCTGTTAACAGAATTAGACAAACAAGTTTATTATGCTAAAACTCTTAGCCCCATATTTACAGTAACAAACATAGCAATAAACACAGGTCTGCTAACTAAGTTGTTCTGGACCAGCAAATGAAATATATTCGCTTATCAGGTACAGTATATGTGGGAAAGTGAAAATTTCCATGATTAGCACTTATGTAATATGTGTTTTTTACTAAGCATTAATTTTATATTAAGCATATAAACACTGCAAATGTCAAAAGTGCAGTCAGAGTAAACTTTATTTCTTATTTTCTGGAGGAAAAAATCTGCTTTCTGTGTAACTTCCTCCAGGCCAGGGTGTTGTCTCTTTTGTATGTGCATCTGAGTTTTGTTAAAGTCTACAACAAAGGAATTTTTGTTTGTTTGTCCCACAGAAGACACTGACCTTAAATTAAAAGCCCCGTTTGCATAAATTTTTAGAAATGATAAACTTATTGTCATAGCTAAAGTGGTCGTGTAATGTAATGTTGTAAATGAAAACAGTCAATGATCATTTTTGTTAACCAACAGGTGTTCAGTTAGGATGATCCTGCATTGTATGGCTTTAATCACTGCTGCACAAACACTTATATTTCATTGATAATGACAGCACTGACTTTGTGCCAAGTTTTTTTTTTTTTTCTATTTTGTTATCAGTGTTTCCATATTGTTCTTGGCCATTTAACTGCACAGTCATCACATCTAGGAGTTTTATGACTTTTATAACCTCTTAATAAAATGTAAACAGTTTGGACAGACAAATATCATCACCTACGTAGGTATATTGGAAGATGATGCTGTCTGAAAGCTGTATTATAATCAAGAAGATAGTAGTAGTTGATCTAGAATAACAGTTCATTCATTCAACAAGTTCATTATGTGCTTCATTCACTTACTCTTGGTTTATGAAGTTACAGGTTGGTTTATATTGAATATTTGTTAGGATACAGTATGATTGTCTATTCTTGTGGTGGCAACTTTGGGACCAGTTAAATTTTAGGGATCGTCCATGTCGCCTAGGCCACCTATTTAACCCTTCTCTAGCTTGACATCCTTTAATGGTCAGAAAGTTTTTGACATGTTTTTGCGGCACTGCTCTGCAAAACATTCGATCTAGGTCTACCCCAAATCTGTTTGTTGTGTCTCAGTACTAAAATGTTGGAGAGGTATGTCTCACAGGCTTTTACAAAGCTTCAGCACAGACAGAAATGTGGATGCACATGCTGCCTATGTGTAGTGTCTCTATGATTTGCCCACACAGTAACAGCTCTGTTATACCAAGCAGCAGCAATGAGCACTTGGATATAAATCTACGGCAGTGACACACATTGTTTCTTTCTCAGTGATACTATCGTAGAGAAAAGGGCATTATCAGCGATTTGCTCTACAATCACTCTGCAGCTATGTAGGGCCCCGAAGGCACTGCAAGCACACATTGTCTCGCTCAGAAGACGCAGCATGCCGTCAGAAACGGTATATGCGACTTCAAACAGAAAGTCACAACAGAAGCTCTGACATAAAAAGAGAGGTGAGGAGAGGGGAGATGAAACACACTGTCAGAAAATTTTCAGAGGTGAGAAGGGACACAGCTTAGTGGGATGGATTCACCACAGAATGAGTTTTAGAGGAGTGACAGCAAAGTAAAAAGAGAGATTAATAATAATCATATCTGGAAGGGAAATGCAAATTGTGTGCCTGCCTGGGATTGCCAGAAAGAGAAAATGTACAGCCAAGAAGGGAGGAAATTGTGTGCATGTATGTGAGCGAAAATGAAAACAGCTGTGCAAGGTGCAAGAGAGATGGAGTGTCTGTGAATTAAGAGATATGGAGATATGACAGGGGAGGCCTCGTGAAAATCAATACAACGCTGACTGGTGAGAGATAAAGTGTATGGAAGAGAACTGGAGCAGGAGAGGAGAGAGAACGGTGACAATAAAGCTGCAGGAAGGGCAAAAGGGAGAAGGGAAGAGTGATAAGGAGAGAGGGAGAGATTGTGTGAGAAATGATGTGAGAGGAGCTGTTGTTTGTCCTAAGGCTGCTCTCTTCGAGGAAGGACAAGAACGTGGGGGTGGTTAGCAACATTTACTGACACAAACTGTGAGTGTGTGTGTCATTTCTCACAGCAACCAGTCACCAATAACATTATATAAGAATGATCAAAACAGATGAAACCATGGCAACTGTAATCTCTAACAACCACTTGCTTGTCACACATAGGAAGAGAACACAAAATCAGGTGTGGCAAAGCAATTACAGATATCTTTTTAAAAATAAAAAAATCTGCTTTCAATAATTCACAGCTGATGTTATTTTTACCATTAGGAGAGGAAAGAGCTTGCAGACTAACGGGGCGATGTTTTTGTTATCGTGCCACTGCAGACCGCAGGGCTCTTAGTCAGAAAATTCCTGACGGGAGCTCAGACAGTCAGACAGCTTCTGGGAGATGAGCGTATATTTCGAGCCTGAAAGAGGCGTAATGGACAGAAGATCAGGGCATCTGGGTCATGGTTTGAAATGACTCCCTCACTTTCAAAAAACTTAGGCACGAGCCACCAACGTCTGTCTGGATCTCCAGCTTAGGACAGGATGAGGGGGATAAGTGGGGTAGCTCCAGAGAATGCTGCTTCACTAGCTGCAGCTTAAAAGCTCATTTGCATCTGTTTCCCGCCTCAGACTGGTCTAAACTGGGCCTTCATTGTCCTAAATACCAGTTACCTCACCTGTTTTTACTCTTTGACACACAGGGCACCAGATTATTGATGAATGAAACAGATGTGTTGCTTCACACAGCAAATTGCCACATGCTGTGGTAGATCTTTACCTCGTCCTTTGGCATCAGCCAGATAAAATGTATCCCTTTACAGAGACATTACCAATCAGGCCATGTAGGCCAAACACATGGATTGTATATTGATCTTATATTTAGGCAGTTATTAGCTTTTCCAGACTAAGCTTTAGTCCAGTGATAAGTGGATATTCATTTACATTTGCTTACTATATAATGGTGTTTCTTGATCCTAATCACTGCTATGAATGCTTACAGACTTGGCTCAAATTAATGGGTTATCAGCAGGCTTCTGTGGAACATAGTTGCTAAGTTGATCCATTCATTTGTGTCATAGTGTAGTGAGCCAAAATTGGGAAACATGGCTTTGCATGAAGCCCTGAAACATTGGTTGCTATTCCCAGAAGTATAATCAGCTGACTGTCACCGCTGATTGACTTTGTCACAGAGGCACTCCAATAATAGAAGGAGATAAACACAAATCACTTTAATTGAAATCTAAACTAGACTGGAAATGAACAGACTTTCTTTCAGCTCTGTAAGGCTGGTATTTGAGCATGATAACAAACATGAAACTGACCTAATGGAAAGTTGTTGTATAATCAGGAGTAGTGTAGAAAAGCTATTAAATAAATAATAATAAAAAGAAAAGAGAGAAACTGTTTTGCGGCAGAAAGGAGATTTGCATGAGCTTTCACAACCAAGTTCTCCTTCTTCAAATGGCCTCACTAACGTGCATGTAAGCAAGGGTTGTTTGGAAGTGAGTGTCAAAGCTGTAGCTAATTGCTATAAGATCTTCTAAAATAGGTTCGGTATAAACAGAATGCAAATGCATCCTCAGTGATTTAGTAGTTTCCTTTCAAAGCCAAAATCAGGACATCTGCCACCAAGCTTTTCACCACAGCTTGTTGTGTCTGCAACAAAGGTGGAGGTGCTGAGAATGTGCCAAATCTTTATATTTTATGTTGTATTTTTCTTTCAGTTTGATTATGTAATTTGTCAAAATACAAAGTTTTCTATGAGTTCACACATGACACATAATTCAAAGCCAGCAACTCTTACAAAAAACATTGGGATAGGAGCAACTGAAGACTGGAAAAGTTTGGTAAGGGAAAAATAAAAGCTTATATCACATCTCATAAACAATTCAAATAAACGTGCAAAAGAACAGGAACACCAGTGGATATTGAAAGCATCCCAGAGAAGCTGACTCTTTTATAAATAATGATGGGTAGTTCATTATTTTCTGAAAGACTATGTGAGGAAATTGTTCATCTCTTTAACAATGTGGGTTTTTTCATACTAGAAACTTTCTATGGAAGAAAAATGAAAATAATATTAAATGGCTGTGATCCTCCAGCCCTAAGGCAGAACTGCTTTAACCCAGACTTGATTATGTAGTGTGGGGAGGGGGAGACACCACATTTAAGACAGAGTAAGGAAAAGTGTAAACGCATAATGCATATTTTGCAGTTTAACATTTCTTGAATCCTTTACAAGCACAAAGCTCATCAACCTGAAGATGAGCCTTGGATGTTGCTGTTCTGGTTTCCTGTGCTCTTATTTTTTTTCTTTTTTGGTTTACTACAAGTTTAGGTTTAGGCAACCAGACAAATCTAGCTCATTCACTGTGTGAATGAGCTAAATAAACAGTCTAATACAGCCTAAATGCAGTCTTTAGAAAATACAGTCTTGTACATTCTTCACGGCCAGTGACTAAAAAAGATCTGCTTGCTTGCATTCATTTACACAACTGTAAGTTAACTATTGGTCACACACTTTACTGATGTCCTGATGGTCTCCGCTATGACTCCATGCAAAGTGATAGGATAAATTACAACATTTGTCTGTTGTCCGTTTATTGAGGAAAAATTACTCAAACATAAAATAAAGGAATGTGATGAGCTGGTACATAACCAGAAAAGAAGTGCATTATGGCATTTGCATAAGTCCTGCAGCATTGCATGCTCTCATTACTCATTTCAGGCAGGTCTGATTGTCCTGTGTGATATTGTGTGGGTGCCCAGGTGGTCAGTACATCTATTGTGTCTGGTGCGACATTATATTTATGAATATCATCATATTATCAAGACAGTAGGACAGTCACCCTCTCCCCCTCAATTATAAGGGCCATTCTTATCATGTGAGTGACTTTTTGGATAAAAAGCTACTGGCACAACGAGCATAACTCTCACTTTATTTTTCTATTTATGTGAAATATGCACATAAGGAACAATAATTTATGCACATATTCATCCTCATTACTTCTATGTTTCTGTTTCTCATAATGTCCCCAATAGATGGGAGCAGAGCCTGCAGATGAGTCTGTGCTCTCTGGCTAGAGATGAAATGAAAGATGAGTCAATTAATGAGAAGAAACAAGGGTAATATCTTTTGACATGTGGAATGAAGTGTGAGGATCACATATTGTCACTGCAGATGCACAAACAAAAACACAATCATTACGGCTGCACATCTCTTGCAGTTCCTTACATATTCTGTAGTTTGAGTGTGTCTGCATGTCTGTGTGTGTGTGTGTGTGTGTGTGTGTGTACTGTTTTGCTGTCTGATGATCTTTAAAAATGGTTTGTGACATGTCAAGGCCCAGAGGACACAACACCGAATCATATTGGTTGCTCCTCACATTAGATAGTCTTGTTTTGTTTTTTCACATGGCAAGACACATCTCATACCTGAGGCTGCTTTCACCTTCCTCTTATTTTAGAGTTTCATTTTCTCTCAGCATCGATCTGATTTGGACGGCTGATGCACTGGAGAAAGAGAGAATGAAAGTCCCAGAGTTGTTCATTTTCTTTGAGCCTTTGAGTGTGGAAGCATTATCTGCTTTTTAGAGGGTGTTGTTGTTCGGAAGCAGCCGGCTGGAGAGCCTTGCCTGCTGTACCTAATCGGAACCGAGAGCGTGACGCCCTGATTAAAAACCCAATAAAAGCGCTCTCGTTGCAAGCACAGACACACATGCTCATGTGCTATTCATAGTGTGTGCTCTGAAAACACCAGCAATTTCTTTAACTCTCATAAATGTTAGGCTGAAAGATCTCACCTTGTTGTTTACAATTTACTTAGTTTTAGGACTTTTTAAGGAGAAATTGTCCTAATTTTGGACCTCCTCCTCCTTTCCCTTCTGGATGCAGGTTTGGGTCAGATGGACATTCCATGGTTATTAACCTGCTTACATGCACACATTGCCAGAGTGGAGAAAGAGATGCTGTGCCGCAGCTGACAGATCACAGCAGCGTGTGTGTGTGTGTGTGTGTGTGTGAATGTGTGTTTGTGTATGC
This sequence comes from Atherinomorus stipes, assembly GCA_023101725.1. NCBI lineage: Eukaryota > Metazoa > Chordata > Actinopteri > Atheriniformes > Atherinidae > Atherinomorus > Atherinomorus stipes. Next base: position 868,258 of record JALJCO010014045.1, read on the forward strand.
ATGGCATGGATAATTACATTTAGCACCAAAATTTGCTAATTATAAAAGCTCATAATTCGTGTAATTTGGCTGCAAATACAGACCAAGACTTAGAGAATGAGACATGGCCTTTTCAGAGAAAGTGTGAAGATGAAAGAAACCTCTATGCTTCCTAAAGTACACTTATAGCTATTATATATACACACATTTAGAGCAATGTATCGTGAAGCCTTATAGGAAAGAACTAGGTTGTTTTATAAATCTTTAACCTTCATCATTTCGCTAACTCTCTTCCCCTCTATCTGTACTTTAAGTATCTCCCTCCCCCTGCTCTAACCTTTCGTACTCTGCCTTCCTCCAGTTTTGTTGCTCTCAAACAGAGAGGAGAGGAGAGGAGAGGAGAGGAGAGGAGAGGAGAGGAGAGGAGAGGAGAGGAGGAGGAGAGGAGAGGAGAGGAGAGGAGAGGAGAGGAGAGGAGAGGAGAGGAGAGGAGAGGGGAGGAGGAATTTCAATTAATTTCCATGTCTATATCTCTCTCCATCCACCTGTTCTACAATTCTACCAAGCAGAATGTAACCTGGAGTAAAGCCCAAGCTTCCATGATGGGAGAAATGCAATTATTTCTTTAATGTCCTTATCACACCTCAAAACCACATCCATTCACCCAGGTTCGCTCTTGTCTTTTACTGAGATGAATGGCTGAGCACATATGCTGTTTTTTCTGTGATACCATCAGCTTCAGCTTCCACAAGTAAAAATATACAGTAGCATACAGTATCTCAGCATGTGGCAATTTTTTCCATAAACCAAAACACAGCTCTGGTGGCTGATTAAAGAGCTTAATATGTTTTGGTCCTCAAGTTGCCTACAAATATTTTATTTATTTATTTTTTCTTTTCTTTTTTTGTGCAACGTAAGTTAAACTTGTGCAGGTCAGGCTGCTAGAAGGTCATGTTGAACATCTATGTGTTTGAGTGTTGAACATCATCAAACTAGCTTTTGTCTTCGGTTCTGTTCCTAACTTTTATGGACAGAATTTTCCACAGCTGACAGTAGGCTTGTGCCGGTATGAAATTCTGACGGTATGATAACCTTGAGCTAAAATATCACAGTTTCACAGTATACCATGGTATCATGACTATGCTCTTAAATGTTGTTTTTAAGTGTCTGGGTAAATAAAAACAACTTATTTTGGTTGAACAATGCTCTTTATCGGAACATCTGTACTTCTTCCTTTGATGTTTAATGGCGTTGGCATTGGCAAGCCACGTGAATTTACTGCCACCAACTGGGAGCAGTGTCCGAAATTACCTTTGTGATTCACCGGCCAAGTTCGCCGGTAGATGAAAAAATCCACTGGCCAAGCTTATTTTTTACCGGCCAAAATATCAAACTATTTTACACTAAAGCAGTTTGACAGTGACATGATTTTGCTGCTGAGCAGCTGAACAGAATCAGATATACTGGAAGTTGTTTGGGGAATAATTTTAATGCACGGTTATCTACTGAGCTTTGATAATGGCCACACATCAACATTCTTTATAAAATTGGAACAACACGCCATCGGATCCGATCGGATGACAGTGAAAACTCTGCCCGTCCGACTCGCTACTCAGTTCCCTGGGCAGTAAATGGAGCGGACCCGGTCATAGTGCAGTCAGTGTCTTGCGACACCTCCAAAGCGCCACTTCTCACTGAACTTTGTGGTTGTCTGTAAATACTGCTGGTTTACTCTCCAGTTCACTCAGCTTTCTTCTGGAAGGCTGCCTCCTGCTAAACATCTCCACATGTTCGCGCTACTTATCAGCCTGAGTGAAACGCTAGTTGTTTGTAAATGGGAGTAACATAGTGGGTGCTCTTCTCGTGTCACGAATGTGCGTTTATGTCTGTGTTTGTGTACACGCGCGTCGTTCATACAGGCAGACAGCAGAGCAACACGAAGAAGAAATCCACCATTGAAATGAAGATAAACGTAACTAATTTAATAGAAACAGTTACTTGCCATGTGGTGCGTAGTCCTCTATGATTTACTCACCAAATGGAAAATTTAGTTGCATTTGGTGCCTGGAGTGTAAATTTCTGACCCTGACTGGGAGTGTGCGTCAGGACAGGCGGCGTACACCTGACTTTTACTCTCTCCCTGTGTTTTATAAGACAGAATGAAGTTCATACCATGGTCAAGGTATGAAGTTATGATGGAAAATGTAATGGTTCTCATACAGCTACGTTTTTAAACCGTGGTATACTTTGAAACCGGAAACCAGCACATCCCCAGCTGACAGTATCCAGATTGGTCAGCTTCTGATTGTATCTTTACTTTTTGTAGATGTGGTCATGTTTTATCAAGTAGCAACCTTCTGCAGACACTGGGGTGGTACTGTATTAGTTGTTCTCACCCCCTGTTGGGAATGAATTCTGGCCTCAGATGGAGGTTTAAGTATCGCAGGGTCTAGTTTACGAGTGGTGTTAGAACGGCACAGGAAATTGACAGGCAGAATGAAGTAGCATCTGCAGTGATTGTACTGGTGATGAAGAGAGAACTGATGATTTAACAGTCAATCTACTCTCCAGGCCTGTGCAGAGACCTCTGGAGGGGCAGGGGCTCAAAGTTAAAAAGGGGCACATGACCACAAATTTGAAACAGCAAACAGAATCTGACCTTATAATTTAACTGGTTGAATGGGCTTTATGCACAACTCCACTACTTCGTGAACTCAAGCCAGCTCCTTTGTCACCTGTCTAACATTATTGGCTGATTTGATTAATCCAGGTGTGCCTGACCTCAGTAACCACGAGGACAATGACCAGACACACCTGGATTAATCAGTTTGTCCAGTAATGAAAGACAGGGTGCAAAGGAGCTGGCTTAAGTTCAGGTAGTAGTGGAGTGCATAAAGCTCATTGCAGCAACTCATATTCATAAAGAATTTAACATAGAACAACAACATACCACATCTTTGTCCACACCTCCTATCTATGTTAGGAGGCAGTGCAAAGCAAAAGCAGTACATGCTTTACCTGATGGAGATGTTGAACACCTTCTGTGGGGGTTGTTTGTGAGGAAGCTATGGTGGGTTCTACTGACACTAAAAAGAGCACGAGCGAGATCACGCACTTCTACAAGTGTTTAGGTAATAGCTGTCATTGAAATAGCTTACTGTGACCTGACCTGAATGTTTGTTGGAGACTCCTTTCTGAGTGAGGTTGCAGTCAAAACTAACTGTTTAAACAGAACAAGTTGATCATTTGTAATTAAAAGGGGAACTTGATGGGGGATGGGAATAAAGGAGGGATGGCGGTATAGTCTATATCCACAAAACCATAATCCAAGGTCTGTAATTTAGAAATTTGGTGTTTACATTGTGCTAAGAGCGTGAGAGCTCTAGACAAACCGTGACAAACACAGGAGGGGTTGGATATTAATCGAAAAGAAAGAAAGAAAGAAAGAAAGAAAGAGAAAACGCGCAATCTCATCTGCCGTGGCTTCCGTAGTTTCGTGAACGTGCATCGGCGTGCTTGCTCTTGCTAGGCATGCAGTGTAATATTGTTTAGACTCTAAAAATATACTAAATGGCATAGTTTCTAGTAAATTCTGGACGCTACCCACTCAGGGTACTTGGATTACATGGGACGAGCAGTATGGAGGAATATTGACAATTTTTTGTGGACTTTTATGGACCTTTTTGGCTCGGACCCTGCGAACTCCATTGGGGGAAACGAGAAGCCATCCTGATCTCCGGCTGCATTTGACATATTAAAAAAGTGGTCCAGAGTCTTGCTCACCATCAGGGTAAGTGGAAAATAAAGTTAAATCATTCTGAGGGTGAACTATTCCTTTAAAGCTTTTACTTTCTCGTAACTCCACGTCTGACCACTCGCCATCTTATAAGTACTGCAGTCCCTCACGTGTGCTTGTTGTCGTGGCGTTTTCCTGACATTGTCCAACGTTTGACCCACAATGCCAATGCAATTTGTAGTCAACTTTCTGTCTTTGGTTCACTTGAATCGGACCGAGACCTGCGTTTGCAGGCGGACCGAGTCCGGTTGTTTGTTCCGGATCAGAGTCCGTTTGCGTATTCACAACTCCCCTAACGAAGAGGACTTTCCGAGCAAACGGACTCTGATTCAATTCAAAAAAGCCTTGTGAATGCGCCCTTAGTTAGATCAATGTAAATAAGTCCTTCACATCAATTACAGACCAGATACTCTTTTTATAGTGTGGGCCCTCCTTTGTCTTGCCACATTTGCATGAACGCTTTTTGGACAGTGGTCTGATATAACGGTCTACTACTGTGACAGCATTTCCTTTTGACAGAACAAGTTATTTCTAGGTCAAGGGTATTTAATTACCACTAAGCTTTTGGATTTGTGAACAATGACTTGGTTGCAGTATCACTCATGGCATTTAGGCTGGCTCATATTCTCATCTTCTCTCAACAGCCGTTTGTGACAGTGTTGGGTTCAATTTATTTAGGTTGACAAACAGATTAAAACTGAAACCAAGACAAACAGTTCGTCATTAAGTTCCTTTCCCTTTTTAATATCAGTTGTTATGAATTTAATAATCACTTACGGTATGACACAAGGGTAGCGGATGAAAATAGAATGTTCTGCTAAAGCTTGGCAAAATACAGCGGCCTGATTAGAGGTTCAATAAAGATCTGTAATTTTTCTGATGCCTCAGTGTCTTCTATCCATTAAAGTAATAATAACAATAATAACCGTATTAGATTAATTTCAGATAGAAATCTCAGACAGTTGTGGGGGTCAGTTTTTTGTTAAAGTAATAAAATCTGTTGCAAGACTGTTAGTTTGTTACACACTCAAAAATAGAGGTATGAGACAGGAATATTTCTGTACCTGTAGGTACATTTTTTTACAAATGTTCTCTCAAAAGTACAATAATGGTCTTTATGAGGCCAGAAGTGTACCTATATACTATGAAAAAGGGTCCAAAGTAATATTAAGTACAAATTTGTACCATTTTAACCCTAGGGGTACCTGCAGCATTGAAAAATGTGCGTAACTTGTAACTATAAATAGCAGTACTTCCAAACAGTAGTATAATCATAGTTATTATATTATGATTTTCATGATAATCATGGTAAACATAGTAATAATTATATGTATAATTATATATGTGTTTGGCCTAATATTTATATAATAATCATTAATTTATTATTAGTATCTTTGATTGTTGTCATAATCTCTATTTTATTGACTTTCATTCATCATTTTTAATTGGTTTAATTGTACTTTATTAACTCATACAGCTTGATAAGGTACAAAAATTGACCAGGACCGAAGGGTACAGAAATGTCTTTCAAAAAGGAACACCCCCAGCGACAAGCGTTTGTACCCTTGTAAGTACACATTGGAGCCTCTATTTTTGAGTGTGTAAGCCAGTTTGGTCGGGCTTAAAGAAGCAAATAGAAAACATTGCTTTCATTGTCTTAATTCCTACCTCCCATTTTTTGCTGCCTTTCTCAAGAGAATATGAACTATGATCAATACAACTCACAACTCCCCTGCAAAGAAAACTTGCAGAAATTACTATAATAAGCTGCACACATCCTGAAGGAGTTAGCCCTCTGAAAAGCTGCATAGTTGCTGTTTAAGTACTTGGGGCAACTCAAAAGGTTTACAAAAGGAAAGCTTAGAGGTAAGTTCAAAGAGGTTAAGGAAAAGGGCAAGGAAGGATGAAGGGGAGAAAAAGAGAAAATTCTGTTGAGGAGGAAAGTAAAGGGCTGGATTGGAGCAGCAGAGGGGAGATTAACCAGTCTGAAAGAAAGATGTTGAAATGAGAACATATCAAATGAGAAGTAGAGGAAGATTGACAAGTGAGTGGGAAGCAGTCATGGCAAAATGGAGGCTTTGGCAGAGATACAGTATGAAATTGCTTGCAGAATTTGAGTGAATCCGGAGACATGATGCTAAGAGGGCAAATGATGAAAGGGCTGTGGAAAGAGGATAAGAGAGAGGGAAGGTGGGAGACTGTGGTTTTTTACCTTTGTTCACCCCAGAGTGAAAAATATAGACTTGGCTACAGCCTAGCCAATACTCCCACAAGCTTGCTCTCCATTTCTTTCTTTCACATTCACTTTGTCACAGACGGATACAGAAGTAAGGATGCTGATCCTTGAAGCTCTGACTCCAGCATGGGGCCTGTGCCACCAAGCTTTGTCTCTCTATCTTAAACTATCCTGCCTCTTAAGCTAAAGTGAACTCAGGCCTGAAAAGTAGAGATTATTCCAGCACAGTGCAGTTTATTACACGAGAGCCATGCTCTGCTGCAGATGCATTCAATGAATAGTTCATTAAGTACACTTCACAGACCCTCACCACTTGCATCATTGTTTAGTAATGACTTTATGTAAACCTTTTGGAGAACAATTCTGATTCTAAAGGGCTGGGGCCCACCAAGTGAAGAGAGAATAAGCCTATGGGGAGCATACTTTTCCATAAGTGGGCAGGTAGTAGCAGCTGGCACTTTTTACATGTAACTGCTGTGATTTATGTGCAATTATCGTTTGTTGCTGGAATCAACAGCTGCAGTAATACAGTATAGACAGACTATGGATAGACTAATATGGATTAGGTCCAAAATAACATGCAAAGACAATCACCATAAAGAGTCACTTCAGTGGTTCTAACATCTGAGAAGAGGAATAATAGCCATTAACAAAAATGGATAGAAACCACAGTGAATTGAGGCAGCAGATGCCTGCATATGCCAATTCTTTGTTCCGACAGAACAAGCTACACAAACATACTGAAAACATTCTTTTGTGTTTAAAATAGTAATGCAGAATTTTTGCCACAGATGTGCAGTCGCCGAGCTGAGGATGAAGTTGCACTGATGACATCATTACAGCTATTTCATGGTTCAGTGCAGGAAGCAGCTGAGGCTCCAGGCATTATGTTATCAGGTTGTCTGTCCCTTTTTTTGTGAATGCAGTGTCTCAGAAATGGCTTGAAGGAATTTCTTCAAATTAGCACACAAATGTCCACTTGATACAGATTTAGAATTTGTTGGTCAAAGGTCACTGTGACATTACATCACATGTTTTTTAACCCATAACTTGATTGATGATGACAGAATTTCACACAAGTGTCTAACTGGATAAAGGAAGTGATGAAGTCAGGATTTTTAACCAAAAGTTGAAAGGTCAAGTTTTATATGACATTAGCATCCAAGGTTAGAAATAATGAGACGGAGACATACAGTATCACCAGGCTGCTGTTTTAGTTTGTGTATGGCAAAAAAAAACCACCAAAGGGTCAGTATTTAAACAGATGTGTTTTTTTTTTTTTTTTTTGTTAACTGTTTTACAGTTAACTATGTTTACTGGTCACTCTTAATCACAACAGCACAGTAATGCAACAAACGACAGGCTTACAGCTGAGGAATTCCAGAGCTAGTTTAGGTGAATGTCTGGATGTAAGTGAGTGTGGTCTAAAAACAGAAATACAAAGCCATGAGGACAAGGGCGGAGCCACGGGGGTGGCCAATCACTGGCCACCCCAATGCTTAAATGAATAAATAAAAAACATAACTGGGAGGCGCTCAAGGAGCTACAGACCCCAAGGTGCTTCCAATCCACTTTTCGTTCTTATCTTAGACACTAGCTACCCCATACAGTTGGAATTTTTAAGATCGGAGATGCAGAAATTGAAAATCCCACTTTTAAGCTTTTCTTGCTGAGATATTGCGATTGGGGAAAGAAAGCTGTTGCTTCATAGGGGAGACCCATAACTGCTTCCAAACCACTTTCCCTTCTTATTTTAGACACAAGCTACCCCATACAGTTGGAATTTTTAAATGTATGAATATACATATTTAAAAAAGCATGCACTCTGGGGTATCTACTTATGGTCACCCCTATGTGAGTAATCATCTCACCCTGGCCACCCCAGTCAAACATTTCTGGCTCCGCCACTGCATGAGGAACGTTTGTTTAGCAAATAAGCACATTCAAGGTACAGTATAGACCCCTTCAAAGTTTACAAACAGCCACTTTTTTGGTGGGCGGGGCTTAGCCTGGACGCAAAAGCAGCTCTAGTCGCTATGTTAACAAGCGGCAGATAGTAGGTTTTGGTGGCTTTCTCGTAAATGGAGATTTTTCAAACAAGTGTTTCAGTCTCAAAACTGTCGGAATATGTCCAGACACTCACTCTACGGACCATGACAGCTGTTTTAGTAAAATAATGCAAGCAGATGGAAGCAAGCTGGCTGATCCAGACACCTTACAGGAGAGGCATGAGGATCTTCTGCACTGCAGACAGTGGTGTGGCTGGACATCTAATCCAGACACCACGTTTGTCCAGCAAAGAGAAGCTCAGAGCAAAGATATAGCTGGATGCTTACAACTATGTCAGAAAGGGTTACAATACGTTCTAAGTATAAAATACACCAATCTACGTTTGGATCTTTGTGTGCTGCGGTCGGAAGTTTTGCTGAGGCAGGTCAAAGCAAGAAGAATGACATTAGACCTGCTCATCGTCAAATCGAGAAAACATTATCGTTTTAACAGCAAACTGCACCTGCATGGCTGGGTAAGTTTAAGCTAATGGAAATACTTGAAAAATATTTGCAATATTTGCCTACCAGTCACTGTCATCACAATATATATTGATCCACAGAACAAAGGTTTTACATAAAAGACTTCAAAATGTTCTACGACTGTATTCAACATACTTAATGAAGGTGCAGCTTAAATGAATAGTTCACCCACAGAACGATTTAACTTTTATTTTCCACTTACCTTCATGGTGAGCAAGACTCTGGAACTAAAAATATAGTAAATGACATCGTTTCGACTAAATTCTGGACGCTACCCACTCAGGACACTTGGATTACATTGGACAATCAGGTTGGAGGAATATTAACAAGTTTTTGTGGACTTCTAAGGACCTTGTTGGCTCGGGCTCAATCGAACTCCATTATATGAAAGTTGGGGGAAAACAAGAAGTCGTCCTGATCTCCGGCTGCATTTGAAATATTAAAAAAAAGTGTTCCAGAGTCTTGCTCACCATGAAGGTAAGTGGAAAATAAAGTTAAATCGTTCTGTGGGTGAACTATTCCTTTAAGCTGCACCTTCATTAAGTATGTTGAATATAGTCGTAGAACATTTTGGAGTCTTTTATGTAAAACCTTTGTTCTGTGGATCAATATATGTTGTGATGAAAGTGACTGGTAGGCAAATACACTTTTCTGTTCATAATACACTTCTTCACCAAGTACAACAGTGGAAACTGGGAGGAAATTGCATCATATAATGTAGGATATGTTGTTTGCTGCAAGGCCCTTTTCCATGCCCCTTGAAGCAGAGGGAGAGCTTGTGAGTACACATCACATTTAGTGCTTGGTTCAGAGGAATCGGAAAAGCTTAAAGTTGTCTTCATGGTCTTTATTTTTTCTGTGTTCTCCATTTTATTTGCATTCTGCACGTTTCTGTTAAACCTTGGTTCTTTGTCAGCTGTATTTGTATACTAGAGAGAGGCTTGTGGTCCAACGGCAGGTTTTCCGGGTCCTCTTGTTTCCTTTGATTGGCTGCCTCGAGGTAGAAGGAAGCTCCGCTGTTTATTTTGATACAGACAGGAAATAGAGCCGACAAACAAGTTTGTTCCACCATGCTAACAAACAGTTAGCTAAGTAGCTTCTCAACTCCGAAGCTACAGTCGTGCTGTCTCCACTTCTAGTGTGTAGTGGAGGGTTACCTGCCTTCCAATGGACAGATAGAAACCCCACGTGGGATACGCTATTTGCAATGTGACGTAGAAGTGCGAGGCTGTTCCCGATTCGCTCTTTTCTTCGTACTGTTTCTCTGATGAGAAAGCACAGCCGACTGGGGGAACGCAACGCTAGCAAGTCAGCATGTGTAAGTAAACAAGGGGAAACCCTCCGTATTTCAGAAGGAGCAAGTTAAACAGGTTTTCAGTGGAAGGAGGCCTTTAACCTCTTCACTTCCTCTAACTATAATGTTATCTGATAAAATAATAATACAGTAAATAAAAGAATGGTCTCACTAATGTGTGCTGTGGTTATAGTTAAAAACATCATAATGTCCTGTTTTTCTTTTGGATTTCATTCATTTTGTGTCCTCCATCTGGAAAATAACCATGATTTTATCCACTGGTTTGTGGACTGCTGTTTTGAAGCTTTAAGCGCAGCATCTTGTCTTCCTTTGGCTGTCTCACTTTTCTGTCTGTCTAAGCGCCCTGAGGTGACATTGTCATGAATGGACGCTATACAAATAAAGCTGAATTGAATTGAATTGAATATAAATCTTAGGTTTCAGGCAGACACAATAAATGATCTAAGCAAGAACCTGGGAGCAAGGGTGTGTTTGTTTAGTAACTCACCTGTGACTTAAAAGCAGCTTTCAGATGAGTGAGTTACGAAATGAATTAACCCCATGTACAAAACTGCAGTCATACAGGGACCAATTAGCGAATCAACCTTTGGTGGAACATCCTTTTAAACATGATTTGTTGTCAAGGTAACTATTGTACTGTAACTATGACAGCAGAGAACTTTTGAGCACAGGTATTGTTTCATTTTCCAGTGAGACTCTTGTATCTTATCCAATCTGTGGTCAGATGTGTCAGCATGTAGTCCTACCAGACTATAATCACTGACAGGGACCGAAAGAAGGTGTCATCCTTTTGGGCTCCTTGGTCTGTATGTACTGTAAGTCAGTGTGTGTGTCTGTACAGGAGTGGAAGCAGCAGCTTGTTCAATGATGCATGGCTCATTCGTCCTCTGTGCAGGACATGTGATGATAAGCCAATCACTGGGGCTGATGGGGTGGGATGAGCGAAGAGAGCTCCATTTCTCAGCGGAAAACGAGACTGAGAGGGATAGATGATGTGTGCTGATGGAGACTGGGCTGCTTTTTGCCTGGCATGGCAACCTAACACCTGAGACCTGGGCCAAGTCAACACAACCAATCACAGCTGATCTGATATAGGCCTCATTGTTAAAGAGAGCACACACTGGAAAGATTGTCTCAGCACAGGTCTTGGGAAAGGTTCAGTTCAAAAAAGGTTCAGTTCATTTTTGTTTTGCAATGAATCACATCTCAACAACTAATGAAATCTGGCACACACTGTGGTCTTATTGGCCTACATTTCACATTGGACACCAATCAATATAATTATGAACTACATTTATAAATGACCCCTCCATTCATGAGAACGATTTGAATCCTGAATAAGGCTGGAATGAGATCTCCTTTTTATCTCTTGAAATGCAAAAGAGAAAGCTTGAGAAGTAAAATTTTCCTCTGGGCCTAATCTATTAAGGCAGGTTTACATAAATTTTTGCTTCCTAAGTGCTGAGATAATAAATGACAATGTTATTTAGTTTTTACTCAGTTTTGATGACCCTCCTTGATCATACTCAGCTGGTTCACGAAGCGAAATACACAAAATGATACAAATAAGGAAACATCACATGATGCATGATGTGAATAATCACCAAAATTTCTAGATAATCTGTCACAGCATGGATAGAAAAAGTCAGGTGGATGAAAAGAGGCAAAAGCAAGCCCTTCTTATCTATGCAACCATTCATAGATGCAAACAAATATACAGCTCTGATTATGGAGTATAATTTGGCTGAAAGCGTTATTTGTATGATCAAAAATCCTTCACGTCACGTGTTCAGATCATTATTGCATTTATGAACTGGCATGTAAAATGTGCACATGTGGTTACCAAGCAGACCATAGATCTGCAGTCAGGTGCCAACTAACACTCAGTGGGCATAACAATCACACATGTGAGCCTGCATGAGAAATCAGAAGGGTCTGTCTGAGAGCCTGCACTGTCGAGATAAACAAAACAACAAGGCTTGCCCATTTGTCAGTGTGTGTTTCTGTGTGCATCTCAGTGTTTAGCTTCCAGGACAATAGAAGCCTGAAGGAGATGAAGGGCACATTTCAGTTCAATAATCATATAGTTACTGCCATCTTTCCCTCCATAGTCCTGCTATCTCCTGATTTTCCTTTGGCTGTCTCATTTCACAGCCATTAAGTGCAAATTGAGACCAATGACAGAGAAGCAAAAAGGAAAAAAAAAAAAAATACTCTCAAGGCTCAAAAAACAGCACCTATTTTGTATTCTGGTTTCATAACGCGAGTGCTAAATAACTGAAAACTGACACAATGATGGTTCACAGTAAGTGTTTTTGATTACTTTATTGATTTTCATAGGTTTGACAGAGAGGCACAGATATCATAGACCCCATGAAAAAGAAATCACAAAATTGTTTCCATTACAGGCTGACATTTTTTCAAGCCTGTCTGAAAACAATTGTCTTGCTTATTTTGCACATACAAACCACTTTTCTTCAATTTGGTCAGAAGAGAAATGATTGTCTTTGTGGCAAGGTACGCAACAGAGGGCCTGGGCAGGATTTGATCTCCAGACTCCCGGGTGAGAGTCATGCATGCTAACCAGTCAGCCCAAAAATATTCCTGTGGCCAAGTAGCCAGGACACAGGATCACTTGGAGGCATAGTGACAGGACTGTCAACTGCCACATCTTCTATAACTTACAGTAAAAAGGAACCAGTTCATGAAACAGTCTTTAAACTCGCGCTATAGATATGTCACACATTTTTTAATTTACATTACATATGGACAGACAAGAATAAAAATAGTGAGTGGGGCAACCAGATGAAACAGGGTACAAACACAACAACAGTTCTTTTACTTTTTTATGTTCTTTATAATTCTTGGTTGTTGTCACTTATTTGTTACAGTAGTTTATTTGAAGGAAGTGCTTCACCAAAGGGACTTAAAGAACATAGTTGGGCTTATGAACAACCGTAAAAGAAATGTCAAGTAATAAGGTTGGAGTAAGCTGGGATGTTACTGGGACTTGTATCAGTAATTTCCAGGAAGATACTGTATAATGCAAAGATTGTCATGATTTTTATTTAAATTACCTCTGAAGTCAGTGTGGAACCAGTTGAACCTTCATTTCTTGAATCCGATAACAAAATTTATGTTACCAGATAGTGTCTTGACTTGGATTAAAATCTATGATAAAAAGCAAATCGACAACGCCACTCTGGATGTTTTCATCCAGAGAACATTCCAGGTCACACAGGTAAGTTTCACAGATCTAGACAGAGACGTGAGGTTATTCCAAAAGAAAAGCAAAGAAATAAATTCTTGCTTTCATTTTATTCCAAGGGATGTGACATAATAAAACTAGGAGGGTTTCTAGGCTTTATTTAAAGGGACTAAAGGCAAGATTAAGAAACAAAACTCGCGACTGGTGCTTCAGATAACTGCAGCCACAAGCCAAGCCGTCACGGGAGTGTGCACAAACTGAAGCTATAATGTTGTTTACTCACCTTTTTCTTCATAGTTACACTTTTTAGGTGTCCTTCAGTTGATCTGGATTGTTTGCTGACAGCAGAAGAATCCATAATTATCGCTTACAGTGTTTGAATTTACCGCGACCGTCTTCTTCCTGCATCAAAACTGCGGATGTAGCGTCATTTGACATCACGTCCGCAGGGCAGCGCGCAAAATTCGGCCACCGAATTGCAGCGCATTTTGCAGCACACAGCCTGTTCAAGGCAACGAAGAGAGACGTGGGTGGAAACGTTCTTTTTGGTATTTAGTGCCCATTAGTATTTAAAAAAAAATGGACATGTATGTTTGTTTGTTTTTTAATTCCTGCCTCTAGTCCCTTTAAAAGAAAACTAAAATGATAAAAAGCAAAAGAGGAGGTAGTAATATCTAAAATAAGTATACGAGAGGTGGTATTTAAAAAGGCAACATAAAACACTAAACCATGCAGGCATATAAAAAAAAGATCAAACAAAAGTCAAACTATAAACAGAGAAAACAAGCTGGGATAAATAGTAAATAAAACCAATAAAATATTAGCGTCAGTACCTCTGTTTAAATCAATATAAAAGATTGATTTAAACAGAGGTTCCCAAAAAAAGAAACACCTCCGCTAAAATTACTAAATAAAACCTTGCACTCTTAAAACCCACAAAATGCTAACAGGAGACACAAGTGAATTAAGAAAAAAAAACGAAGCAGTAGCGGCAATATTGACAAATGTGCTGTTTACATGTTTACAATGCCTTAAAAAGGAGTTACCTTGGCTGTACAGTAAGCAGGTGATAATGTGGCGCTCATGGGACAAATTAAATCGATTTCAACTGGCATGACAGCAGACAAAACGGCAGTAACAGCAGGAAGAGGTTCTGGCGTTCTGTGTCATCCTGCGCATATTTAAACAGCCTATGCATCTCCTGCTGATTAGCAACTTGCTGCCGGTGTGGCACCGGAAGGTGCTGGAATGTGGCGGTTGGGACACCGCGACCCCCCGGTGGTGGGCAGACCCAACCCACCAGTTACACTTAGTTGCATGTTGTAGTTACAGCCAACACTTACAGCGTGCAATATCGATCTAATTTCTACACTCACTTCATCTTATTCAGGGCCATGGGGAGGATGGAGCCAATTCCAGCTGTCTTTGATTAAGAGACAGAATACACCCCAGACAGCTTGCTAGTCCATAAAAGGACCAACACAAACATAAACAAGACAAATGAGCATGCATGTTCACACTCACTCCTTGGCTAATTTTAGAAACATCAATCAATTCAATAAGCATGTTTTTGTACAGCGGGAGACCAAAAATATGCATGTTTTATCAACTACAATATAGAACATGCAAAATCGCCACAGAGAGACTACAGCAGAGAATCAAGAACCCTCTTAGTGTGAAGCAGCATTGCTAACCACCACACCAGCACATGCATAGCATTTAACGTGAAAATAGAACAATCTCGTAGAACCCATGAAACGGCAACAAATATGATATTAGACATGTATCTTTGATAGATTTGCTCTTAAAGCTATAGTCTATGATGTCAGAATCAGTTGAGAAATTTTTAAAAAAGCAACCTGGAGCACGGGGAGTCAGCTGTTGGGGGAAGTGTCAGCTTGAGCAGGGGATTGGATGAGAGAGAGAAGAGAGACAAACAGCTACATTGACCAATGTAAGCCATCCGACCGATGGCTCTGGTTAACGTTTCCGCAGCCCTGCAGCCACTAGAGTGGATGGTTTGGGTTTTTGTTTGTTTTTTTGTTCTTCACATTATGTAGATTGTACAATAGGACTACAACTAGGCCTACCATCTAAATGAGGTTATTGATAATGAACAAACTTTCAAATAGTAGACTACAGCTTTCATTATGGATGGCATTTTGTGTTGATTAAAACCCCTAACAGTGATGCTAAATGATAATAAGGTGAGAAGTTACCCAAGAGTTGTCCACGAGGTTGTTTTAATGCAGCTGATGCAGATTAAGGAAAACTTGCAAACCCCAGATAAAATCATAGTTATAACACTGTTGTGTAACTGATCATTAATCATTCCAGATGTTGTTCTGTTTCTTTTCATCTTTTGTTATCAGGGTAATTTCAGACAGTCTAATAAAAACACAAGAAAAACAAAGTATTGCTTTGAACTTTGAAAACTAATATAGCTTCTGAATGTCAAGACAAAGGAAAGGAGACATATATGTAAAAAGAGACGTAGTACAGAGAAATTGAAGGAGAAAAATTGTACGTGTCTGTGTTACCATCTTCTGCTTTGATCTCTTGCTATTATCTACTTTTGCCTGCGGTCAAGTGTGCAGCTGTCATGGCTCCCCATGAAACAAGCAGACAAACAGAAGGGGTGTTCCTGCTGAGTGAGGATGGTGATGAGCGCTCAAGTCTTCTCTGTCAGTGCATACAACACAGCTTATGCAAGCAGAAGACCAACTAGGAAGGGAGGATGGAAGGAAGGATGCAGAAAGCAACAAACAGAGACAAAAAGAATGGGAAGTGGAAAAAAAAAAAACTGTGACAGGCAGTGAGGGAAAAAGAGGGAGAAAGACGAAGGGGAGTTGTCATCATAAAGAGTCTGAGTCATTCCAACTGTGCTGGATATAGCAGTGAGCTGAAAGGCATGTAGCTAATGTACGACAGCTCAGGAACAATTACATTTCTTCAAACCAGGATTAGATTCATAATGTGTGAGAGAACAGATCAGGCTCTATAAAAGTAGACTGTTAGAGGACTCAGTTTCGTCTGAGATGTCACCAAATTATGTTGAGCTTGAACTTAAATCCTAAATATTAATTCTTGACATTCACTTGTTCAAGTGCAACACATTTCCAGGACTTTAAAAATAATTTCTGAGCAAAGAAATAAGCAAATGGATCATTTAACAATTTGTTGTTGCAGCTTGTAATGAAAGATGTTTCATTTTAAACTTGCCATTGAAATTAAGGTTTTCTGCAGCATTATGTGCAACTACCTCAGGCAGTCAGATGCATGATTTTTATTCTGTCACATTCACTCCACCATTGTGTCTGTAGCTACCCACAGAGGCAGTTAAGGGCCTCTGCTTGGCATGTTCTCCTTCTGTAAGTGCCTCCAGAAAGGACTTGCTGTGAAAGCTGCAGTCAAATAGCTGTAATTATCTGCAATCAGTTGACAACCAGGGGCCGGCTGAAAGGCTGTTCACACACAAACATGGTGGAGAGAGAGGGGGATGCAGAGGGGAAATTATCACAGAGAAAGAAGAAAAATGGCAGCGATCTTAGTTTCAAAAAGATCATGAGAAGAGCTGCAGCGGATGTGAATGCAAATCATAAAAGGAAATGTCAACAGTGGAGATAATAACTATCTCCAAAACCTTCTGCCTCCTACATGGCTGCATACTTCTCTGAAAAAAAAGCCTTTTGGGATAGTGTGTTATATACAATAGCTGCATATATTGTTTCTTCTTCTTCTTCTTCTTTTTTTACCTGTCCCAGTGATCTAAAATTCTTTAAGTAGGCAATGTGGTGTTTTGTTATATACTAGCTACTCAGGAGGCCTTGCAAAGAGCTTTTTTTTCCCATCCAAAGCAACTTCAACAGGTTATGTTGTAGAATTTTTTCACAGTGTTTCTTTTGTTTCAAATAGTTCCACAAAATGTAACATGGTCCATGTTGTGACTTGTATCGCTTCCCAGACATTTTGGAGTACACTGCACACATCAGTGTTTTGCAGACAGATATATTGTGACAAACTAAACAAGTGTTTCATGCAGAAATTAAACAGTGTAAGGATCCACAAAATGGCTCATATCAAATTCCTATTAAACTAGATAAGAAGATAAAAAAAATCTTTATTGTCCCCGTGGGGCAATTTGTTTTGTCAACTGTCAAGGTATGAGTCGTTTTAGAAAGATAAAACTAAGTAGCTCTGGAAATAATTTGATTCTCTGACTAAGAGTACTCTTATTATGGTGTATTGCAGGTAAACACTGAATTCTTATAAGTAGTAAATAGAAACCCTCTGAAAAAAAAAAGGATTTATAAAGCAAAAAAAGAAAAAGAAAAAAGTGGATAACACTGCAAGGGTTAAGGTCAGGGGACATCAACAAACAGTATTAAAGGGACTTGAGGCAAGATTAAGAAACGAAACTCGCGACTGGCGCTTAAGGTAACTGCAGCCACGAGCCAAGCCGTCACAGGAGCGTGCTCAAACTGAAGCTATAATGTTGTTTACTACGCTTTTTCTACGTAGTTACACTTTTTAGTGTCTTTCAGTTGATCTGGATCGTTTGCTGACGGCAGAAGAAACCATAACTATCGCTTACAGTGTTTGAATTTACTGCGACCGTCTTCTTCCTGTATCAAAACTGCAGGTGTAGCATCATTTGACGTCACGTCAAATGATGTGACGTCAATGTTTTCTGACAGTGCAAGCCAAGGGAGATACAGGATTATGCTCTTCATTTACTCTTATCATTTTTTGAATGGAAAATTAAACTTCAGAGAGGCTGACCTTGCCTGCCTTAAAACCTATACTGGTTTCACTTTTCCAAAGTGACTACTTCCATCTTTTATATGCAGTGTTTTCTTTGTTGAGACTAGACTTTCAACCTGACTGCTACATTCAAAGTTGTTTTCACACTTTTCTTTTTTTGAACTTACAAAACTTTGCCCTTAAAGTCAGAACATTATATTCCTAAAACTGTTTGCTGAACTCAGAGAAAGAAACAAAGTGCATGTGTTTCTTGCTGAGAAGCAGTGAATTCATCTGAAGGCATTAAGGATGGTACTGCTGTTCTCTTGAAAGCTGTTATTATAGATTTATGGGCCTTTTCCACTGCCCGTTTTCGTAACCCTTCCACACGGCACAGCACGTTCTATTTGTGTTTCCTCTGGGAAAACCGGATACAAGCAGTTACGATTTTCCGCACCTGTTTCAGAGCTAACGCTAACCGTGCTGAACCTACACAAAACGTGACTAACCTGGCGGCTCTCCACTGATTGGCCAAAGGAAGTTGTCGTCATACGCGTCATACTGGTTTTGCCCATAGACTGTATATAATTACTGGACGTAGCTTCCGGTCTCTTCTGAATAGAGAAATGTGAAGCCAGGTGGGCGTGTCTTACCGTCGCCATCTTGCCGTGTCACGTACGTCGTCACTCCAGGAAAATACTAAAATGGGCACAGCGCGGCCGCGGGGCAAATGATTGACAACTGACGTACTGTGGGCTAAACGCTAACTGAGCTAACACGAAACTAAGAGGAGCTAACAAAGATAAGCCCCCTAAGCGGCATGGTTAAGCTAAGACATGCTTAGACTTGCAATTCGCTGACTAAACACCGCCGTTGTGCGACTCTGTAACAAACTGAGACCTTATTAAGAGCAAAGAAGGAGCTAACTAGGAGCCTCCGGTCGGCAGGCGGAGCTTCCGGTCTGCCGCATGTCAATCATAAGGACACGCCCTTAATTATGTGTAATTTGAAGAATAAAAAACATCTAAACGAATGAGTTATAAAAAAATTCACCCCCCTCACAGTTGACATGAAGGTAAACTTGACCTAATAAACCTAAAATGATTTTTTGAACCAGGCTGTAAACCTGTTTATTTCTGCTGTGAAGTTGGCGTTTTTAACATGGGAGTCTATGGGGATTTGCTCGCTCTTGGAGCCAGCCCCTAGCGGATGAAGGGAGGATTACACTATTTGTAACAAGGAAGCGAGCTTCACTGTTCTGAGGCGGAGTTTGCCCCTTGGTTTTGCCTCGCCTCTTCTAAAAATATCTGTCTCTTTTTTCGGTGACTACAAGCCACAGAGAAAACAACAACAGCAGTAACACCTTATCCAATGCCTCCATTGTTGTTTTTACTTTACTGCCCACCGCGTGGCACGGCAGTGACGTCACGGCAGTCTCGACCGTGTCTACTCCGCCCACTTCCAGGTGGTAGACTACTATTTCTCCTGTGTTGAAGCAAAAACCGTCCTGGTCGTCTTTAGTGTGTGGTGCTGTACTGTGCTGTACCGTGCCGTGTGCAGCTGCAATGGAAAAGGCCCATTAGATAACAAAGATGGATTTAAGGTGGAATTTTGTATATCATACATGTTGGGCTTGTCTTTCATAAGAACATGCATAATACAAAGCTCTTGTTTCCTCATTTCATATTTGTGAAAATGCATTAAATATTCACCATATTTGTATATGCATGGATGAGTAATATGAAGTCAGAGACTGCTGCATAATTAACCTTTTAAAAACAAAAATTAAAAGATCTGCAGATCCAGCCTGATGTTTATGTTACAAAAATCAACTACCTCTTTATCAATGTGCCATGGCAATAAATCACTGGCCTCCTTAGTACACAAGGATTTGCATTACTTGTCTCCCACTGGCTCACACATTTCTGCTGGAGCATTAGGGCTGTGATAGAAGCTGTGAAGAGCCGGCCCGGAACTGCTACTTTTGAGAGAGCTGAAAGGATGAAAAGCCTTGGATGAATAGATGGTAATTAATACACTTAGTACCCAAGAGACTGTGGTACAATATCTCGGCAAATTACTCTGTCAATAAAATTACCTACAGACACAGGGAGAGGTGTGGAGGAGACTGAAAAAGGGCCAATCACTCAGTCATGCCCCTCTAGAAAACCACAGTTAGTAAATGCTTTACCAGTTTTGAAAAATTGAAAAAAAGAAAACTTTATGAAGGCTCAAACAAAAGAGATCAGTATTATCACAGCTAAGCATCAATGTTACATTAAACAATACTGTTGAATCTGGCCTTAAATTTCAAAAGCAAACATCATCAGTGGGTTTTCCATAGCTTTTTTAAGAAGTCTATATACCTCAGAAAGTTACTGCTCTTCACTTTTCAGCTTTCTTATCTTTCCTCAACCTCCTGTGTGCTCTTCTTTCCAAAATGATGAAATAAGATTTCAAGATATTTTGGGAAGAGATCAATGAGAAGCAACAGTCTCCACAAGAAGAAAATCTTTCATCTTTTCTTTCTCTTAAATCACCCATCCACCAGTATGTCCCTGTGTTCCTTTGGGTCACTCCAGCACCCTTCTTTCAGTATCTTTCTGGTTGTTACTTTTTATCTCCCAGGATGTGAAAAATGATGGACAGACAGATTATCTCGTTGTTAGGACATTTGAACATTGATGTGCTTGAGGGCACCGACTGGAAAACAGAAGAGCGTGCCCCCTCCAAACCAGCAGGACTCATACTCATGATCTGAACAGTCACATGTTGTGGTCTCTGAGAGATCAAAGTTTTGGTGAGCTGCTTGAAGAGATGGTGTGTCAGAAAAACACACGAACCTCACAGTAGCTCCAGGAGAACATGAAGGCTTCGGTTTTTGATCTAAAGCGAAAGGCGGGTAGCACAGAGACTATGAGTCTTTGTGGATCCAATGTCATTCCTCTTCAAATACAAGTTTTACACTGTCAGCACAACCGAGAAAGAGGATGTTAAACACACAGGCAGATACTGATGCTGGAAGGCAGGCAGGTTGCCCCATGAGGCTGTCTGGCAAATGAGAGTTGGTTCAGTTCTGCTTACTTGCCCTCAGCATGACACAGCTAGTGGTGTGTAGAATTTGATGGAAATTAATAAATACAGTATAACAACTGACAAATACAAAATGCAGAAACATTCTTCATTCTTCGTTTGATAAATTAAGCAAAAAATAAGGGCCAACCTCACATACAGTATAAAGTCTCGAAGGGCATTTGCACTGCTGCACCAGTGTCATAACAAGCAGAGTTTGCTTATAAGTGCATTTAACCAGAATGATGTAGTCACGAGTTACAAAGCAAAGTCATTAATGTCAAAGCCTTTTTATTTAGGCCAGTATCTTGCATGCATACTGTATAACCCTCACTGCATGCACATTTTCAAATTACAAACCAAGCAAACTTGAATGCTCATTGGATTTAACCATTGTGAGACTGTTTAATTGCACTGTGTTGTAAACTCTAGGGAGTGTGTGAGCCTCCAAAAACCTGAAAAGTTTCTTTAAAACCACCAAAATCTGAATTTACTTAAGCCTCCGTTAAAACTATAGATAGGCTATATGTGGCAAGAGTCATGCACGCTTACCAGTCAGCCAAAGAGATATCCTTGTGGCCAAGTAGCCAGGGTGCATGATCTATCAGAGGCATAGTGACAGGACCCCACACTGTCACATACACATAAACTAAGAACCAGTGAAAAATGGAAAAAGGCTGGAGCTTTACTGATAGACTTCAGTTTTATTGGGCAAGCATAAAGCCTAATGTTTTGACACCAACAGTGTCTTCGTCAGTCGCAAGTGAACACTGCAACCAGGGAAACAATTACAGACACTCAACAGCAGGTGTTAAGAGTTCTTTGGAAGGCATAGAGATGCCTTGTCAGAAGTCCATAGGTTAAAACAAAATAAGGGTGGCGCTAACATTGTGTTCACTCTTGACACTCCCAAAAGCTTACATACAATAGAAAATAGAGCAATTACACATGACAAGTTAAATAAATACAAAGTTAGATATATACAAAAACTACATAAAAACCATCATGAAGGAGGCAACATAAGAACAGTGGCGAACATATCTTACAAAAAATATGACAGATTAAGTTCTTCTTTTATTCCAAAGGGTTCCACTGAATTAAGTGTATGAATCTAAAATGCCTCTCTACAAAGCACAGTCTTAATCACATCACCTCCTCTGGAGGGGGGAGAAACTTTTTAAATACCCCAGAACTTCAAAGATGCTGCAGAACCATGGTTGGTTGAAGCTCCAGCCTTTTTCCATTTTTCACCAGTTTGTTGTCCTGCTGCTGTGGAGCTCCTGATCCAACTATTTGATTGTTGGTTGATGCACAGAGTGTTCTGATTTAATAAACTAAGAACCATTCAAAGACTAAACTTTCACATTTTTATTGTAAATGTAATTATTTCCGTCTCCAAAATCATGACAATCTAATTTATTGATGAAAAGCTTACATTTTAGCAGATTTGGTAGGAAAAAGCACAGAAACATCGTTCTAGGATTTAATAAAGAAAACACATAATATGCTCTTGCATCTTTTTTGGATAAGTCAAGAGACTACTGTCTTACATGAAATTGCATATTACTGTAAACCTGTGAGCACATGGCCATATTTTCAGAAAAAACTTAGATACACATCAAAAGTGAATGCTGGTGAACACAGAAAATTTCTTCCAGGTGTTGAAAATTTTGTATCTGTTACTATGCCTGAGTAAATTTAAATAAAACAGAGGAGAAATGTGACATTTCTATCCTTACATGCCCCACCCAACACCATGTTATGAGTTAATCCAAGCACACAGATGCTACTGATCACCTTCAGCAAATGGTATTGTTAACTCATTTCTGCACGAAAAATACACTTTCGCACTTGTATTGTGAACATTATGTCTAAATTTTGAGAAATATTTGAAAATACACTATTTTCCTGTTTTTCATTATGTCTGTAATTTTTTCACCCCACATAAGGGGTGAACGAGCCCAAAGAATTAGGGTAAAACAAGAAAATACAAAACGATTTTAACCTAAAGTAAAGACAGAAAATATATGTTTTTTAAAAAGACGTTTGAAGGATGAAACACTATTGAGACCTGAAAACCAACTAAACCACCACCTGATTGAAAACCGTCAACAGTTGCAAAAAGCAGATGGAGGGAAATGGTGCGAATTACCTGTAAAGGACATGGCAACAAATAAATCTAAAACTACCAAGATATATTCACTAATGAAACCATATTCAACACCCACATTCCAATTGTAATGTCAAGAAATATAGTGGACTATTTGAAGACTGACTTGGTCCAATTTTTCCAAGCTTGGTTGTAAGTCAAACTGCAACCACTAGATTTCTAACTGGCGTGAAGAAAAAGCATCACATTTCTGGCTGAACTGCACCGACTATTGAAATACAGGAATGATCTTAAAAATGTCATATTTCTCTCCTCAAATCCCTTAAGGAAGGAATCTCCTCATAAACGTTCATGGCTTAGCTTTAAAGCACATTGGTGACGTAATTACTCGACATAATTACTTTCAGTCTTTCACTCACACCAATCCAAAGATAGTCAAACCTTTTCATTTTCTGATTACTTTGAGTTCCTTCTTCCTTAGAGATGGCTGAATCTACTTTTGTTGACTTTTCTTTATTAACTGGAATACACAGGCTACCACAGGCAGCTAGCCACTGGCAACTCTGAACTAGCTATATGCATCTTTCCCTCTCTCTCTCTCTCTCTCTCTCTCCTTCCTCTAAGAGCGTTTTGTGACCTTGAGTGTGTTATAATACCACAAAATACAGTCCACCATAGTGGACCCCTAAAAGTGGGAGGTTGAAAATACCACTCGTGGATGTTTCTAGATCAGTGCAAGTCTATCTCAAGTCATTACTTGGTTAGGGTTAGAAAATTATGATAATGAACCTTAATGAAGTTTATAATCCTCAAACACAATTACAGATCATATTGTTTGCATACATCCAGTGTGGATATATTTGGGAGAAGGGTGGTTTCTCTCATTAAATGTGAGGTTTATTAAAGGAGGACACACCTCTTTGAACACCAGTTGAAGCTAGGGTTGGCAATAAGCAAGCTACATTTAAAAAAAAAAAAAAAGCACTATACCCAAAACACGCCTTCAGAGTGCAGGGATGTGTGCGCCTATTTTTTACGAGCAGGTTAATCGATAACAGCGTGGATAGCTTGTTAGCTTGCTTGTAAACAGCTGACAAACCACTTTTCTAAAAGCCTTAATTCACTCACCTCCGAAGTCCACACTGCAAACATCAACGCCTCCAATACTTGATCCTTATCCGTTTTTTTTTTCTTTTGGTGCAGCAGCAGTTAGCAGGAAATGTTTTAGAATACAAACTACCAGAATACAACCAAAGGTTTTGAATCACATTTCATGTTAATGAGTAATGAGTTTAACAGTTTGTTTTGCCTGTCACTGGTTTAATCGTTTTACCTCAGCTCTTTCATTTGTTAAACAGCTGGCATTTTATTAAATCATAACTTAATTTAAAACCCAATTTATTGTGTCAGTAAAGACGTCAGTGCCACCAAATAATAAAACTGTTGAAGAGACAAAATTCAGTGCTTTTTTTTCTAATTGAGAGAGTTGACCCTTTAAATGTTTCTTATATATCCACCTTTGTTTTGTGCGATTGTTTTGTTGTCACTGATATTTTGTCTGGTGTGTAACACATTGAGGTTTAATTAGTTCTTGATTTCAACATGCTTCAAGGAAAAGTCAACAGACATAAAAGTGAAGCAAACAGAACAAGGAAAACCAGGTTTGAGTGTGTGGACTAAACATATTGAGGTAGCAAAAAGTTTCATACACTAAACAGAAAAACAACTGTTCCTGATTGAATATTTGCACATCAGATGGCATTATGGATCTGTTCACATCAACCTGAAGTTTCTTCCACTCAAAGGCAATAAAGAGGAGATTTCATACTTGCAATATTTCTAAAGGGGCCAAATGATAAAACATATAAAATTACGTATTAAATGATTAATTTGCAAATTCATGCATGGCAATGTATAATGTATAGAAACAGGTTCTGTGGATGGCCATGGTCTCCCCAGCTGGACATTATGGCACAATCCAACAATCGGTGGTGTCTACAGCAAAAGAAAATGATGATAATCAGAAACCTAACTATGACTAAATAAAAGTTCAAATATAAAGTTTATCATTCATTGTTAATCTTAAATAATAATGATAATAATGAAAAAGCCTAATCTGATTTAAAGTCTTATTTCTTTCTCTCTTACTGTTTTTTTCTTGCTCTATTTAGACAGTACCAATTAAACAAAACTGCAAAGCACATGGACCATGAATGAACATTTGTTTTGACATGTGAAAGTAGTGATTGGGATTTTCTGTTTGGAGCAAAAGAAAGTTCATACTTCACAATTTATTAAAAAGATTATCATAATTTTTTTAATAGATTAAGTCTCCTTGTTGCTTTTCAGAGTTCCTTCAAATGCAAAAAATCAACTAAGATATGACTTCAAGTCCCCATAAGCCTTGTTGAGACACACAAAACATTCCCTCATGCCTCAATACACTGTTCAGTGAGTGAGGGCACAGAGCAGCTCCCAGTGGGTACTGGGGAGTCAGCCTGTCCTCTAACCACAGTCCCCATTATGTAAGGACAAAAGGGGATAAGAAAACCTTCTCCATCTCTGATCTCTCTGGTGCTTTAATCTGGAACGTACATGTCCGCGAGCAATGTTTGCACACTGTATTTGCCACCATGTGTCCACAGGGGGCCTCTGTTAACCTTGAAGAATTCCTTAAGACTTTGGCCCAAAGTTTAACTTTTTATTTTAACCTCAACATGCACAGAGAATAAAACACCTGGAGCTAAGATTACTTGGCATTAAGAAGTAAATCATCCATCTGCAGGACAGATTAATTCATCTAGACTTTATGTGCTTTTCAATGAGCGCTAATTGAAAGAACAGTTCACACAGATGATGCAATCTAACAAGCAGTTAAGCAGCATCCTTGGGACTAATAAGGACTGACAAATGGGTGGGGTGAGAGTGTGCATTGGTCAATTAAGTGTGCAGAGGAGCTCATTAAGGATAATACAAAAAGAAGACATATTGCTGTGCTGTGCAATAAGAGCACAGATACACAATAAGCTGAATACTGTATTATAAAAGAACATTAGGAGACTGAAACATGCTTATGGTTTATCTTAGTCTAGCATTATCCTAAAAAAAAAAAAAGCTTTTTTTTTTAAAAGAAAATATTATCTTGTGTTACAAGGTGGACTTATTTTTGGTTATTTACATTGTAACTAAAGTTTGAGATGAATGAACTGTGTTTAGAAAATTATCACTTACAAAAATCAAGCCAAAAGTATCAGGATAGCTCCTTTGTATTTACAATGAAAATTCAGTCTTACTAAATGAGGGAAATAATAATGCAGTTAATCTTTAGTATTTCATAGCATGTTCATCTTTACTTTAATGGACATAAAACAAGGGTTTTGCATATAAAGAACTACAAAAATGGACCTTAAAAAGTCAGACACCACTAGAGACAGAAATTGTACTGTGGGTCAGTTGTGCCAGTTTTTAAATGTTATGCTGCATGTCACATGCCAGGTACATCCCTGCCTTGTTTTGATCAGCCTCCCTACTTCAGAAGAAAAACTGTCAACTGCCCAGTTGTGATTACTGATAGGTATAGCAATTCAACTATTCAACTTTATTTGTATAGCGTCCATTCATGACAGTGTCACCTCAGGGCGCTTAAACAGACAGAAAAATTCAGGTCAGATTCATAATAGCCTAGTTAAGGAAACCAACAGATTGGATCGAATCTTGACTTGACCCGGTCCAATCCCCCATCCTGAGCAAGCACGGAGGGGTGGCGACAGTGGGAAGGAAAACACCCTTTTAACAGGGAGGAAAAACCTCCGGCAGAACCCGGCTCAGGTAGGGCGGCCATCTGCCTCGACCGGCTGGGGGGGAGAAGACAGAAAGGGAGACCAACAAACACTGCAACGTTATCCAGCCAGATCTGCTGAGAGAGGAGAACACAGTTAATGATGCAATACTGTCACAGGTTTCTACATGGAGAGACAGAGATGGTGGGAGAGAAAGAGCCCAGTGCATCATGGATGTCCCGCAGCAGTCTAAACCTATAGCAGCTTAACTAAGGGAAGGCTAGCCATCCCTAACTATAAGATTTATCAAAAAGGAAGGTTTTAAGCCTAATCTTAAAGGTAGAGAGGGTGTCTGCCTCCCGAACCTGAAGTGGTAACTGATTCCATAATAGGGGGGCTTGATAGCCAAACGCTCTGCCTCCCATTCTACTCTTAGAGACCCTTGGAACTACCAAAAGGCCTGCAGTCTGAGAGCGAAGTGCTCTGCTTGGAATATATGGAACTATGAGATCTCTAATATATAATGGAGCTTGGTCATGGAGAGCTTTATATGAGCAATAGCAATAGCAATATGCGATTCAGCTTGAACAGGGCAAGGTATCAACAGAAGCATGAGTCACTGACATGGCCACAAGTCTGTTTATCAACGCTTCCTCTCCCCTCCCACGTAAAGGTGGCCTGCGACCAGCTAACCCTGATATAACCCCATCAATGTTACATCTGCTTATGTAGCCTTTTGTAAGTGGCCTTCGTATTATGTTTGCTTCAAGGCTTCACAATACACACACGACAAAATCCAATCTTTTAGCAAACAAGGGAAAATGAAGGAAGATGCACTGAAAACTGTACTGGAATATCATCTGATAAGATAGAGAATCCATATGTGTCTAGTATGCTTAATATAGTAGCTCATATAAAGAAATATGTCAGCCCCTCGGTTAATTTGTGTGATGGCCAGTCATTTTGACAGACTGCACACATAATCTGTGAAGCAGAGCAGCCTCACATTCTGGCTCCCAAGAACAGCTGCACCCTCTGCTGGTGGATAATCTACATAACATCAAAACATCTTGCTAGTCAGAGAAGCGTTGGAAGAATCTCACATTAAAAGTGTGATGGAATTTTTTTCATTTGTTGGGCATTTCACCCATCTGTTAAACAACAATAACTAACATAGCTGTATATACAGTAGGGGCACTGTTTAAAATGTTCAAAACTGTTGCAAAGTAAGCAATGTTTAATACTGAGTAAAAGTTGTCCAAAACAGTTCACTAAAAGTGGTTATAATATGTGGCCTATTTGTTCCTTTGCCTTTTGAGAACTCACAGCTGTATGAGACATTGCAATGTCAACCCTGCTTCAGTCTCTCTCATTGACATTCAATGGCTTTTTGTTTTTTCATTCTCCAGCACCTGTGCTTGGCTGTCAGACAGTCCATAGCGTGACTGTGCTGCCATCTCTGTGGAGGAACAACGACTCTGTGACAAAGGTTCCCTGACGCTGCTCTGGGGAGCCCAAATGTCGAGACAGGTAGGTCCTCATTTCTATCAGGGTCGAAGGTTAGGCTTGATCGCAGAACAGGTTATTCAACGGCATTTAACAATAACATCAGGCCTCGTCTTTTTAGTGGATTTTTATAGCTTGTATCCATTTGTCTCTCCAGTGGCTTTGCTCCATCTATTTATAGGCCTGCAAGGACATTAGCTCAATGTCCATTTTGAAATGTCATGTAAGACATAAGGGCCTTACAGGATTCATCTGTAAATGTGAAGGTCAGGAAACATTCATAGAGAAGAGAATTTAACCTTTTACTTGAATCATTCTGTACAGCTGAACTGAATACTGATGAGAAGTTGGAAAAAACTTTTTTCTGTGGTTCATTATGAAGGTTACTGATAAAACAACTGCACTGACATGGTGACTCACTGAACCAACTTGTTTTCAGAAGTTAACAGCTGGCACGAAGTGACCTTTGATTACACCTTTATGTAACGTTTGTATGATTGAAATCTGTTTATTAAAAAAAAAAACTCATTTTGAGCTACTGCCCTTCTCTTCCCTCTCGTTTCTCTCTTTCAGGGGAGGAATGGAAGAAAGCTATGAGACATTTGAGGAGGAGTTATGGCCATCAAGGGCAGAACCTCCTCCACAGAAGCCTGTTCGACAGACCCGCAGACCAGGTTGTGACAGATACACACACACTGAATCTGTGATGCCTTGTAAAAGCATATTATACAACGCTATAAATACTTGGGAGGATTAGCACGAGTTACTGAAATATGACTCCTAGTCACAGGAAACAGTGATAATAAACCAAGGTCTGTGAAGATTTCTCAGTGCAGTAAGATCATTACTTTCAAACCCACAAAATGAGGCACAGATCTGAAAAGTCTAAAGGAAAAGACCATGCAGGAAATTTGCTTTCATTTGCCACCACTTTGATCT
The DNA here is from genome assembly GCA_023101725.1 of Atherinomorus stipes. Classification (NCBI taxonomy): domain Eukaryota; kingdom Metazoa; phylum Chordata; class Actinopteri; order Atheriniformes; family Atherinidae; genus Atherinomorus; species Atherinomorus stipes. Next base: position 897,472 of record JALJCO010014045.1, read on the forward strand.
ATGAAAAATTATTCCAGTGGACTCTTGTGCTGCAATCCCCAAAGGATGAATACTAAATATGATGGTGACTTTTCATCTGGTCCCATCATAGAAATGTCCTTTCAGTTTTGACTGAAATATCTCTATAGTGTTAGGATGTGGCCAAAAGTTATATTTATTTAATATATATTTAATACTTACTTAATATGTGTGTATATATTTAACATAAATTTTATATTTATTTAATATATATATTTATATATTATTAATTTAATGTAATTATCTATTTGTATTCCTCGTGTACATCTGTACTCTACATAGGAGTATATGAATATTAGGGGTGCAACGATACAAAAAATTCACGGTTTGGTTCGATACTTTTGTATCATGGTTATTTTGTGTTATGGTTATGTCACAATATTTTTTCGATATACAAAAAAGAAATTTTCATTCCTTTTTTTTAACAGTTGTGCTCTTGTCCACAACAGCTTACCATCAGGATCATACTTAACATGTACACTAAAGTTGTTCCAACACTAGATCCAAATGTAGTTTAACGAGTAGATGAACATAGATCTGCTGAGTTTTCAACACAGAGTTCATCGTCAAAGACAAGTTGATAAAATAAATTTTAAATTCTGTATCGTTCGATATTCGATACATAGTGCTCACAGTTTGGCACACAGCGGTATGAAACGGTTCAATACGAATACATGTACTGTTGCACCCCTAATGAATATGTATATAAAAGTAACACTGCATATATGCACGTTGTATATACAGTTCTATATTTTTGATATGTAACTGGAACCATGTGTGGTTAATCTTCTTGCCTACTATATGAAGACACTGGGTATCAAACAACTAATCTCGTGACTGAGATAGAACCACTCTAATATACATGACCAAAACTGTGAAAAAATTTTCTTTTACAACTACCTGCTGAATATTAGCATGTCTGTCATTTTAGCATGCCAATGTTTGCATTTAGTAAAACACCATACAATGGTGTTTTGCTAGTATGGCAGCAGTCTTTTTAAAAGTTACACCATTTCTGTGGCAATAATCTTACCACAGCAATAAAACTTTTTGTCTTTTTTAAATGCAAAGCATTATGTTTGATGAGAGGAAACACTGCATTTAGGTATGAGAACCTTATCCCATGTGTGAGTTTGTATCATGGTAGGAGCCTGTTTGGATTTGGGCCAGAGCAACTTGCTCGCATCAACAAAGCTTTAACTTCATATCTATAGCAGTGAACTCAGAATTTGCAGGAAAAGGTCGGGATACCCATCAACAAACCAAACATTGAGAGAATGAGAGTCTTGGAGCAAGATAAAACTATAAGCACACAACTTGTGCTGACACAGAATGGCTCAAGGAAAAATGAAGCTCTTGGATTGGCCCAGTTAAAGTCGTCATTGGCATCAGGGCATGTTTAGATGCAGCTATTCTTTTAAAGAGCAATCACACCAGATAATACTTGCTGATGCATAATATTGATTAGGGTTTTTTCATTAATAAACAGATTTTTTTTTTTTGTCTTTTTGTTTTCAGTTTACAGAGCTTCTGGACTTTTCCAAATCTACTTTAAATTAACCTTCAGTAAATTATGTTTGTTTCAGAAATGTACGCTTCAAGGACAGTCAAAGAGGTTAGATTCAACCAAAATCAACTCACTTAAATGATCTCATATCATGTATCTGTATATAAGCACATGCCGTTTTCCCACAGGAGGGGACTCCAGTTCCACAGCAACCAAGATCTGACCCCAAGACTTTACCTAGAGAGCCCAGCTTTGCCAAAACCTGTGCGTCATTTCCTCAAACTTCATCAGTTTTTAACATTTAAGCAAAAAAAAAAACAAGCTTAACCTCTATTTCTCCCTTTCTCTTCAGCATCCTTGCGCAAATCCTTCTCTATCCAGAATCTGACTCAGATAGAAACACCATGGGAGAATGTTACACTAAATCGCTGTCTCTTCGTGGCCATTACCATTCTGGTGCTCACCTCAGGCTTTCAAAGACTTCATGGCAAGTAAACTAGCACACAAATGGGAAATGTGAGACACAAAAATTGCACGCTGAATGTGACTGAATACTGCCTTTAAAAAATATTCCCAAACAAAACCCACAGAAGCCTTTCATGGTGAGGGAGCAGAAGAGGAGGAAAAAGCTGCATTAGCAACAAGACGCTTAGGAACGTTACGACACAGAGGCCAGCTCCCAGAGGTAAACTAGAGTCTCATACAAACTTTGTCTACACATTTTAATTACTGGTGTATTTCTCGATCGTGGGATGATTTTACCATTCTCCCCTGCAGCCAGAAACGTCTCTGTGGGAAGTCATGTTTTCTTGGCTGCCTAGCCTTGATGATGAGGATGACGATGAGGATGATGATGAAAAGCTCAAGAAAGGAAAATCAAAGAGAGGAGTGACAACACGAGAATTGAGAGGTCTCAGAAACAGGCCACTCCCAGACAAAAAACTCTTAAAACAAAAAGATGGGAAGGATAAGAAAGCCAGAAAAGCCGGGAACGAAGAAGTCAAAGACAAGAAAGGCAGAGTGAAAAAGGAAGACCTCGATAAGGTGGAAGATGAGGATGAAGATGAGCAGAAAGCTCCCAAGAAAATTAAGAAGATGGAAGAAAAGAAAGACAAGAAGAAGAATAAAAAAGGCTGACTGTGGTAGATGTTACAATAAGGTATTTTATATGAATTTCTCTCAAACAAGAGACTAAAATACTAAATGACAAACAGCAGAACAGGATCAGCATCACAGTTTGTGTTACAGCTTAGTGTTGCTCTCCTGGATGGACGGGATTTTTGTTTAAAAACAGCTGATTTTTTTTTTTTTTTTTTTTTTGGAAAATGTGATGACTGCTTTGTTTTAAATTTACCTGTGATTGCTTGGTAACATTGGTGTTACAAAACATCCTATTCAGTCAAGCTTAAATACTGACAGTACTGCATGCAGCAAGCAAACATTACAAAAACGGAAAATCTTTAATTAAACTAATATGGCAAAAAGTAATGATTTGTCCAAAACACAAGTTATGTTGTCTATAAGCTGCTTAAGAGTTTGGCAAAAAGGTTGCTTTTCAGTAACTTCAATTTTTTATCCTAACCTAACCTTAAGTTTAAATATTTTTGAAGTACTGTCACTAAATATTTTAGTAAAATGTGTTTATAAAAGAACAGACTGAGACTCGAATGTGTACAGTTTCACTTCTGCATTTAATTACAAAAACACAATTCTAAAAAGATGAGCCATCCATCACAGCTGTGTACCCACATATTAAAAGAAAAAATGAAAAGGTGATTTTTTTTTTTTATAACAAACTGTCCAATTTACTTTGAACACACAAATTTATAAAGATCTACTGATGATATCTGCAATATTCAAAGTAAGATGGACCTTGTAGACGGTCAGGGCAGAGCGACTGATCACTGTAACACAGTCCTCATGAATCAATGGTAGCAGATCAGTTGTTAGATAATGTGAGACCCTCTGGAGGGGGGGGCCTCATTGGCATTGGGGGCATGGCCATCTGAGGGGGCATCTGGGCTGTACCTGGTGTCCCAGGTGGGAGAGGAGGGATGGGCATCCCTCCGGGTGGGGGAGGAGGCAGAGTGTCATTTAGTGGGCGAGGACCTCCAGCCATGAGTGGTGGGTGCTTTACACTGGCAGGGGGAGCAGGACCACTAGACTGGGAAATAGCCTTCTCCATTTTGAAGTGGAATTGCAGGAAGAACTGGGAAGAGAAATGGTGAAATAACATGAATACATGAGTAACAACAGTGTTCCCTCCTGTGAATGGTTGCTCATACTTATCAGCTTACAAGTACCTGTTTTGTTTCCTTGTTCCAGTGGGTCCAAAAACGGTTTTCTGCTTTATCAATTTCCCTGCTGGGGACCTAAAAGAGCAAACATCTGAGTGTTGTATTACATGAAGACATTAGCATATTAATGACACTAAAGAACAGGTCCCCTCACCTTGAAGGCAATGGTTTCATATGGTTCAGCAGCAAACAGTAAATACTGCCAGCGACGATCAGGGGGTTCAATCCGCTGTTCGTAAGCAGACATGAAACGATGCCTTGGTCCAATTCCTTCAGCAATCTCTGGATAGTCAATCTGGTCAACAAAGATAGAAAGAAAAAAAAAAAAAAAAGCTGTAGTTTAGCCAAAAATAACATGGGATACCTACTGTTGCGATATGCAATATTACATGAATAAACAAAATGAGCTGTGACCTATTATAGCTGCTATCTTCATATCAATAACAAGGACAAAATCTGTCACATTATTTCAAGAAAACATACAGGAATGAATACAAAATCTCAGCACACCTGAAGGTACAGATGCGTAGGAAAAGGGCAATAAGCTAAAGCATCTCCACAAATTAAAAAAAAAAAAAGAGTTCCCGCACACTGTATTGCTCTCATTCAAGTGTTTTTTATTCGTGTGACGTTTTGGTCTGATGAAGGTCATACTGACCGAAACGTCACACGAATAAAAAACACTTGAATGAGAGCGATACAGTGTGCGGGAAGCCGGGAATCCCACTCTGAAATTGTGGACAAGAAAACATACAGAGAAAGAAATCTGTGGTATTTAGATTTGCTTTGACACAGACAGTGTCACTCACAAAGCTACCCCTAAAATCTGCTCTACAGAAGGTTCACGAGGGTTTTCATCCCTCAAGAAAGATCAGATGGCTCACCAAGTACCACTGAGTATTAGATTTTACACCCCACCTTATGTTGATGAGCAGTTTAAATACATGGGGATAAATGTATTATGCTTTCTCAACTGCCATTTGATTTCCTTCCTTTTTTTCTTTTCAGTTCATTTGTTCAAAAGACTTCATATCAGGAGTCTAACCTGGAAAAGTAAAGATTGCTGGCCAGTCTCGGGGTCTCGCTGTTTGGTTACTATGAAGAAAAAGAGAAAGACAAAGATCATGAAACCATGAATATATCATGAATATGTTTAAAACCCCTAATGGCTGGAGTGATATTTTACAACAAAGTTAACTTACCTTTGTATCCTGGTCTACCAATCTTGACAAACTTCTTGACCTCAACTTTCACTTTTGCTGGGGCTGGTTGAGCAGGAGCTTCTTTTGCCTCTTTGGCTGCTCTCCGAGCTCTAATATACAAAATGAAAGGCTGTGAGTGCAAATAAACACATTGGAAGCATTAGCTTGAAGCAGGTTTACTTAAGTAAGAACCCTCTGAGGCTGCCAAGTTACACGATATCTTAAGTCAGGAAAACTAAAATACACAACAGCTATATCTTATGTTGTAATACAGCTATACAGAAATGTTTTGTTAAGCAGTCGTTTGGGTGCTATCCTTACCCATTCCAAAACACAAACATTCAGTGCGTTATGTTTAATTCTAAATTGCTAAATCTTCCAAAAAAAAGTGCTATGAAAAGGAAACTCTGAGCAAGATCAAACAGCTATGTTACAATATGTGCTGATGTGTTGATGAAGCCAACTTACAAGTTAGTCTGATGTTTCTTTCCTTGTGTGTGAGCCAAGTAGCTACCCTGTAAGAGGTAAGAAGCTTTTAAGTTTTGCTCTCAAAGGAGATGCCCCAAAATAATATTTTTGTTGGAGATGGCAGACAACAGTCAAACAATGTAATCCATGAATTATCTACAATGTGTATTCCCACCTCATTGTTATGAAGTGTCAGACAAAGTTTGCACTCATATGATCCCAGGTGATTCTTCATGAAGTAGGGGTCTTTGTTGATGTCTATGGTCTCCAGGGCCAGCTGACGTAACCGTTCCCGTCTGTCACGGTTACTCTCTGAGGCGGATGCCACCCCGCCGCTGCCAGTCTTCCCTCCAGCTCGATGCTGGAAATCCATCTTTGCAGACGGTTGGACTTAATCACGTGACTAGGGCAAGACTTGAATATCCAGCCAAAATTGGACTTTAGATGAATCCCTCTTGACTAGCTGTGATTAAAGAACAGATCATTAAAAAAAAAACTGTTGTCAGGAGAAAAAAAGGACAATATTCATTATATTAGCGTGTACAAATATGGGGATTGATACAACCACCTGAGTGTACTCAATGCTAATTTTCAGCCGATAATTCTACTCAGGTCCAAACATATGAAATTAAGTTAGCACTGCACTAAGCTGCAGTAATGGCACAACATAACCCCTTTCAGACAGGATTCATCTCATCTTACCCTGTGAGGGATCTACAGCAGCATTACACAGAATGACCCTAAAAAATGAAGAAAAACTATCTGCAACAACATCCCTTGTGCACTTAAGATGATTTATTGCTGCACAAACAAAGTATTCCTTTAGTATTCCTGTATGTACGCAAACATTATCGCTAGCTACTGAATGCACCGACGATGCTAATGCTAATGCTCATGGTGTTAACAACCAGTTATATATGACTTTAAACAAATCAGAATCATCAAACTCAAAATACAGTATGGTTCTGTGTGTGTTCAATTGTAGGTTGATTATTTACACAACCACACAAACAGATATTATAATAAGTTTACTTTATCAAAATCACTTACCAACTCCACAACGATCAGATCACGCAACTGCAAATCTGCTTTGCGCATGCGCTTCTAATTTCTTTTAGTGGTTCACAAGCAGTGTCAGGCGAGATACCGCCACCTATCGGGCTGGAGAGGAAACTCGGAGTTAGTTTTGCGCCCCCCTTTTAATGTTTTTTAATGATTGGCATTCTTCTGTAAGTTATTTAAACCAGCTATATCGGTTATAGCCTTCAAAACCTTCACAATGCGCCTTAAAAAATATCTCTCCATTACTGATTATTACCATACAACTGTACTACGAGTAGGCAGTGTCTCAGCAGTTTGTCTACGTATGGGAGTGTCAGAGCCAAGAGGAGTGTGTGTGTGTGTCCGGTGTGTAGTATCAAGGAGAAGTCTGATACCACTGTACATGCGTGCCTACTGCAGAAATGACGAAAAACGCTCCGTCGCATTTCGAGGACATCAGATAACAAAGCAGCGAAGTTGACGACATAAACAACAAAATTGCTACGTCGGGTTAGTGTCGGACAACTCCATGATGTTTTCGGTTGGGGAAACGGGCCAGTTGTAACCACATAGTGTCCCACGTATGTGTGTCTAACCTGAATGTATCTGCGTCAGTGAGCGCGATGCGTTTTAACGAGAAGGAGCTGGTCTCTCTGAGCCGCCAGCCTTCAGAGATGGCAGCTGAACTGGGGATGCGAGGTCCCAAAAAAGGAGACGGTAATACGGTTTGTTACATTCAGATGATCACTCACTTCCGTTTAGTGTTTGTCGGGCATCAGCTCATGTTAACATCAGCTAAATATATGGATAATGTTTGTCACCCTTTAACTCTGGCGAAAACTGCACTGTACATGTTTTACAATGTAGACGAGATTGAATCTGGTTTTGTTTGGTTTGGTATAGTGGTCAAAAGGAGGCTGGTGAAACTCGTCGTTAACTTCCTCTTTTACTTCCGGACTGATGAGGAGGAGGTCAGTTGAATTGATATTATTGCTCACAGTCTCTTTGCTCTCCCAAATCACAATTGTCAGAAACAGTTTTCTGTAAATGCTGAAGTCAGTATTTATTTTTCAGCCAGTTGGAGCTTTGCTGTTGGAACAGTGTCGAGTGGAGAAAGAGGACAGTCAGTCCTTCTCTATAGGTGAGCCTCTGAGTCCTGAGATTTACTTTCACATTGACTAACAACTCACACTTTCACACCTATGGATAGGTTTCAGGTAACCATCTCAGTAAAGATACGAGAGTTTCCTCACCCTTCTGCCTCTTGTTCAGGCTGTGTGCCCTGAACAGCAAATTACTGTACGTTGTTATTTGCGTCTATTACTGACTAAATACCAAGTGTTTCTCTTTAGCATTTCTAGACGAAGCAGAGAGGAAGTATCTGTTTGAATGTGACACTGAAGAGCAGTGTGGGAAGTGGATAGATGCTATTATCAAAGCTAGGTAAGACTTGTTCTTTCTGTTTCACAGCTACCAAAAAATATCTGGAAACTTGTCAGCAATGATTTACAGTAGTGAGCAAATAAAGCGTACCTTGCCGTGTGGAAGGGTTACGAAAATGTGCAGTGGAAAAGGCCCACTAGTCTCCCTTTCTACAGGGAACAACAGCCTCTAAGCAATAACCTATGAAAGATAATTACAAGTTTTGACAAAGATTTAGATTGCGCAATCCAACAAGCTTGCCTGGAAAATGGCTGTACTGATCTATGAAAAATATTCTTACAACACTGCAGAGATACAGTGTTTGACCAATTTAAAAAAAAAATCTCCCTTGGATCCTATTATTGGTTTGTTTGTTTGTTTGTATTTTCGCTTACCTCTGTCCAAGATGATTGTGATTGTTTTTCAGAAAATACACAAAGGTTAAAAAAAAATTTTCCTGTACCAATTGATGAGACAAACTATTCTCCAGCACTGTTGATAGGTTTGGAGATGTGTGTAAGACTAGTTTAAATGACCATTTATCTTTATGTTTTATATTATACACCTTAAGCACTAGATTATGTGTTAAGGCAAAATATTAATCAGTTGAATAAATAATTGGTATTTCCTGCAATAAATGTTAGATGAAGAAGTTCTCATTTGGCAATTACTGTAAGCACTTCTCTTGGACATGTGAACTCTATGTCTGATTATGCTCACATTTACAACAATGTAAAAAATGCTTTTATGGATTTGACAAGTGTGAAACTGCTTCATGATACCATTTACGTAAATATTGTGGGTGCAACAAATGTCAAATCTAGTGGTATCTATCACAATTGATTGACTCACATGGGTGAAACACAGATGAGTGCTGTTTCCAGAAACACTGGCAATGTGACCTTTCTTCAAGTGCTGTCAAGTGATTTGTCACTCCTCTCCTTTGTCTCATGTTCACATATACTGAGAGGCAACAATGCTCCCAAAGAGGAGACAGAGTCAGAAGGTTGGAGAGTTCTAGCTTCCCACTGGTATTTTTTCTGATAGATCTAATGGGTGAGTGAGTAGCCTAGTGGTTAATGTCATGGGCTTTGGCACGGCAAACCTGGGCTCGAGTTCCATGGCACTCAGGTGAACCACTATGGGCCCCTAAGCAAGGTCCTCAATCCCCACCAACCACCCCCCTGGCGCTGTAATTAGTAGTCCAGTGCTCTCAGGTTTAACTTGGGATGGGTTACATGCAGAGAACGAAGTTCCTAATTGGGATTAATACAGTATAAATGTATTATTATTGTTTTTCATTGTAAAGGTGACGACAATATGTAGATTGTACCTAAATGACTTTAAATTAAGTACTCTGATTAAACCATAAAGGGGTGTACAGTATCGTGAATACACCCATTTGTCTGTAACAAGTTTAGTTGCAGTCCTAATCTTAGCTGTGTGTGCTTGAATATTCGCCTCTCTCACATCAGTTTAATTCATTGCCTCATCTCTTGCAGTTATGAGTTTATGAGGAGGAACCTTATATTCTATCGAACTGAAATCCACAGGCTCACTGGGAAGGTGAGACTCCTCACTCTAACTAAATGTCATACAGATGTTCCCTTTTTCATTTTCATACCATGAAGATGTTAACAATGGGGATTAGATTGGCATCGTGTGCACCATTTAGATGCAAAATTATGTCAATACAAGTCCAGAATAGATGGGTTGATGTAATTACTTAAGATGGTTGGATTTTGCAGGGCGGTGTTCCCTGAAGATTCCTGCAATAAACTGTCTAATTGTTTTTCTTTTCTTTTTTAAATCTCAAAGCACATTTTGTCTGAAAACAATCTTGTGATTGTTCAGGCTAATCTACAGGTTTCAACAGTCCTCGGAAGACAATCCTTGTTTAAATCATTTCATAAGGCTGTCAGGAAGAAGCTATGATAAATGTTATTACACCAGTGTTAGTGATAACCAAAATCCCACTCACTTTTCTGTGTTGGGTTTGAAACAAAAGTCTTAAAAGTGGAGTTCTTTAATCTCAGTAAGTAAAGCCCACACTAGCTGTATGAATCAATACACTGAGGTTTCATAAGAAAGTACTTCTTCTGTTTGTTCTTGTCTTTGTGTGTAATTTTCATTAACTGTTTCATATGAAGTTTGATTCTGGTTAAATAACTTTGGCTCTAAACATTTCTTGTACTCCCTGTCTGCTTTCTCCACAGGACCCACTGGAGCAATATGGTATATCTGATGAAACTCGGTTCCAGGTCAGCAATGGTCTGCAACTCATGCCTAGAGATACCTCCTCCCTGTAGACCGGCAGACTGTTAGAATTATTTTTAATTTTGTTCTTTGCCATTCCGTAGTTCACTTCATATTGGTTTAAAAACCATCAATGTCGTCTATACTCCAACTTGTTGCATCTACACTGTTCTGCATTATTTTGTGTTGGTTGGACTTAATACAAATGTCATGGTAAGGTTTTTTTCAGACATGCAAAGTTAAAGTATTTCTTCTTTTTCATTGCAGTCAATGCAGGTCTCTAGAAAACTCAATACTGTTTAATTATTGGTTTAGGGGATTTTAAATGTCATTTGCTGTCTAATTTTGAGTTTGCAAGATGTCTGTGTTATGCTTTCCACTGGATTTGCTGTACATGCAGAGAATGTGATTGTGAAAGGCTGATAGTCTCAAAAACGAAGCTGTGGAGATCAGTCTGCAAGTATAAATGTTTCTAATAAGAGTCAGTCCTGAAAAATCATCAATATTCATCGTAAACAAACTCAATTTTAGAACTCTAGAAAATACATCTCTTTGGAAGAATTTCCAATTGATACCCTGCTTGATTTAGAAAGCCTTTTCAATATATCTGTCCTGAATTTAAATGCATCGGTCCTTTGATTTACTGTGCTGAGCCACGGATTTAGCTTAGTTTTGTAAGAAAGATGGTTTTAACTATATCTGTATGTATTCATCACCACATAGCTTAGGCAGCTTAGTGTTTAAAACAGTCTTATTGCACATATAACTGGGTGTTGACCGTTTATTTTCTTTAGAATTCTTTACTTGAACCTGTTCTAGCTTTTTGTCACTGTGAATCAGATCATTTTCAGCAAGCTTTTGGACCACGTAGGAAAACTACACTCTGACGTGATTCCTTAAATATTACACCAACATTTGCTAAGTTTCAACAAATCAAGAGAGGAAATTTTGCTCTCAGCCATATTTCCCTATAAGGGCTTTGCAGTATCTTACAAACTGGTAAAAATATTTATTAGTCAAGAGATGTAGAACATACATCATTGAATGTGTCTTTATTTGAAAGTTTTTGCACATGGATTGTTTTTAGTCTATTTTCATTAAGTTTCAGCAGAGTTGTTTCACTGGCATCTCCTTTTTTATATACTAATAAAGCATTTGAAAAAAACTGTCAAATTCACTCTGTTTTAAAATAAAAAAACATACAGACACAGAGTTTACTTTTGGCTGTACAGTTTCATTCTTGGCCAGTTAAATGATGCAGTCCTGTCACTTGCATTACATTGTGTGTTGTTTGATTTATGCCAGTGGTTCTACCCTCTCACTGTTTACACTAAGAAAAACAATTGGGGAAAAATAATGCATTTTTTAAATTCATTCAAAGACTTATTGTCATTTAGACATATGTCAGAATATACAGAGGAATGTAGATTTCCTTTCTCGCTCACCATAGACAACAAAGTCATATAAAAACAAGTAAAAGGTGCATAGTAAGATGATAATAAACTTAAAAAACATGGCAGTTAAATGTACTCGTGGAGCTCTTGTCAGTTTGTGCAGCAGCAGAAAGAGTCGCAAAGAAGAAATACATAGTTAATCAAACATTGTAGTAGTAGTTAAACACGAATTAGCCAGTTTTTTGTTTGTTTGGTTTTAATAATATTGTTGATGATTGATTAAAAGATAAATTGGGTGTCTTCAGCCTCTGAACAGCGTCATGTAAGTATTCAAATATCACACTGTTAAGTACAAGCATACATATGGGTCTGGGAAAGGGATATGAACCTATGTGGACCAAGAAAGAAAAGTGGAAAAGAAAAAATATGGGGGGGGGGGGGGGGGGGGGGGGGGGGTCTTTTTCTTTTTTTTTTTTCCACTCCGTGACAGGCAACAAGGTAATTTAAGCTGACACGTTTAGAGGCCATCTTTAGCTCTTTATCTTCTCTAAACAACGACTTGGGCTCATAATATGGACAGAAATGAGCGGATATATGATAGAATAAATAAATAAACATGATATGAATTCACTGCTCTGTGCCATTAGCGGAAAGGAGAGGAGGCGACGTGTTGGATTGTGTGTGACTCGTTTCCTTAGCAACAAAAAATGTGTGATTCAAAAACAGTGACGACACAATTCTCCCGTGGTTCTTTGCGAAACCAAATTGAATGCTCGGCTGAAGAATACAGTTGTATTTTGTAAATGTGCTTACAAGCGTAAAAAGCATACAACTAGACATTTGAACAGGGCTTGACACAACTGAACAAAACGATTTAACAGCACATAAGGGGGGAGAGACTACTGGGGCAAGGTAGGCGTTGATAAAAATGTAGATTATGAACAATGTTGATAAAGCATTAGCCTAGCTTAACTTACGTTTGAGCAGCCAGCTGAAGCTAGCGTTAGCCTAGCCGTTTATGTTAATTAAGAGGATTGTTTCATTTTTGTTTGTTTTGTGTAATAGTTATAGATCAGCGGAAGCTGTCAAGAGATTTTGATATTTTTTTATGTTGAAGGACACTTTTAAGTATGTGCCGGCTTTTGAAATAATTTTAAGCTCTATGTTGCCTGTGCAATCAGAGGTAATTGGAATGCTGTTGTTAGCATCTTAGTACTGATCTCAGCCGAAGGTGTACTGTAACAGATGTCATGAGATTCATAAGTTCACTCTTATTTCGCTTATTGGACCGGAATTAAGGGGGGTGTATTCAGTGAAACTGTCGATTGTTTAACTGGTTCAGATTATGCTTTTAAGCGCTAAACTTGGTTACAATTCAATTGCCTTATATCTCTGTAGAGCGATTAATCTATGGATTAACCCCTTTATATGAACGATTAATTGGTTTCTCCATGCTTTTAATTACAACCAGCTATAAGCATATCAACTGAGTGACGAGTGCCAAATGCAAAATCCGTGATATATGTTCATTCTTGTGAATTTACCAAACTGAATCGTTTGATCCCATAATTATAGTCTTTAACTAAATAGTCTCAGACAATAGCATAATGCTTTATGACAATTTACACTTTTATTGTTTTAACACTTGTATGACTTTTGTTTGTGACCTTACCCTCTTTAAAGGCATCATGGATCAGGACTATGAGTGCAGGCTGCTCAGACAGATTAATATCCAAAATGAGAATGCAAGCCCCATTGTAAGTATATAATACACACTTTGGGTTTTACTTGAGGCTATGTTCTAGTGTGTAATTAGCTGTTTCTTTTTGAACCAATACTAAAAAAAAAAAAAAAAAAAAAAAAAAGAGAGAGAGAGATAAATTGCTACATTCTTAAGGTAAGTCAAAAACTGTTAAGATTCAAGATTAGTCATTATTTAGCTTTCCTTTTGACCTTTTGAATCTAGAGAAATATTTAAATGGTCCCAGGACTGTGGAAGAAAGCTGGGGCACATTAAGACGCATGTGCCTGGGGATAACTTGCAAACTCAACACAGAAGCGATTTGAATCAAGAGCTCTTGCCGTAAGGCGACACTGGTTACCACCACACTACATTGCAGCCCAGTTTGTAATCTTTCCGCATGCAATGCTCTCTATTGCTTCTTTGTAGATATTGCTGCATATGGCTTTGCAGTTAAGCTACCTACATTTTCTTTAATGGATTTCATAACTTTCTTAACCATTGTGGACAGGCTGGAGGACCAGTTTCTAAGGAATTACTGTTTAAATAGCTCCTCTTAAAGAGGGCTGTTAAGTGACATAGTATTTAGGATGGGCAAAGAGCATGTTACTCTCCCTGTATTGGAAAAGAAAATGTTTTAACAGACCAGTGCTTTGACAGTGTCACTAGTGTTGAGCAAAAACAAGACCTTACCAGCCAAATGACTGGCTTTTGTGAATGCTGCCTCCTGTTGTTCACACCTCAAATGAATGCACCATCTGCCACCCAAATCATCCTCCTGTTTTGTTATTAAGATTTATATTCATTTTCCAAGGCCTGTCTATGTTTGGCCTCCAGTCAGAAAATGCTCTCTGTTCTCTTCCGTCATGTAGAAGGCGGTGGAAGCAGTGCGATCTCTGACACCCACCAGCTCCCCCCTGTCCTCGCCTAGCAAGCATGGTGATCGCTTCATTCCCTCCCGGGCTGGAGCCAACTGGAGTGTCAACTTCCACCGCATTAATGTGAGTGCTGCAATGCACCCAGAATTTCACTCTCTGTCCAACCAAAAGCACAATGCTCTCAAGATCAAAGTGTTGATGATGGCCTCCAAGCAAACATATTTAATTTCCTTTGTTTTATTCAGTCTGTTGTATTTCTTGACTGCAAAGTCTTTCACACAGTATTTGTAAAGGTTTGGTAAATTCATTGATTTTGATTTTTGTTACTCAGGAAATTGAAAAGTCACACAATCAAAATAGGAAAACCAAAGATGGCACCACTGACAGCAACAAAGGTAATCCATCTGCCCATATATTAAAATTTTTTTGACTCCCCAGGGCTCACTTTTGCCATATCGTGCCACACCAAATAAGGATGGCATGCCTTTTCACCACCAACTCATGGAAGGGAAACGTTGCCCTGAGCATCAATGTAGCATTACAGTCAAGTGCATTTACAGTACTGGAGATAAGAGAAATCTTTATTGTGATATGTTTTGTTTTGTTTTGTTTTTTTGCTTGTTTTTGGGTAATTCAAGCTGGATATGAAGTTTCTGCTGCACAAATAATGCAAGGAGGTGTGGCAGCAGCATTTGTCTATTTTAGACCATCATTCTCAAATTTATTAATGTGTCCTTGAATCTTCCTGTTTTCATAAGCAGATTTCCTGCTGTTGCAGCCTCCGTAAAGTGACAGGATGTTTTCCTTTCAGAGTATTTAGAGGAAACGTGATTCTTGCATAAACTTCATTAGAGTTTAATGTAAACTACCTTTAATGTTTTGAAACCATTGAGCTAATACTTGAAGAAAGTTGGCACAAAGGACCAACCTTCACCCTCCTCCAAGTGGAAATGAAATGAACCGTATAGTTAAGACTCCCTAGATGCCTTATCATAATACATGTATTATGACACTTTCTTCACTTACCATAATAACAATGTTTCATTAGTTACTGTCTGATTCTCATCCCCCAAAACAGCTCTGTGCTCTGTTCCAGCTTTACTTGAAGTGTGAATTCGCCCGTTTTTCTGCTTGTGTCTTAAAATGGCTTTGTCTGCTCCTGCCAGTTTTGATATGTCAATTTTCACTAAGCTTGGCAAGGTTTTCGGAAACAGAAGATAAGGATTAAACAAAATTAAGAAAAAAATCCCTGGTCTTTAAAGATGTGAAAGAGCTAAGAAATTGCAGAGGGAGTGTAGTATTTGAATCATTTTAGCAGCATGGTTTGATTTTTTCCTTGTCTGTTCCCCTGTCTTCAGCGGATGGTCTGGCATACTCAGCTCTGCTGAAAAATGAGCTGCTGGGAGCAGGCATTGAGAAAGTCCAGGACCCCCAGTCAGAGGACCGCCGTTTGCAGCCATCTACTCCTGCGAAGAGGAGCCTTTTTAGTGTAAAACAGATGACATAGCTCTAATATTTATGCTGTTGATTTCATGGTGGCATTTTCCTGTGGATGAGTAATCATTAGTTTTGTTTTACAGTATTCTGTTAGTACGAAGAGGGCTCTACCAGAAGAAGACGGAAACACAGTTTCTCCATATTCTTTGTCACCTGTCAGTAGTAACAGGTAATTAATTTTTCTCCTGGCACGTATTAGATAGTGTTTTAGTTATGAGAATTTTTCTCATCACATTGTGTATTGCAGCCAGAAATTGTTACGGTCTCCAAGAAAACCAACACGCAAGATATCCAAAATTCCTTTCAAAGTTCTGGATGCTCCAGAGCTTCAAGATGACTTCTACCTCAACCTGGTGGACTGGTCCTCTCTGAATGTGCTCAGTGTTGGACTGGGTACCTGTGTATACCTGTGGAGCGCCTGTACTAGCCAGGTGTGTTGTGTTAATTGAGAAAACCCAATTCATTTCTCAGTTAAGTTGCTAATTGTAGAAGACTTTAAGATGATAAAATGTTTCACAGCTTTTAACTTCACTGTCTCCTGGATGTTTTTGTTCATCTATTTTTCCCCTCTCTCCTTCCATCGATATGTTTCTATTTCCTAAGGTGACACGGCTTTGTGACCTGTCTGTAGAGGGAGACTCTGTGACATCAGTGGGATGGTCAGAGAGGGTGGGATTTTCTGTCTTTTATTGTTATCTTTTATTTTATTTCTTTTACTTGTAGTTCACTTTTGCTACTTACTTTTAAGTTTTGCTCATATGGTAAATAAAAAATGGTAAATAAAAGTACAGTCTTATCCATAGTGAAAAAATGCTGCATTTTAATATTTTATAGAAATTTGAATTGAGTCATATTTGATGTATGAGCTTTGTTTATTTTTCAGTTAAATTCAGTACCTGTCCAAAGGTTTGTCTGGCACTGTGTATTAATTTCTTATTAGAATTAGGGCTCCCACAAACAGTTATTTTGATAATCGACCAGTCACTGATTATTTTGGCAATTAGTCGACTAATCAGATCATACGAAAATTGTATCATATATCCAGTTTAAGCGAAAAGTTCGGACAATTTGTCATTGAATCTAATCGAAAAACATGTCCAAACTTTTGGCTGCTAGTGTGTGTTTTAATTTATGTCAGTATACAATTCAAGAAAAGCTGACCAGACAGAAAGGCAGACAAGGCAGCGGAAGGTACCATGGCAATTTTGAGAGGAAAATCAAAGCTTAAAGGGACTTGAGGCAAGATTAAGAAACTTGCGACTGGCGCTTCAGGTAACTGCAGCCACGAGCCAAGCCGTCATGGGAGCGTGCACAAACTGAAGCTATAATGTTGTTTGCTATGCTTTTTCTTGGTAGTTACACTTTTTAGTGTCTTTCAGTTGATCTGGATCATTTGCTGACGGCAGAATAATCCATAACTGTCGCTTACAGTGTTTGAATTTACTGCGACCGGCTTCGTTCTATATCAAAACTGCGGATGTAGCGTCATTTGACGTCACGTCCGCATGGCAGAGCTGGATAGCTATAATGTTGTTTACTAAGCTTTTTCTTCGTAGTTACACTTTTTTGTGTCTTTCAGTTGATCTAGATCGTTTTCTGACGGCAGAAGAATCCATAACTATCGCTTACAGTGTTTGAATTTAACGCGGCCGTCTTTTTCCTGCATCAAAACTGCGGATGTAGGTTATTTGACGTCACGTCCGCAGGGCAGCGCGAGAAATTCGGACACCGAAGTGCCGCGCATTTTGCAGCACACAGCCTGTTCAAGGCAAAGGAGAGAAACATGGCTGGAAACGTTATTTTTGTTATTTAGCGCTTCATTACCCATTAGTATGAAAAAAAGGGACATTCATGTTTGTTTTTTTTAAAATTCCTGCCTTAAGTCCCTTTAAAGACAATAAACGCTTAGTCGATTATGAAATTGGTTGTCGACTATTTTGATAGTCTACGATTAGAAATTAAATTAAATTTTTTTTAAAAAGTATGAGCTTATTACAATATTGAATTTCCCTTCTGTGATTAATAAAGTATTTTTCATTTAGTTTCATTAATCGACTAAACGCGGCACAGCTAATTAGAATTATACCTTGCCCCTAAAATCGCTCATATGTTACTTTGATGAATTTTTGAATTCCAGAATTCAGTTTAAGGCTTTTTGTTTTGTAATTACAGACTCCAATGTGCTAAGTGTGTTTTCTGTTATTAGGGTAACCTGGTAGCAGTAGGTACACATAAAGGCTATGTTCAGATCTGGGATGCTGCAGCAGGGAAGAAGCTCTCTGTACTAGAGGGTCACACGGCCAGAGTGGGTGAGTTTAGAATCAGTGGAGATAGTTATAGGATTAAGTTGTTCCAGCCTTCATCCATTTTCAGATAGTTGTAGAGTAACATCTTTTATTCATGGTTTTCTGTTTTTTCTTCATTTGATCTATCATTCATTCACTTGCCGACAGGTGCATTGGCATGGAACGCAGACCAGTTGTCGTCTGGGAGCCGTGATCGTGTGATCCTGCAGCGAGACATCCGAGCTCCCCCTCTTCAGTCAGAGCGCCGTCTCCAAGGTCACAGACAGGAAGTCTGTGGGCTCAAGTGGAGCACAGACCACCAACTGCTGGCCTCAGGTGGAAATGACAACAAGGTATGCAGACAGAATCTCACCTGCTCTTCTGTCTACTACACATCTGTACGTTTTTACACCTCTTATTGTTTAAACCTTTATTTGCAGCTACTTGTGTGGAACCACTCGAGCGTCCTGCCCGTGCAGCAGTACACGGAGCACTTGGCAGCAGTGAAGGCTATTGCCTGGTCACCTCATCAACATGGCCTGTTGGCCTCTGGAGGTGGCACAGCCGACCGCTGCATCCGTTTCTGGAACACTCTGACCGGCCAGCCCCTGCAATGCACTGACACCGGCTCTCAGGTCTGCAACCTGGCCTGGTCCAAGCACACTAATGAGCTGGTGAGTCATCTTAAATGTTTGAATAGTGCTGATGTGAACTTGAGAAGCTGCTTGTCTCTCCTATAGATATAACAATGTCACTTTTGATGAGAGCATACCCTCCCCTGTCTCCAATATCTGAACTTAGCTCGGCTAACCTGCCTTTCTTTGTGCTTGAAGTGGTATTATTGTTTTACTATTAGTCACGTTCAAAAAAACCAACAGCACTTCTTCAAGTCATGTGAGTTAAATGTGTGGAAACGGTTTGTTTTTTGCAGGTCAGCACTCATGGTTATTCTCAGAATCAGATCCTGGTATGGAAGTATCCCTCCTTAACACAAGTGGCCAAACTCACAGGACATTCTTACAGAGTGCTGTATCTGGTTAGTACCTCTGCAGGTCTCTATGTTTTCATCTGTTGAAGCGAAACTAAAACTAAATATATTGATGAAAAATGTACAAATAATTTGTTTGTTTATTCAGTGTTTTTATAGTTCTCTTCCAACAACAACTAAAGTCCTTTTCATGCACACTCTTGATTATACTAATAATATATGATTGCAATGCTGTATGATTTGTGTGTAACAATGATTTCTGTGCAGGCCATGTCACCTGATGGAGAGGCCATCGTGACGGGGGCTGGAGATGAAACACTTAGGTTCTGGAATGTCTTTAGTAAAATGAGATCCACTAAGGTATTCTTCTTTATTTTACCATCTCTTGGAGCCGTAGTATTTCTCAACTTTGTCGCCTGATTGTAAGATTATCTGCAATTTTCTTTATCTTGCCTCCTTTAGGAATCTGTCTCAGTGTTGAACTTGTTCACAAGGATCCGGTAGTCTGTATTGGAGGGAACAAAGACAGGAAGGCAACATGACTGCGTCTAACAGTGGGCTTTCTTTGAATATTCACCCCGGTCATCTTCAGAGAGCCCTCTCAACTGCCCTTAGTTTTATTTAGCCAAGTTGTAGCTGAAGGTGGGAGGAGGTGCAGGGATGCACAGCCTGACTGTGGAGGGCTGAGGAGATGCTCACAGCTCACACAGTAATCCTCTTCCTAAATGATGGACTTGCTGCCTCCTCCAACAGAACTGTGATCACTCATGATTGGGAGAGTTTCAGGGCTGTTTGTTTTGTTTACAAAGTGACATTGTGCATACCTGCCAAATATTGAGTTTGTCCTTTTGATTGTCTATTTATTTTTTTGCTCTTTTCTTCATCTTTTTTTTTTTTTTTAACATATTCTTACAAGTGTGTTTGTATGGATGGCTTGTAGATTTATTTTCATGTCCTTAATTGCAGTTTTCAGGTCAGTCTCTGGACTAACTTTAGTTCTGGTCATGGAAAAAATGTTTTCTTTTTTTGTTTTTATTATTATCACACGGACACTGATCACGGATTACATAAAACCTGTTTTGCTTTGAGAGCTGTTGATGGTAAACAAGGATTCCACAGAAAGAGCTCAATCTCCTTTTTTAAAAAAATCAAACATTAATTTCATTTTAGGCGAATGAATGCTGGCAACATTAAGAAGAAAACAGCTAATTGTATATCAGAATAAGTCACTGAAGGCATTCATCATTTTAGTGTGACCTATGAGGAAGTCGTTCAGTTACCTTTTTTTTTACCCCCGTCGCTGTGAATTGCAATATCAGGCAAGGAAAAAAATAAATCGGAGTTGTTTGGCCTTATCAGTGGAGTTTGTATCACAACTCGAGGGTGCAGTAAGAAACAGTGATTAAACCAGATGGTGAAATACTGTTGTGTGCAGAACTTCTGCTTTGTGCTTTGGCTTTTCCAATATCCAAGCTCAGAGCTCTCGCTGCTTCAAACAGTTTCTGTGCAAAGCATTCATAATCTTTTTTTTTTTTTTTTGACAAAAAAGAAGAAAAATTAAGATTTCATATCATCAGCGGCAGTTCCTCCCTGTAATCTTTGTTTGAATGTCTGAGTTAACTTGATGTGCTCCATTTAAATGAATGCTATTTATTTGTTTTGTGGACGTTTATAGTACAGTGACGGCATGTTCGTTTACTGAGTTTATGTGCAAGAAGCTGGGGAACAGTTTTACTGCAAAGATCTGTAAATGTCTTCAAATGCCACTTCAACACAATGCTGCCAACTTAGATTGCAGGAAGAATGTTTGAAAGGAGAAAAATTCTGTACCAAGACTCTTACCAACAATTAAAGCAACATATCTTGTAAAGAAAAGACATTTTGTCAATGCTGTTTGATCAGTCTGCCTGTTGAAGGAAATGCAGCAGTCATGCTGGTTAGTTTGTGAAATGTTAATTGCGTTAAGATTCACCTGAAACACAAAACTACAGTACTGCTGGGTTGATTCAGAAAGGTTTTCTAACAAGGTTAGATTATAAATTTGGTTCCACCCAACTTTTAAAACCTCTTTTTAAATCTTGTTATTCAAGCTTATTTATTTCAAATTGTTTATTAATCAAGACCTGATTAAACTGCATTCTGAGGCACCACAATTTACCTTTTAAATTGGCACCTCATACTTAACATTAAAATTAAGACTAATTGGACAAAAGTCTCTAAAAGAACAAGGAGGTGTTTTATAATGTTTGTCACTTTCTTCAGACTTGTGTTCTTCATACACTAATGCTGGAGCTCCTGGCAACCCTCAGGTTCTCAGCAATGGGATGTTTCCAGAAGATTGTTGAGGATCAAATTGGGATGAACAACTGACGTCTGCCATGAACACTGCTGAAACTGTGCATTTTTATTTTTTTTCCCATCTGTCCATTTTTAGTCCCTTCTTCAGTTTAGGATCGCAGGAGGCTGAAGCTCGTCTTAGCTGCTCACTTGCAGAAATGGGGATCCCTGGTCCAGAAAGTTAAACTCCTTTCCAGCAGTTGCTCCAGCCAATCACTAAACCAGCTGAATTTGATTTGCACAGCTCCTCTGCCTGGCAGATGAGCTCATTAGTGAAAACACCGGTTCAAGATCAAGCAAGCAGATCTAAAACCATGGCAGGATTTTTCATTTCTGGCACCTGAATTGTCCACCTCTGCTCGCTCATGATAAAATGATTAATTCCGTTAAATCAGACTTTTGTTAAAACAGTTGAAATTAACCAAAAGATTCATTTTTGTTGGTGGAAGCCAACCTGAATGATGTTCTGTAATGACAAAACACTGTTTTTAGCTGATATTACATGGAGAAGTAAACTAAATGGTAAGGACTATTTTTAAATGTGTAATAATCAGTTACCACTGATTACTTGAAAAAGTAATCTAATTACTGATTAAATCACTTTTTTAAAAGAAGTAGTTATTTTACTGATTATTTAAGTTGCAAAGTAACTAAGTTAGATTACTAGTAACTTTATTAGTTAAATAAAAATGACAATTTCCCCTCAGCATTAAAGCAGCGGTTGGTTTTACAAAACGCATAACAGTGTTTATGTTCAGACGGAAACGGGGAGATGGGCGGATAAAGGTGACTGTAGCATCCATCTCACTGCCGGAATACAGTTAAAAGTATATTTTACCATCAAAAATTACAAAAAATATATAAATACTGCATTATGTCTACATATAAGAAAATGATGAATTGGCAACACAGCCACTTGGACAAATGCTCAATCTGAATGAGGTCATTGAATGAGATTTTATTTTCAGTACGAATTTTTCTAAAGTCACGTGCAGTGAATGATTCATGTTTATATTAACTTTTATTAAGCAAAGTCGGGTTTCAGTGAATAAAAGTCACTGCATGCTTCTGATTCTAGAAAGTCTCTTCAGCACTGTGTGAGAAGGTGTGTTCAGTCTAATAACATGTCCTGCAGGGACGTACTCATGAAGAAACATACAATGGATAAAGTCTGAATGTTACTCTTACTTTGGTGGAAAGTGTTGTCCTACCACACTGGTAGTAACCCTTGAAAGTAACTTAGGTTATTATTAAAGTAACTGTCATCTGAATACTTGGGGGGAAAAAGCAGTTATTAGATTACTTTTTACTGGAAAAAGTAATATTATAAAGTAATTGGTTACTGGTATCGCTGGTAATGATGAACATTTGCTTCTATGAAAATTTAGAAATATAGTAAACTATCAATGTTTATCTGGACTTATTGAATAAGTTGATTTTAAGTGGGTTGACTGCAAAGCTAAAAGAAATTTGACTCAGATTTATGCATTATGCAGATAAATATGTATTTATTGAATTAAAAAGACCATTTTTTTATGTATATGCATTTATTTGTCACCCATTTTTCATTGGATTGTCTGAGTTTCCCAAGTTCAGAGTCAACACCAGAGGGAGCCATCATATGAATTGATCCATCAGCGCCACACGACAGCTACCACACCCATACAATCAACCCACACCATGTTACCTTGGAGGTGGGATTTATATCTAACTTACAGGAGGAATATCCTACCTTTAGTGTTTATTGTCTTTGTAACAGTCCATAAAAATGGATAAACATCTGAATACAGCCATAACCCCTTCTCAGTATATAGCTTAATTTCTGTTCTGAGTATAGATTCACATTTGAGAGAACCAGAGCGCCTAACAGTTGCCAAACATCCTCTGGCTTCACCTTGTTCTCTGGCAGTTTGTAGATTTCCATCATATTACCAGGCTAGCCCACACAACCATGTTTTGAGTGTGTTTTTACTCGGAGTATGAAAAATAATGAATGTTCACAGCCTCAAAAAGCTCATACACCTCTGCTTGTGCCCCGTAGCTGATCCACACACTCTCTTACACATTTAAACAGCAAATGGATGTTATCAACAACAGCTCGAGGGTCCAAATGCAAGAAGCAGAATGATGGGTGAATAATTATGTTCCTTTTGTTTTGGTTCTAATTTAGATATCACAAATAGTTCACAGATGCTTTGCTAGAAAGATGACTATAAAAGCCAAATCTCGCAAGTTTAAAAAGAAACAGAGATAAATATCACTACTACTTCGAAAATGAAAGATCTTTTTTATGAATTGTTTTTTTTTTTATCAGCTTCTGTAAGCATTGGTGACTCACTTTCTATCAATAACAAAGAGCATCAGCCTTTCTTCCCTTTGAACTACTTCATAATGTCATCAGAATAACATCCATGGTCCATTATAATGATCAGATAAATCACCTGAATGGAGGACTTTCAACACAGTCTACCAGCTCATCTACGACTCTTGGTGGGCGCATGTTAACATTGTACTCTGAAAGCAGAGGGGAAAACAGGGAGATTGCTAATATGCATAATCCTACCTCCTGATGTTTCTATCTAGAGACAGAGAGTGTAATATGCATTATATCACTAAAGCCTCAAAACACAGTGAACGAGATCTTCCCCGGGTTCTCCCCTAAGCCTGACTCTTGAGATATCAAAGGTACAAAGCTTTTGTGATACCTCTGTGCTGCATTACCTGGGTTTCTTTTTGCTTATTTTGTCAGGATGAACAGAGGACAGAGAGAACCTCATTTACAAATAAACAGGAGTCACTCTCTGTAGTAACACCTTTACATCAAATAGATGCAGGATGGGCAAGGTGTTTTTCCACAGACTGTGAATTATAACAAGCAGGTGATGGAGAAAATACGATGATTTAAATAGCTCAACGCAAACCAGCAATCATCACTGTTAAGGTGTCTCAGCATGCTTTTTAGGTGAAAAATAAAGCTGGGTTGCTACCATGTTAAGCTGTAATAAAATAATTGCAGTTTATCAAGTCTTAACTATAACTAAAACTATCCGATGACTTTAATCCCAACAAGTTCATAAGCTTCTACAAATCTGTTATAGTAAGTTGTTTTTTTTTTAACATAGATATTGCTGTGGGATTCAGAAACCTGAGGACATTTTATAGTCAGAGAGAAAATAGTTTTATTGAGCTTTTATATAAACTTGTTAGAATGAAAGTACATGACTAAAATGAAATCATGCACAGGAATAAGTCTGTCTGCATGTTTAAAGTTTTTCTTTTTCTAGTAATGGTGAATGTTGAAAAAAGCCCCAAACGTATTATTCATGAGAGAGCTTAATAATATCCAGCTGTGTGGTTTAGTAACAGTTGCGTAAGAGGTATAATCCAATTTTTTCATCTCCAATGTTTTAACTTTCAGTTTCCCTTCATTAAAGAGCTCATTGTAAACTAATTAATATTAGTTTTCACACTTTAATACAGTTTGTCTCATAATACTCTAATCTTTTAAAAGATAAACCACAGAACATTTTGTCATTTTCTCAGTGATGCGCCCTCTATTGACCTCTATCGACAGACGTGGTTGTAGAGGGGCCAGACTCTAGCCCCTTTACAACCCTAGAGCCTATTCCATCTACTATCATGGGGGAGCGAGGTACACCCTGAACAGGTCACCAGTACATTTACTACTTGGCAAAACCAATTGTAACTTTTCTCAAGATCTTTATATGTGATACTGTCTGAATACAATTTGGTTTGAATAATTGAAATTTATCCTGGATCTTGCAGAAGCATTACCAGATTTATTAGAGATGTCCTGGCTGTTGCCCACCACATCTGATTGTGTGTAGCCTACATAGTCTTGACTGATCACAAATGATCACCCAAGACATGTAGGACAGGGTACTATGTAGCTCATCTGGTGGAGCAGCTGCCTCATGTAGACACTGCTCCTCCTTAACATAGTGCCAGGTTTAAGCCCCGGCCTTTTGCTGCATGTCATCCATCTGACCTCTCTCCTGATCCAGGCCACTAGATAAAGTATGTTCCACTCTGAGTCCTAGGCAACGATTTACCCCCTTTCAACGTATTCATACTGAGATGTTATAGTTGAACCAAAACAACTGACTGATGTTTCAAGTTAAATGACAACTGGAAAAGCAACTGGTGGTCATGAATACTGGGATATTGATGTTTTGTTTTTTTTGTTGCTGGGTAGTTTTTAAGTAATCTTTTGTGGTTATTGTTTGTTGTTGCCAACTTCTTCTTCCTGTGTTTCCGTCTATCCTATCATTTCCAGGTCGGGACATGACCTTAGCAGGCATAGAACAGCTAATCCAGTTTGAGACTTGTTAAGTACAGGAGTACAGCAGGAGTAAAACCCCTGATCACATCATACACTACTCACAAAAAGTTAGGGATATTTGGGTTTTTGTATGATGTGAGAATGAACTTAAAATCCAAATTGTTTGAGATGGAGGAATTACCCACATCATAGTTCCAGTTAAATGCCCAACATTCATGATATAATATCAATAAGGTGTGAACATTTCAAATTTTCCTTAAATTATAGCCGAAAGTTGAATATCCCTAACTTTTTGTGAGTAGTGTATGTCTGGCTTTGATAACTTGGATTTTTGTATAATTTCAGTCTTACTATATCAATCATTTTAAAAGTCAAGTTTTTGTCTGACTACCACAATAATCACATTTTTCTAGCGTTGTGGATACATTTACCTGTCCCATGTACAGGTCTGTGGGATCATCGGCACATCTTTTACATACGCTTTGTGACATATTGAAGAAAACTGACACCACTGAAAAGCATAATATTCCCTCTTTAAATCTTTCTAATGGCATTTTCAGTTTTCCCTCTGGTCCAGTTAGGTGAGTAAGTAGCAGGCTGAGTTGTGAAGCGAAACAGGACCAATTACACCTCTGTTGACTGTGACAATGCTGCTCAGTGCTACATAATTATCATACTGGCACCAAACCAAGCAATGTTAAACTCAAACTCAAGGGTGTTAAATCTATAATAACTGCACAGTTAAATCCCCAATAAGCCAAACAATAAAAAATTGAAGGCAATTTAAAATAAATAAACAAAAACTGTGAACATATGAGTAGTTTGCCATTTTAAAGTAAATGTAATGCATAAATGATTGAACCCAATGTTTGGTTTTGGGCTGTGTCAAAAGACATTTTTCTCTCTCTCTTTCAGATAACAAAAATGGCTTTTTAAGGTGGATTGTTGGTGTGTTCTGATGTGTTGTACAATAAATGCTGGTGACCTGGATTTTAGACCTTGTGCTACAGCTGATAGATGATTTTAGGATGGGTAACATATGTTTCTACTCTCAAAAAGAGCCACAAGAAGCTTTTCCTCGCACTCAATCTTATCTGTTTCCATTCATTGAAAAGAATTGAACATGTTGCAATAAAATTTATGACAGCATTTCTATCCTTTGTTCCATTGTAATCATATGATTTTATGCTGCTGACTGTGGTCCTTGCATGTTTTTGCTTATTTAATATCTAAAAGTAGTTGCTGGGGTTTTTATTTTGTTTTTATTTCATTTTATGTGAACCATAGACAAAATGCTGTCTGGTAAATTAAAATTGTATGAAGTCTTTCTGTCCTTTTAAACATATTATGTTGCCATTGAAGCCATGCAGCTTCTCAGCCTCTAGGTATGTGTCAGTTCACCATTTTTCCCACTGAAAATCAATTTGATGCCTAATCTTGATCTCACAGTTCGGTTTGAATTAAATTACATCTGTATTTCACAGCCAGGCACTGGGTGATTTTTTTTTCTCTTTTTACTTGGGGAGGTTTGATTTCAAAGTAGCTTTTTTTCTTTATTAGATTAAAATTTTCAATTAAAAAAATAAAAAAAAAAATCAGGCTACATTATCTTCAGACTGCACCAAAAATTTAATAGAAACTGTAACAGTAATGCATCCTTAACCTGCATATATTTTAATCACATACTCCTTCACAGAGGCTAACGCAATTTGGTTCCTGGTTCGGGCCGCACCCTTAACAAGGTCTGAAAAAAATAAATACATTTTTAAAAAGCCACGTCAATTGGTTTCCTCTGGCAGTCGTCATTCCACACTGACCCACCTCCTCCTTGTCTCCTCCGGGCAGCAGACGTATATAAACACACTGATCCATCTTCCTTCAGCCTACCCAGTAACATCACGATAACCATTACGTGGAGCTCAAATGGGAGGGCGCACAAGCCCAGACTGGGGCTGATTTCTGCTAAAAGAAAAAAAAAAAAAAAAAAAAAAAAAATCAACAGTGAAAGAGGTGAAGCCTCGGCTACTCATCCTGAGCCAGCACAGGCTGCATAACGTTATCGCAGCATCACCTGTTCTTCCCGGCGATAAGCGGTGAGTGCATCACTTACAGCATTTATCCTGGTTGATTTCTTAGAATGTCGAGTCTGGGTTGCTTACTTGCGGTGTTTGTATTGTTTTGCTTCAAAGCGGCTGCCTCTCCATTTCCCCCCCAGTGATTTAAAATCTAAAAACAAATGCTTTGAAGCAAAAGCTGACTGATATAAAATCCCGAATGCGTCTAAGGGAAATGAAGCGACAGCCTCTTCCTGCCTCGCCTGAAGGAAAATGTTTAACATGTCGTCATGTAGCTGTGATTTCAGGGAGAAAACGGTACCTGACCTCACTACATTTCAAAACCGGGATCGCGGCAGATTACAGGCTACATCTTAGATGTCGTTTGGCTTTTTAACCTCCTGAGAGAAAACTTCGGTGCAGCAACAGGTGGCATGTTTCTTTTTCTTTTTTTTCCGGGCCGTATTCGAGGCGAGATGTTGAGGAAGAGATGGACGTGGGGGGGTGGGGAGTAGGGCGTCATTCAGCACCGAGACACTGGACAGCTCCCACGTCGAGTGCTAATCGTTTCCGTTTAGCTGCGATCCGGTGGGAATAACAGGTTGATCTGTGGCTTATTTTTAATCATGCTGACACATCCAATGATCATAAATACAAGTTGATATTCAGCATTAAATTCAGACACTGTTAGCAAAATAAATGGAGTATTTTTGAGTTGCAGACGCTTTAAATGCCACACTTCCAGAGCCACAGCAAAGCAGGCAGCTTGATTTTGCTTTAAATCGAAACAGTATTTAGAGAAGTTTATTGGACATTATTGATCATTATTTCTAGGGTCCCCACTTGGTATAAATAGAGTGTTCTCTAGTTTGCACTCAAGGATACCCCCCCCCCTCTCTCTCTCTCATTCCTCCCTCCCTTCATCTCACAAACTGTCCCCTTCCTCCCATCCCCCTCTTCCACTGACTCCCAGTCTTGTTGCATAGCTACCAGCTCAAACACATACTGGGGACGCAGGGCAATCCTTATGCCCCCCTCACCCAATTTTATTTCAAATGTGACATATTGGGCAGAAAACCTGAATCACTTGATGAGTTGATGTTTCACTTTGCAATTTTGTCAGGAATTTCAGTTTACGCTTTTACTCTGAGGTTTCTGGTTTACTGCATATGTTTTGTGTAAGTGTTGTGCTGTGATCCTCTCTCTCTGTCTCTACTCTCCCCCCTACCACCCCTCCTGTCTCCCTCTTTTGAGAGGAGCTGAAAGGTTGGCATTACAACAACAAAGGAAGGATGGAATGTCAACAGGCTTCAGAGAGAAATGGGCTAAGGGAAACAGAGATGGGGACTGCATGTACTGTTACCATCTCAGACAAAAGTTCACAACTTATCAACACACTACTAGCCCCTATTCTGCTCCCATCACCTCTCATAATGAAGTCCACACTAATACTGCTCCACAATCAATATATAATGTTGTGCACTTGCGCATTAAAGAGACGGCTCAGACGTGTTACAACCCTGTTTATTTTTCTTTCATCACAGACTGAAGGAGAGAATGGATGCAACTGGAGATGAGGGGAAAGTGTTGGTAGTGCTGAGTGGAAGACTAGTGATTTTGTTGTAATGCTGATCAAAGAACAACAAGTCCCAGTCTACCTCTCAGCACAAGCAGCATCCTTCTGTACACACCAGCTTTAGCCTCCTCAGCTCAACAATGTTGCCATTAATAGCTGTTTCTGATTTATTCAGAACCAACAATATGAAACCTGCCCTTAAAAAAAAAAAAAAAAAAAAAACACTTAAAATGTTTTGATTCAGTCCCTGTATGAATGAGTGTTCAGTAATGTTAATTACAGACAAAATTGCA
Source organism: Atherinomorus stipes (assembly GCA_023101725.1). Classification (NCBI taxonomy): domain Eukaryota; kingdom Metazoa; phylum Chordata; class Actinopteri; order Atheriniformes; family Atherinidae; genus Atherinomorus; species Atherinomorus stipes. The sequence goes on from JALJCO010014045.1 coordinate 927,029, forward strand.
ATCAAAAGCATAATTTAAGCAAGGTACTGAATCGTGCCGTGAATGCTGCTCTGGAAAATACTGTAATTATGCCATGAAGTGCTCTGTGCTAAAACAGACTGAAAAAGCCTTGTACAGTTGTTTTTCCACCTCTTTCCAGGTTTAACATGCAGTTGGGCTGGTTGTTTTCTTTATTATTAATCAATCTGTATTGTTGATTTTATCATAATAAAACAAAAATGTATTCTTTGTGTATTTTTGCATTTTTCTTACATTTTTCCTACATCAGCATCATTACAAGAGAAGAAAAGAAAATGTTATGCATTATGTTTTGCATTCAGAGATATTATGGGGTGGCTGCCTGCCAGAAGATTTTACTCAAAGCTTTACTCCTGCCACTCTTACAAAACTATGAATCACCAATCAATATGGGTGGGGGGTCTTTTTTGCTCTCTGAGCTGAAGACACACTCTCAGTCAACTGCCTCCTGTAGTTTCTGCAGAAGCTAACAGAGTTGAGAGCAACCAGGTATAAAGCGAGCCACTTTCCCCAGAAAGTACCAGGCATTTTTGTACCATTTTTAGCCTGTAGTAGTACATAACTTGGCCAGTACTTTGTCTGCATTTGAGGTGGATGCAGAGTCCAGCCTATGCCAAGCCTTGATTAATATCAGCAAACAGACCTGAGTAAATACAAGATATCTACTGTCACTAAGGAGACTGAGAGGCAGGCTTACATCCATAGCAAGACACAATTCCTGCTTGCTGCACTGCACAAGTTATTGTATTTATTGTCATATTTATAATAAGCAAGAAATTTAATAATGAAAAAAAAATAGTTGGGAAATGACTGACGTGCAATTTTAAAAATTCTACCGTTAGACAATAGTTGTTGAGGGTGGAAAGCAGCGAGAGGGCAGCACAACATTTAGTCATGAGAAATCGGTATATATAATAAGGCTTGAAGCTGCAGGCAATAATTTAAAAAACATACCACATATGCTCACCTTTGTTCTTGTTACCAGGATACATGCATGATTTACCTGACGGTATCCACATCTTTGTTATGCATAATGAACATGGCACCAAGCCCAACTCTAATGGCTAAAGGTCATGTATTTATACTGAATTAAATAACTGCAAAGGGAGTCCAAAACTAACATGAAACCAACAAGCAAGTTGAAATTTTAAGGCGTGCTTTTCTTCTCCACTGGCACTGAAGGCTAAAATCAGGCTCTTGGTAATAATGACCACAGTCAGATCTTTCAGCCTTTTTTGCTCATAAAAGCTTGCAGGGTTTTAATTAAAAATGCATCATGGCAGCATCTCCTTCACACTGCACCCTTAAGTCTCCATATTGGCAGCATCCTGGTTTTTCATATAGAAAAACCAGAGACTGGCTTGCGTTGCTAAGCAACACAAAAGAGTCAAGTGCATTTGTTTATTGGCCAATAAGAATGCAGACAAAGTTTCAAGGTTTTTGAGGAAGGTCCTGTAATAATGATACCATAAAAAAGAAGAGAAATCTCTCATGAGCAGATTTTATGTACGAGGATGTAAAAAAGAAAGAGTAATCTTGTACAGTTTGAGTTTTCACATTGTCTGAATTTTGAGAATCTGGTCCCTACAGATCATAAAATTTGCTAAATACAGCTTCAGCTGTCGACACATTTTACACTATGTCTTTCATTTAGCAAGCACCAAGACCAAATGCAGAAAATCTAAGTACACCCCATCATTCATTCATTTCCGTATGATACAATAAACCTCTTATTTCATTGTGGAAGAATTTCAACCCATTCTTCATTACAACGTTGCTTTAGTTGATCAAGGTTTGCAGGCATTTTTTGTGCACCACTCTCTTAAACTTCAGAATTTCAATCAAGCTGAAGTCTGGACTCTGACTGGGTCGCTGTAGCCGCTTGATTCTTTTCTTTTTCAGTCATTCTGCTGAGAATTTGGCCCTGTGCTTTGAATCATTATCCTGTTGCATGACCCCGTCTGGGCCAAGCTTTGACAGTCAGGCCATTGCTCTCCTTCAGGTCCTGTGCTGCAAAACAATTCCAAATCATCAGCCCTCACCACTTTTTGTGCTGATGTGATGTGTTTGGTTTTTCTCCACATCACAGTGTGCTTTATGAACAGACACTTCCACTCAGGTCTGATCTGTCCAAAATTCTTGAATTGTTGTGGTTTGTTAAGATGCAGCTTTACAGACCTACGCTTTGCTCTTATGCTCTTCTCCTGGATATGCTTCTACTATAATTTGTTAAATCCTTTTCTAAATGTGCTGTTAAGAACTTTGCCAGTTGAGTCCTGTAGAGTCTGAAATGCAGCTTTTTATAATGTCTCACTTAACGTCTGAAATAATGAGTGTGAGTTTGAGTTTATAAGCGCAATACATATTAATGACCAAATACATGTAAATATCTAGGATTATAGCCAATGGCTAATTTCCATCTTTAGTCCCTTCAGGGGAAAAAAAAACATAAGATAATAAAATCAATAAAACAACAGTAGCAACACGTAGAACAGTTTGCCTTCATGGACAGCGTGAGCAGGAGAAGTAATTACAGAGAAAGAAAACGTGACCTTAAAAACACAATAGGACAGAAAATAAAAAATAAAAGCAAGAAGAATGGTGGATTAGGAAACATACTGGCCAGGGGTCAGGGGACCATACATATTTATCTCATGTTGAAAGCTAAAATTGGATATAGGGCTGATTAAAGTGCAGAGTGCTAAAGTGTTAATTAAATTGCAGGCTGCCCGACTGCACAGTCAATATAAAGTGCTGTTTTAAATGCACAATAGTCAATGCATATTACATTAATTAAATACCACGAACGCTAATTATATGATACTGGGAGTACCCTTTTTTTGTGAAAAACTTTTTATTGAACAATTTTAACATTACATTGCAAACACAATGCCATTGCCCTACCATTAAAGCTTTTAGTAAGAAAGACAAAAAAAAAGGTATGTGGGGGGGTAGACAATACAGATACACCGTACAGCCTAATTCACAGTAACACCTTATGTGCGAAGAAGTTAAGTCACGTCAGAAAGAGAACGAATAAGGGTGTCCCAGGCCTGCACGGTAGATGCACGTACTTTGTGTATGACAGCCAGTGACCTTTCTAAAAGAGCAATGTCTCTGAAACAGTTCAGCCATTCTTTTGCTGATGGAGTGTCTGGGAAAAACCACAAATGTACTATGGTTTTCTTAGTATGGGAGTGCCCATTTTTAACGATATAGTGTGTATTGCCTTGCACGTACAGTAGCCCTAACATCTAAAAAGTAAACAAAAATATAACAAATTGTGATCATATTATTGGGGAAGACGGAATAGCAGTAATGATAATAAAACAGTGATATTTATGTACACAATAGAAGTTATGTAGTTTAGGGACGGTTGTGGCAAAAGTGTGAAGATCAACAGTAATGGAGAACAAATTCCTTAGAAATGGCCTTGTAGCCCTTTTCCAGATTGATTGGAAGCAACAATTGCCTCGCTGAGATCTTTTCTGATGCCTTTACTCTTTGGCATTGTGTTAACACACACACAAATGCTCAATACTACCAAACTGCCAAAAGTTTTCTTTATAGATATGCTCACACTTATTGGTAATCACTTAGAGCCAGGGTAGTGGATCCTGGAAAAATGGTTTGAGGAAGCTAAATTTAAAAAAATATACACCCCCCGAAACCACGCCTCCAGAGCACAGGAACGTGTCCGCCGTACAGCCGAGTGGCTAGCTTGTTAGCTTCCCAGTAAATAACAGAGGAACCACGTTTCCTAAAAGTGATAATTATCTCACCTCCAACTTCTTCTGCGGCGTGAAACATCCTCACTGCAAACACCAACACCTCCATGACTTGATCCACATCCGTTTTTTCTATCCAAGAGTAAACACCGGCATAGTTAAGAACAGCGAGCAGCCATGTTCATCTCGGTTCATCTGCACTATGAGACCCTCACGGCTAGTTGCGAGAGCATGCGCGCGCGAGGAGGGTGGGGGCATGTTTAACAGCAGTCAAGTTTGATGGACATAATAATCATTCAATCAATAAGCACGGGCAACCCCATCCAATGAAATTAATTTCATTGGATGGGGTTTTTCCAGTCCTGTACATTCCACAGATGATTCTTTTTTTAATTTTTGTGTCAGAACATTTAATAATTGGCTGCAATCAGGGTGTGAAGAAGACTGTAAGCAATATAGTAAACATCATCCACCCTGCCTTTAAAAGTCAGTTGCACGAGATTTGCAACCCCTGGCTGCCTTTTAATACATCTGGAAGCAGCAAGGGTTTATGTACTTTGTTTTTCACATACTACTTTTACATTTTCGCTTGGTTTTGGTAGGAAATAGTGAATACATATTTTACATAATACACATAGTATGTCACTATATACATGTCTAGCAAATTTAAAGATTGCTTGAGGGCTAGAATAGTTTTTTGTAAATACCCTAATCCATAAAACTTTGGAATTGAAAGAGATACATGTAGAAGAGGGAGTTTGAACAGCTTGATGGCTCAATCCCCACACTGGTAATACATCTCACTTATTCATTGTTTCACACAATGCTTTTCTTAACAGACACATTAGCATTATTCAATTACAGTATGTTTATGTTGACCTTGTATTGCTGTTAGAGAGTGTCCACATGGCAACACTGGAGGGTTATATGCATTATGTTCTGTTAATATCTGTTTCTTCATATTTGAGTAACCTTGGTCGGTTGAGCTTCCTTTCCTGGTGGAGCAAAGGCAAAACAAAGCGCTGAGGGGCCTTAAATCTGGGCTTGTAAGACCCTACCATGTGCTACTGGATTATGGGGCGTTTAGGTTTAGTCAGTTGAGTTAGTTATTGTTAGCCATTTTTTCCCCCTGTGTGTTATTTGATTTTCCTTATTTAAGTTGAACTTGTTTAAGTTACACATCCGAGTATAGCTGACCTCTGTTATAGGCCAGTTTATTTATTCTTTTTGTTTTTTGTATTCATTTTTGGAGTTTTTGGGTCAATAAAGCCCCCTTTTTTAAAATCACTGTATAGGTCCTGATTGCTTTTCGTATTTGGTCCTTGACAAGCAGTAAATGCTGTTTCTGTGATATGATCAGTGTAACTGTACCTGTTGTTACATTGCTGAATAAAGGCCAAAATAAGTCTGGAGGCTCTTTTACACCCAAAGAGTTGAGTCACACATCACAGTCATAACCAGCTACATATGTTTATTCCTTTGTCCTGATTAGTTTTCATACTAAAAGAGACAGAAGGCAGAGCCACAGTCAAAGATACTTTAGTGTGTAATTATGATGTCTGAGTAATAAAAGCTGTTGCAAAGAGCTCAGGCAGATGGTGTCACAAAGAAAGACAACAGTAGGACATTTTGATGGATGTTTCAAAGAAAATGCACAACAGGTGACAAAATTGCATTGGACACATTCTCAAGAGTGCAGACCTTGTGTGATGCATGCACGCTCCTCTAGCTGTTATTACTATCTGGGCACCCAGCCTTGCATGATGGTATGCCAACTGTTCCCCGATGTCTGTACTGGCACCCGTCACCGCAGCCCTGGCACCTCAGAGAGACTCCGGGGGTGGTATAGGCAGTCAGCATGTGGCTACATGTGTGATCTGGAAGATCAGGAATCAGGCGAGAACATGTCGACATTAAAGCAGCTCTGACATTTGATCATGAGCCACAGAGCAACGCTGATAACAAACACAAGCTCCACTTAATGGCAGACTGTGCACAACATTAAATAATAAATATCTGACCGGGGTGATGTTAGTGATAAAAATTAAATGAGTTTTAGTGAGAAATGTTAAAGAGTCAAAACTATTTCATATGGTCTTGTAATTGTTTCTACTCAGTAGAAACAATGGAGACAAACAGTGGGATTTTTCACTTTGTGGCTACAAAGAATATAAGAATATTAAGGATAAATTACTTCTGCAGTGTCGACAACTGTATATGAATAGACATTTCTAGATTTCACTGGCCATTAAATTCAGATGCTAATTAGATTATTAAAATAAGCTTTAAAAAGTATTTCAATCTATTAGTGTTTTATTTTAGAATTAAGCGGAACAGATGCTACACAAGATCTTGTTTTAAGAAAACTTTTAGTTCGGGGCACTCATGTTAAGTCCAGATGGTCATAATCCTGCCTCCTTCTCCTGATATAAGTGGTTCTTTGTTATATATGGAATGTGAGTTGATGTACCTCGAGCACCAATTTTCTGAAAAGGAGCTGGCTCTTGTGGATGATGAGATGGAAAGAACTAGTTCTGAGTCAACCACTGGCTCTGAGCAAGAACTACACCTACCACGAGGTATTTTCTCAAGGTTTCATGTGAATTCTGGTTGGTTTGTTTGTTGGAAATTCATGCTTTTCTCAAGATCTCAGCATGAACAGTAATCTTTTTATCTATTTTTTAAAATTACATGATAAGCTTTTCCCTGAACCAACACACTGTGGTTAAGGTCAAAATAAAGTGGTTGCAAACTAATGACAGCGCCATCAAGTGGAAGTCATGGAAGAAATGCACACAGTAATATTTATATCCTCACATTTATTCATACCCTCCCGTTAAAGAAAAGGCTAAATTCACAATGGTCACTCAAATAGCAAAAAACTAGAAAGAACAAAAAAATCTAAATAAGCTAAATTACTATCTAGTGAAAGAACACATTGCTTTAAAATTGTGGTTGAAAAGAATAATGGAAAAAAAAAAACCAAAAGAAATACCTGTGAGATGCAGAAGTCTGACTGAAAGTTATAGAAAACATTGCAGTGATTACCTCAAAAGGTTGTTCAACTAAATAGTTTAGGGATCCCATCATGCTTGTCTTTAATTGTTTTTTTTTAAAAAATATATATTTCTGTTGCACCACAATTCAAAAGCATTGCCATGATTTTCATTGAATTTTTATATATCATGAATAACTTTACTCTGAACTAATCTCTAAGACACAGTGGAACTGAGAATATAATCAGCACAGCAGTGAGATGCTCAAAGTAGTACTTACATACTCCAGAACTGTATTGGAAAGAATTTACAAGTCAGCAATGACAACAATGACAGCAGACACGGAAAGCTCCCTTTATATTAACTTTCTTTAATTATTGAGGCTCTAAGATTCTAAGATTGTTTGGTTTTGTCTCAGTGTAAAAAATAGAAGAATAACTATCAGTGTTGCAGTCAAATACATAATCAAAAACAATCAGTTAACCAGGACCCGATTAGCCACATGATGATGCCAGGAAAGAAAAAATGGCTTAGCCATGATTCTGACATAGTATAGATCCGCAGAACGGTGTATGATCTATATAACAGATTATACATCCTTGTTTAAGTTAATTTGCAGAGGTTTGCTGATTAAGCTATTCCCCAGCAATTAAGTTTCTTTCCCCCTCCTGAATAATCTGCTCTTCTTTGTTGTACACCTAAGAAACATTAAAGTCAACAAAAAGGAAAAAAAATTTTTTTTAAAAAAATTTCTCCAAAATACTTTTTTTCTCTTTTATGAAAAGCTGTATAATATGTAACCAGTGTTGTGGGAGGTGGCAAAATTAGTTGAATTCTTATCTAAAAGGGTTTAAAATATTTTACAACTATAGAGGAAAAATTAAACTTGGTGCTTTTGAATGAAGTTTGAATAGAAACAAAATTTCAGTTTTTTTTAATTGATTGTCTTTGAACACTCAGTGAAAGTCAAGGGGAGACGTCTCCCAGCCTATCCAATGTGGAAAGAGGCTTTTTACATGCTGTTATGCTAATAGACAGCGAGTCTGCATTGGTAAAGAAAATGTTCAATTTCTGATGTTACACTTTGTTCTCCTGTATCAGAAATATTCAGCTGAAGTCATGAAACTGGAGATTAGAGGATCACAAACAGAGTACATGAAAAGGGCTTTTAGTTTGATATTCTTTTCGCCCAACTGAAGCAGCAGTCAACTTTGAATATAATGAATGTTTTATCCGGGCCCTATTTACCATTGTGTTAAATCTTACAAATATGGCACACACATGCATAAAAGAACCAAACATTCGCTGCAATAAACAATGACAAGGCAGGAAAAACATTTTCAAGCAGCTTTGTTTTATGTTCATAAAAATGTGTCATATTTACAGAACAAAACATATTCAGGGTCACAATGAACAATCTTTCCTTTTTTTTTGGCAAATCATTAAGACGTCAGTTCAAAATACGAAACAATGTTGGTAGCCAATTTCAACTACATAAATAGTGTGCAGCACAAACACTGTTTGAAACAACCTGACGTGAACACTGGTATTTCTGATACATTATCATAATGTAGAAAACTTACAGCTTACATGATGGAACAGAACAGAGATATAACATGATTTTTAAGGTTTTTCTCTGTTTTCTATCCACAATGTGAGACACGGTCTCATGAATGCCTTTACACTTCAACTGAAACTGAGTTCACTGTGACGGGAAAATCAGCACACTAATCAAATGAATGTTACTTCTATAGTCAACAAACTGAGGCCTCCTCAGAGATAGACATAAAGCACAGCAGATAACTTCTAGTTTTGTTTTCAGCAGCACAGATACAGATGAAATAACAGATGAAATAAATAGTGAAATGACTCAAGAAAACAAGTACGCAAGAAAAAAAAAGAGAGAAAGAAAAAGAAGCTCTTAAGCCGCTTTCACCCATGCACTGTAATCCTGAGATTTTCTGCAAAGATTTTCCACACAGAGCCATGGCTCTCTTGACCATCAGTGGGTAAAAATTTATGGACATACTGGTAAATACTGTGGACCATTTGCAGCTACTGTGTGTACTGGCAAGAGTTTGATCTCTTGGCTGATCTGTATGCTTCTCTCCGTTTGCCCTGCATTACAGTGGATTTGTACAGATACATGCAATTCTCAAATCAACACAATAATTTTAATTTACTAGAAAACAGTGATTGCCACAGTATAATTCCTCCTGCGTGCTGCAGACAACTGTTTCCCTACACCTCTTCCTGGCTTCCAGCCGGTGCAGCGCATTTCCAGCTAAAAGCCTTTTGCTGGGAAACATTTGGGGGGGGGGGGGGGGCCGGGGGGGGGGTGAACAACATCTGCAGAAAAAGACCGGACCAAACTATCCAGACTGTCTCCTGAAAATCTCTGTTGTTCATGTGTGAAAACAGCTTTAGTTTGACATGTCACTTTATTTGAGAGAAAAAAAATAATTAAATGTGAATTTGCAGTTTGAAAGTTGCACTATAAATGTGTGATATAACCAAAGCAAATGCCTAGCTCCATTTCATCTGCTGGGCTATACAGCTAGTCTCAGACCTGCTTTATTTACACTGAATGAGACTTAATAGTCACAGTTAGTTAGATCCAAAACTGAAAATCAAAAACTCAAGACGGTTTGTAATGCCAGAGTGATGGAGGCTATTGGAGCCAATAAGATAAAACAAACCAAAATGATTAAGATAAAACCTGGGGCTCATGATGGTGGGCATGTTGCCTCCCACTGGATGAAAATTGAGCTCTGTAACACTTTTAACAGGTAACGACTGGTCAGAACAAATATAAGCCATCAGCTGAAGTTGAAAACGGACAGTCAGTACTAAGTGGTCTTCACCAGATCGTAGACGTGGATGTGGACATCATCGTCGTATTTTATGTAGTATACGGTGGGCTTTGCAGGGACCTGGTAGATGACTAACCCCGTCCTCTTCAGGCCGTTGTCTGTGACGTACTCTACCTGTTTACCCACAAGACTCTCAGGCTCCTCACCCGGCTTCCTGTCTGCTGGCAGCAGATGTTTGTTTTCTGAATGATCAACAGAAACCACAAAACAAGATGAGGATAGTGTAGCAGAAATACAAAGATTTTGAAAAGCTTCAATTACATTTCTGCAACCAACCTCCCATTTAGGATAAATTATCTAGTTTCAAGGTCAACTTTTATCATGTCAAAACACGTTTGCTTCGGTTAATTTATGTGCCTCTAACTACCCCCTCCAAAACCTTTGAGAACACACCATTATTTTCGTGATAGGACACACATGCCACAACAGAGCAATATTATTCATCCAAGTAGAAATTCTGCACAAAATATTACAGAAAAAAAAAGCAAGGCAGCAACATGGGAGCATTTGGCAATGCAGACTATGCAAATTTGTCCTGTCCTTTTCCTCCCACTTCTCCAACAGCATCTCAAAAATAAGACATTGGCTGTGTAATGCATACTGACACTAAAGCTTTCATTACCGTACCTGACTCAGGCAGGACACGGAGGTCCCCGTCTTTATAGTCGTCCCACAGCTGGTACATATATAACACGGGGTCCTTCTCATAGGTAATGTAATACCAGTGGGTCATAATGGGGGCTCGGGACAGAACCATGCCTCGCCACTCGTTTTTCTCCCCATCTTCCTTCTCAAATAAATGCTCCACTGCTCGACCCACCAGCTCCTCGGCTCCAGGAGGCACCTTGATCTTATTGTTTACTGCAAGAGGGAAAACCACTTTGATGGTCTAGTAGTATATTTTATGTGAATAAACACTTTAAGTCAAGCATTCCTTATCCTGGTCCTCGAGGGCTGCTGTCCTGCATGTTTTTTTTTTTTTTTTTTTTTTTTTTCTGTCCTGCATGCCTGCTGCAACACACCTGAGTCAAATCAATGGCTAATTAGCAGACTGATCTGAGCCTGACTCTGGTGTGTTGCTGCAGGGACATGATGAAAACATGCAGGACATTGGCCCTTGAGGACCAACATTTAGAATTCCTGCTTCAAGTTATCACAAATTATACATTATATCAAAAACATACTTATATCTAAGCCAGCCTCTGCTTTTTACTAGATCAATAATGTATCTTACTTCATCCTCATTATAGGCCTTCAGAAACAAGGTACAAACATTTGCTTCACTGTAGTTATCTTTGCCATTGTAACGTATCTTTACAGCCATTTCACATCATGTAAATCTGCATGCAGCTAACTCATGAGAAAATCCTATAAACAACAACGGCACGTGAATGTTTGTTGTCAACCTTAAGTGCAGTATAACATACTTTAGACATGATCTTGTACATTAAAAGTTGTTACAATAAGCACTTCAACACCTTAGTGTTTATAATATGCGGACCCAAACAATCTAAAAATGTCCACGTCATCGCACTCACCAACTTTCTCGGCCAAAACCTGCAAGTTGGACACCCGATTATCTTTGAAGAGCTCTATGCCGTAGACACAATCAAAGCCGTCATATTTGACCATGTAGAGGGAACTGTTTACAGTTAAACGCTCCAAGACTGTGCCTTTCCACTTGGTCACGTTACCCTTCTCCCTCCAGGTGTGCTGAATCCTCCGGCCCAGAAGGTTGTCAGGGTCGGGGCTCAGGGTTGATGCTGAGCTTTCACTCAGCTCTCCACTACTACGCTTCCTGTAATAACAAGGAACATGAATCATCAAGGATGCCGAGTGTCTCACAACAGTGAGGATTGACAAAATGTTAGAAACACAAGAGGGTTGAAAAAACCACCAATAACCCAGTTAGAAACTCTCAGCAGATTTGTACAATTCAGTCTACCATTTCACACAATTTCTTTAATGTATTTAAATCTTTTTGACAAATTATAACTTATTCTAATGCTTTTTTAAAGATGTAATTACTTCTTTTTTCAAAGGTGGAGACAGGTAACCTAAAAACAAAGTCTGTCAACGTAAATAAGATTAAAAGGAAGAGTGAAAAACAATTTTTAGATCAATTGAAAATAGGTCGTTTACTCTCTAGACTGAGTTGTAAAGAAAAAAACAAAGTTTAATGAGATGTCTTTGCTTACCTGCCCCGTTTCTTTGACATGTTTCCATAAATTCACACAACCCTGCAAAACACACGACAGGTCAGTAGTATACACAACAGTCTGGAATTAAGATACAATGCTCCTGATGAGACACTTTCATTCAGAATAAATAAAATGATGTTTAGCAAAGAGCACTTCAGCATGCAACATTTCAGATGTGCTGCTCTCAGCTAAGTCAACCACAGCCAAGCAAACTAGCCAACAAACCCTCATTACCGGATGTAAACAACAAGCTCATTGTGACGAGCGATAATGCTAACCAAGTTAGCTTAGTGCTAACACGACTACAGGTTACATATTTATGCGGCTAACTATATGGCTAATAAATGTGTAACTTCACCGAAGCCAGATCTGTAAACACCATTCGGTCCACTTACGTCGAAAAATACATACAAATATAAAATGTATAAAGCCACACTATGTCTAATAATGAACGGGCTAGGTGGCTAACGTTAAGAAATAATTCCAGTCGCAGTTTACTGTAAGACGAGAAACATTCCAGAGAAATTGCCTTCTGCATTTCAACACATAAGCTAGCCGAACAAAAAGGAAATGCATCGCCATGTAAGCGCTGATTTTGCAGCCTTGCCACAGCTGTAAGAATAAAGAAAAAATAAGGAACATCCAAAATAAACAAATTAATGTTTGTAATATAACCGAAAAGCTCGATATTCGAGAGCCATAAGAAGAAACTGTTTGCTTACCTGATCAATAAATTCACATGTGTTAGTCTTTGCAGAGCAGATTCCTCCACCTAGGCTACACGGAAGCGAGCCTCCTTTCGGAACTACAACTACCGGTAGCACCGCGCAGCGCGCACAGCCTTTTGGGACTTTTAAGTCACGTCAGAGCCCTTTCGTTTGTTAACTTTACAGTTATGATGTTTATATATATATATATATATATATATATATATATATATATATATATATATATATATATATATATATATATATATATATAGAGAGAGAGAGAGAGAGATAGATGGAGATGGAGTTGGAGGAACCATCAGGGGAGGAAAATCCCCTGCATGGGATGTACCACCTACAAGTGGCAGATATGAACAAGTCCTACCAATAGCTAGAGAGGGCTGGACTGCTGAACAACACAGAGGCAGTGGTCATGGCAGCACAAGAGCAAGCCTTTAGCCCTCAAGCAGCAGAGGCCCAGATCTACCACATCAGGCAGTTTCCCAGGTGCAGGCAAGATACCCCCAAAACAGTCCAACACCGAACGTCATAGTGTAAGATTCTGACAGGAAAAGAATACATGGAATGCCATGACCAAGGTTGACATGATAGTGAAAAAAAAGCATCTGTTCAGTAAATATGAAGTGGAGACCCCCTAGGTCACAATGAGGAACGCTTCCCAAGGTGGTGGAGAATGAGAGGGCTAACATCCTGTGGAACTTTCAGATACAGACCGACAAAATGGTAATGGGCAGGACGTTGTGTTCATGAGCAGCAAAGGGAAAGTCATTGTGATCAATGTAACCATCCCCAACAGTGGGAATGGTAAAAGGAACACGAGAAACTGGAGAAATAACAAGAGCTCAAGGAAGAGCTGGAGAAAGCCTGGAAGGTCAAGGCAACAGTAGGACCCGTGGCCATTGGAGCACTGGGGGCAGTGTCCCCCACGCAATCCAGAAGAGCAAAATTTTAAGAGAAGCTAAGATACTGTGTAGCCTGAAATGCTTCCTCAGCTTACTGACTTTTTTCTTGGTCCACATAATGTGGGAATAATTGTTTTTGCTGGTTCCTGAAATGCTTGAATTAACCACAAGATGTCATACTAAACACAAAATCACTGCCACTGGCTGTGATGACACAGTAAGCTGTATGGAGAATGAATGACAAAGTATCCATGATGTCTGTCTGACAGCTTTTTCACGATGAAAGCTTTTTCATTTATCCCATGCCAAATCACTTGTATGCTTACGGCAACTGTGATTTGGAGGTGGATAAAAACAGAACATAAATCTTCACCAGCTGTGAGTTTTAATCACTAATCAATTTTTTACTTTTTTTTTTTTTACCTTTATGTCTTTGCTAAATCAAATTATTAATGAACTTAATGTATAATGTAACTTGTCAAATACGGGTGTTAAAGCTTTCCTTCATCCTTGTATATATATATATATATATATATATTTACAAGGTGGGGGGTGTCTTTTAGTCAATGTCAAGACCATAGTTTTAGATTTTGATGAGGCAAATGTTTGCAGGTCTTGTTATGATGTCAACTGTTAACATTAGTCACACTGCTGATCATGGCTCATATGATGTATGCCTGAAAAGTTTAATTCATTTCTATTTAAAACTGTTCAAACTATATACATATATATAAAAAAAAAAACAATTCCAGGACTTGTTTTCATTCAGCCTCTCAAGATTCAAATTCTTGTGACATTAAACAAACTGCTAGGTCTAAATTGGATCTTTTAATTTTTGGCCGCAGAGTTACTACATTCCATTAGCAGCTGTGGTGGTCTGGTGGTTACAGTCTGAGCTTTCGTTCGAGTAATGAAATCAGATCTCTGGTTTAAAACATACTATTTCAGATCAGTCTACTGGGCAAAATTGCAAAGATATGTGAGTCAGTGTTGGTGCACTGGACCACTTACAGCATTTGTGAGTATTGACACAAAGCTGTCTGGTGTCCAAGGTTGCCTCTTCCTGTCCTTGCTGTTGTCACAGAAACAGAAAAGCCCCCCCCCCCCCCCCCCCCCCCCCCCCAAAAAAAAAAAAAGCAGTTCAACAAGGCATCCAGTTAATCAGCAGAGGCCACTCAGTTTTTAGGACAAAATGAAGGTATAGAGCAAAAGTGCAATTCAGTGCTTAGTTGCCACGCTATATACATATATATTGCTGATTCATACTTAATGTTTTGCATCTACAAGGCTCCAAAATGCAAATCCCAGTGTTTAGTTGTCATCCTGACTGACATCTTCTGCAGTTTGTAGGTTTCTCTGTAGCTCTGCCATTTGAGGAGGGGAGCCCACAGCGGGCCTTTCCCCTGGGACACCATGAGAACACTGACTCCAAAAATAGAGGAACCCTCCTCTCCTTGCATCTCCTCTGCTGTGCTGTGTACGTCTATTTGTTGCTTCACTGTACAGAGGACGCACAGATCAACTATACACTCCGAGTGTGTCCAATATTGCAATTGGGAAGCAAGAGTTGTTAAATCATGTGTCTTCATTGATTACACATTTCTGGTGTTGTTAGCATCATCAATCTAGGATCTGCACAAGAGTAAAGCGTTGTGCATCAAGGATATTTGGAGCTGATGTGAACTTCTCTGAAATGAGTGAGTAAGACAGGATGTTGGGAGTTAAAAGAGTGCAGTGCTGCTTAATTAACCAGGTTAAAAATCTGTCTGGATTATAGCACATGCACTCTCTAAAGATGCCATCCATGCCCAATACAGACCCAACATCATGCAGACTTCCTTGGATTTTTAAAATTTTTTATTTAAAGTTATACCGTGTAACTTTTGACTATGATATTAATCCTAAAATGATTCGTATTAGATGATTTTTGGGGGGGATGTATATGGTGACTGACGCGTGTCAACACTCTGAGCAGACTGCCCTCTGCAGAGACCAGACATCGTAACTTTGGAGAGGCGGGGCATCAATGAAAGTGCCGTAAAGCAAGTTGCTTTACAGCTTCTCTTCTGTAAACACAGAAAGCACTACTTATGCTACTTTCTCTCATTACTCGAGTCGAAGCTTTGTCAGGGCGGAACAGTAAAAAGGTAAAAGTGATGTCTGAGCAGGCCAGAAAAAGAAAGAGGCAAAGGGATCACTGCAGATCGAAAACACGAGTGGACATTGGAAAAGAATTCAGTTGTTGGAGTCTTCTGAAACAGCTGCGTGGAAGCAAAACCCACTCTCTATTTGCCACGGTATCATTAGACTGGTAAGTTTGGTTGTTGTGTAAACATACGAAAATGTGATGCTTTTAATTTTTTTTTTTCAGTCAGCATTTATTTAAAACATCAATAAGAGCCGTATAAGCTGCCTATAGTTTCCTGTTAGCGAAACGCGGCTAAAAGATAATTGCTATAGACTGAAGCTAACGGACTCCCTAAACATTTTGTGCAATTGTGGCTGTTTTGTTTGATCGCGGGTACAAGCGGCCGAAATGAGTTTCCTCCGCAGGGTGGCCGGGCTCTCCCTTAGAGATAGGGTGAGGAGCTCGGTCATCCGGGAGGGACTGAAAGTAGAGCCGCTGCTCCTCCGTATAGAGAGGAGCCAGATGAGGTGGCTCGGGCATCTGGTCAGGATGCCTCCTGGACGCCTCCCTGGTGAGGTATTCCAGGCACGTCCCACCGGGACCAGACCCCGGGGGAGACCCAGGACACGCTGGAGGGACTACGTCTCCCGGCTGGCCTGGGAACGCCTCGGGATCCCCCCGGATGAGCTGGCGGCTGTGGCTGGGGTCTGGGCTTCCCTGCTTAGGCAGCTGCCCCCGCGACCCGATCCCGGATAAGCGGAAGAAGACGGTACGGTACGGTGTGGCTGTTTTGCAGCAATAAATGTGTTCTCTGTAATTCATATAAATATCAAAGAAGTAACAGAACGCTTAATTTGCTTGGTTTAGTTGGATGGTTTTCATACACTGTTCAGTAGGAAGCAGTGCCACTGTAATGTCCCATAAGCTGAGCTAATCCTGACGTTGTCATAACAAACGTGAGTTTTGCCAAAGTTACTACTTCATTTAGTGCACAAAACTACAACTTGGTTTCGTGGCCGGTTTTGATTGCGCATTTATCTTTGCATTGTGCGTTTGTGTGTGTGATGTTAAAATGTAAACATATATAATTGGAAACAGTCAGAGGCCCATACCTTCGCCAGGGGCATATCCTCCATTGGTGAAAAATCCTTTAGAAAATTCTTGAATCTTGATGGACTCATTTATTTCAATATCCAAACACGGTAGAGGAGATTCAAATTTGCTTCATTGCTGCGAGACCTGTGAGACGTTGGCACCATCACAGGTTTAGCGCTCCTAGTGGCCAAAAGTTACACGGTATAACTTTAAATGATGTGCTAAAGGAGGCACTTTACTGTCCTGCCAAACCAGGACAATCAAGTTGTTGGTCTGTTGTTTTCACAACAAACCTGCAGAAGATATGCAACATCTTCTTGGTGCAGACGTTGAATGATCTCAGCTTCCTTAAGAAGTAGAGTCTGCTTGGATCTTTTTAGATGTATTTGGTGTTGCATTTCCAGTCTAGTCGGTCTGACTAAAAGTAGGGATACTGGACTAGAAAGTGGGTGAAAGCCAAACAAATATTAACCCTAGTTTTCAAGCGTGCACTATCTAAAGCTCTTCTTGCTGCAAAATACTTCCTTTTTTTGCTACATCTGTAACCCAGGTTAAAAAAATATAACATAAAGGTAAAATAAGTTGAAAGTTAAAAGTGATTCATTTAATATAAATTAGTTAATCAGAGATACTTCAAAATCTTAATACAGCAATCATTCAATGTTGAAGATTAAAACTGTGCTGACATAAAATTGATGTTGCTGCCCCTTTAAGAAACTAGTGACGCATCATGTAGTGGCGAAGCACGTGAGTGACATTGCATCGGCCAGAGAGAACAGAGGATGGATCAGAGAAACCGAGCAGCGGTTAACAAACAGAAAAAAAGAGTGGAAAAGTTAACATTACCTTTGGAAAACATAACTAACCTGGTCGGGAACTGAAAGGGATTTTATGAGAACTAAACCACATCGGTTTTGGTGAGTTTTGTGTTTATTTTCTTACATTTTCATGTGTTGTGGTTGTTTCATTTTTCTGGCAGAGCCAATACTACAATGTTACAAGTAAATGCTCCGCCGTGAACTGTTTCAGTTAATATTTTGAGTTTATGAAGACTTTGAATGTTAAATGTGAATGTATACTGTAAATGAAAAATATGTGCAGTAATTGGTGCGGGAAATGGAGCCGTTAGTTAAAAGAAACTGTTCTGCAGCCATTATGGAGCCGTCAGTTAAAATGAGCTGCTCCACAGCCGTTACAGAGCCAATGGTTAAAGGAAACCGCTCGGCTGTCATTTTGAGTTGGAAAGAACATTGTTGCAGTAATGTAATGACTCAGACTGTGAAATATTTATTTGTATAATTTGAGGATTTTAAAAGAGGTTTATTGTTTTTATGACCTGTTACACAGGTCAGGATTTTTTTATGCTTGACTCGAAGCTCGGTTGGAGCAAGGAAAATTGGTCTGCTGTGTGTGGACATGCACATACATGGACTGGATTTGGATCCAAGATGGCGAGTCAGACCCAGATCTTCAATTCACTTACTCGTTCGCATCAGTAAGGAATCTCCTGCGTGTGGTAACTTGCTGCCAGAGTGGTTGGAGTATCAGGAATTGCATTGAACTGAACTGAACTAAACTGAACTGAACTGAACTGAACTGAAAACTGAATTATTGTTTTTTGGACTGGATCGAACTGAAACTTTTCATTGGACTTGAACATTTAAATTCACATTTGGACGTGAATTTCCACACAGCAGAAGATAAACGTTCTTCCAAAGCATCCCACATGAAATAGCGCTTCAGTGTTTCTAAACCAAGAGAGTCCTGTAATTATCAAGGTGTTTATGTGCAGAATGAAGAAGACTGCAATTCATCTCATCCAGCTCTTGATCACACATCTGAAATTCAAGTCCTAAAGAAACAAATAGCTGATTTACAGTCCCAGCTCACACATATCATGCAGAAAGACAGTAGAAAAGCTAAATCTGCTTCCAGACCAGTAGCTCCTCAAGCAGCTAGCACACATTCCCCAACTATTACTCACAGGCTCTCAAAGGCTGCAGCCTCACAGCCGAGATGCAATCAACAACACGGGCAATAGACCAAGGCCTTGGTATTGCTTTAGATGTGGAGACGACGGACATACCAAGCCTCGGTGTGAAAGTGACCCGAACCCATCTCTTGTAGCTGAGAAGAGGAAACAGCTAAAAGAAAAGCTGTCAACATGGAACATTCAGCATGGCACTTCAAAGCCTGATCCTTTAAACTAGACCCAATTCCAGTTGTGGGACAAACGGGGACTGGAACACAGACAAAGTGTCCCAAAAAGAAGCTGCACAAAGCCTGTGTGCATT
Organism: Atherinomorus stipes; assembly: GCA_023101725.1. Classification (NCBI taxonomy): domain Eukaryota; kingdom Metazoa; phylum Chordata; class Actinopteri; order Atheriniformes; family Atherinidae; genus Atherinomorus; species Atherinomorus stipes. Next base: position 945,992 of record JALJCO010014045.1, read on the forward strand.
TTCAAACACAAAAACAGTCAGTGACCCTGCCAAAAGGCCTGATTGGAGCCAAGTGCACCGCACAAGTGACCATAGGTGAAAAAGACTACAGTTGCTGACCCCCAATTCTTTTTATCTGGAGAACCTGTCTCACTTACCTCTAAATTCCTTAAACGACCTGCTTGAGGTGGAAGGAGCCAATGGTCAAAATGTCCCTTACCTTGGCTATGTGCAGGTCATCATCGTATTCCCAAAGAGCTTGCTTGGAGCAGACATTGAGGTGCCCACGCTGGGTTTAGTTGTACATGATATACGCTCTACCTTGTCATCAGTGCTTATAGGCACAAATACTTTGGATGTTCTTTATGAAAAGTAGAAAGAAATTGCACCTCAGAACTATGAGTCTCTTCCTTATGGCTACAAAGTCGTCTTAAAGACCCTTGAAATCAGAAAAAGACAGTCTGTTGATTCTAGCCTGGGAGAGCTAAGGCTTTATAGTAAATACTTTGAGACTGTTGCAGCTGGACAGACCAGAGTCCTTGAAGGATCAGTGAGCTGCAGGACACTTGATGTTGGAAAATGGGTGATGATAGTCACAAAAGTCATCTTTCCTGCCTGGTGGCATTATTGTAACAGATAGCCTAGTATGATTGTCTACCACCAAAGCTACCATGCTGCATACCAGTCATGCTGAAGAACGAGTCACACCATGACATCACCCTGTCCCCAAAGGCTGTGATAGCAGAGATCCATGCTATCAAGAGTGTTCAATCTGTCAAAGGCGCATTCGGACAGAGAGGTTCTAAGAACACAGTTCCTATAACTACGCTTCCCGAGTTTAGTTATAGGAACTACCCTTTGCCTTCAGTGTGCGTTCACACATGAGGGAGGACGTTGTTAGGGACCATGTGTGACGCAATCGTTGCGACAGTGACAAATTTATGCCCCAGCAGGTCTAATACAAAACTGAGGTCTCTCATCTATTTTATTCAAAGCAATTATAAAAGCTAACTTACCAGCTTTCCCTCATCACGGTCATATGTATCATGTAACGGAGCAGCCCCCCATTGGAAAGCTGCTCTACTAACGCCTTTTTTACCTTTTCGTTGAAGTACGCCCGGACACTTTAGTGGACGGACTGGGGTTCGTTCACTAAAGTGGTGCAGATCGTACTGACACAGTTTGCAACTGTATTTGGCTTTTCCATCTCTTTTATTCAAAGCTATTATAAAAGCTAACTTACTCACTTTCCCTCCCTTTTCCTTGTTTACCTTTTGTTGAGGTGCGCCCGGAACTTTAGTGGCCGGTCCGTCCACTGCGGCAGCCGCAGATTCTACTGCTATACTTTGCAGCTGTGTTTGGTCATTAAATTAATATGAAAATAATTGCTTTTGGACATTTCAAAATAGTTACTGATTGGGACGTGCATCATTGTGATCGATTTAATAATGAATTAGTACACTCCTATTGTATTAGTTCTTGTCGTTATTCCGATCTCGGTAAACAGGCAAACAGTTGTGAGACTTTTTAAATATGGCGGGGCTGTAAGAAGCAGAGCTCACATAAGGGGTGCGTCTTGCCAGTTCTACCAATCACCAAACACCTACGTATTGCAGTTCCTATGGAACCCCGAAAAGACCCTGCCTCAGAGTAGGAGCTAAAAAGGTTATAGGAACTGTGGTCCGAGGGCCCTACTTCCTATATGTCCGAATGCGCAAAAAAACGGCCTGGTTCCCAAAAAGATTATAGGAACTCCAAAAGGTTCCTACAGACCGAAAGCACCTCAAGACTCCTGACTCAGATTCCCCCAGAAAACCTGATCAAAGACCAAATCTTGACTTTGACTTCTCTGATTCTCCTGTATCCAACGAGTGGAAAGAGAGGATAACTGAGAAATTGAGTTCCATGCTGGAAGTGTTTGCACTGCACGAGCTAGATTTTGGTCGCACTGACTAAATAAAACACCACATAACCCTCAGTGACGAGACATCATTCAAACATAGGCCAAGACCTATACACTCCCAGGACACAGAGGCTGTGCAAAACCCATCTCCAGCAACTCCTTGATGCAGAAGTCATCCGTGAATCAGTATCACCTTTCTCCTTGCCGATTGTAGTCGTCAGGAAAAAGAATGGTGACGTGAGACTGTGTGTTTAATTTCCTGTAGTCTACACAAACAGTAAACGATTCATATGCCTTACCTAATCTTGAAGAGTCCTTCTCAGCACTGACCGGATCTAGGTGGTTCTCAGTGCTCGATCTCAAATCAGACTACTATTAAATAGAGATGGAGGAAGCAGACAAACACAAAACTGCATTCGTCTGCCCTCTAGGATTCTTTGAGTTCAACAGGATGTATCAGGGGATAACTAATGCCCCTAGCACGTTCCAGAGGCTAATTGAGTGTTGTATGGGAGAGTTGAACTTGAAGCAAGCCCTAGTTTTTCCGAATGCCCTAATAATTTTCTCCCCTACATTGGAAGAGCACACGGAAAGGTTGATGTGTGTGCTCAACCAATTGAAGGAGTTTGGTTTGAAACCGTCACCAGGGATGTGTAAGTTCTTCCAAACCTCTGTAAAGTATCTAGGCCACATTGTGTCTGAAAAAGGCATTGAAACCGATCTTGACAAAGTAGTAGCATTAAAAACCTGGCCAAAACCAAACAACCTGAAAGAATTAAGAGCCTTCCTGGGTTTCTGCGGTTATTACCACCGGTTTGTTAAGGACTATTCAAAGATTGTGAAGCCACTCAATGAGCTCACTGCTGGCTACCCACCGGACTCCAGTCACACAAAAGACATTCTGGTAATCACCGACCATTTTATGAAATATGCAGTGTCAGTCCCAACCCCAAATCAGAAAGCCAGGAAAGTGGCCAAGAGCCTGTGGGACCACTTTTTCGTCCATTATGGCATCCCTGAAAAACTCCACAGTGACCAAGGTCTCAATGGCACTCAAAAGATAAGAACCACCCCTTACCATCCAAGAGGGAACCCTGTTGAACACATCAACAGGACCCTGGTCAACATGTTGGGAAGCCTTGAGAACCAGAAAAAGAGTCACTGGCAGGAGTACATCAAGCCGTTAGTACACACTTATAATTGTACTAAGAACGAGACAACCGGCATTACCCCTTACGAGTTATTGTTTGAGCGTCAGCCAAGATTGCCAGTCAACCTAGCCTTTGGCCTACCAGTCAATCACCACCCAGGCTCACACTTGCAATATGCCTGCAACCTGAAATCCCAACTTGAAGACAGTTACAGAGTAGCAACTGAAAATGCTAAAAAGACAGCCAGTCGCAACAAAGTGAGCTTTGACAAGTATGTTGTTGACTCCACCTTGGCAGAAGGCGACAGAGTTTTGGTTCGAAACGTCCGCCTTAGAGGTAAGCACAAGTTAGCCGGCAGGTGGGAGTCTGATGTGTATGTTGTCCTGAGACAGTCTGGAGATGTCCCAGTGTATGTTGTGAAACCTGATACTAGAGATGGTCCACAAAGAACTCTTCATTGTGACCTCCTGCTGCCATGCAGTTCCCTTACTTAGACCCCAATCTGAAGTGAAATTAGCACACCAAAAGCAATAAGGCAGCCAAGAACACGACAGCATCCTAAAAGTGACGGTTCAGATGGAGCTGATGGGGATGAATCCCAATCTGACTTTGAGGAATATCACTACGATGGCCACAGAAACCTGAGAGTGGAAACACTAGGTTCCAACCTGACCCCTAAACTCATGGAACGCTTACCTGAAAGTATTGAGCCAGAACTTTCCAAAGAGTTGACAGCTGTTGAGCAAGATCCTTCAGATGCAGCCAAAGCTTTCCCCGAGGATCCTCTTGTAGAGCCTTGTGATCTGATCTTACCTCAGTCCAGAGATAAACACTTACCTGATCCTGAAAAGAAAGACTTACCTGATCCTGAAGGCTCTGATCACCTGATCCTGAAAGGAAAGACTTACCTGATCCTGAAGACTCTGACTCACCTGATCCTGAAAGGAAAGACTTACCTGATCCTGAAGACTATGACTTATCTGATCCTGAAGAGAGCAAAGAAAACACAAGTGTTATGGACCAAACTGACATCCTGACAGAAAGTGACTTTTCCAGAAGACCTGTTAGAAACAGGAAGGCAACTAAAAGAGTGACTTATCCTGAGCTTGGAAACCTGCTGGTTACAATAGTTCAGTCTTTATTTCAAACCTTAAGTGATGTGTTTACAGAATCCTTTGAAGAACCTAGCTTTCCCAAAATCCCTAGATTTATGACAGTATAAATTCAAAATGCACAGGGATGTGAATTAGGTAAAGAGGGGAGGATGTAACCCAGGTTAAAAAAATATAACAGAAGAGTAAAATTAAGTTGAAAGTTAAAAGTGATTCATTTAATGTAAATTAATTAATCAGAGATACTTAAAAATCTTAATACAGCAATCATTCAACGTTAAAGATTGAAATTGTGCTGACATAAAATTGATGTCACTGCCCCTTTAAGAAACTAGTGACGTTAAGCCCAGGACGTGAGTGACGTTGCATCGGGAGACCTGAGTAGGGGTGGGTGATATTGCCAAAAAATGATATCACGATATATTTTCCAAAATACCTCGATGACAATATCACAGACGATATTGATGTCTTATTGAGAAGTCAGAGCTTCTGTAAAATCCTTTCACTCATACCCACTTTCAATAAAGCCTCTACAGTTCCATACTGCGTCATGGTATATTAGCATTATTACACATATGTGTTAATATTACTGCTGAATATGGCATTTTACAGATGAAATGTTTCAAATTTAGCCATTTTAACTACTTTAATCATCATTGAATTTCATTTTTACATACTGAGCAACACAAACTGGGTATAGATGTAAAATGCAACTTGAATGACATTTACCAACATCAGCCCATGCAAGTAACCTAGTTCTATTTCTTCCTTTATCTTACTAACCATTTATGTATGTGGAACGTCCAGCAGCTCATTTCTGTCCACCATCTTAACATGTAGCTCCACTCACTTCTTGGACGCTGCCAACGTTAGCATGAACTTGTGATGCAGTTGTGCTGCTAGCTGTCTTGTAGCTAAACATTTAGCGGCATTTAGTAGCTTCATCAATCAGTACTATCCTTTTCAGAAGTTGAAGCATTCTGTGCGCAAAGCTGCAAGTTTCCACATAGTTTTCAGATTAACTAAAAGTACACACACACAAAAAAAAATGTTTCATGGTTGATAAATAGCCTTGCGAGTGCTAAATTAATATATCTACATTTTTTCCTCCCATCACATGCACAATTGTGTGTAAACGCCCCATATTGCATATTCATTGCAGCAGAAGTACTTAACTACAAGTCCTTTACAAAAATCACTTCATGAAAAAAGTACCTTGATACAATTGTGGGCTTTGATTTTTTTCACCGTTTTCCTGTTTTGTTTCTTCATTTTTCAGTAACTTATTGTTGAAATATCATATTAGTTCTTCTCCACCTAGTTCTGATGATATTTAAGTACTTGAAAATAAGGGAAACCAAAAATTCTGACCGTGAATTCTGTTCAGTAGTTTACCAAAGTCAAATCCCAGCAGTCCAAATTTGCCATTGCAAGAGAATGTATTTGCTTTGTATTTCATGTGTATGATTTAACCTCTTGGGATAAGAACAAAGATAAAGTGCTGAATCATCAAGCTGACGGTTTGGGTCTCCCTAAAGTGTCATCCACAGCGAACGTGAACCTATAAGATTTACATAACCTGAACAGAGTAAAGATTTGTGTTCCTGAATAGTCATTCGGATGGCAGTGACTTATTTAGGCTGATTCTTAGCTTGTGGTAAGCTTTTGATTTTCTGAAAGTATTTGATATCCATTCATATCAAACAAGTGTACTGCTATGTGGAGTGTGTTGATTATCTTTTGTTTGTGAGTATTTCCCCATAAATAAATAACCAAAAATCTGGCATGCTTTGTAACATTCCTTTGCAAGAATGAAAAGTAAAATCTGCTGTCCAGCACTTAACCATAAGACTGAACAATTCAATATAATTACATCCAGTCATTTTAATAATAGGTAAATCCTCGCATTAATTGGGTTTAAGGATTGTGTAGCTCCTACTGTCACAGCTAATTGACCTCAAGAATGGGGTGGTGTACATCTACCTTTATTTCTGCACATTTCTAATTAACACCACCGCTACGACCAATGCAGGATTCTTGAGTGAGTGTGTGTGTGTGAAAGAGAGAGAGAGAGACGTGAGATCTCTTGACCTCAATAAAGTCAGACCACATGGCCTAAGATTTTTTAATGTATGATTCACAATATGAGGCTACACACATCAGTAGTTTTAAATCTAGAATGTCTGCAATCAATTAAGTTTATTCGAACACTGAGTTGTATCTGGACAAAATATAAATCAAGCATTCACCGTCTTCTGATGGTAGTGTTTGGTCAACTGCTGAGTGAAACATCTGTCTCCTCAGATGCTTAACAACCCACAGCATTCACTGGCTAATTGCTAACACTGTTTGCCTGCTGCTTGATGCAGGCAAACAGCGATTTGAGCAAACTGACTTAAAGTAATTTGTATTTCTGTGAAATGACTATTAGAGTACCAGGAACTGATGATATTTGTGCAGGAGGACCAGGGGTCTAATTTATAAACGTTTCGTACCCACAAAACGGGGCCTGAAACTGGCATGTGCCAGTGCACGTAAAATTTGTGATTTATAAAAAGCAAACTTGACAGGAAAATGTGCGGTCTTTCACGTTAACTCTGACCCATGCGTACGCTGGTTTTGGAGACTGGGGAAACTGGCGACACAGATGGTGAGGTGGGGAACTGAAACCACACTGCATCATGATTCCCCTGCTGGCAGCACGGGGTCCTGTCACTTGTATCTAAGTGATTGTGTGCCCCGGCTATTGAACTTTAAATATTGTTCTTTGGCTGACTGGTTAGCGTGCATTACTTTTATACGGAAGACTGGGGATCGATCCCCGTCCAGCCTCTCTTTATGTCCGGTCGCTCTCAAACATTTAATTCCCCCTTCATATTAAATTATTATCATGGATTGACTTAATGGGAACCAAACCAGCAGAGTTATTTATGCTACGCAGGTGAGCTGATACTACAACACATTCCTCCACAGTTCCCCAGCGCAACTTCTGGAACAGACCTCTGTTACATCATTCACCGCCACAACAACCTGCTGCCACTCAGCAGACTTTAGTTTATCTGTGATTCCTGTGATGCCTAAATGAAATGTTTTTGTGAGGCTCCACCTCACCAACAAGCACCTCCATTTCAGTCTCCACGAAATTGCGTTTTATTGTCTTTTCGGTCGCCACAATGAAGCTTTCAATGCCTCAGATCACCTAGCTCATTTATATGTAGAAACATCAACGAAGTACTTTGCATTGACCATTTATGGAAGAACGCGGGCGTGTAGGGGGCGGGATATGAGCCAAATTCACCCAAGAATACCTAACTCTTATACTGTTACAATGACCGACAAGGGTGCCGCCATACACCCAATCCATACAGGAAGTCTCATGCGGAAGTTAGTTAAATACACCTCCCCCACTGCCCCCCTGTCCCATGGCATCCCTCAAGGTTCGCTGCTTGGTCCTCTTCTCTTCATCCTCTACCTCCTCCCCCTTGGTAGCATCATTTGTCGTCATAACCTCAATTTCCACTGCTACGCTGATGACATCCAGCTTTACATCTCCACCAAAACCATCTCATCCACAACTATCACCACTCTCACCAACTGCCTGCTGGAAATTAATCTCTGGGTGACAAAAAAACTTTCTCAAGCTGAACTGTGATAAAACAGACATCATCATCATCATCAGCCCCAAATCACTCACCAAGTCCCCTCACTTTTCCATCACCATTGGTAACTCTGTCCTTTCTCCCTCCCCTCTCATCCGTAATTTCAGTGGGATATTTGAAACCAACCTCACATTTGAACTAGAGGTCGACATATTTCTCATATTTTTCAGATTTCATATTTCAGCATTAACAGCCACCGGCATGTTTGACACCACAGTGCTTGTTAAGGTAACAACGAACAGCTTAAAAACAAGGTAAATGAAAGCTGTATGTAGCCGCTTTCACACTTTCATGGCAGAATATGCCGTAAAAAAATTTATCCGCTATTTAATCAGATGTCTTTATAAACGCACCGCTTACTTGCGGACAAGTCTGCCACAGCTCAAACGTAAAAAGAGCTTGAATGTAAACGGAATAAAAGTCAAAGTCCGCACTATTGATTACTGAGGACTACTTAAAGCTTGGCCAGAACCGTAAGTTGTTTTCTTTTCATTTTTAAAGGCTATTATTTGTCATGTGGGGGCCACGGTGAAGCGTCATGTTTAATTACCTCCACCGTCACTCCTGACTCTTCGATGAACCGGTCCCTGCCTAGTTAGTCTGCAGTTTTGTTTGTCTGCTCTGTACGGATCTTGCAGGTTTGATTCCGCCACACAAACCAGTTTCAAGCTGTCTTGGAACCATCTTTCACGTATTTTACTGCTTCTAAAACCGTATGTAGAACAATCATCCGACAGCGACGGGATCCCACCGACATCACGTCTGTGAGGGATTTCCAGCCTCTGCTGCAGCGCTCATTTAAACATGGATATTTACGTGAAAACATGTCTGATTGATGTGATCTTAGTTTGTCATGAATCTTAAAATTTGGCAAATTCTTGTAAACTTCAGTGCTGGCTGAGACAAACCAGATATGACTGAGTTTATAGTGACTTTGCTGTTGATGCAGTGGAAAAACATGTAGCCTAGTTATGAATATAAATGAATTCCTGTTGTGAATTCATTCTTTTAAAGAAAGATCATTAAAAAACAAAAAAGCTTTGTTGATTAATAACAGGACTGTTTAAAATGCATAAAATAGAGATAAAATCCGAACATACCCTCCACTACAGCTGGTTAGAGGTTACAGTGTGAGGATGAGAAAACCACAGTCCAACTTCCTTCACTATACGCCTGTTTAACAAAATTTCTGTGATTATTATTTTTATGGCATAGAGTGCCATCACTCACATAAATGTCAAGGACCTCTTACTTTTCTAATAGCTATGTTTTTGTTTAACAAAATTTCGGGCGGAAATTAGTCAGGTGGAAGAGCAGTCGTCTTTCAACCGGAGGGTTGTAGGATCGATTCCAGGCTTCCCCAGACTACATGCCGAAGTGTCCTTGGGCAAGACACTGAACCCCAAGTTGCCTCCTGATGTGCCTATCAGGGTATGAATGTGTGTGTGACTGGGTGAATGTGATATGTAGTGTAAAGCGCTTTGAGCGGTTAGTATGACTGGAAAAGCGCTATATAAGTACAGTCCATTTACCATTTACCATTTGTTTCTAAAAAAATCTATTAATGGCCTATATAGGCTATTTATTACAGCTATATATAGCCTATATACACAACAATGAATTGTTTTCGCATGGGGGGGGGGGGTTATCGGACGATTAATCGTCTATCAGCTTTTTCCTGCTCCAAACTATCGTTATTATATCGACCATTAAAAATCTACTATCGGTCAACCTCTAATTTGAACCCCATATCAACCACATTACCAAGACAGCATTCTTCCATCTCCGTAATATTGCCCGTCTTCACTCCTTTCTCACCTTCAAAGCCGCTAAAACACTCATTCATGCCTTCATCACCTCTCGCCTAGACTACTGCAACAGCATTCTTCTTGGCTCCACCTCCAAAGCTCTCAATAAATTTTAGTACATCCAGAATTCTGCTGCCCGCCTCCTCACTCATTCCCGTTCCCATGACCACATCACTCCCGTCCTCCAGAACCTGCTTTGGCCCATCTTCCACGGCATTCTGTTCAAACTGCTCCTTCTCACCTTCAAATCCCTTCACAACCTCACCCCTTCCTACCTCATTGATCTGCTCCACCCGTACACTCCAACCCGTACCCTCCGCTCAGCCGATGCCAACCTCCTCTCTATTCCTCTTAGGACCAAGCGCCAGACCTGGGGGGGCAGAGCCTTCTCAGTTGCTGCCCCTGCCCTCTGGAACTCGCTCCCTCAAACCCTCCGTGGCTGCACTGAACTCAACTCCTTCAAATCCCTTCTGAAGACCCACCTTTTTAGATCCGCTTTTAATTTATGAATTGTTCTTATTGCCCCCCTCTACTTTTTGGTGACCTTCTCAGTTGTTGCCTTCTCTTCTCTCCCTGTTTTCCATCTTTCCCCTTTATTTGTAGTTTTGAATATATTTTAATCTAATGTTTGTTTTAGATTTTACCTGACTGTTGTTTTATACCTCGTGTAAAGCGTCTTTGAGCTTTTGTAAAAGCGCTCTATAAATAAAATTTATTATTATTATTAATACCGCCAAGAGTAACTATTTGCGGCTTGCAAACAGATGCGTATGGTGTAGTCGGGTGGTTGGAGTTAGGGGAAGGGTCAGGGCTAGGGTTAAATTTTAGTAAGTTACATGAAAAAGAAACTTCCGTTTGGGACTTCCGGCGTGGATTGGATATATGGCGACATACCGTGACTGCAGTTGGGTCCCTCTCAATTCACCTGCGCAAAATTTGCGGGGTACGCAAAATTTTGGTTTTGGGCGTATGTTCACTTTTAGTAAAGATCCTACGCACAGTTTTATAAATGAGACCCCAGAATAGTAGAGCAGGGAATAAGAAAACTTAAGTGACATAATAAATGTTTTAAAGTGCAGCAGAACTCATGAGCCAACCATTTTTAATTGGTTCATCATTATAAAAGTCGGATTAGAGCTTTAAGATTAACATCCCTCCATATTTTTTAATTATTAAAAAAACAATGTGGATGTGTATCTTTTTAGGAACTTAGTTTTTAACTAACCCATTATACAGAGTAAATTTCTCATGGCATACACACTGATAATGATTTAAGCTGGCACACACAAGTGTCAAATGTGTCTGAATCCATTAGTGCCTACATTTTCTCCACCAAATCAGTGTTTGGTATCATGCTGATTTTTTTACAAGGCGACCCCTGAATCCGTGTGACTGTATGCCATTACCAGCTGGTCTGGAAACTTGACTGTAAAATCAAAGGTTTTATATAATAAGTCTGATTATCTGACCTTAGTCTATACCTTAGAATAAGTCTAAAAAGTCTATTTTCATACCCTCCTTTTTAAAGGATTCAGACTTCTATGCTTTTGTTGCTCTTTATTGGCAATGTAAGCTTTGTAACACCACACTGTCTTAATAAACTTATTGATCTGCACATCTTGAATTATAGCACATTAAGCCATTTAAATTATATGTTGATTAACTGTTTTATGATACCCTCTGTAGTCTCTCTAGTAAGCTTTAGGACTCCTATAGACTCTGTCTGACTGCCCACTCTGTCTCTTCTTGTTCTTCAATCCTTTAATCTCTTCATAAACCCACTCTGACTTCATAGCCCTGAGTCATACTGTATCACATCTGACTCCTCTCCTCTCCCTTTTTCTCTCCTCTGCGTGCTCTCACTGTCACTGCCACATAGACAATAGGGGGTGCTGGTCCTCCAATCGATTCCGGACGTTTCTTGCTGATGCCACAGAAGCTTATCTGATAGCCTGGTACTTATCTGTGTACTTAAGTATGTGTATGTGTATTTGTGAATGATGTTTTCCCATTGATGGAATGAGCTAATAACATCAGCTAACATTTAGGCAAATGAGCAAATGCATTTGGAAAATGTTGGTTTGACTTAAGATTTATTCATATTATTCCCAATTACTTTTAATCTAATACAAAATATGGTGTCTCTGTATATAAAGGCTTTGGAGTAGCATCTGCCATCCAGTTTTTTCAGGAATGTTCAGCTTTTTCCAACAGCACTATGGCACACTAACGTCTGCCAAACAGAAAACAAACAACAACAAAGAAACAAGCAGTAATCTCATCTGCCAGCAGTCCTGCCCTGTCACCAACTGAAACCATTTTCCTGTTATTGTAGACCCTGAATTGCTGAACAGCTTAAATAATTGCAACACACAGCAGCTGATATGATCATGCGTGATGTTTCTTAATAGCAGACTTGGCACTATAATTTTAAATGCATTTCCTTATTAATCTTTGGTAAATCTAGATAAGCTCTGCACCCATCAAAACTCCAAATAGGTTGTATATAAGAAGGAGGGTCAATTTTTTCTTCTACTCAGTTTTTCTGAAAACCAATTTATATGGAGGTGTGCCTTCTGATTGATTGAATTGGTAAGGTGTGCTTCTTTTTTCCCCTTGTCTTTTAATTCTTTATTTCTTCACTTGTCATGACAACAGGAAGATGGTCTGGTTGGCTTGTGCTGAACTAATTTGCTTTACCAATGGGAGCTCAATGGTGGATATCGATTCTTGTTGATACTTCATTCTCATTCTTTATTTTGGATATTGATAAGTCACAGTTAATGCTGGACCTGACAAGTGAAACAAGGGAAGAGGAGTGTAAGAGGAGGAAATGGTGAGATGAAGAAAAAGGAGACAGAGATAGGAAAACCTTAAAAAAACAAACAAAAAAAAAAACGAGAAAACAACTGTTACACGTGAAGAGAATCTTAATGCCCTTCATTAAAAAAAAAAAAAAATCACAAAGTAGACAATCATTGGAAACACCCAAAAGAAGACAAAGACAAACATGAGTAACAACAGCAGCAACAATAATGCTGAAAACATAACTGTAACTATTGATGTTAAAGGTGGAGTGTGTTACAAAATCAAAGGTAATTGGTAGAAAAATTTAATATATAATTCAAAACTTTCAAGTCAGGTCAAGGTTTATTTATAAAGCACATTTAACTACAACCTTCATTGACTGAAGGGCTGTACAAGGACTGCATAAAAAAGACTAAAAAAGATTTTTTTTTTAAAAATCAAATCATATCAAATCTTAAAAATGTAAAAATTCTGAAATAAAATACACTAAAAACATAAAGAACATGTCACCACAGGTCTACATTGAATTGAAAGCCAAGGCAAATAAGCATGTTTTAATCTTTGCTTTGAATTCCGCCACAGACTGAGCAGATCAGACCTGAAAATGGCTATTCCAGAGTTTGATCAGACTTCTGATCCAGCCCAACATACAGAGAACTACAATAATCCAAACGAGACGTGATAAAATAGTGGATAGCTCTCTCAATGTCATCTCGTGATAGATAGGCTTTAATTTTACCCAGAAGACTCAACTGAAAATAACTACTCCTAACAACAGATCTAATCTGTTTCTCAAATGTAAAGCCCGAATCAAAGGTCACACCGAGATTTATAACATGTGGGCTCAAATAAGAAGCCAGTGGCCCAATAGAACTGTTAACATTCAAGATGGCCACAGAAATTGAGCCACCAAAGATAATTATTTTTGTTTAGGGACAATAAATTAGAGGACATCCAGTCCTCTACTGTATTTTTTTTCTCGTATTTTAATTATTCCCTCTGTACAGCACCTTATGACGTCCCCTTGTCTGTGAAAGGCGCTATAGAAATAAAACTTACTTACTTACAGTTCTGCACTTCACTCAGACAGTTAGATAACTTTTCTAAGAATGCTGTGCAGCTTCCAGCTGTTATTGGCATGTAGATTTGGATGTCATCCGCCAAACAATGAAATGAAACATTGTATTTGTTAAAAATTGACCCTAGTAGGAACATATATAAAGAAAATAGGATATGGCCCAGGATAGATCCTTGGGGAACCCCACAACCAAATGAGGGCACAGTAGAAAACTGTCCAAGATGCACAGAAAAAGTTGTGTCAGTCAGGTATGAACGGAACCATTGGAGGGCGGGGCCTCTTATGCCCACACAAGTCTCAAGACGCAATAAGAGTGTAGCATGATCAACAGTGTCAAACGCTGCCGAGAGATCCAGGAGTACTAACACTGCAGACTCAAGAATCAACAGCTACTGTAAGCAAATTGTTAAAAACTTTTAAAAGAGCAGTCTGTGCTGCGCCTTGATTTGAAGCCAGACTGAAATTTCTCCTCAACACCAATACATTCAAGGTAAGCCTGAAGTTGATTATAAACAACTTTTTCTAACACCTTTCATAGAAATGTAAGTTTTGATATGGGTTGGAAATTAGATAAAACTGAGGGGTCAAGATTGTGTTTTTTAATTAGCGGCTGAACAGCTGCATGCTTAAATGTAGCTGGGACGGTGCCAGATGCAAATGATGAATTGATGATTCTGGCAGTAGAGGATCCAATTGAAGACGTGGTGGAATTGTGGAATTTTTGACCAGTGAAGTTACACACAATACAGACACTGGCTCAAAGTTTTCAAACACAGCAGTACATAGTGAAGGAACCACTGGGTCTATGCAGACAGGGAGAGACTACCTTACAGTTGACACTTTATCTATAAAAAAAAATGTAAAAATCTTTCACAGAGTGTAACAGATGGTAACAAACCACTAGATTCAAGAGAACATTAGGAGAATTAAATAAAAACTTGGGTTTGTTTCAAAACTTTGTATTTTGTTGATGGTTAATTCCCTCACTAGAATAGCTGTTATGTGTTTATTTTTTTAGAATGAGTCATTTATATCTACTTGCTGGGGGTCCATATACGTACATGGAGGCTGCCATATTTGTTCCACCATTTTTACTACGATGTCCCTGAATGGACTAAGCAATCTGTGTGAAGTCAGAACCCTCTGCTGTACCAGCTTTGTTTAATCGAAGTTAGAGCACTGTCTGGGATAAGAAATTCCTTAAAAGACTTTAAAGTAGTTACTCATAGTACAGTCATAGCTACACCTGAGACCACCAGATCCACTCACAGATGAAAACATATTTATGTCTGAGAGAATTCTGGCCACTAATGGCCACCGCACATTCAAAACAGCGCTTGAATTATGAAGTCATTTGAAAGAAAGTATCTTTTCTTTCAAATACCCATCTTTACAACTAGATGTCAGTAATTCTTACACACTACCTTTAAATCTACACAGCACAAAGGATGATTCTGACTCATGCAGATGCATGGTTCATGTATCACTGGTGTTGTAGGAACAAACAGAACGCTTTTGACAACCACAATGTTTTTAAAATATGACAACGCCTGAAATTAATCTGTACATGCTCAAGCCAGAACTGGCTTCTTAACTATACATATATAATGTATACCACGTTAACAGGTGCAGGTAAAGGAATGTGGTATGTCAGCCAAGGTCAAAAACCTCTGCTTTTAAGATCTAGAAAGTTAATTATGCTTACACACTTGCCCATTGTTACCCAAAGCTAATTAGTAACTATTTTTATATGTATAATATGTGTGAAATGCATAATGGTTGGAAAATGCAAACTTTGGGTGCTTGTGCAAGTTACTCCATGTTTCTATTTGGAAGCAACAAATGGATCCTGCCAATTGCCCAGTAAACAAATTAATCAACACAAAGTACAGTTTGCTCCCTGAGCTGCCTTACAGGTTGGCTGGGACTTATCCAGCTGAGCCGGTGGGTGGTAACGTTCAGGCCAGTTCACAGCTGCTGTCAGTCACTAGCTCACTCACTTGTCTTGGCCCTGTCCAGGTCAATGTCAGGTAATGGCTAGTGTCTGCTAAAATTTGGGGAATGGACACAGTTTACATAGACAAGGCTGAGGATCAGCTGCTGATCATAGCCAGGATTGAACACCACTGTGGTGCTGCTACTTGCTGATAGCTGTCCAGGTGGATGGCAATAAGCATCCTCAGCAGGACTGAGCAGCTAATTGCTAGTGTCTGCTTGTCTGGAAATCCCCTAGCTGCTGTGATACCCCAGTTGATATCTTTTGATGGCTTGTGCTATTTTGTCTTTTAGTTTTACTAGCTTTTCTTTTCATCCATTCCTCACAGCACCTTGCAGTGTCAGAAGTTATTCAACTTCTTTTGAAATGCCATGGTGGATAATGCGTACTCTTGCTTGGATAATATGTGTTAAAGCTATGTTCCATGTTGACTCAGGAACTATGAGGGGATAGTGGTCACGTTGTTGAAAACTAGTTTGAGATGATCAGATAAATCAAGTTTTGCATGAAAATACTAAAATGAAAATACTGAAACATTCCTTTTATTAAGCTTTGGGTAATGTTTAACGTGATAACACATATTTTTTACATTAATATCTGACACTAATCCCAAAAACATGGACAACCGTTACATGGCGCCGATAACCGCAGTAAATGGCAGGAGGAAAAAATGACTCATTGTGACTCATATTGGGAGCAAAAATCACTCCTAAGTCGTTAATTTTAGAAGCCACATAATCCACATTACCCTGTAGTGAAATTCACATTTTTCATGTGGTATATGTGAAATACTACGCCAGCTGTGGTAACAATGGCTAATAACAATAGCCTTAACTACCATGTTATTTTGGTTGGCTGCAATCTGGTAGTCCAGCCAGTGAACTGGAACGCAGTTTGGTCAGGTGTGACGTCATTCCCAGTTCCGAGGTAAATGGAACGCATCATTAGGAGTGAAATCACTGCTGTCCTCCGGTCTGGTGGAAATGCATAGGTGCACGATCAGATACATTCATAAGCAGAAAATCTGTATATTTGCAATTGGTGCAGGGGCACTTAAAGGAGGCCGTAGTGCAGCCATGTACTAAGCCTTTCTTTTATGCAAGATCGATAGATGGCAACAGTCTATAATTTCTGAGTTGCATTCAGTAAATAGCCCAACATTTGCCACTTCCTGCTCGAGTTTAGAAAACAAAATTATCAGGATTAGAAAAGAATCAATTGCTAAGGCTAAAATACATTCTTTTTACAATGCAGCCTTCATAGACACTATTTTGTTGGTTGTCTTGGGTACATGTGAAAAAACATGTTAATTTATTTAATGCCCAGCATGACTGGATCAAAATGTTAAAAATCACAAAAAAAAAAAAAAAAAAAAAAAAGAATCTCAGCATCAACATTTAACAACATTATTTTTTGTTAAATACTGGATTCAAACAATTTCAGAATAACTGAACGCTGTTTTTATTTACAGCATGGTCACAGCTTTGAAATTATGTTGCATTTACTGTACATGGCTGGAAAGTGCAACTACAGTATCTATTCAGACTAAACTAATTGATGTATTCTTCCTGTTGAGCAGTGCAATAGAGGAAATTATCAAGTGTTGCCAATCACCACTTTGTGCACAGTGATTTCTACATTGAAGGGCTATGAGTTTCCATTAAGTGGAGCATGTGACTGATTTTATATGCAGTTGGAGGGTTCTGAACAACAGCAAATATATCAGAAGGCATGTAAATCAGGGCAAGTGTTAAAACATCTTGCTCACAATGCAGAAACAATATGAACACAAATATAGTAAAATCCATAAAATCTGTAACCAGGGGGTGTAACTGTTAAAATGGCATCAAAGTGGCATTAAAACTTCAGATGTGTCTTCTTCCTTTTTCTGTGTCTGTAAGTATGAAGGGGGTTGTTGGGGGTGAAGGGTGCCAAGTACATTTGTGATGTTACTTCATCAAAAATCAGGACGCATGCCAAATGCATGTCCTCAACTGCAAAGCTGCTAAAATGTGCTTTAAGATTACATAACTGCATGTTTGATTAAGTTTTCTGTGATCTGGTTTGGCATAAGAAATCTTTATGATGACAGCACAGCCTTTACAAACAGGATAGCAATAAAGTTCTCATCCTCTTTCCTCTTGGGCTCATTTTTTGTGTGTAAATGTGCGTTTTGTGGTTGGGTGGGGACAAGCTGTGTGCCTTGATGTGGGGCTTGTGGGTGAGGAAGAGACAGAAGGAGAAAGAAAGCTGGCCTGCAGCTTTTCCCATGCAGTGACTCAGCAATTTTGGAGATTAATTTTTGTAAATAATCCCCTCTTCTGATTTCTCCTCTCTACACCCCCTTATCCCCTTTGCCCCTTTCACACTCTATCACCCCTCTTTCCTCCTTACTTCCAATAACCATTTATGTCTCATTACTTAATTGCTTTTGGATGTAAAAATAATATCTAATCTTGATAATGACTGTCAGTAAGAGCACAGAGGGACAACAAATTTAAAACCCAACACCACACATCCATTGTTCTATTGTGACTCCTTTACTGGAAAAGGGATTGTGGTGGTAAACATAATCCGATAAAATGTAAAAAAAAAAAAAAAAGACCCCCCCCCCCCCCCCCCAAAAAAAAAAGCAAAACAAAAACAAAAAA
This sequence comes from Atherinomorus stipes, assembly GCA_023101725.1. Lineage (NCBI taxonomy): Eukaryota > Metazoa > Chordata > Actinopteri > Atheriniformes > Atherinidae > Atherinomorus > Atherinomorus stipes. The sequence continues at coordinate 964,137 of JALJCO010014045.1, forward strand.
AACAGACAAGGTATTTTGATTAATTAATTTATTATTTATTTATTTATTTAATGATTGATGTTGTGATGTTCAGCTGAATACCCATCACTGACAGTCCTCATCTGTTTAGTACAGAGAAAGACGTCAGAGGCACTTCACTGAAAGCAGAGAGATGCAGGGACAGAAATAGATCATACTGGGATATCTGAGGAGAGGGGAGAGGCCCAGGGTATTCTGCCATCCTAGATAATACTGACTGTCCAGCTTGGTGGGGTGGAGGATAAACACCAGCAGAGACAATAGTGAGCATGATTGGTTGTTGTCGTGCATTAATTATACTTGAGTGTGTGTGTGTTTCTGAGCCATAGGGTGGTTGCAGAGAGGTGGTCGGATAGAAGACAGAGAGGAGAAATGAAATGACCCTTCAACCTTATTTGATTAAAAACAAGGATCATAAGGACACCGGTGAAGACTTGTAATTTGAGAGCACACGTGTCAAGGTTGTAAAATGTGATCATTATCTTTGTCTGGCTGAGATGTTTCAATTAGCATCACATATTTTTTTCCCCTCTAATCAGCTCCAATAACATTAAAGGGAAACTCACTAACTTTTTTACCTCAATAAATGCTTTTCGGAATCCCCGTGGGGCTAAACAAAGTGTTTACGGAGCGATTCAATGTTTCCCCCCCTCCCGCCGGGGCCTCTGGCCTGCGAGCAGCTCTATGCAACTTTGCCTGCGCTGACCCGAGCAGAACTTGCAACAACAGAAACCGCTGTACGGTACTCAGGTCTCCTATCTACCGAGCTGCTTCCAGCTCTGATTTGAACCAGACTACCAGCGCTAATTCCAAGAGAACATTTCTTTAGCTTCACACCACCTAAACACGGCTCCTGGCTCTCATAACCAACTCTTTGCTGGACCAGAGTGATTCACGGTGCTTGCGCTGCCTGGGCGCCGGGTGAAGCATCACTGCTTCAGGCTCAATAATCACTTGTCATGTCCGCAAAAAGTAAATAAAAGTTCGTATTCTTACCTGCTACCCGCCAACACCAGTGAAAAATATAATCCACGGCATATTTACCCGCAAATCGCGGGTAAAACGTCCCGTTTCAGAAGAGACAGGTCTTTGCTTTGAGCAGAGGGAGACGTGGTGCTGCTACCAACGCAGCAACGTAGCATCAACAAGCTAGTAAAAGCTTAGAAATATATCCAGGGATCAAAATAGAGAAAAGACAGGTAGAGAAGCCGTCTGTGTGCTGTGGGGGGTGCAGGGGGGTTGAACTTTACGACAGTGAAAGGACGCCACTAGGGGGAGCCCCGAGCTGAAGTTACTGAGTTCTGCTTTAAAGCTAGGGTTGGCAATGTTGGAAAAACGTTTTGAGCAAGCAACATTTATAAAAAAAAACACAACACCTGAAACCACGCCTTCAGAGTGCAGGGACGTGTGCACCGATGTTGCACAGGTTGAGGAGGTTAACAATAGGGGATTATCACGCTTTCCATAACTTTCCAGAATCTAGGCATTTCCTCTTCCGGGCCATTTTAACAATAGCTGTCCCTGCTCTGTTAACACTTTGTAAATCGGATAAACGCCAACTTAAGTTTTCATTGATTCCAGACTGAAGTGATGCTAAGGAAAAAGTGGATCAAAGCGATCAATTCGCTGCAGTGAAGGGCCAAACTTTATAATAAAACGACGCAGGACGTTTGTTTGTAGCCGGCAGACTACACAGCTGGTGTTAGCAGGCTAGTGTTAGCCAGCTTGATGACGTGCCTAACTTTGTGCGGCTGAAAACACACAAGCATCTGAAAGTGTCTCCTTTCTTGGCAGTCCCCAGTTGTTCCACTGGAAACGGGAGGGTACAGACCCAATTTTCAGATGCTTGTGTGTTTTAAGACGCACAAAGTTAGGCACGTCAGCTAATGCTAGCCTGCTAACGCTAGCTGTGTAGTCTGCATCATTGAAGTGCCGGCTACAAACAAACGTGCTACGTTGTTTTATTATAAAGTTCGGCCCTTCACTCTGGCGAATCGCTTTGATCCACTTCTTCCTTAGTATCACTTAAGTCTGGAATCCATGAAAATTTAAGTAGGGTTGGCGTTTATTCAATTTACGAAGTGGAACAGAGCAGGGACATTGAATTGGCCCAGAAGAGGACAGGCTAAGTGTTTCAAGTTCCGGAAACAGGAACACGGAAGCGTGATAATCCCCTATAACAGCTGAGTGGATAGCTCGTTAGCTTGCACGTCTGACAGACCACATTTCTAGAAGCTTTAATCCACTCACCTCCATGTCCTTCTGTGGTGTAAAAAGTCCACACTGCAAATGTCAATGCCTCCAAGACTTAATCCTTATCTGTTGTTTTTGTTTGTTTGTTTTGGCGCAGCAGCAGTTAGTGTATGACCCAGTTTAACAAATGTTTAATGTTATCATACCTTCTTCTTTTTATAAGGTATTTGCCAAATTTTCCAAGATTTTTCTGTCGTGTACTGTAGGTTCTCCTGTAGAACACTTCAGAATCCGGAGCTTATGGTTGACGCGTGTTTCATGAAAAATGTGTCTTCCACCAAAAACAGTCTTTTAGTTGTTTTATTAGGCAAACTTAGACAAAACATAAAACTTGAGCGGTCCAACTATTTGAAACCTGATACCTTTTCGACACATTTAACACGGTCAGAAAAACCGTGAGCTCTCCTCCACCTCCTGTAACCTAGGCAACAGTACACAGAGCCACACCCTTTACTGCACTGACTAAATCTGCCGTAAACCGTCTTAAAGTTACAGGTTCTTATTATTCTCTTTACTTTTGACGCACTTAATAACATGACATGAACAGAGATTGAAAGGTTATGGTAATTTGTTAGATAACACTCAGCAATGAATCCTAATGGACCACTAAAATTAACACAGATGCTGATTATGGCGCCTACATCTTAAACTAATATTTGTAATGTATTTAGCCTTAAAAGGTTCACATGACTTTTATTTTGAAGACAGTTGTATGGTTTCCTTTTCCTGCTCATTGCGGAGCATGCTCAGTTGATCTCAGTGGAAGTAAAACGACACCAGGACGTACTGCTGCAAGGGTTATATCCATGAGAATCCATTCTCAATCCTTCTTATTAGTACCGAGCTGGAAGGCGAACAACTCTTATGTTGTCTATGGTGTCTGTCTGTCAATAAATGGGTTGGAATACCCACACCATCGTACATCAGTTCTCATATGGAGTACTTCGTCTGAAAAAAGTCCGGCTAGGATGCTACAGTTAGCAGTCTGTTAGCTCTGTTTGTTTACAGTGAGCGGCGCACAGAGCGGGTCACGTGGGGGACGGTGAGAGGGGCGGGACAGAGACGAGACGTACAGTGGGTATGGAAAGTATTCAGACCCCTTTAAACTTTTCAGTCTTTGTTTCATGACAGCCATTTGCCAAAATAAAAAAGGTTCATTTTATTTTATTGTACACTCAGCACCCCATCTTGACAGATAAAAACAGAAATGTAGAAATTTTTGTAAAGTTATTAAAATAGAAAAACTGAAATATCACATGGTCATAAGCATTCAGACCCTTTGCACAGTACTGAGTAGAAGCACCCTTTGGAGCAAGTACAGCCAGTCTTCTTGGTAATAATGCAACAAGTTTTTCACATCTGGATTTAGGGATCTTCTGCCATTCTTCCTTGCAGATCATCTCCAGTTCTGTCAGGTTGGACGGTGAACGGTGGTGGGCAGCCATTTTCAGGTCTCTTCAGAGATGCTCAGTAGGGTTTAAGGGCCTTTTCATATGGTGTGCTCGGGCCCGTGCTCGGGCCCGTGCCTGGCCCGGGATCGTTGATTCTTGTCTCGTGTTCACATGCCAGTGCTTGAACCAGGCTCAGGCACGCTTGGTAATTTCAGTGCCAGAACACTATGTGGCAGTGTTGCGGAAACTTCGTTGATAGCTAACAACCGAGGAAGCAACAAACCCTTACATCACCATCCAAGCGACTGGTTAGTTTATCAACACGGTTGTTTGGTTGCTTGGAGAGATTTCTTGTCTGCTATGGATGCAAGCTAGGGATGTGAAACTGGCCACTGTCAATCAACGATAGACAATCCGATCAAAAATCACTCCATCCTTAATGCAAGCAAGACACATATTTTTCATTAGCTTTTTTTAAACTACTGATTACAATTAAAAGGAGAAGATTAATGACAACAAAGATAAACATGCAGGTAGGGTCGAGTTTTGATTTGGTCACTGCCTGTTGTTGGGTTGAGTCGACCACAGGTCATATCCAGCACGGCCTGGATTCTGTTCACAACACATTTTTCCCTGCCCTGGGTGGCCCAGGTCCTGGACTACCTCTCGACCTGGGCCGCTAGGGCCTGGTCTGTTTGCTTTCACATGGACAAAATTTGTTGTCAAACATGCTCGGACACGGGCCCAAGCACACCATGTGAAAAGGGCCTAAGTCAGGGCTCTGGCTGGGCCAGTCAAGAATGGTCACAGAATTGCTCCAAAGCCACTCCTTTCTCCTTTGTTGTTTTAACTGTGTGCTTAGGGTCATTTTCTTGTTGGAAGGTGAACCTTTGGCCCAGCCTGAGGTCCTGAGCACTCTGGAAGAGGTTTTCTTCCAGGAAATCTTTGTACTTGGCTGCATTCCTCTTTTCTTTAACTGCAGCCATTCGTCCTGACCCTGCAGCTGAAAAACACCCTCATAGCATGATGCTGCCACCACCATGTTTCACTGTTTTTCACGATTGCTCAGTTTGGCCGGACGGCCGGGTCAAGGAAGAGTTCTGGTCGTCCCAAACTTCTTCCATTTAAGGACGACGGACGCCACGGTGCTCTTAGGAACCTTTAGTGCTGCAAAAATGTAACCTTGGCTAGTTCTGTGCTTTTCCACAATTCTTTCTCGTAGCTCTTTGGACAGTTCCTTCAACCCCATGATTCTCAGTTGCTCTGACATGCACTGTGAGGTATAAGGTCTTATATAGACAGGTGTGTGCCTTTCCTAATCAAGTCCAATCAGTTTAATTAAACACAGCTGAACTCCAATGAAGGAGTGGAACCATCTCAAGGAGGATCAGAAGAAATGGACAGCATATGAATTAAATATGAGTGTCACTGCAAAGGGTCTGAATACTTATGACCATGTGATATTTCAGTTTTTCATTTTTAATAAATTTGCAAAAATTTCTACATTTCATTTTTTTTTTCTGTCAAGATGGGGTGCTGAGTGTACATTAATAAGAAATAAAAAGTATTATTTTTTATTTTGGCAAATGGCTGCAATGAAACAAAGAGTGAAAACTTTTAAGGGGTCTACATACTTTCCGTACCCACTGTAAAGGCATCGATTTGTACTTTCTATACGTTGCGAATGACCAATTCCTGCCTTTTGATGTGAATGGCAGGGGTTGGTCAGTTTTTACAGAACTGCAACTCTCACAGAGGTCTGACTTTTTTCCTTCTTTTTCATGAATACATGATGTATACTGTCAGGATGGAAGGACCATTTCACCCAGTATAACAAAAAGTGTTTCTGAACACAGAATGACCAACTCTGGCTTAGGGCTGGACGATTATGGAAAAAAATAATCATCACGATTCGTTTGACTGATATTGAAATCACGATTAATATACATGATTATTCACTGATTTTAAAAAAAAAAGTGTTTATTGAACCACCAAAATTCAACCTCAAATATAATTTAAAAAAAAACACAACCGGAAATGAATTAGAAACAAGTAAAGGAGTTAGAGGTTAAATATGAAAATTTTTAAAAAAAAATAAAAATTTTTTAAAAAAAAAACACTTACAAAGTGTTTGGGGGAGAAAAAAAAAAAAAACAACATTTAGAAAAAAAATAATATTTATAAAAAAAAAAAATAAAAAAATATTTTTTGGGGGAAAAAATAATTTATTAAAAAAACACCAGGGAAAAAAAAATCTTGTGGGAAAAAAATATTGGAAGGGAGGGGGAAAAGGGGAGGGGGGGGAAGGGGGGCTAAGGCGGGGAGATATTATATCTGTTTGAGGAGAGGAGGGAAGAGAAAAAATGAGAAAAAAAAAGAAAATAAAAAAAAAAAACAAAAAAACTAGGAGAAAAAAAAAAAAAGGCACTTCCTCAGGAGGGAAGAAGTTTGTTATAAAAATAAAGCTGGGTTGTAAATAACTCCCTTTTTTTTTAAATGAAAGAGCGGGTGGTGTTATGAGGGGGGCGGGGAACGCAGGCGGGGGGGGGTTTTTTTTTTTTTCGCTGCAACGTAGACAAGGGAGACGGCGGTGTTGTCGCTGTGCCCGGTCCCCTTAAATAAGAATAATATATTCAAAATATATATTAATATATTAAACTAATAGCAATGAAAATGAATACCCAGTATGCATTCCTTTTCTATACTCCCTGCAGTTTGCTTCCTGTAACTCCACTTGTCTGTTCACTTCGGGATTAATCGTCTTTTCTTCGATTGCAGTGTTTCTATGATTGTGAGAAGGCAAAATTGAAATCACGATCAAAATTCGATTAATTGTCCAGCCCTACTCTGGCTTTAATTATATAAGGTATATTCATATATAATATATATTTTCTGTTTTAGGAGTGAATTGCTGTGATATCAAACAAACTCAAGAGAATGTTATTTCTATTACAATATGCCATTACATAATGCTGGATTTCATTATAAATGTAAGGGAAAACAATGGTAATTTTACAGGATTAAGTCAAATTTATTCATAGAGCAAATCAGAACACTGCGCATCATCCAACAATCAAGTAACTGGATCAGGAGCAGTAGGACATAAAACTGGTGAAAAATGGAAAAAAGGCTGGAGCTTCACTGATAACTTTTAGCTTTATTGGGCAATAGACTAACATTTCAACACTCACAGTGTCTTCATCAGAGTCACAAGTTGCAACTGAACACTGCAACCAGGCAAATAATTATAGACAATCAACAGCAGGTGTTAGGAGTTCATTGGAAGGCATAGAGATGCCTTATCAGAAGCCCATAGGTTAAGACAAAATAAGGGTGGAACTAACACTGGTGCACTGTTCACTCTTGACACTCCCAAAAGCTTACATACGATAGAAAATAGAGCAATTACACTTACATTAAATATATACAAAGATAGAAAAATACAAAAACAACCAGGGCTGTCCCAAACGATTATCTTCAGAATCGATTCATATTTCGATTATTTTTTCGATGCATCTAACGATTCGATTTTTTAAATTAATTTATTAATCTAATGATTTTTTTATTGCTTGATTAATATGACAATGAATTTAACTAGAACAAAACCAAACATGCTAAATACTAAATACTGTGAAAATACTAAAAATCTTGTGCAGAGTTTCACAGAGGCCTTTTCCCCTTCACAACTGCAATGGGTGTCACTATTATTATTTTCAAGATGCTGTCCCTCAGCTCTTCTGACATCCTGGGGGTGCGTGGTGGTGCTGTGTTTCTTTTAGGGAAAAATTCTGCCATACTTATAATCTTATTTTTCCTGAAAAAGAAATACAATGCACATTAGCATAATATAATATGAAAATGTCCCTGTCACTATATATGCAGCTAACTTAGATATAAGTGTAGTGACTTATAATTATCTGACTTATTAAGTAATTATCTGTCATTTTTTTCTCTATTGATTCTCAGTATTTGTTTTAGAAATAAAGATCAACTGTCAAAGGTATCTGCAGTTTCTTTTATCTTTGCTAAATCATGATCACACTCACAATGTAAGCAAGTTCACATGAGCAGCAACATAACGGCATGTAGCATTAGTTCAGTCCTTTCTGTATAACGTCAGTCATGGAAGCAAACAAAGGATGTAAAAGGCAGAATCACTGTAAAGCCCCGTTCATACCCTGCGGTAAATACAGATACGCACACTTTCATCCGTATCCGGAGGTAAGAAGCAAGCTTTAAATGATGCTCGTTGTTAACGTGAGTTACGGTACTTTCAACCTGGCGATGAAGCCGCTGCTGATTGACAAGTATAAGAAGTTTGTGACCGGTAAGCTACTAACCACACCATCATAAACACGTTCCGTGTTGATGTTTGAACGATGTGTTTAGAAGAAAATTAAACTACTTAAGGAGCTGCAAAAGCGCTGCTGGGAGTTTACGCTTCAGTGCTCGTTCATTGCAGTAGTGCTGCTGTGAAACGATGTTTTCATTCTGCAGAGCTGCAGAGTACGATGGTATGTGGTTCCTTGGTAAAGTAATCCCCCTCCTTTGAAGTAGGTGCTCGTGGACGTGGGTTACTTGCACTTGTTGATGCTGTTCTATTGGATTCTGAATTGTACACGCACTCAGTTTCACTCTCTCAGCACATCGCCATCTCTGCTGTTGTTCCTGGCTGCTCTGCTAACCGCGATAACACTGTTTCCGGTTTCCCTTCGAAGTAAGAGCATTCAACTTCTTTTTGTTGCCGTTTTTCTGATGCGTTGATGTACGTTTATATATATCGACATATTTACTGAATCGATTACATTGACTCGTCGATGCGTCGGGGACAGCCCTAAAAACAACTACATAGAAAATGTAAAAACCCACATGAAGAAGGTAACATCAGAACAGTGGTGGCCATATCCTACAGAAAACATGACAGATTAAGTTCTTCATTGATACCAAAGGATTCCACTGAATTAAGTGTATGAATCCAGAATGCCTCTCTGAAGCAGAGTCTTAATCACATCACCTCCTCTGGAGGGAGAAGAAACTTTTTTCAATGCCCCAGAACTTGCTTGAATATAATGGCGAGCAATTGCATAGTCCATATTTTGTGTGTATATGGTAGTCTTGTGCTCTGAAATATAGGTTTTCAGGGCTCTTTTGGTTTGTCCAACATACTGTAGACCAGACCACAGGGGCATTTCATTAATTGTAGCAGCACACATGTAGTTTATTTGCTGAACGATTTAATAGGAATTTTTTTATCCTGTGTGTGGATAGAGGAAGAACTTTGTATCTGATGAGTTGGAACAATGGGCACAGTGACCAAATCGATAGAATCCTGTAGGCTGGTTAGGAAGCCAACAAGTGATTTTAGATGGTCTTTTAGTATCAGAATGAACCAGTCTGTCTCTTAGGTTGTGGGATTGTTTGAAAATAATACGAGGAGGATCGGAACTAATAGAGTTCAGTGATGGATCACTCTTAAAGATGTTTCAATGCTTTAGTACAATGTTTTTAACCTGGCCTGTGGTGAGTATCCTGTAGAAAAAGTGATATGAGTGGAATCTGCTTTTGTTTTCTTAATAGTGATTCTCTTTCTGTACATAATGCTCTTTGGTAGGCCGAGGTTACAACAGATGTAGAATAACCTCTCTGTTGGAAACTTGTAGACATTTCAGCAGCTTTGGGTTCAAATTCACTAATGGTGCTACAGTTTCTACATAATCTAAAAAACTGGCCAACAGGAATAGTCTCACTGCGATGTCTTGGATGATTGCTATCAGTTTTCAATAATGTATTTCTACTCAAAGGTTTACGGTAACTAGTGGTCTCTAAAACATCTTTGTCCCCTTTGTAAAGTGTACAATCAAGATAATTGATAGAGGTCTCATTTTGTTTCATTGTAAATGATAAGTAGTTGGTAGAGGAGATAACGTAATTAAAAAATTCAGATAGATCTTTTTTGTCACCTCTCCAAATAACCAGGATATCAATATATCTCTTCCACAGAACGATGTTGGCAGAGCCGGGTTAACGCAAAGGCAAACTAGGCACATGGATAGGGCCCGATTGGCAGGGTGGGGCCCAGACAGAGGGACAAAAAAAACAACACACACACTACCACGGCAGCACACTTTCTCTTACTGCAAATTGTATTGATCTTTGTATATTTGACTACTTATCTATTCAATTTAATCAACATATTTAATTAAGATTTTCTGTAAAATGCAATAGCTTAAAACAGTGATGTTGATAGGTAGCCTACGCTCCTACATCCCTGAGGCATTAAAATCTGAAAGAACGCGGTAAACTCACCATCCGTCGTCCAGGGTAGCACAACATTTTCCCATGAAAAACGACACATTGTGAACAATTCCTGTTTAAAATCACAGTAACTACTGAAAGAAAAAATAGTTTCACTCATGGACATTGTCATTTTAGAGGGGCCCTGATAAATATCATAGCTTTGTAACGAAGCCCGCGTGGACTCAGTCGTTATCCTTGCATTATGTTGATGTCGAGTAGTCAGGGTCGCCCCTCCCTAAATGCAGAACATGCGCTGTGCATAGGGCCTCATCCTCCAATGGGGGCCATATTTTGTACAAGGGACGCATTTGCACATGGTAGCGCCATGCACTATACCGCGAGGCGGAAGAGAGAAAAGAGACCACCTGTAATCTGACCGTGCAATGATTGTCAGCACTCTACATCTGAACAATCAGATGGAGGGTGCGCGTGCAGGCAGGCTTTCTCTTGCAGAGCTAAAAGGCATCACGAATCAGGGAGTGGACGAGAGAGAGAGAGAGAGGGACAGAGAGAGGAAAAAAAGTAAAACACAAGAAAACGCGTGCTTCACTTGAAGGTGGGAACGTTGTTAAAACAACACTTTATGACATGGACACCTAAACTGCCACTCATTAAAAATGAATCTCTCACTGGAGAGTTTTTTTTTTGTTTTTTTTTTTTTTTTTCCCAGCGGCCCTGATTAACATTATTAACGCCTTGTTAACCTTGTTAACACCCTGCATTCACCTCTGTTGAAAAAGCGTGGTTAAAAAAAAAAAAAAACGTTGGTGGTTGTATATAAGCTATAAAGTTTAAACTATAGCCAATATAGATTTGCTGTAGTTTTATGTCAATTTATGCTATTAAGAAGTTTTTGACTATTTTTAAGGAGATAAATGTCACTGTTGGTTAATTTGATTCACAACGGTCATCTTTTGAGACATTACAGAGAAACACTGACTGAAATGTGTGTGTAACTGTTGCATTAGGGAACTAAACCTGAACGTAAAGTTTGAAAAATCAGTCTGTTTGATCCTGAATTACGTTTTCTAAGGACTTCAGTCTGTGCGTAATAATTATACAGTCACAAAAATAATGATAATCACAAAAATACAATAATAGCAATAGGAGTAGTTTTTGTTAATATTTGTTGAAGCAGTAGTAAGCCAGTACTAATAGTGGTAGTAGCCTAGTAGTGGTAGTAATTGTATAACGGTCTATAATAATAAATACTAGAAGTAACAGTAGTAGTTTTTATCATTATCATTATTATTAGTAGCCGTAGTAGTCGTAGTAGTATTTGCATTATTTGCTTTGGAATCTTCTTGAGGCTAGTATTCACATTAATTTCATGACGTAGTTTACCATTAAGACCAAAACATATCTTCATCTGCTTGTCTGAATTTCTAACTATAACAGGGTCATTGCAGAAATTTGTCAGCACAAATTTGTCAGCAGGGCCATCAAGCTGCATCTTTACACATACAGGTGCTACTCCAAGTGATGGGGAGAGGTGTGAAGGCATGGAGCAGCGATGGGTGGGGGCTCAGGACCCCCAGTGTGGGAACCACTGGTCTATATGATGTGTAAAGCTTACTGTTTATCTTGACTGCACCAACGATGATACAGCATGGAAAAATTTAGGGAATTGATAAATTTCCTGTGTGAATATTAAATCAGCAAATACTTACTAGAAAGAAAGAAAGACACAATTTTTTTTCCATAAAATCATACAGTAATATCCACTTTGTGTCAAAGTGATATTTGACATCTGCAGTGCACAGACAGCACAGTTGTTGTCTGTTCAGCATAATTTGATATATTCTTGCATATTTCAAAGAATAAGAGGTACTTTATGAAGGTCAGATATAATGCAGAAGATCATACTTCACTGGCTGTGTCCTGATGACATGGATAATTTACTGAAACTGATTTTGTGAAGTCATGTGTTTTTTCACCCCACCCCTCCCCCCAAAAAAGATGACAGGCTCATCTCTGCAATTTTTTTTTCTATTTTGTGAGTGACCTCTCTCTTTACCTTTGTTTCATACCAACAAATTTGTAATTGTTAACTATGTGACTAGTTAGTTTCATACTGGTTCTTTTGTGGCTTAGATATGAAATGTGGAAAGGATAAATGTACAAATTCAAGTCACGTGATCACAGTGCAAATAAAGCTAGTCATACTGTAAACTTTGTGCTTTCCCCACTCTATCCTTTCCATTACATGCTATTATTTTGTATTTTTTACAAACATCTATTTAGGATTATGAAATGAAATGACTGTATTTGTGTCTTTTTTTATTAATGATGTCCAGCTGCAAGAACATAATTTTCAAATTTTAATCTTCAACTTCTGTATTGATTACAAACATCTGACCTGATCATCATATAAGTCTCCATAATAGTCCAAAAAAAGTCTGACTAAACTAATGCAAACAATTTTATTCTGCCCCTCGTGTTTGTTGAAACACAGAACCCTCATACCACATATCTGCATTCTCAAAAAAAAAAACAAAAAAAAACAAGTTAGAGCTGGGTGTTTCAATTAAGGAGATGAAAATGGAAGTATAGGTTGTGGAGGTGCCCCTTCTTATATGCATACAAAGTCTGGTGACTGACAGCTTGCCCTTCTCGAGAGATTGGTTGGTAAAACAGTACCTGCTCTATCACAACAACCTTCAGAGGACCTTTGAAGAAATGAGAAAAGGCTACAAAACAAAAACAACAAAAAACTAAATAAGTGTGATACTAATTCAAGCACATTACTACAAAGTGATACTGAACCATGACAAAAAATGAAGGTTACGATATCGTAACCCTAGGTATATTAACACAGGCGGAGCCCTACTGAACTCTATGGGTACAACTCTCCTCCAATCGCGTTCAAGCGATGGCCCACTGAAATTTTCATGTACGCAGTCGGCCAGTAGGGCATGTCTACCCCTTTTCCCTCTTAGTGGGTATAAAAGCAGGTGCACTACTGGCTACCCTCATTCCACCAAGCTTCAGCGTAAAGCAAAAGAGCGGCAGAGCCCTGTGTAGAAGGCTACTGTGTTAATATAACTAGGGTTACAATATCGTAACCTTTGTTATATCTCACACAGGCTTCGCCCTCTATTGGACTCTATAGGTACAGTAGGCGAAGCCCGATTTATGTACTCCCTGTCGTGGGAGAGGCTGTGCACACTGACCACACCAGCTACCAAAACCCAGTCACCACTTTATTTTAATCATAGCCACGTATGGAGTGATGATGCGTCCAACTTCAACCCAGTTAGCGGCACCTGGCTAGGCTGGGAGAAGTTGTGGCCTAACCTTGCAGGGGTCTAAACCCTGACCACCTGTACACCTCATTAACCGTGTCCGGCAGAGCATAGTCCAATGCAAGTGCATGACTCCCTGTGGGGATCGAGCATAACAAATACTTGACACACCTTTCCTCTAACAGGTCCTGTGACCCTGCAGTGAGCACAGACCTGGAGAAGGAGCCTGACACATCCAAGAGATAGAACCTTATGAACGGGCAGGATGAAGACCACGATGCCTTCGTACATATGTCCTCAACACTTGCACCACTGAACAGAGCTGGAGACAACACCACACTTCTTGTGGAGTGCGCCCGGACCATAGTGGGCGACTCTTGACCTGCTAGAGTGTAGGCTGAGAAACTACATTCACACAGCCACTTCGCCAAGCGTTTCCTGGACAGGGCTCTGTCAGCCGTCCCAGAACAACCAACTGGTTGGTGTTCCTGACAGAGGCCATTCGGTTGACATAGCATGTCAACGCACGCACAGGGCATAGGGGATGCAGTTTCGCCTCCCTAGAATCCTCATGAGGGGGAGGGTGAAAAGCCTCTAGTTGGATGACTCTGGACCGAAATGAGCTCCTTATGTTCTAGGAACAAAGCAGGGGTTCGGTCTGAGGACGGCCCCACTGCGGTCCCCACGAAGGAGTAAACAACTCGGGTGGACTGACAGGGCACAGTTCGCTCACTCTCTTGGCTGACATCAGAGTAAGAAACAATGCTGTATTGAGTGACAGCTAGTGGCATTGCTAGGGTCTTATGGGGCTCCAAACAAGAGGCATGAGGTTTGGGTCCAACAAGGGGGTTTTCTACCACAGTGTCATTTCATTGCAAAGTAAATGCCCATTCTTGTCATTGCTGTGCAGTACAATTTGTCAGCCCTTGGGGGCCCCCTAGAGACAGGGGGTGCAAGCAACTGCCTGGCTTGCCTGTCCACCAGCTGCGTCTCTGGTGACAGTAGCCATCATTTATCAAACGAGCGTAGAAATGAGCGCACATCTGATTGTAAAAAGGATCGTACGATACCCACATGTAATTTATGAAAAGGTTCGTATCCTACCAATCTCATCGTACGAACAAAAGAGTCTTGATAAATACCATGGCTGAAATCCATCTTCATTTAAATGTCACACCCACGGTTACGCCCTTAAATATGCATGATTCTGAGGCTTTACCCAGCAAAGCTGAACCATGGAGAGGGGAGATTCTGCCAAAAAAGAAACTTTTGGGGGACAAAATTCCTTATTTGTGAGGTGGGAAAGATTAACGAGGTGCTGTTTGGCAGCTTAAAAACCGTAGTCAGAGACGTGCACAAAAACGCTACACGGAAGAGGATCACTCAGCCTCACCGGTGTCCGACAGCTGTGCACTGACAGGTGGAGGCCGGTCGGATCCAAGCCTGACCTAGAAAGGGACAGAAGAAAAGATGACTTGCATTAGCAAAGCTAAGAAACAGTCTCCTGGTTGAGCACTTATACCACTTTAAGGTATAGATTACTTATTAGAAATGATGGATCAGCTCCTGTCTCCTCCGTATCCCCAGTGGGAGGTGCAGGGAGGCTTCTGGCGCATTAAAACTCTCCAGCTGTCAGAGCGATGTCATGTAGCACTGCACAGGACAGGATTGTGTTGCAGACTTTCTCCAAGTTCTCTGAAGCAGCGTTTCATCCCGCTGGTCCGACACATATCCACCTGCCTTTCTGCAGCCCGAAGCAGTGCTCCACCTTGGCACCTGCACGTGTGTGCGTACTGATGCCTACCTGCGTTTCTGCTCAGTGGCAGGTTTACCAGCGGGGTGATGAGATGCACGAAGAGTGCATAACACTAGTCTCCTAGAACTACATATTAATGATTTTAGTAATTTGTTGAGATAAATGGAAGAATATAATTCAGTTACAGCTATGTTTGTAATTTTGAGAATACATTCTACACTCCCTTTTTCCCCTTTTTCTTTTTCTTTGCAAATGGGTTCATTCTTAGTGCTGGATATGTGAATACTTATGATTAAATGACGGTTTGCGGTTTGATTAATAAATATTTTCATGTTCAGCTGTGCGCGCTGTAAACCCTCACTGACTCAAACTTGCGTACACGAACTCAAGGCTGTCATGAGATTTGATCGTATCCTACGATCATGTCCAAATTGATAAGTGCTGAGTCTTGCGTGGAAATGGTTGTACGCACAGTTGTGCGATCATTTGATAAATGAGGGCCAATGTCTTAAAGGAGGAGCATTCCAAATGCTCGTAGGGGTCCCTAGTGATGGCCTCGAGAACTAATGGCAACTCCAACTAAGGTACAGAAGTGCACGGCAATGGTCGTAGCCTTCTAACTCCCTGCAGGAACTGATTTGCCAGAGGGTAGGCGAAGACTGGACCCCCGCCCAACTTGTTGTGGCATGATAAGATGGCTGCAGCGTAAACCTTAACAGTTGCTTGAGACAGCCCTCTATCAACTAAAAGCTGTAGAAAGGAAAGAGTGTCCCCCACTGAGCATGTCAGTGGGTCCACTTTCCTCTCTCTGCACCAGTGTTTAAAACCCAACCACTTGGCCCTGTAACAGGCAGTGGTAGGGATGTACATTGATAAGGATTCGATTCCGATGCTTTATCAATTCCTGCTTATCAATCCGTTTTTTTTTTTTTTTTTTTTTATCAATTCTCTTATTGATTCACAAATATGCTGAAAAACAGCAGAACATGAGTACAGAAAATAATAAAGCCATATTAAAATAAATCTCAGGTTTATAAATCTTAATTATTCACTGCTCAGAATAAACAAAACTCAAATCACTAAAATGAGTCAACAAGTCAAGCAGCTATTATTACATGGATGGTAAATGCAAAATTCACAAGTGAAAGCTGGTGACACAAATTCTGAATAGTGGTGCTAAATCAACATAATTTTATTATCACACAATGTTAGCCAGGTGTTTAATTTTACCTGCTGTGCTGGTGTGTCAAACACACTGCATCGCTCGAGTATAATACCATGTTGAGGCCAAATGCTTGGACTTCTTGTGTTACCATCTTTGGCACTTAGAGCTACAGTATTTCACTTATTTGTTTTATATTTTGTGTTCATGTTGTTAAAGGCCATATTCACCTGCTCCTCCACCCAGAAAATGAGAGAAGAGGCATGACAGACAGGTGTGGAGAGACGCTGATTAACTAGGGGAAAGCCAAACTGTTTTAGACCACTCTCCTTTTTTGTTGTTTATTTTCTACTTATTATAAGCCCTGTTGTGCTATCAACACTCAAACTCTGATGTTGCACGAGCTCCATCGCAAGCTAGATGCCATTCAGGCCCAGCTTGGCATGCTGGCTGCGGTTCCGAACCTCGTCCGCAAAGTGGGTACATCTGTGGAGAAGTTGACAGACACGGCTCCTGGAAAATTGACCCCTGATTCGGCTGATTGATGCTTTCATGGAGACCTGTTGAAGGACTCAAGGTAGACACCACGTCCAACCTGCCCCAAAATATCTTCTGCTATCTAATCTGAGCCCTTGAGCAGCCTGTTTGTTTGGGAACACAGGCTCTCTCAAAATCCCCAAGGAAGTTGTGTGAATGGACTCTTGGCGTCCCTCCCTGTTCCCCCCACCGCACATCTCCCACGGGACTGCGGGCTACCTGGCCAGCTCCCCCAAGGGCACAGTAACATCTGTGGACAGAGACTGGGTGTGAACTCGAACTGGTTTACAGGCTGGCGTACTTAAGCACACGTATCCACTGACACACAAGATCACTGCACACACTCCTGATGACTCAATGCCTCAGTCGTTCCTTCTTTTTTCCCGCCCTTCTGGACAGACTGAGCTGGCCGTGTGCCTGAGCGCATCCTCACTCTGTTGTTTGGAGGGAATCCCCTCCCCGCCTGCCCACCACGTGTCTTTCATGTTGTGATTGCCTGGGTTTGTGCTTATTTGTATGGTGTGTCTTTTTGTCTTTTTTTTGTCTCCAAGTTTTTCACCTGTGTACGTGGAGAGTTTGAATACCTCTTTTTTTATGACCTACCCACCTTTCCTCATGTTATCGTTTTCCATCTGCAAAGGTGCACCCTGCAAAGGGCTGCATGGCCACGGTCTTCCTGATCCCGTTGTGTTTATATGTTTTCTTTGTGTGTCTTGAATGGGTTGTACTGAAACATGAATTTCTCCTCAGGGATAAATAAAGTATCTTTGATTTGGTCCAAGTGTTATGTACACTGTGCGAGTGTCTGAAATAAATCAGTAAAACCGACAATACAGTGAAGGCACTAAGTTTTTTATGAAGCGCATCAAGACTGCAGGTCTCCCCTGAGGTGCAGCAGCTGATGGAAGTGCCACCACTGGCACACAGATCCCTGTTCCACTTCTCCAGGAGACGATCCCCGAGATGTTGTCTTTCTGTGTAAAATCCAGCCAGACTCTGGATAGTTTGGCCTGGACATTTCTCCACAGCACATTGCATGTAAAAGCTCAGCCCACCTCTGCTCTGCAGCAGCTTGTGTGAGACTTCATCGCAAATTTGCGAGTAGTGTATGTTTGTTTACAGTTGCAACGCAGCCCAGAAGAATCGATAGAGGAATCGTAGTGAGAAGAGCTTCACGGCCGGTGAAGTAGTCGGCTCGCTGCTGGCGGCGAATACTGGGCATGTCTCAGCAGCTCGGGCAGGCCAGGCGCTGATCCAGTCCAGCGATGGTGTGCTACCTCCCAAGACACTTAAAGTCAATGTAGTTCTTGGAGCGGCGGCTCCATCCAAGGAGATGGTGTGTCAGTGGGCACTTGCCGATGCTGAAAGAAAAGGAATGAGGGCAGCTGACAATGCACCTGCTTTTATACCCACTAAGGGGGAACAGGGGTAGACTCGCCCTACTGGCCGGCTATGTACATGAAAATTTCAGTGGGCCATCACGTGTATGCGATTGGCAGAGAGTTGTACCCATAGAGTCCAGTAGAGGGCAAAGCCTCTGTAAGATATAACAATTTAATCCCAGTTGTGAGGCTTGATGCAGGAAACATTGTGTTTTGGGACTGTTATGCTATCCTGGACCCAGAACATCTTTTAAATGAGGACATGTGAATGTCCAGAGTGAGTATCAAAGTCCCTGTTTATGGTCTGTCAGCTTTGTCTCTCTGTTCAGAAACAGTTGAATCAGACAGCAGCTTATCATTCTACGTAGTTCTATCATTCTACATAATTCAATTGCTCCAATAAGAGCACACTATCAAGCAAGCAGCCCCCCCCACCCCCCTCCTCTCCCCTTCCACCCTCCACTCCGCTCTCACTACCTCCCTTGCTGATTCAACTGCATAAGTGGAGCTAAGTAGGCAAACAGTCATTTTCAAACAAATTGATTTAAAAGAAAACTTCTGCAGCAACACTGAAGGAGGCGACCACAACCTTGTCATTACCTGTAAGTTTATTTATTTTCTAAATTCTGTCTTATCTGATAAACATAGCTCACTGTCTGAAATGCACATGTTGCTAGCAGTTAGCCTTTAGCAAAGTCCGACCGCAGCTTGACCTACTTTCTCTAAATAAGGTTATAGCCAAATAAGGTGAAGCCAATCAAAATGAAGTCAACTTGGTCTCTGGTTGAAGCTGCATATCATTACTGCACCAAACTGTATTACTAAGGAAGGGCGGTCTAGCGCGCCAAAACAACCCCCCACTGTAAAAAGTGACTTTTTTTTTCTTTGGAGTATTTACATATGCAGTAATATCAAATACATGAGCCAGTTTTTACTGCAATGTTATCACTCCTTTAATAAAGAAATATCAGAGCAATAATCATAATTAGCAGACAACGTATTTACAGGGCGTATATAAAGGTAAAAAAATATAAACATCTACATAGAAGGAGGAGTTTGCAAGTTCTCCCGGTGTATGCGTGGGTTCTCTCCGGGTACTCCGGCTTCCTCCCACTATCCAAAGACATGCATGTTAGGTTAATTGATCAATCTAAATTGCCCCTAGGAATGAATGTGAGTGTGAATGGTTGTCTGTCTCTCTGTGTTGGCTCTGTGACAGACTGGCGACCTGTCCGGGATGTACCCCGCCTCTCGCCTGATAATAGCTGGGATAGGCTCCAGCAACCCCCGCGACCTTGAACTGGATAAGCAGTACAGAAAATGACTGACTGATTGACTTTGATCTACAAAGTAAAAGGTCTGTCTGTTTTTGGGGTTTTTTTTTTTTTTGGACATACGTATTGCCAGTTCTGACTATGAATTCAATTGTAGATGTGGCCAGAGGTTTGGTCTTGATGGACTGCAGCTTCCTGCCAAAGGAGAGAGGAATAAAGATTTGTGGGTGGGCAGAATCATTTCATTTCATTTTGCTTGTTACCAAGTACTGTACATGGTATAAAGCACTAACTTCATGTCATAACATAAAAAAAATACTACTCAACAATAGCAGAACTCACTGACAGAGAGGTATGACCTGTTTCAAGAAAACACCCAATCTATAATGATCATTCCTGCCCACCTCAGAGTTCTGAAGCAGTACAGGTCTATGAGAGGTCGAAGATTTCAGCATCGCATTCTCTCAGCAAACTGGATGATGCGCAGTAGTCTTTCTTTGTCTTTGGCGGTGGCAGCAGGGAACCAGATGGTGATGGGGTTAGTGAGGATGGCCTCAATGATGGAGGTGTAGAAGTGTCACCAGCATTGGCCTGGGCAGCTTGGATTCCTTCAGCTGCTGCAAGAAGTTAATCCTCTGCTGAGCTTCTTTAATGATAGAGTTGATGTTCTTCACCCACCTCAGGTCCTGGGAGATGATGGTTCCCAGAAGTGGCAGGAGTCCACGGTTGTGACTGCATAATTCAGAGTGATGGGGGACGGAGGAGCTGTATTCCTCCTAAAGTCTACAACCATCTCCACTATTCTTGCAGTGTTGAGATCCAAGCTGTTGCTGCTGCACCAGGTCATCAACTGATCAACCTCCCTCCTGTAGTCGGACTCATCTCCACTAGAGATGAGGCTGATGAGGGTGGTGTCCATGAACTTCAAGAGTTTGACAGACTGGTAACTGGAGCAAAATAAAAACTAAATGCACAAGCCAAATATAATCTAGATGCATGGGGATGATAAAATGTTTATAAACCTCCAAAGCATGACATGAATTCTCTGAATGAAGCTGAAACTACATATAAATGGAGCTATAGGATCATATTGATAAATTAACCCCACATAACTTCAAATCAACAGAAAAATAATGAGGTGGATCAGACAGGTCTGTTTTTTTTTTTGTTTTTTTTTTCAAACAAAACATTTAACATCCCAAACAGAATAGTATATTGAGGAGGTTCACACATTTACAGCTGTGTAGTTGTGTAAAAATTCAAAACTACACAAGACTTCCTTGATATAAATAAAGACAAATGCAGTATACTTGTCATGTTGAGAATCGAAACAACCACATGATGTGGAGCACATACTTAAAGCTGAACACATACTGTAGCATTGAGGGAGTGTTTTTTTTTTTTATTTTTCGTTTTTTTTTTTACTGTATTCGTCTTTGGACTGTCTTTGGACTTGTTCCCAGAGGAGTAGGAGAGCTGAGGGTACCGTAGGACCCAGGGGTGCTCTGTATGAAGACGATGGATGCTGAAGGGGTTTTCTATCCTCATGACAATTAGACCCTTACTGCTGTTCTCACCGTCACCCAGAAACAATGGCCTACTTGAGATGCTTCAGCACATAGCCATCAATCTTCTCTAAGGCAATTTAAAGTCACTACAAGACATTTTGTTTCTCCACAGTGTTGAATTCCACTGGAAAATGCAAGACCCCCAGCAATATATTAGTGATTATGGTCACATAGCCAAGCGCAGTGACAGGCGGAACAGACTGACCTCTGGGCTATCGCTCAACAACAACAAAAATGCACTACATAGCCAGAATTAAATAGAGATGTTAAAGGGTCAGAGCAACAAATTGTGTATCTTGTTTATAGTTTTTGCTGTTTTATGTCACTTTCTATCAGCTCCTCTCATCCCTTACAACTAAGCTGTTTATTTTCACACAAAGTGAAAATACAGTAAAAACAGAAACACTGGCCTTAATAAAGCAGTTCTTTGCTACAGTTAAACTAAATGCTACAGTTTGTTGAATTTGATTAAAGTTAGATCAAAGCTCATTTACAGCTGCAGCTGTAAAGCAAGTCGCAATTTCAAAAGTAAATTTAAAAATAAACAGGACAGATAAACTGCACTACATCACATTATCAGTCATAAGTATTGGTCAATATGCATAACACTTCCAACTCAGGCTTTGACATCAAGCTCTGCACAAATCTGCTAATTTACTCATTATCTTGAGTCAGGTGTGTTGCAGCAGGAAGAACTTCTAAAACCTGCAGGACACCAGCCCTCAATGACCAGGATAGAGAACTTCTATAGATACATTTCCCATTTGTTCATTCATTTTCTGTACCGCTTGTCCAATTCAGGGTTGCAAGAGCCTATAGGCCCATTTCACGATTTCCGGGTTTATTGCTTCGACGGGGTACACGGACTTCCGGTTACAGCATTCAATGGATGTTAACATGGCGCAGTCTAAAAACAAAAGCTTCTGCTGTGTACCCCAGTGGTCAAATTCCAGACAAAAACAGCCGTATTTACACTTTCACGAGTTTCCAAAAGACGAAGAGTTAAGAAGAAAATAGATTGTAGCAATATGACGTGACGAAGGAAAATATTTCAATATTCGTAAGGGCACTGACTCGCGCCCGCGCGACTCCCTGTGAGCTGGAGCCCGGGAGGGAGGAGGTGATTCGTGAGCTGACACTGTCACTGTGTGGTCCTATGTGCAGCTGAGCCAGGCGGAAGGAGGTGAGTGGTTCATCCTTGGCTTGAGTCCGGCTGCTACACATATTGTGAGCTACCACTGCACCAGTTATTTAGTTTGTGTGCTGCGAGTGACGCCGTCGCCGAGCAACAGAGTGAACTGAGTGATTCGGTCATGTTGTTAGATACGAGCAATGACTTGGAGCTCACTCAGGGCTACAGCACCACCTGCTGTAAAAATGAACGAAATGACTCGTTCAAGATTCGTTCTTTTTACTGTTCGAGAGTAGAAGATCCGAGTCAGCCAAAAGAATCGGTCTTCCCATCACTAATTGTCACTGCTGAACAGTAGACCGGAAGTCCGTGTACCCCGTCAACACAATAAACCCGGAAATCGTGAAATGGGCCTATCCCAACAATTATCAGACGAGTAGAAGGATACACTCTGCGCAGGTTGCCAGTCTGTCACCGGGCCAACCACATTTCCCCATATAACATTAAGTAAAAATCCTTTATTTTCAATAAAACTCGGATTGATAATGTCACACAAAAATTTGTTCTCTCTCTTTGTTCTCCCTCACTCCAGTCTCGCAGAAAAACTCATTTGCTATTTTTCATTTATAAAATGCTAACAGGGAAAACTCCTTTGAATCTTCAGTCACTTCTGAATATTCAGTCAGTGAATCGCTCCCTGCGCTCGATTAGTTTTATTAACCTTCTCACACCCAAAGTACGCACAACTTTGGGATGCTTTTCTTTTCAGTTTTCTGCTGCAGATGGAGGGAATCACCTGCAGCAGACCCTGAAGTTATGTTAATTTGTTCCAATCTCCTCCTTTAAAAACTCAATACAACAGCTGCTACAAACCCATTGCACTTGTTTTTAGTCACCAACTTGTTTTGTAAATATATACACACACACGTGCCTGCTTTTAGCTGTCAGCTTTGAATGATATTTTGTTGAGTATTTACATTTTTTTTTTTCTACGGGTACTTTTGAATTGTAATTTTGTATTTGTTTTTATTATTTATTGTCTGGTGTCATTTACTTTGCTGCCTCTTAGCCAGGTCATCATTGTAAATAAGAACTGGTTCTCAACTGACATACCTGGTTTTAAATAAAGGTCACTACTACACAACATCCACATGGAACTTTTTTTCTCCAACAACTATTGCATGATTGGTCAGAAATTTGCCAAAAATTGTGCCTAGCGGGGCCACTGACCCCGGTCCTCGGGGGTCTGTATTCCACTGCTGTGGGTGACTGACTACGGCCTTCTTCTGCCTCCTTCTGTGTGGATGCATGGTCCTTCCAGGTGTGGTTGCTTGTTTCTGTGCTCTGTGGTGGTTGTTTGTTGTCAGGTACTGGGGAGCTCTGTCTGCTTCTCACCAGAGGAGTTGTGGTTGCATTTGAATAATCACTCTATACAACTCATCCCTCATAACATATCAAACACTCATACACGCATATAAAATTATGTACAAGTGCCTTTCGAGGCCCACAAGGACACTTTACAACATGAAAAATACAATAACAACATAGAATATACACTACGACCTTATAGACAACAGTCCAGGTTAGATAAATGGCAGAGTATTTGTGATTGAGTGGTTCAACAGGTGGGAGTCTGGATCTGAAGATGGAAACAGGATCAGAGTTCTGGATGTGTGGTGGAAAAGAGTTGCAGGTCTGGGGAGGTTATAAGGTATAACCTCCTGGGCAGGTAGATATAAGTTATAAATGACTGCCAGTAATATGAGGATGTGGTGATGGTGCAGCAGAGGATCACAACACAACCATAAACAATTTGTATAAAGAGCTGACAGTAACGTTGAGGGACTCCTGTTTTACATAGTTTAAATGAAATTTTGCATTAATTTATTACAATACGGTGAGTTGATCAGACTTAAGAGAAAGCCAACATTAATTTACATCTGCAGCTGATCTGATAAAGTTACTCATGCTTAAAGTAGCCGCTAACATTAGCATAGCTCCTGGTTCGCGTGTCTGTAGAGGTTTTCCTGGAGAAGCTTGGCTGTAAATTCATGTCAGACGTCCACTCCTTGTGTTAATGAGGGTCCAACTCTTCAGCTCCGCAGGTTTTCTTTGTGAATCTGTAGTTGTGTTTTTGTTGAGTTTTCTTGGCAGATTATTGCAACTGTAAGCTGCACAAAACACGGGCATGTCACTCACTCTGTGGTGACTCTGGTGAGTGAACGACCCATCCAATATGGCGGCGACGCATGATGCGCTCCAGCACGTAATGCAGGGTCTACGTATATAGGTCTGTGTCTTTAGACTTTTGTTTTAAGTTGAGCTTAGCTCTGTGGAAGTACACCGCACAAAAGGATTGTGAATTCCTTTAAGAGGAGCAGATTTTTCTAGAAAATTTGAAGGAGAAATCATACAGACTCGCAGATTGACCAACACCTGCTATCACAGCTGCATCGCTGGATTCATGTTACCTTTATAAAATAGACGATACTTGAAATGTTAATGTTATACCTGAATTTTTCATTTATTAATTTTCTATACAGCGTGTCCAAATCAGGATCATGGAAGTCACTGGAGCCTATCCCAGCGATTATCAGGCAAGAGGCAGGGTACACCCTGGACAGGCCGCCAGTCCGTCGCAGTATTTTGTTGCACTTTTATTAAAAATGTTTCAAAAACGAAAAAAAAAAAATCAAACAAACAAAAAAAGACTCTCATTTTAAGTTGTACATGTGCAGTTGCTTATCTTCAATACAAAAGATTGGCGCTTTTCTGGATGCTAGTTGGCAGCGCCCACAGCTGAAACTGTTAATAGACAGCTGAATACTGCTCCCCAGCCCTCACCACCACCCCCCATACACTGCAGGGTGACGTCAAGTCTGTTTGAAGGGAAACAGAGTTTCAGAGGGAGTTTGAAACGGATAATGGAGAGAGAAGCAAAGTGGAGAAAGAGAAACCAAATAATTTCATGAAGTCCCTGAAAACAACGCCATTTAAGAGGACGTTTCAGGAGAAGCTCGGACCTGATCAGCCGGAACTCGCAATCAATTAGCATTTCAGAGAGAGAGAGGGCGACAGTCGGCTAACTGGATGTAGCGACGCTGCTTTATTCTGCTTTCAGAGTTAAACGCCAGTATCAGAGCCAGCTGATTCAGACAGGTATGACTGATTTAAAGCACTTTTCAGAAAAAGCAAAGAAATGTGAACAAACTGGGATCCACATGCAAAATGCACTTTTACATGTGGATAAATTGGCCCAAACCAGCCCACCAGGTAATGATGGAAAGATGATGAAGCCTCTGTTTGTGTAGCCCTATGTGCTTGTGTCATAAGCGTAAACCTACACAATCCTCTAGTTCTGTTATTCTGTACTACTCTATAAAGTATGAACAAAGCGGCGTAATAAAATCAGTATTATAATGGCCAAATTATTGTTTGATAAAAACAATCATAAATCAGGTGGAAAAATATAATAAAGATAATAAAGATAAAGATACTTTATTGATCCCCGAGGGGAAATTCATGTTTCAGTACAACCCGTCCAAGACACACAAACACAAGAACATTACAAGACAGGATCAGGCAGACCGTGGTCACGCAGCCCCTCACAGGGCGCACCTTTGCAGAAAGAAAACGGTAACATGAGGAAAGATGGGTTGGTGGTAAAAAAAGAGGTCTCCGAACTCTCCACATATACAGGTGGAGACCTTGGAGACAAAAAAAAAAAAACACACCAGTACAGAGAAGCACGAACTCAACAGTCACAACATAGACACATGGTGGGCAGGAAGGGCGGGGTTTCCCCCCCAAACAGCAGAGCGAGGCAGGCCCCTCCAGCTCAGTCTTTCCAGAAGGGCGGGTAAAAAGAAGGACCAGCAGTGCAGTGGGATGTGCGCATCAGTGTCGTGAAAATGTGTGTGCGTAAGCGAGAGAGCGGCTCACGCACAGTCCGTAGATGATAGAAACGGCCTTCAGAGAGTCCCAACTGTTCTCGGGGGGGTGCCGAGCTTCACCTCTGCAGTTTCTCCAAGGACATGTGGGAGTTAAGGAGCAGCTGCAAGGCCGCTCCCGGGGACCAGATTAAGATAAGGAGATAGTTTGGGTCCAGGCAGAGGCATGTTTCCATCTGCCTGTAAAGTCTTCAGCAGGTCTCAGAGGCGACCAAATCAGCCAAATTTGTGTTAATTACCCCCAATCCGAGTCTCCAACTGCTCCAGGTGGAACCCAACATCCTTTATGCTGTCAGACATTGTCCCCAGTTTGCCCCAAAGGGCATCCACGCTCGGACGGCCGCCTGCCCACAGCTGCCGTCAGCTTCAGAATTTCCCGATGAACCAGGTACCCGACAGCTCCAATCAGCAGGAACCCAGTTATCATAAATCCAAACATGTACAGGTCTTCAGTGTGACCTGCTGGGACTGTCCCGTCCGGACAAGATGCCGCCCCCTGCACCTTGTCCCTGGGTAAAAAAAATATTGTCCGTTGCGTTGAGAGACCCGCCGTCCAGATCCATAATTGAAGTTTAAGGATTTAGGAGAAAAATGCAGAGAGAGGCTCAGAGGAGTGACAGGACAAAGATTGCAGGGAAAACAGGGAGGAAGGGAGCAGAGCAGAGGAAAGCACGTCTGCACTCGCTGACAGCCGGAAGAAGAAAATAATGTAATGTATTATTCTTACAATAATAATAATGTAAGAAATGCAATTTAGTTTTCTTTACTATGTCTGTACTGTTTTCAAGTACAAGTTAGGCTGACCCCATACTCAAGCCATACCATAGTTATACACTTCCTTCTACAGGTTTAATAATCTGGATGTAGATATCAACAACATGAAAATCTGTGCTGCTAAATTATACAGCTGTTCATAAACTCAGTAACCTCCCTGCTACGACATTACAGTGCTATAGGACGTGATAATAGTTACATCATACAGGTATAAACAGCTGCGTGGTTTGATGTCATGTTGCAATTTCAATCTTCATCACAGATTAATTTCTATAAATGACTGAAATGCAGTGATTTAAAATAATTTTTTCAACAGAAATGTTTTGTTTGTTTTTTTTTAATCTCCTGATGGAGCCATTTCATTTAGTGGACTTGTTCTAGTCTCATAGTTCAGCTCTAAGATAATGTGTTGATGTAAATAAAACCTACAAAGAAAACTGGATCCATTTTACCACTCAGAAATTAGGCTACTGCAATGAGAGTAGATTCAGTTGTGATACTTTTTACACATGATTTGCTTGCTTTTTGGTTTATGTCTGTTTTGGAGTTTGGTAGGCTGGAGCCCCCCACGGAGAAAACTACACCAGCTGCCACTGAAGCATACCCCCTCCAACACACCTGAATCAAATAGCTACAGTAATCTGTTCATGTGTGGCAAGGTACACAACGGAGGGCCCAGGCGGGATGTGATCCCCATACTCCTGAGTGAAAGTCATGCACGCTGACCATTCAGCCAAAGGGACATCCCTGTGGCCAAGTAGCCAGGGCGCATGATCAATTGGGGGCATAGTGACAGGACCCCAAACTGTCACACATGCACGTGTCATTCAGCTCTGTAGAGGCCTGCTAATGAGCCATTCATTTGATTCAGGTGTTTTGGAGAAGGGATGCAACCAAAATGTGCAGAAAAGTAGCTCTGGAGGACTTGACTTGGGCCCCTCTGCTCTACAGTGACAAAAGTCTGTTCTCACCTGCTACCTTGACTTATTTAGGCAAATCAGCCTCGCATGTGCGTTGTCTGCTTGCTATCTGAAGGTAAAGGATTTAAAAATTAAAAGGGGGGGGAAAGTACAACATTTCCTAGAAAAATTATATTTTGCCTAAAAATAATTATAAATTTTACGGGTTCAATAATGGCATTATATTTACGTCTACAAGCCAATACACGCCACCATTGCGGGTTGCCAAATACGATCTCTGTGTGGGATTAGTATTTTGGGCACAGTTAGGCTGGTACAGGAGGAAACAGTGGACAAAGCGAGTGAAGCAGCTGCTTCAGAGCCCTGGAGATATTGTTATATGTTTCTGAGGAGGAGTGACCTGAGAAGAGCAAAACCTGGAGTAAATTTAGGTGAAGACTACACTAAATGGACCCACATAAACGTTTTCCACGGAGTCAAAACACGGAAATGGCGACTTTCCTCCTGGATCGGTAAGCTAACTTGTTTGCTAACATGGCTAACGTTAGCTGTCAGTTATAAACTCCTGTGCGTTGCTTGTTGGACATGCTGCAGACTGTTGCTCACTTGCGTATCGGCAGCGAGCCTGGCACCCAAACGACTGGAGTTGTTTTTCTGCCGTTGCAACTGCAACCTAGACACACATGATGTCGCTGTTCTGTCCGTATTCCATATTCAACCTTTAAAGTTGTGATTTAAAAAATGTTATAGTAAACATTCAGTTCATGCTTGTGTTAGGTTCCTGTCGTTAAAGCTATTGATTAAAACATAATGATGACTTTCTTGTAAAAACTTGAAGAAAATAAAGAATATTGACCATTTTAACCTTCACAATTAACTGAAATTGTGTGAGCTGACATACTAACACAAAGAAATTTGGCGGAAACTTTATGCTGATTAGTTAATGAAAGCTTTGTAAGGGGATGTTGGATATTTTTGTCTTTCACTGTCTTTCACTGTGTGTCAGTGTCTGATTGTGTGACTCTGTCTACTCATATGAATAGCCACAGTGTCACTGAGTGCAGACCTTGACAGAGCAGAACAGATGAGATGATTCAGAAGCAAAGCATTGTTCTGGCTCTCATCACTTTAGTTGGCAGCCCAGAGCAAATATTATCGGTGGAAGTGGATGATGGAGCAAAATTACTGAGAGGAGGGCTTCGTTTCCTGCTACAAAACAATCAACACAGAAAGAGCCTAAAGAGTTGAGGAGATTAAATGCTTTGTTAAAACAAAGTTCTGGTAAAAAAAAAAAAAAAAGAGAGCGAGAGAGACAGAAAAGGTGCTAACAATATCTGCCTGGTGATTGCCCCCCACCCCACCACCATATGAATCATATTGCCTGTTCTTCGAATTTCTAGAATATCAGTGATATTAATCCTCTTTCCTGCATTTTTAGCCTAATCCTCTGTATTTCTTCCCTCTATTTTGGATAGAAATGTTCATGGACATTTCTGGGTCACCTGTAATGAAAAGTTTTTAGCAGGGCAGATACATGAAGCGGTGCTCCAGACAGCCCAGCGGACACCTTCTCAGCTCCTACTTGCAAAACTACCACCTCTCTCATTATCTGTGTTTCCCTGCACGGCAATATTCTATATGGACATTGAAATAAGTATGACAAAATTCTGTTTGTGATGTCTGTGTTGTATTTATAACATTTTTTTTTCCTATCCACCTTATTGAGCTAGTGAATGTAGAAACAATTATGCAATCAACTTCCTGTGAGGTACCGGAAATAGCCATTGACTCACACCAGTGTAAGTTGTTGTTTCTGCCAGCAGTTTAGTCGAACATTTCAACAAGAGTATTCAAAACAATTTCAATTTGCCTCAGAAAAATGTACTTGCACGCTTTAGAAACATGTTGCACTGTTCGTGGTTGGACTAACAAACAGAGAAAGGTAAATTACTGTGTTTTTTGGCCAGATTTTCATATCATTCTTCCACCCCTCTGTTGCACTAAGCAGAGGGATTGTAAAGTTGTCAAGTCTGAGCTATGACAGCTGATGTTGCCACTTATTTTACCCAAAAATCTTGTATAAAGTGGAATTGCGCGAACATCTGACATGAATATAAATGCCAGTTCTGGTTGAACTGGAAATCGGTCGCATATTTCACACAAGGGGCTCATGGGAGCTAAGAATAGGGGATTATCACGCTTACCGGAAGTTCCCGGATTTTGACACTTCCTCTTCCGGGCCATGTTAACATCAGCCGTTTCTGCTCTGTTATACTGTTTAAATCGTATAAACTCCAAACATATTTAAGTTTTCATTCTAGACTGAAGTGATACTGGATCAAAAGCTGGATCAAAGCGATCGATTTGCCGCTGTGAAGGGCCGAACTTTATAATAAAACACACGTTTGTTTGTAGCCGATGGGGCACAACACCGGCACTTCACAGCATGCTAGCATTAGCCAGCTAGCATTTACTGACGTGCTTAACATTGTGCGTCTTAAAACACACAAACATCTGAAAATCGGGTCTGTACCTGCCCGTTTCCAGTGGAACAACTGGGGACTGCCAAGAAAGGAGACGCTTTCAGATGCTTGTGTGTTTTCAGCCGCACAAAGTTAGGCACGTCATCAAGCTGGCTAATGCTAACCTGCTAACAGTAGTCCGCCGACTACTACTCTGTTAAACTTTGTTAATCGGATAAACGCTAATGCAAAGTTTTCATTCCAGACTGAAGTGATGCTAAGGAAAAAGTGGATCAAAACGACAGATTCGCCCCGGTGAAGGACCGAACTTTATAATAAAACGACACACGTTTGTTTGTGGCCGGCAGACTGCGCAGTCGTGTTAGCAGGTTAGCATTAGCCAGCTCAATAACGTGCCTAACTTTGTGCGGCTGAAAACACACAAGCATCTGAAAGCGTCTCCTTTCTTGGCAGTCCCCAGTTGTTCCACTGGAAACGGGGAGGTATAGATCCGATTTTCAGATGTTTGTGTGTTTTAAGACGCACAATGTTAAGCACGTCAGTAAGCGCTAGCTGGCTAATGCTAGCATGCTGTGAAGTGCCGGTGTTGTGCCCCACCGGCTACAAACAAACGTGTGTTTTATTATAAAGTTCGGCCCTTCACCGCGGCGAATCGATCGCTTTGATTCACATCTTCCTTAGTATCATTTCAGTCTAGAATGAAAACTTGAGTATGTTTGGAGTTTATCCGATTTAAACAGTATAACAGAGCAGGAACGGCTGTCGTTAACATGGCCCGGAAGAGGAAGTGTCCAAAATTCTTGGAACTTCCGGTAAGCGTGATAATCCCCTATAAGGTGGAAAACATTTGATAATTTACAGAGCATAGTCCTGTTAATTACTTATTTTTATATTATATCTCTATCACTACACTGTTAGCATTTTTTTTTTTTTTTTTCACTCTTCTAAAATGTCTTCTTTGTACCTGCTGTCATTCTGTCTTGCATTGAGTCTGCTATAGCCAGGGCACACTTTGTAAAGCAGTATTATGTGTCGCATGGTGCTGTGAAACTCGGGTTAGAGGCAAGGGTGCAATTAAGGAGTATACTTGTCAACAAGTAGCTACATTGGTAGTTTGGCAAACTGTGTGAACATGATGGCAAAATATACCCACAAAAAGCATCCGTTCAAAAGTGGAATAGACCTTTTTCACACTTCCTTGTGTTTTGACCGGAAATACACAGGGAATACGTCAAGGATCTTTACTTCCGACAACAATTTTCTTAAGCTGGAAAGTCAATTCACTGCAGCACACCGGGCTGTTTTTCTTTTGCTCTGAAGCAGTCCTACATCCATTTCTGGGACTTTTCAACATCCATCGATGATAGACATAGGGACAGAAAAACCGAAGCGTCATAAAACGCCAAGTCATTTTGACAGGACAGCTGTGAGCACAGACTGTTATACTGGACATGACTGCATCAATCCCCTGCTGTTAACATTTGGTACGATCAGAGAGCAAAAAATAAAGTACAATAAAATAAAATTATGTCCTCAACTCTTGCCTCAGTCCAGAGTTACTGTTTTCATCTATCAGTGTTAAAGTAGAAGAAAAGAGTTTTTTTTTTTTTTTTTGTCCTTGCATGCATGGAGATAGTTAAACTGTGTTGTGTGAAGTCGTGGCTGCTGTTATCTGTGGATCCTTCGTGGTGAGGTGGGCTGTGTTGAACAGCAGCAGCGCATGATGCTGCTTTGTAGTCGTGGATTAATGTTCCCACTTATGTTATAATGAGAGGCTGAGACGAGGCAGTTTGGGTACAGGTACAGTAAAAGATCGCTGGACCCGAACTGCCTCTCATTATAACATCCATGAAAACATTGGTAACCCACAGCTTTACTAGAATAATACATGTATGTATGTACATGTATACTCAAAGCTACAACAGAAGTATGCTAAACAAAAGCCACAAAACATACAGAATTTTATTTTATTTTATTTCAAACTCAGAATGAACTACGATATTATTACGATATTATTTTCCATGAATTTCCCCTCGGGAATCAATAAAGTATCTTTGATGTTGATATCCTGCGATCTGTTGCAGTTGAACACGTTCCAACGATATTCTACCATTTGTGATCCTTATTTTTTTTCACGATCATTTAAAAGCAATAATTATGAAATCAAAGGGATCTGAGAAGTTTGACCAAACCTATACTGTATGTGTAATCTTAAAAAAGAAAAAAAAGGCACTATTTCAGCAGCAGTGTTAATTTTGGACATTAATACGTTAATTTGCAGACATTATGCACTTACTGGATGCATTAATAACACCTGCATGTTTCTGGTTCTTAAAGGGACTTGAGGCAGGAATTTGAAAAAAACCAAACATGAATGTCCCTTTTTTTCATACTAATGGGTGATGAAGCGCTAAATACCAAAAATAACGTTTCTACCCATGTTCCTCTCCGTTGCCTTGAACAGGCTGTGTGCTGCAAAATGCGCTGCAATTCGGTGTCCGAATTTCCCGCGCTGCCCTGCGGACGTGACGTCAAATGACCTACATCCGCAGTTTTGATGCAGGAAAAAGACGGTCACGTTAAATAAAAACACTGTAAGCGATGGTTATGGATTATTCTGCCGTCAGAATACGATCTAGATCAACTGAAAGACCACTAAAAATTGTCACTACGAAGAAAAAGCTTAGTAAACAACATTATAGCTTTCCAGCTCTACCATGCGGACGTGACGTCACATGACGCTACATCCGCAGTTTTGATATCGGACAAAGCCGGTCGCGGTAAATTCAAACACTGTAAGCGATTGTTATGGATTATTCTGCCGTCAGCAAACGATCCAGATCAACTGAAAGACACTAAAAAGTGTAACTACGGAGAAAAAGGTGAGTAAACAACATTATAGCTTCAGTTTGTGCACGCTCCCGTGACGGCTTGGCTCGTGGCTGCAGTTACCTGAAGCGGCAGTCGCGAGTTTCGTTTCTTAATCTTGCCTCAAGTCCCCTTAAAGGATAAGTTTCTTTTTCCAACCTGGACCTTATTTCTAGGAGTATATACATTCATTTACTCACCAGTAAAGTTGCTGCATCACTTTGACTCCTTTGAAAGATATCACGTTGAGTCGCTTTTCGGTGAACATCCAGTATCATGGCGGAGACGGGGAAGCCACTATATTAGACATTACGAACGAACAAAAGAGCAATATTGTTCTGTGAGTCCAGATTTAGCTTTCCGTTAATTATCAGGTAGTTCTATACACTTTTCGGAGCTGCGCGTTCATGATGTGCGCTTCCGTAGTACAGCTGAGATGTACAGCTCGCTGCCCAGACAACAAAAACATAATTTGCAAAACTCTGAAGTCACGGGACAATAGTACTCATTCGTTCGTTCGTTCTACTCAAAGCATTGATGAAATGAAGGAGTTTTGCTGCAGATAATATCTTATGTAGTGGCTGCCCCGCCTCCGCCATGATACCGGACGTTCACCGAAAAGCGACTCAACGTAATATCTTCCCAAGGAGTCAAAGTGATGCAGAAACCTTTCTGGTGAGTAAATGCACGTATATACTCCTAGAAATAAGGTCCAGGTTGGAAAAAAGAAACTTATCCTTTAAAGGCACTATACCCGATTTTGCACATTTTCAAACCATGAGCGAGGTGAACAGTGTAGTTTGAACTGTAAGCCCCACCCCTAACTGTTTCTCCCAGTGAGAAATGCTCCTTCTCAACAACACGTGTTGGTCTTGTTCACAAAAAACAATAAAGTTCATTGAAAAAAAAATTCACAACAGCAATGGCGTCGGTGAGCGACTGTTTTCAACTGTGTAGAAAACTTTAGTATTTGCCTCGTAAATCCTCCGCCATCTCTACCTTTCTGCTCTTCCTTTGTTGATTTCCAGCGACACGTGGTGAGTCTTTATTCGCGCATGCGCTGTGTCTTGTTCTAGGTTTGGAGTGTTAATAATGTCACCCACAGCCTTGTATGATGTGCTACAGCGGTTTCATGGGGATCGTGAAACCTTTCCCCGGATTTCTGCTATCGGTTTCACACCTAAACTGGCTTCAGCTCCGTGTGGACTAGGCCTTACACAAACTTTATTCCTTCTTTGGTCTCTCCTGTGTTTCAACTCTCTCTCCTCCTCAGTTTTGATGCTTTCAGGCTGTTTTGCTGAGGTATGGCAACTTTCCCTTTGGTAGACGCCATGCGGTTTTGTTTACAATGCTGCCGTGCACACGCGAGGGGAGGGCGCTGCTCGTTAGAAAACACTGCGAGTGGCTGATTGGAAACCGAAACTAATGCAGAATGAACTGCATTGGCATGAGGTGAGCGTCACGCCAGCGTTAGAAACCTAAGCTAAAAAGGCCTGGATTCATGCATATACGTAATCAATGAGTGATTTATTTTCATGAAATTACCTCTTTTAACACATATTATACTGTGTAGAAAGCATTTTTCTTAGAGAGATTAAAATAAAATCAGGTACAGGGCCTTTAAGATCGAGGCAGAGACGAGTGAAACGGCTCAAATGTAACATTAGTGCAGACATGATCCATTTTTGATGTCTGACTAAAGTCTGGCCCTCACAGGAAGACAAGATTCCCAGCCATTACGTACTTCCGTTTTTTGTGAAAAGGTTTATAGTGCATACAGCGAGTTAACTGTATGTACTCTATAAAAAGTACAAGTGGTAACACTTGCCTTGTTATTTTCCAAACCACTCTTGTATTCACAAGCCAAAGGCGCTTGCTGTCATGCTTGATCTCCCTTGACTTGCTAAATGGGTTAATGTGCAGCTTTTCTGACAGCACTGACAGGTGATCTTATTACAGTTGTCTTCTTTCAATGTGCAGAGGAAGAAGAACATTCTGACAACAGAGAATGTTTATTGTGGAGCAACATCTACTTCATTTTTTAAAGATCCAGCAACTGCTTTATTCAAAAGTGGTGATGCTAGTCTCTGAGTTGGATATTTCATTCAGGTTCAGGGGGTCATAAAATGCTGTTTACAGCAGTATCTTCTTGTAAAGTCTTAATTGGCTTGATACTGGAATATAACGGTGTGTAAATGCACCCATGGTTATGAAATATGTCTTTGGTGGTGTTGGGGCTGGGTGAGGGTCACTATGTCTTTGTCTAGACAAAATTTCTCATGATGATAACAAAACATCACCTACCAATTTATGATTTCACTGAAAGTATTCAGACTTTTTCTTAGAAAATTTAATTCAAACAGTTTAATTAGTTATATAAACTGTTCCATAAAACACTGTTTTTATCTATATATTGACTGCATCCTTGTTACTGTAGAAGACCTCTTCCTTTTCTGACCCAAGTTCAGCTCATTGCATAATTTGCTGTTGTATGCAAATGTACTATAGTTGATGAGAAACACTTCTAGATACTGCAAAGTAAAACATTATGAAAGTGCATGGAACATTCAAAAATGTATTTTCAAATATTAATTGTAAGGCCTCATGTTTTTTGAACATTTTACTTGTTTACCTTTGGCATATTGTAATAGCGAACAACAGTCAAAATATGGTACAAAAAATAATAGTGCAGATAGTACAAACTGTAAGAGAAATACAATACATACACACAATATATAGAGCAATGTACAAGTAGCTTATGATTACACACACATCTAAAGAAAGTAATTGTGCAATTTCATCAATAAGTATTTTAAAATTTGTGAAGCAATACACCAAATTCCAAAGTATCATAGTACTGTTACACCAACTATCCAAGTTAATTTAGCTTTTTGTAATCAGATGGCCCAGCTTGTACTAGATCATGCAAGCCTCTCCTGTCTCTAGCTGTTTGTTTTCCTCTTGATCATCTGTTTGATGCATTTCTCACTTCTTCCCCAGCCCACTGTCCAGCACTCCGCGATGCCACTGAGGCTGCCTGCAGCTATAAGATGATTTTCTGTATCTTCTTGCTGTCCTGCTCACTGACTCATTCATGGACTCAGAGCTTGGACCGAATGCTAATCCTGGTATTCAGAGTTGAGCTGTGTTCTGCAGATGCTCCCCAGAGCAGAAAGACATGGCTGAAGCAGCTTCAGCAGAGATGAAATGTTGTGGCAAGGAAGTCAAACTTTTTCCCTTTTTTTTAAATGCACACATTCAAACACACAGCTTTCTAATTTCTATGCATGCTCAGAATGACTGTAGATGAACAAACTTCCAGTTGCTTGAGTAAATACATTCTATACGGAAAGCCAACAGCATCATAATAATGTCTGTTATGATGTTTGGGACAACTTTGCTGTGATCTCTTGTGATCTTTCTCCACAGGATGAGAAAGCATTGATAGTAGTTCAAAGGCTTGTGTTGTAGGTCGCTGCATAGACATTCAGAGCACTCTTTGGAGGCCACTATGAATGCGTTTTTTTCTAATTTGTTGCGGTTGTTTTTCTGTACAGGACTCATATATGTTCCTTGCTGGCAAGACATACACCCAGCTGCTCAAAGCAAAATGACAAGCTTGAAGTTTTTAAAGCAAAGCTACATAAGTTTCTGACCTTAAAACGCTGCAATTCTGACTCATTTAAATGCCACACTGGCATTCATTATGCACATTCCTGGATCTGCTGCTGCCATACAGCATCCTGGGGCTGAGAAACTATTTCACAACTTTGTCTTCCAACCTGGAGCACCAGATGACAGCTGTATTTTGCTTTAAAGCACTACTTGACATGTCAGCAACTGAATATTAAGACACTGAATGTTTGGGACCATGGCAAATTCTGCAAAGAAAAGCCCAAGAGGACATTATCTGAAGATAGAAATTAGCTGAGCAGTAAATAAGACAAGTCAATGTTGGACTCACTTTTACTGAATGGATAGCTCAGAGGAGACATGATGCAAGACAGATGCTGAATTAGTCTTTTTTAAAGGGCGACAAAATGCAAAAATCAGCCAAAGTTTAGTAGTGTTGCTTTAAAAATGCTACATATTTGCTCTGTACTTTGTCATTCAATAGGCAAATAATTAAGAATAAATAAACATACTGTAGCTGGAGAAAGAAATACATGTTATTTTCTAAATGCGTCCTCTGGGCTAGTGGCTACTGAAAAGAACTGTGGTGAGAATAAGAACTATCAGTTCTCAAAGACCGTGCTGATGCTTTGTTGGGAATATAAAAACTGTTGCAAACTGTTGCATGTTCTTTCTTGACCTGTAAATACATTCAACACAAACAAATGTCTCATAGACTCAAACGAGGCTTATCAAACTACATAAAACTGTTTTGCTTGATATATATCCTGCTCGATAAAGTAAACGTTTCTTTATGTTGCCATAGTATGTTGTGGCCTATGCATGCAAGATTTGTAATCATGTAAAATAATGGCTATTCTACTGGTCGGTCTGCAGTCACCTGTTTTTCTGAATAAAATGTGCTGAAAATACTTATTTGGGGGGAGAAATGTTTTTGCAGTTCTAAAAGTGGACATATATACAAGAATGCTGTAAAAGAGCAGGTGTGCTGAGCAGTACAGGCAACCTGGAAGGATATAGGCAGAAACAGACCAGAATACCAGTCAGGAGCTAAATAAGCAAATTGCCCTCTGGAGGTAAACAGCCAGGGGGTAGTGCGGGTGATGCTGATATGATTAATTGAAGTAGGACAGCCAGGGACAAAGGGAGGACCAGCACTGCAGAGGAAATGAGGTAGAGGACGATCTTTGACCATATACAGGAAGAAACTATATACTCAGATATAGCTTCACAACTTGGTGTAGTATCTGCCTGCAGCCACTATCAGTACATTGCTTCCTCATTGAATTACAATGAAATAGAAAGAGAGAGAGTGAGTGTATGAGTGTGTCAACAGAGCGAAAGAGAGAGGACATTATGTCACGTCAAGGTAAAAGTGCGGACACGCACTGCGGATGGCCTCACCCACATTTGTACCAGCTGCAGGTAGACCTGAGGAGGCAACAGGAACGATGTAAAGCTCTGTGTCGATATCTCACCTTGCATGTAATTTTAATCTTTCTATCTCAGTGTGCCATGCATAATCACTGTGTGTGTGTGTGTGTGTGTGTGTGTGTGTGTGCAAGGAAAGGAAAAGAAGTAGACAGAGAGGGAATGGTGGATGTTGCTCCCAGGCTGCCAGAGGAATGTGTCCTTGGACTGCCCTCATCTCTGACGCACACACCCACCCACCCTTTATCACACAAAAACACCACCAAGCACACACTCATTTGTGACACCGGTTCATTTACTCTCTCTCACTCTCTCTCTATTGCTCTCTCTCTCCCAAACAAACACAAACCTAGGTAGGACCTGCATGTTCATGCACACCCTCTTAGGTACTGAACAAATTTCACTTACTGCTACGCAGTGCTGTGTGTGTGTGTGTGTGTGTGCGCGCTCACACGCACAGGAACAGACAAGCGGAAAGCTCTTAGTCTGAGCTCAGACATCTCATCAGGGATGCAGTGGAGCCCCTGTCTGCAGAGCGAGAGAGCAAGATCTCATCTGATGTGAGGTAGGATGAGTGTGTGAGTGTAGGAGGTGGGAGGGGGGGGTTGGGGTGGCCGATTAGCAAGGTTGAAGTGTGTGGGTGCACATGTGTTTGCATTTACTAATGCAACTCCGGAAGGTATAGGTATACGCAAGCACTCGCATGCACTCACACATACACATGCACACACACATGCATATACTCAAACTGCAAGTAACTAAGATAGCAACCAAAGACAGGTACAAATAAAAGTCCACACGCAGAGATAAGTATGCCAATGCGCTCATCTTTTTATTGCACAACAATGTCTGTTTACGAACGCTTAAACA
Source organism: Atherinomorus stipes (assembly GCA_023101725.1). Classification (NCBI taxonomy): domain Eukaryota; kingdom Metazoa; phylum Chordata; class Actinopteri; order Atheriniformes; family Atherinidae; genus Atherinomorus; species Atherinomorus stipes. The sequence continues at coordinate 1,003,081 of JALJCO010014045.1, forward strand.
ACATTGCCACTGACTGACAGACCAGCTTATTGAGATAGACCAGGGTGTGGCTCTGTGTTCTCAGCCAGCACAGTTGGTGGACAAGACAGCTTTTTGGACTCAGGTTCAAATCAGCTCCTCACTCTTGCCACCAGCTGTGCATCACAGTCTGCAAGGACTGGACACCAACAATTACCACCCTCCTCATCCATTGAGACTGATTTGGTAGTGCTGTGACTTGGGCTGGGAGCTGAGTTGACCCTGGATTGTAGACATCAACTTAAAACAGAGCTGAAGTGACAATTGAACTTTTTTTTTTTGTTTTTGTTTTTCAAGAGCGGAAGCCTAGCACAGCCTGAGATGGTTGCAGACTGGCCTCAAGACAGAGAAGACACGTGCAGTGTCAAATTTCTGTGCTGTTGTCTATGTAGTGCTGGTAAAGTGTGTGTCTGGATACCCACACTGAGCAGCTCGTGCAGGCTGTGGAATGCTACTAAGTCTAGGGATGTGCTAGAATCATTTCTAGAGAGCATTTCAGTGTTGTTGGGTTTTTTTTTCTTTCTTTCCTTTTATTTTTTTGTTTAACAAATGTATTCATGACCATTTAACACTCTTCAGCTTGTGCTGGCCTCTTTCTCAGCTTTATGTGGGTTTCAAACCCCTAAATGGCATCATATTCTCAAGTGGGACCAACATTATAGAAGGAAAGGCACAGGAACACACACGCACACGCACAAACTCAAGCACACAGAGTCCTGAAGCAGAGAGAAGGCTTAGGTAAGTTAAGCAGGCTACAGTAGCTACGACACAAAAGTTTAACTCTTAGACTAAATAAAATCATTTTACAGGAGCTGGTACACAACAATGTCTAAATCTGAAGGTCCCACAAAGAATCAGACACAGAACTCTGCTTAGATAAGAAAAATACAAGCATGCACTCTGTTTTATCTATCAGGTAACTCAACTGGGAGACATGCTTGAGACTGCTGTGGCTCAAGAGTCAGAATGTTTTCTTTTTTTTTTCTTGAATGGCAAATACCAGATCAGTGTGCAACCAGCATCAGTATAAAGAACTGTGCAACAGCACAATTTGAGAATTTTCCAGCATTTGCACAGTCTATGTTTTGATATTGTGCAAGCAACTCCACAGTTTAAATTATTATATTCTGTCATTTTTGGCTCTTTGCAGCAAGCAGGTCATTTAAGCTAATGTCTAAACTGCCAATATCCACCAGGAACCAGTCAGAGCTCACCCTCTCACTTTAGAAAATGTTTCTCATACAGCAGGTTGTGGTAAAAACACAACAATGTGCCCCACATCTCTGTGTATACCATATGTACAGAACATGAAAGTACAGAATACAGCGCGCATGGTGTTGGAAGGCTCAAACCAACAAAAATGTGCAATTTTGTGTTTCCCATATCAGGGAAAATTATATATACTGACATTGTCATTGTAATTCAGCAATACAAGTCTTCATCTAATGGTTTTTACATATATTGCAAGTTGAAAATAAAAACACATATTTGCATTTTTACAGGCACATACATACCACAAAAATAGACTATGTGGAAACTAGATGTACTAGGCACAAGGTATATACAGTCCATGTGCACAGGGCACATTGTAAAAACAAATTTTAAAACAACAACCAAATAAAACAGAGGAAAATCAAAGACAGTTGTACAAATGAAAATTATACCCTGATTTGCTAACATGTCAACACCAAGGCATTCAGTACCCATAACATCTGGTACAGCAAGAATGAGAGGTTTAAACTTAGTTGTTCTCAATAATTGTCAGTCAGTGTCAAACATGTATGAGGGATTTCAATCCCACTTCACAGCAAGGTCCAGAAGAACCGTTGAATATTCACACTTTGAACCCCCCCGTCATCAGGCAAATGCAGCGCTATGTCACACACGTGTCAGCAGTGGCTTTACGCCAACAGACTAAACACTTTTGTGACACAGACACAAAACAGATAAACTGATGGAAGTATGTGCTTGGCCAGGGCTGTATCAACCTCATGGCTGAGGGTTCAAACAGAGCGGTACTGATCAAAGTGTCTGAGATGCCATCCTTTGAGTGGGAGTGAATTACACACTACATATCTTACCGGATGGATGCAATGAAACAGAGACGGTGACTGATATTGCCTGAAACATTAGCTCTTTAACTCTCCTATCTTGCTCACAGACTGTGGACTCATTCAGCTAATATCAGCACAGTCTTGATAGCAGCTTAATAGGGCAAACTCTGGTATTAGCACAAAGGAATAGGGAAGAGGACCAATTGATTGCACTGGAACAGCATTGAAGCACACAACAGCCATTGACTCAATTGACTTCATTCACAATCATATTGGAATTTTGGTATGTACCTTTCCCAAAGGAAAAACTAAAAAGAAAAGGAAAGTGTTGCTGATGAACCAGGGTCACAACAATGTGACCCAAGAATGATAAAGAAAAAGGTTTAGTGCATGTTATTGATCAAACAAAAAGGGAACATGTGGCTGCTCTACAGTAACAATAAGCCAGTGCTTACAAGCTATATAATGAAGCCCTTGGATGAACACAATCGCCTACATTTTGTTTCAAAACTGAAACAACGCCAGGATAAGTGATCAGAACCACTGAGCAGAGTTAAGCTAATAACAGTCTCAGGGTTACAACTTCACTTTTCCCCTCCATCTTTTTTCTGAGCCAATCAATATTCAAGGGGAATCTTTCGGTATGATAAAATCAACAAGTTGAAAATGTGAGGATTACTGTAAATAAGTGAAAGGAAAGCTATGTTACAGCAATCAATACATCTCGCCGGAAAGGTAGCAAACCTGAGTGAAATGTCCATCGCATTGATTTTACAGTTTAGCTCTAGATTGATGCTCAGAGCTGAAAAAGTTAGATACTTTATTAAGTTTAACACAATGAATCAGCTGCCTATTTTCTATCCCAATTGTTTCCCCATTTTTGTCCTTACAGTTTTACCAGATGATGCGTCCAGGAGAAGTGTGGTAACCATTTTAGAAGAACAGAGCATTGACTTTCATTTTGATTACAAGGTTGCAGTGCAACGCAAGGTGCTTAACTGGATGTCCTCAGTGCTCGCTTTGGACAGAGGAATTCAAAGTGGTTACAACTTGCTCTCATTCACGTCCACTTCAGTAGATAAACTCTTAAAAAAATGTATCCTCTCATGTTAGATCTGGGTATTGGGTTGTAGCATAAAGGTTAAATACAGCAACGTTCAACCCAGATAAGCATCAACAAACAAACAAAAGATCACACAGACACTCAGTAAATCATACAGCAACGTCCACAACTCCTTTTGCATCATGAAAAGCCTCTTTAAATCTTTGTCTCTTTATTTACATGGCAGTTTGTATCTGATTAGCTGTCTTCCTTCTCATATGGCATACATTCAGCAAGAGAAGGATTTTAGGTTGAACAGGATCGGGATGCTCAGAATAAAAATAGCCAAAGCCTCAACCCAGTGCCATAATTTCAACCATAGGATTGTTGATCTAAAAGTTGAGACATTCACTGGAGTTTTGGGTGATATAGGCATATCAAGACTTTTTTTTTTCTTACAAGTGAGGCATTTGTGCCCCATTTTGCCCACCCCAACCCCATTTAACTTAAAATGAAATACCTTAAAATGGGTTTTAAAGTGACATTTTTGAGAATCTGACTTGCTGAGCTCCAACATGCAATTCTTCTCTGACTAAACCAGTTCTAAATAGTTTGTCCAGTTTGTTTTTCTGTTGTTTCTTTTCTTTTTTTCTTTTTTTTTTAACAAAAATGACACTGCAACACATCCTTTCACTCCCTCAAACATTTTTGGTTAAGGTAACAACATGGTCACTGGATTACAATACCTCAAGTGAAGCCACAATAGCTGCTGGATTCTTTAAGAGTTCACATTAAAAAGAAAACATAAAGAAAGAAGTTCACTTTTTCCTGTACAGCATATGTATAGATATTTATATTCATAGATATTTATATATAGGCGGGGTAGAGTATTGCAGAATTATATTGCATGTGTTAATTGATGAACCTAGACAAAAACAAGCAAGTATACAGTATGGATTGTTCACAAATGTCTCCTTTCAATAAAGCTCAGATTATTCAGCCATCTTTGCCTACAGGGTTACAATCAGTACGCTGAGCAAACAGCTGACCACTTCCCAGGATGATTCATGAAAACGGGGCAGTGTCACCGTCAGCATGTCAAACCAATCATGCTTGACGATGCAGTGTTGAGTGTGAGTCCCTTCTTTGAAAATGGAACCAAAACATAGCAATAGACTCGCGCACACAAACTTACACCCACATATATGCATACACACAAACCAAATATATGGCTTCTAACGTTGAATCAAGGCAGTTAAATAAATGGCATTTTCTTCTATGTTTCTTTTTTAGTTGATACAGACACAACCAGACTTTGTGTTCAAGCTCAACTTTGGTTTGGGTAGATACAATGAATATATTATCCTTCCATACTTTTTTCATCAACTATTTACACATCGATGTAAGATCGACCAGCGGTCTAAAACACTTAATTCCACTACTATTTCAAACAATATGAAGATGTGTGTTATTTTGCTACGACAGCTGATACAGAAAAATTACACTCAAAACACTTGAACGCTTAAAATGTCATTGTCATTTGACCTCAAGTCCCTGATTTTCATTTTTAAGTCCAGCTCCTGCTAGATTGCATTGCATGGATTCTACACAGTATGCAATAGGTACATTAATCATAATTTTCTTCATATCTTTACAGTAAAGACAGCGATTTACAGTAGGTGTTTGGAAGCAGAGTGAAAGGGGTGATACTAAGACTAAAGGTGTTGCCACAGTCGACAACACCAGTTCAACCTTAAGTTATACTAGTTTAATTGTATAGACTCCTCCTAATCAAAGTGTCTCTTGACATTGAGTAGCTCTTTTCTTTCTGCTGACACCAGCACACAGTGCATCCAGGTTGAACGACTGGTGGCGCTGGCAGTAGCTAATTGGTCATTTAGCAAGCTGAAAGATCAGCTGGACTGACCTTAACCAAACAGATTTTCCTACAAAAAAGGCCTCTTTACAATACTCTACCAGGGTCACAAGTTGGAAGACAGCCGGGATCTGGCAGAGTCTAGCTCTGGAAGGCTGACAATTGAATCTTTTTTGGGAACTCCAGAGTCCGGAGGTCCTGATCCAGCAGCTGCTGCTACTGCCCCCATTCCAGCAGGTCCACCAGGAGGAGGGGTGGAGGCAAAGGCCACTCGCTGCTGGGCTCCCGCCGATCTCCCCAACCCTGAGGGCCCTGGCAAGCTGTGGTGAGGGGGCTGCGAAGGGCCGATGGAGGAGTTGGAGGTGCGAGTGGAGGGTGGAGGGCTGGGGGCTGCAGAGGCAGCTTGTGGTGTTGCCTCCTGGGGGAGTGAAGGCTGGGAGGCAGACAAGGCCCGGGTGTCCTGGCTCAAGCTGCTCGTATGAAGGGAGTGGGTGCTCTTGTGTGAGGCAGGCCTCTGCTGGGTCTGTGTGGGACTGGGTGCATGATGCTGCACAAGGGACAACTGGGACCCAGAGGGTCCTACACTTGCCATGTACTGGAAAGTCCGTCCTGAAGCTGCGAGCGGGCTTTGAACTGGCGGGCTGGAAATTGCAGATCCAAATGCTCCTCCAAAGGTCTGAGGGGGTTGAGACTGAAGAGGAGACATAGAGACTGGACTGGACAAGTTCTGCATAACCTGGAACCTTCGCACCATACGAGGAGACTGCAAAGTCCCTGGACCCACCAAAGGACTTGCCATCTGAGGGCAGAAGCTCATGGCCACAGCTTGCTGCAATGTAGCAATCGCAGAGCCTGCTTGTGACTGACCTGGTGGAGCAAAGATACCACCAATGGATGGGGTCATAGACATGGCCCGGGGCCGTTGGAGGTCTACCAGTTTCACCATTTCACGGTCATACTTTACGATCTCCTGGATCATCTCATTTTCTCGGTTGTTGAAGACACCAGAGTTGAGGTCATGTTGAACCTTGTGCATCAGGATGGAGTTCTTTTTACCTGCAGAAAGGTATGAAAATGTAAACTAACTACTGAATACAAAGTTGAGTATTACAGGCAGGAAAGAGGGAAAACATGGCAGAGTCTTTCAAGTCTTTCAAGCTGAACAAAGCAAAAATGAAAAAAAAAAATCAACAAACAAAAACACCCAACAATAAAACAAAGTGAATTACGGTTTAGAAAGAGAGAACTGTTAGATATTGTATGTGATGTCCTTCACACTAGGTACATCCTCTAGCAGAACAAGCCCCGAGGAAACTGGTAGTGTCATCCTGTACTGTCATCTATTGTTACAGTGTCCTTTTTCCTTTTGAGAGAACAGAGCATCTTATTTTTCCATTAATTTCTATATTCTTATTCTGGAAACATCAAGTTGTGTTCGCTTTTCACTGGATTTATTTGAGGGAAAATCCTTTTGTAAAAAATTGTATCAAAATGCTACAACATATAAAATTTTAAGATATTAAACGATTTTTTAGTCTTTCAAGTTAGATTGCATATTTGCATAAACTTAACCTGGCACGCCAGCCTAACTAACACCATGCATAAGATACACCCCAGAGGAAAATAATTTTGGAAAGGAGATCTCATAAAGGTCTCATTTACTTCTCCTAGACGAATGTGAGATCCACGTGAGAGCTAAATGAGACAAAGGCTTATTGCTCCTGCTTCTCAACCTTGTCTCCAGATAGAAAAGCTGCACAAAATATCAACCTAGTCTCACTTCCTTTTTCAAAGGAGATCTCAATCATTTCTAAAATAATTCTCAAGATGTCTCCATTAAAGGAATAGTTCACCCTCAGAATGATTTAACTTTATTTTCCACTTACCCTGATGGTGAGCAAGACTCTGGACCACTTTTTCAATATGTCAAATGCAGCCGAAGATCAGGGCGACTTCTCGTTTCCCCCCAATGGAGTTCGCCAGGGTCCGAGCCAAAAAGGTCCATAAAAGTCCACAAAAAATTGTCAATATTCCTCCATACTGCTCGTCCCATGTAATCCAAGTGTCCTGAGTGGGTAGCGTCCAGAATTTACTGGAAACTACGCCATTTAGTATATTTTTAGAGTCTAAAAAGGAGTATTGTTTACGTCCATGAAGCGCGCACATGCGAGGTCACAAAACTACGGAAGCCTCGGCGTTCAGAGCCTACTCTGCCGATAATGCAAGCGTAGAAGAAGAAATTCACTGTTTACATTGTGGTAAGAGCGCAAGAGCTCTAAACAAACCGGGACAAACACAGGAGGGGTTGGATATTAATTTAAAAGAAAGAAAGAAAGAAAAAGAGAACGCGCGATTTCGTCTGCCGTGGCTTCCGTAGTTTCGTGAATGCGCATCGGCGTGCTTGCTAGGCATGCGATGTAGTCTTGTTTAGACTCTATAAATATACTAAATGGCGTCGTTTCAAGTAAATTCTGCATGCTACCCACTCAGGACACTTGGACTACATGGGACGAGCAGTATGGAGGAATATTGACAATTTTTTGTGGACTTTTATGGACCTTTTTGGCTCGGACCCTGGCGAACTCCATTGGGGGGAAACGAGAAGTCGTCCTGATCTTCGGCTGCATTTGACATATTAAAAAAGTGGTCCAGAGTCTTGCTCACCATCAGGGTAAGTGGAAAATAAAGTTAAATCATTCTGAGGGTGAACTATTCCTTTAAGTCTCAAAAAGACTATTTCTCCTAGTGAATTTTATTTTATTTTATTTTTTTTTTTTTTTTCTACTTGTCCTGTCCAGCATCGAAGCAAGCAGAATGGAAATCTGATTGCTTTATTCTGTTGAACAGTTTTGCTTTAACAAGCAGAGCTTTATGAACATAAGGCTCCACTTGATATCATGTTTATTCATTTTATTTCTTTAATTAAACATTTGTCTATTACACCATTCCATATCATACTGCTGGGCCTGACAAGGGAGAAATGAAAGTTAACAGAGGTAATGATAGAAAGTGAAACAGAGAGAGAGGAGTAAGGAAGAGGAAGAGAGAGAGGAGAGAAAACATGAATCCACTTACACAGTTCACTGGTACATCTGTACCGCAATCCCTAAACAACATTCCAAGGTCTCTGTTGGAAAACAAAACAAGCAATCCCCTACAGGAGGACCTGCAGGTGGCTTAAATATCCTCAGATCATACAAACACACGCAGAACAGAAGGTACAACCTAGTCAGCGCAATGGGAAGCAGAGAAGAGGTACAACCTAGTCAGCGCAATGGGAAGTAGAGAAGAGGTAAAACCTAGTCCTCGCAATGGAAAGCAGTGTCACAGTGTCAACATGCATAATAAAGGGTGCTCCGTGGTGATACAGTCATGCAGATGCAGCCTCGTCCCTGCAAGGTGGAGGAAGCCCGCAAGGCTCACGACCCAGGCCCCCAGCAGCCACCCAGAGGCCCAGAAGGGCGGCAAAAGGCGGCCCCAGCCGGAGCCCCCCGCGGTCTGGGGGCCCAGGCCCCAGCGGACCAAGACCAGCAGCTGCCGACCCCACCGGGCGCCCCCGGACCCCACCGGCCCAAGCGCCCAGGAGCAGCCACCCCCCCCCCCCCCCCCCGACCCGGGCGGCCCAACCGAAACCCAGGAGGACCGGACCCCCCAGACGACACCCCCCAGGGCAGGCCAGCCCCCACCCCAACGTCCCTGCCCCACACACCTGACACCAGGGCGCCACCACCTCTACCACCCCCTACCCCGCCACCACGCTCACACACACACTCCCCACACACCTACCCCAACACTAGGGCTGAAAGATATACCGTCACCGCATCCACATCAAGACACGGACACCCAAGACATCAACACCGCAAGAGCAACCACACAAAAGATACAAATCCCCCCCGCGCCCGCCCCGCATACAAAGCCCCGGAAGCCACAAACAAAACCGCACCCCCCACCAAAGCGCCCGGCCCCCAACCAACCCGCAGCCACACCGCACCACACCGACACCGAGATGCCCGGCACGAACACAGAGATACGAAACCCCGCCCACACCGCCCAGCCCTACCCAACACCTCCATGTACCCCCCCCCACACACACATACACCCACCCACTCCGCTCTCCGACCTTACATACCCACACTCACTCCTCCCTCCACCCCCAACACTCTCCTCCCTCTACCGTCCACACCTACCCCCACCTCCTCATACCCTCTAACACACACATGCACTCCCCCCCCACATAACTGCACCAACCCCTCCCTACCCCCCACACATACGCCCCCACCTCCCTATACCCCCAATACCCCATACAGTCCCCCCCTTACATGTCCAGCCCCGCCCATCCCTCTGACCTATCACACTCCCGCCCTTCCTTCCTTCAGCCCCTCACGACCATCCCTACTAGACACTCACGAGCATGCCACTCCTTCCTCCATCCCCCTTTCCTCCAACCACTTACCCACATCTCCTTCCTCTTCCAGCCCAAGTTCCTCCCTCCCACATTTCCTCTTTCACACTCTCATTCATTATTCTCACATACCCACCTCGCTCTTGCCCATGCCCTCGTGCCTCCTGAGTGGTAGCTCGGGCCGGGGAAGGAGCCGTGAGCTCCAAGCCCCCAACACGTCCCCCCCCCACCCCACCCCCCATCCCCCACCCCCGGACGCAGCAGGCCAGGCATCCCCCAGGCCAGCAGATCCCCCGCCATGCAGCCAGCCTTAACCACTGGCACGTGAAGCAGCCACTGTTCCCCCCTCCCCCCAGTAGCGCCCGGGAGACCGGGGTATGAAATGACCCTGCCCCCCCCCCCCCCCACCCCCCGCTCATGACTGTGTATGTAAGATGTGTGTTGTTTGCAGTTAAAACTGAGGGGCAGTGCCAAGTCATGCCGGGAGTGGGGTCGCGTAGGGGGCATGACCCCCCAACCGGCCCCTCCCTCCTTCCACACACTATATGGCCCGCCCCTCAGAAGTGGTTGTGGGCTGTTGTTATTTTATGTGTTTAGGTGTCTAAGTGTGGTTAAAACTGGGGAGCAGGCTGTCTCTAGACGTGGCAAGCAAAGGCACTTTGGTGCCCTCCCTCACCACGCCCGCTTGACACGCACCCTCCCCAAAACCCTACGTGTGTGTGTGTGAGGTAGAGCAGGGGGGGGGCGAGGTCTTGGGAAAGGAGACCAGGGGGGTATGAATTCCCCCCCTGGAAGAAGAGCCGTTACCGGCATTAGGTACCCCTGCCTCCCGGGATCCCCCCAGGGCAGAAGGGGGCAGGCATGGCCGCCCTCACGGCCCGGCGACCGGCGTTCACCACAGAGGGGCCCGCCTCGGCCCCTGGGGGCGCTCGACCACCCCAGGCCAGGGAAGGGGGAAAAGGGACGGGAGCGGAAAGGGTCGGCGGTGGGGCCAGAGTCACCGGCCCAACATCCCCAGGCCCCGCAAACCCCCCAAGAGGCACGCAGAGCTGCTTTTTTTTTTTTCCCCTCCCCTTTCCTCCCCCACTCTATTGTATCACCCCTAAACCCTACTTCAAACAACCCACAACTTCACCCCCGTCAACACTCCCCCATCCCATCCTCCTCCCGCCCCTCCTGTATAGCCAGTTAGTCCCCGCACATCCGCCCCCCCCAGTGTCCATGCCCCCCCCTCCAAACCCAAGCCTGCACCCCCACCCAGGCCGCGACACGCACAATCCCCCAACCCCGCCAGAGCCACCACCCACCCACACACCCCCCCCACCCACCCAGCCGCCCCGCATCCGATCCCCCCACAGATCCACCCCCGCTCCCCACCCAAACCCCCCCCCAACCCGACACACACAAACCCCACCAATGCACCACCACCCCCACACCCAAACACCCATCCCCCATGCACCCCCACCCACCCACCCATCTCCACACACCCCCACAGGCAACCACACACACACACAACCGCATTCACGCCCCCCCTCCAGTCACACACCCACCCACACACACCAAGGACGGGGACCACGGAGCCACCAGCCCCCCCCCACGCCACAAGTCCACCGCCCCCAGCCCCCAGACCACGCGAGACCAACCCGCACGAGACCACCCACGCAGGCCAGCCCCAACCGACACAGCGGCCGGGCGGGACAGGCACCCGGCGCGGAAAAGACCCGGCCACCCCCGCAACCCCCCACCCCCACACACTAGAGCTGAACGATATGGACAAAACCCCACACCCCGACATCCACGCCAGACACCTCAACATCGGCACGACACGACTACGGGTCTGCCGAAAACCAAGCACCCCGGCGGAAAGTGCAGCTCCGTCCCGACCCCCAGAGCCCCACACGCAGGACAAGCACAGGGGAAATCCACATCCCCCACATAGCCGCTCCCGCGACACCAACATCCCGAATGCCCACATCCCGACACAGACACGACAGCGATACACCCCCCAGCCCCACCACACACACACCCCCACCGGCACACACACCCGCACGCACACAGCAGAGGCGCCCCGGCCCCCGGCGCAGTGACTAGACGTCACCAGGTCGTGAGGACCGGCCAAATCCAGAGGAGGCACGTCCCGCCGGCCCGCCCCCCCCAGCACCAAGCCGGGTCCCCCGGCCCCGGAGGCAGGGGCCACCCCCGAGCACCGGGGCCCAGGACCCCCCGCCCCGGGACGGCCCCGGATATTAATCTAAAAGAAAGAAAGAAAGAAAAAGAGAACGCGCGATTTCGTCTGCCGTGGCTCCCGTAGTTTCGTGAATGCGCATCGGCGTGCTTGCTAGGCATGCGATGTAGTCTTGTTTAGACTCTAAAAATATACTAAATGGCGTCGTTTCAAGTAAATTCTGCATGCTACCCACTCAGGACACTTGGACTACATGGGACGAGCAGTATGGAGGAATATTGACAATTTTTTGTGGACTTTTATGGACCTTTTTGGCTCGGACCCTGGCGAACTCCATTGGGGGGAAACGAGAAGTCGCCCTGATCTTTGGCTGCATTTGACATATTAAAAAAGTGGTCCAGAGTCTTGCTCACCATCAGGGTAAGTGGAAAATAAAGTTAAATCATTCTGAGGGTGAACTATTCCTTTAAGTCTCAAAAAGACTATTTCTCCTAGTGAATTTTAGGAGAAACAAAAGAGACATTAATCAGAACGATTTGAAACCTGAATGAGGCTGGGATGAGATCTCCTTTTTGTCTCCTGAGATGCAAAAGAGAAAGCTTTGAGCAGTAAAATTTCCTCTGGGATGGAAAGTCAGTCTTGAATTCTTCTGTTTGAGACTGATTTCCAATGTGAGACAAGAGGTGTCACTAACGGGAACAAGGTGAACCGGAGAGAACCAATCAGAGAAATACAGAAGTGACGCAAACGTGTTTTTGTTAGAGGAAAGCCCTCACAGTAACGAGTTGTTGTGGTTTTACGGACATGTGCAGCTCATTTTAGACATCAGAAAGGGCACCATTAGATTGTCACTCCTCTGCGGCCATCATCCTAACTGTTAATGGTTAGAGAACTGAGTTGTTGAAAAAGACATATTGCAAAGTCCTGCCTCATGCGCTATGATTGGTCCGTTCAATTTTTTACTGGAGTGGAAATCAGTTTCCAATGGAGGGAACCCAGACTGACTTGCCGTGTATTTCATACATGACGTTTGTCAAGTTGGCATGCCAGGCTAACATAAGCATAGCCAGAAGGCTCAAATCCAAGGCTCAAATAAAATAAAATTTCTCAATTTCTTGCACCATTTGGACAGTTCTGCTATAAAACTGAGATTTTATTTGGATTTTTTTCTTTTCTTTTTTACCTATACGGTCCAAACGGTCAATGGCAACAGTCTCAAAGGCTCGTCTCATCATGGGGTACTCCTCTAGCACCTCATTGAAGTGGTCAACGGACAGAGAGTAGAGTCGACAATAAGTCTCCGCTCGCACACTGGCTGTTCGACGACCCCTTGTCAATAAACAGATTTCTGAAACAGAGAGAAGAGGCGTGAATAAAACCTATATATTGCATCACCTGAAAAATGATGTGCAAGCTAAAAAATACACCCACCTCCAAAATAAGAGCCGTCGGACAGTTTCATAGCAAGGGTGCCCTTGGTGATGACACTGCAAACTCCATGCTGGATGAAATACATTTTCTTGCCAATGGTGCCTTCCCTTATAATATAGTCTTGTGGTTGGAATACCTCAAAACGCAGTTTGGTCAACATGGCGGTCACAAAGTTTGGCTCTGCATTGGCAAATAGTGGCATTGATGCTACCAGCTTCCGACAGTTGAAGTTGACAATTTCCTGAGAAAAGGTCAATTGTTAATGCAAAAAGAGAGCCATAAAATATGTATAAAAAGTGTGTTCATCTGCCTGCATTAATATAAGTACAGCTGAGTCAGAGTAGTGTAAAAGGTCAACTGGTAAAAATGAAAACAAGCAGCAGAAGTAACATCACTCTGAACAATCATATCCTAAGCACAAAAAGTATTGTTTAATTGCATTTTTTTTTGTGGTAAGTGTGTATTTTGTCGTATGTGTTTGTCGTGTTTGCTCACCTCTCTGAGAGGCTCACTGAGCTCCCCCAGGATGCTCTCCTCATCGAACATCTTGCCCTGGTATCTGTGCTCATAATAATCATGGATTTTCTGTCGGAAGTCGGCAGGCAGCTTGTGGAAGGACATATACTGCTCCACTTGTTTGTACTAAGAGAAAGGGATGGGCATAGAAGATGCTCTGTTAATGCACTGCATCATACTAAAAGAGCAGTTTTTATTGATGCCCTCTCAGCTGCATGCATTAACAAGCCTAATCAGCAGATGCAGACCTATTTTAGCAAAGATGCTTCGTGCACATTGTAAATCTTTTCCCTGCTTTTTTTGTGCGCACACGTGACATGGTATTTTTCCTCCTGCCTAAAAGAGGCTAAAACTAGTAATTAGCTTATTCAGTTATATAGTAGTATTCATAGATAACGTCTGTCACTTTTTAAGGACTACAACTCACAGAAAAGCAAAATCATGCACTGTATGACACTAATGGCAATAAAGTAAGCACCGTTTAGTTTGAGAGAATACCAAATTTAGTTCCCTGTTGTTGGAAATTTGAAAAGTCCAGGCAGCAGCTTAGAACTACAATAGTTACAATACTCAAACATATACATGTAATATGTATATATCACATGAAAGAAATAATGAAACTACTAAACCTATGAACACTACAAACTATAAAAAGAAGGCATCAGACTGCTCGTTAAGTCATCGCAATAATCATCATAAACAGGTGTGGCAATCATGATTTCGTTTATGATGGCTGTGGATTTGACAACTAAAAATAAGGCAACAGAAAACAAAATGAAGATGCAATAAATGGATATAAACTGCCAATAAAACAGAGTAACGCAGCTTCGTTGAAAATAGTCATTTTGGTTACTAGACTGTCATAAGCCAAGGAGAGGGAGATGGACCACATTTTATTTGACAGTTAAAAGATCAAATTTGTTTCCACATTTGTAAATAATTTTGACAAGACAGAGAGACGTAGTCAGCACATAGCATTTTTCATGTAACCAACTCACAAGACCACCAAGGTTGTTGTCTTTCTTTCTATCTTTCTTTCTTTCTTTCTTTCTTTCTTTCTTTCTTTCTTTCTTTCTTTCTTTCTTTCTTTCTTTCTTTCTTTCTTTCTTTCTTTCTGTCTTTCTGTCTTTCTTTCTGTCTTTCTTTCTTTCTTACTTTCTTTCTTTCTTTCTTTCTTTTTTTTTTGTTAGTGTTCATTGAAGACAAAACACTGACTAAAAAATATGAGCGTGGTAAATTGATGAAGTATGTTACCCACATTTCTTCTGTGATGGAAATCTTTTCTCATGCCGGAAGGTGATTTAAGAGACGTGGATGTCTTACAGCAGAACATCTATTAAAGCTCAAAGTTGAGGAGAATGCAATTTACACAACACATTACGCAATGCAAAGTCACCCCAAGTCTTAAACCATTCTGCCCACAGCATGCATATAAACACAAACAAGCCACACATGAGTGGTGCAGATATTTCTCTATACATCACTCTGAGAGGACAAGACATTGTGTATGTTTTAGGGCTGTCCTTGCCCGCAGACTTGGGATATCTTATCATCACAGGGCCACTACGCGGAGACAGACAATCACTTTACTGACATCTCATGAGTCAGATGACTGCATCCAACTCTGAACAACCACCCACTTTTACTGTAAGGAAATTCCTTCTCACCGTACAGTGCATTGATGCAGAACAAATAGCTGCAACTCAAATAAACACTTTTGCCCTTTTATTAGTGCTACTTAAACACTACTCGATGTTTCATTAATAGAAAGTGATCAGCTTTGGTTGTTGAGATGTGCTAATTACAATCCATCCAAAGCAGGAGACAAAAAACTACGTGGCTAGGCAGCAGAGGGGTTACAGCAAAGTAACAAAAATGATGAGAGGAAAATATTTTTTCTTGTACTGTCTTGTCAAACTGTAAGCACTTCAAATGGAAAGCCCCGTAAGACCACAGCTCAACCTGGAGCCTATAAAGCTGTCCGAAAACATAATTTTGAAAGCTTTGTACTGTAGCTTGTTACACGCTGTTTACTCACAACTTTCAGGCCCTAAGGAAGTTATCATCCAAACCAGCCAATCCAATCCATCCAAGTGGTCCTAAACAATCAGCAGCATGAGTCAAGAAACATTTCCTGAAAATGACTTCAATAGGTTTGTGTCAGAGCAGCAAGTTTATCCCACAAATGCAAGGTCCCAGGTTCACTCGTGCTGCAGACATCACTGTGTCACTGGCTGAGTCTTGCTTGAGGCCCTGAGAAAAACAATGAGGCCCACCTGCTCAAACACAGTTACAAGCTCTGAGTGCTCAAAAGCAACATATAAAGCCCCACAGAGAAAATTTCTTATTATCAGAAACCGTCTGCCAGCCCCTCTGCTTCGAACAGAAGGCACATTTTTGGCAAACAAACATTTAAGGTTGTTCTCCACCGAATGCATGTGTACACAGATTCATTGTTTTGAATCGTTGCTACACAGAGCAATGAAATCTGCACTTTTTCATCCCTGACTTTATGACAACAGCACAGTGATATTAAAAGGACTCACTTCATGCTACTACTACAAGTGCAAATGGCTTTGTTATTGAACTGAAAGCAGTAAACTAAAAACACCTCATCCAGTGAGTACTATTGCATGAGTACTTGAGAGGAAGGGGGAAATTAAACAATACATTTAATCGTAGTGTTGACACTATGTTGCATTCTTAGATTCTTACAGCACACTGTAAGAGTATAAAACACACTCTTTACTATATTTTATTACTTGCAGACATCATTTGCATTTGCAGTTTTCCCTGTGTTAACCTTGTCAGGTTTTTACGCATTTAAAAACATTCTAGTCAATTATGCTAAATCTAATGGACTGTACAGGCTTCAAATCTTTTCCTCTCTGGGGGCAATATAAAAAGCTTTTGTGCCTTTATGGGGTTGGTAGGCATGGTACATTTGTTTTTTAAAACGTTTTCAGATATTCATTGTTCATTGTGCCCTACAAGATGGTATGTAATAAAAGAAAAGATAATTCTCATCATCACCTGATTAACATGTATTCTGATGGTGGTAATGACCCACAAGAGTTTGAATACCTAAAGCTGGAACAAGAAACAACCTTTGGTAGACTGAAAGACAGATTTGTTAGTATGACCGAGATTGTACTTAATCATGTTTCTCAAACTCAGACCAACACATCCAGACCATGCATCAAAATCAAATTAGTTTGCTTCTGAAAATTGATCAGCACCTTGGTCAACTTTCTTTGTTTTTTAAATAGGCTTTCATTTGTTGTATTTGACTCACGTACTGTATGTACATGTATATGGTGGCATAGGTGTTCTGCTCATGCTCTACAGTTCCTGGCTTTGACCTGTAGTTGTCAAAAGAAGAAGCTGGTGTGGCAGGACAAAGGAGGGTCCAGCCAGGATTCAATCCACAGACATCATCGTGCTCCACATAGGCTGCCACCCATCCAGAATCCATGGACCCACCCCAAATCCTATATGGATCCCTACTTGCAAGTGCCAGATTATGGCTGGACAAAGAAGGGCCTGGGCAGGATTCGATCCCCAGATTCCCAGGTGAGAGGCATGCATGCCAACCAGTCAGGAAAAGGGATATTTCCTTGGCAAAGTAGTCAGGGTTTATAATCAATTGGAGGGAAAGTGGCAGGACCATCAACTGTCACTGGGATATAGAAGAAGAAGCCAGTAACAGTTTAGAATAATGGGACAGTGATGAAAAAGATAAGTAAAGCATAACATTCGAAATGCGACTTATCTGCCACCAGCTAAATTGTTTGGTAGTTGTTTTGGTTCATGATTGTCAAAAGCTGAAAGAGGGCACACCATCACAAATGAAGTGGAATAATTTGGTGGATCAATCAATTCGCCTCCTGTTCTTGTAGGCAGGAATAAGGAAACTTAGTTAAGTTAGATAGCCAAGCTTAGCTACAGTCATAGCTGAACTTAAACTTGCATGTAAATGTTTGTATGATAGTTCTTTATTTTTTATTTCCACATAACTGGACAGCAGAGCCACAATAAAAAATAAAAAAAAACACTAAAATGTCACCCCTCTAGATTTGCAGCATATACAGTTTGTGCAGAGGGGAAGTTGGTGGACCATGACTGCAGATTGTTCTGCAGTGGGTGTGGGGAAATAAGCTGTCAATCTGCCAAGAAATACAACTGCATGCTTCTGAGTGATGCTGCGACTTGGACAGCTTCTTTTATTAACATATAATAAACAAGCCAAACAGGACACAAATATTTGAATGAAGTATCTATGTGAGGGAAAAGACTCCCTTACATAGCTCCTTTTACGGAGCTGCTGTACACAAAGTCTCACCTGCATGAGTGACACTGCTTCCTGACATCTGCAGATGGACAGCAGCCTGAAGAAATGACCTTGTGTCAGACCTCTTTGCCCGACATGTCAACACTAACTGAAGTTGCTTTGCCTCACAGAGAACAGAAGAGATGAGAAAAATGTGGCTGAGGGGAATTCTGCCAGAGACGGGAAACCTCACACAGGTAGAGACGCAGCAGCCAAGCAGACACAAAGCCAATTCCTGTAACTCGTGACTCAGCTAAGTCTGAACTAATGAGGCAACCAAAGCCCAACTGCACTTAAATGGCGACTCTTAACAACTTGACCATGTCACAGTGCAAAGTATTGATCATCACTAGGTGACCCTGAAATGTTCAGAGAGGAGGGAGCACACATCATTTGATCAGTGCGTCACAGCATTCAGAAAGGACTAATAAAACTGAAAGTTTGTTCCTTTTTTGTTTTGTTTCAACAGTGTATGTGGCATTAAAACACTCCACTGACATTTTGCTATCTAAGCTGCTGTTTAGGATTTATCAAAGAAAAATGGGGAACAATTTTGTCTTTGACTTTGATTACATTTCATGTTTAAACCAGCCATCAGCTCCTCTCCTCTCCTCTCCTCTCCTCTCCTCTCCTCTCCTCTCCTCTCCTCTCCTCTCCTCTCCTCTCCTCTCCTCTCCTCTCCTCTCCTCTCCTCTCCTCTCCTCTCCTCTCCTCTCTCTTGTTCGTTCACTTTCTTTCCACAGGAAATTCTAATTCGGGTTCACCCCATACGACCGTGTGGATGTATAATTCATTCACTTCATTCCCTGCTAAATCGCCTCATTACAATATGATGCATATTCACCAGAAGAAAGGGAAATCAGATAGTGGTAAATCAGAGCTTGTCATGTCTGTCTTCAATTCAGAGATGTGTACAGAGCGAGTAACAACACACTGCGACGTCTCACACACTACAAAGTCTCATTAAATGAAATGAAGCTTCTAAAGAAATGCAGGAAATCCTATAGCTCATTCAAACAGAGTGACAACCAGAGGAGACTGGGTGATAAGGTTTTTTTTCATCATATACAATGCTTTTTTTCAAACTAAAGCAGAGAACCCAGCAGAAGTAAAAAGACACAGTTTTTGTTGCAGACATCGGCCACTGTCTTTGCAAAGTCAGCCTGCTTCTGGGTAATTGAAGCGATCAGTGACAAGCAGTGTGACTAAAAAAGGCTGTTGTTGATGGTAGCAGAACAAAGAGGGGGAGGAGGAGGAGGAGAAAACAATGTTGAATACCTTTCCTGTGGTGTATCATCACAGAGAGCACAGACTACTGTGTGTTCTCTTTTTTGCTGACTGAGCTCGGTGCCTGGAACAGCAGCTGAGGAGAGCTGATTCAGTGTAAAACCCTGAGAGGCCATTAGGAAGTGATTATCGATGCAACAGGTGAACCTGTGGAGTCGACTAATCTTCTTTCTGTTGCGCATCATAAAAACTAAATTAAATCCTTTTACCAAAAAAGCCTAAACTAAAATAGATACTCAGTCTCTCAGTATGCTGTACGTATGTACTCAAACAAAATAGTGACTAAATATTACTTGGCACTTTTTCCTAGTTTTCCAAATTTAAACTTGTATATTGTAGAAGAAAGCATAAGAAAATAAATCCTATTTTCTCCCTTCACATTTTGACATATCTCGGTAGAAAAAGTGCATGTTCAAATTACTGTTATGTGAATGATAGCTGACTGCTAAAAGTAGTCCATAATCCATAGTCCATATTCCTTTAAGATAAGCAAAATGTTTAAAAGGCCTCTGAAATTTTTCCAACAAATAACACAAAAACTGAAGGTAGCTGCTGAGCAAGTTATCACCTACTACAAGCTAAATTTAATTACCATATAAATCAAACAAGTGCTGTGAAATGATGCAATGCACTGACCAGCTATCCATATCATGATCTGCAAGTCTATAAAAGCAGCAGGAGAGGGAGAGGAGCAAATATACTTCAATGATTACTAAATGAGAAATTAAACAAAAAAAATTCTAAAACCATGAAAGAACACACAAATGTTTGCCATAGATTAAACAGTGCCTGCAGCAGGAGTTGCTCTTTTTCTCTTCTATCCTTGGTCTTTCTTTGCAATTCATGTCTGAAGTTGATATACTTTTATATTGGACATGAATGTGATGCAAACATTAAGCCCTCAGTCGTTTCTTTGAACTGTTCTTTGGGGATGAATGATTGTATAATTTACTTTTTTGATGGGAAAAAACAATTATTTGGTGCAGAGATTTTAAATTCATACTGGGCTTTCTGAAATTAGCACATGATAACAATTATACATGCAAGCTGAGCAATAGTCATTGCATATGCACTCCTAATGTTCAGTTGCATGTCCCTTAAGAAGTCGCACAAGAACGAACACTTTAGTGTTACTGGTTTCTGACAAAGTTCACGGTCGATATTATTAGAATTAGTTGAATTTCTAACTCAGGCATGGCTTTTAAGCCCAGTTCACATATTTTGGAAAAAGCTACAGTATGGTAAGGATTTTGATTACAAAAAAAAAAAAAAAAAAAAAATCAGACATCATATAACTCATCAAATAAGCAAAACCCAATACTTTGACTTGACAGCCCTCTTTTCCATTACAAGGATGTTTGCTACACATTACCAATGTGGAGCATTAAAGTGCTTAACTAATGTTTTAAGATTGAGGAGCAACCAAGGATCAACTTACAACTGATAACAAACTGAGCCATACTGTAGTACAACAAAACTGGTTTCGCATATTTGTGTTGGTTTTGTCACAACTTATGTTCATCTAATGAACATCTTCCCTAAAGGCTCAATTTACATCTCTTTCCATACCTCACCTTTGACCGTGCAGTGACCTTTTACAGATGCCAGTAAAGCCCTTGTAACAGCCTGTTGAGAACTGTGTAGCAGTAAACAACCAGGGGCATCACCAGCTTAAAAAAAAAAAGTCAGCTTTATCATTTATTATTATATAATCAGCTGCAATGTCTGTTTAAGATCATCGTCCATTTGGAGCACTGTATCCAAATTTCTGTGTCTGCTCTTTTTCTTTATCCCTTTCTTTTCTTTTAACTTTTCTTGTTTGGAGGAGGACTGTCTACCAGCTTGGCAGCAGTCTCTCATTCTGAAGTGACATGAATACTTACTGGAGAGGCTTACACTGGCGGACCAGCAACTTCCAGTTTGTGGGATACCTGTGTTTTGATGGTTTCCTGTTTGTTCCTGATGATCAGATCTAATTTAGTTTGGGTATTTTTGAATGAATAAAGTCAAGTATGTTTTAGATTGTAAAACAATGAGAATATTGAACTTACACTGCCTCATTTGAGCTATTGTGCAGAAGTGTGGGGCAATATAATGCCTTTGTTCTTATTGCAGAAAAGAGCAATCCGATTCATTCACAAAGTTAAATTTGGAGAGCATGCTAGAAGTTTATTTATTAAATCATGGTTATTGAAACTTATAGATATAATAGAACTCCAGATGTCACTAATTATGTTGAAAGCCAATAACAGAGTTTTACCAGAAAACCTGCCAAAGTTGTTTGTGTTTACTTCAGAAGATGAAAATCATAGCAGAAAATTTGATTTTAAGCACCAGGTTGCTCGGACTACCTTGAAACAGATGTGTATTTCAGTTGTTGGTGTAAAAATATGGAATTCCCAACTACAAGATTCAAAAAGCTGTAAAGATATTTATAGATTTTTTTTTTTCTTTAATGTACAAATGCAGAAAAAATGGTCAATATGTACTTGAAACTTAAACTGGACATTAATAATTAACTGTGTTGTGCTTGTAAAATTCTACTTGTATGGGTTATTTCTTTTTCTTGTTTTTGTTTGTTTGTTTGTTTTGTTGTTATAATCAAAGTGTTGATAGTTTAGGCTACTGAAAATCCCCTGTAGCTATGTGATGTCTGACCATCTTTTTTATTTCTAAATTCTATTTGTTCAAGTAGGCAGGAAAATACAAGAATTGTTTTCTTCTTGCTGCTCCTTTGCAGTCATGGAGGTGCTGATTTGAAAATGTAGAGTGCATTTATGTACAAATTATGTCATCCACTTTCATGAAAGGAACAAATAAATAAATAAACAATAGATTTTTGCAAAGTCACTACACGTGATTGATGTTTGCTGTTGGTTTTGTTTTGTTTTGTTTTGTTTGTTGTTGAATTTGTTTTCCTGAGTTTACTGTGGTCTGCAGAAAAGCAGTAATAGACAAGGACTTTTGAATATGATTCGATATGTATTTTCTGCTGAGTTTAAGTCATATTACATTAAAAAAAAGGTTGAAATCAAAGACCTAAAAGTCTGAATCACAGACTGATGTGCAAAAGTTGTTTTTTTTTCAGTTGGCTAAACATGTAGTTTTAAGTATTGTCATGTTTTAGTGTTGGGACAGAAGATGGGATGACACGAGGTCCTCCAACAACTGTCAATCCTATAATAGAAGCTCATTACTAAACTGATCCATAAAGCTTTAAAAAAAAAAAAAAAAAAAAAAAAACAGAATAATTGAAATTTCCAAATTTCCAAACAAATGTATTTCTTTTAAAATAAAGCAATAAAAGAAACTAGTAAATACTTAAGACATGAAACTTTTTTTCAGCTCACCCTTTGGTCAGTCATAGATTTAGATTTTTCCTCTGCAGTTCTTGGTTAAATTAAAAGTCCATTACTACATTTTAGAAATACACTAGATAAATTCAACTCAATATCACCATTAGTCATCATTTAGTTTCTGTAAATTACTAAAGCATCTTGTTTTACATATTTCCTATGAAACTTTAAACTTGTGTTCACATTTCTAAAATGATAAATGGTGTAAATGGCATCTGCTGTCAAACTGTAGGCAGTGCTTTTAATCTCACCAAGATATTTACAAACACATGCCAAACAAGCAATATGGCATGAATTTCACTAATATGATATTACCAATATTTCAAATTCAAAGTTTATTCAGCAAATTTGAAACAACCTCTGTTGACCAAGGTGCTTCACAACAGCAGCTACCTCACAGTTGGAGGTAATGATAAAAGTCACACATAAAATTAGTAATTAAACAAATAAAGGAGCAATAAAAGTAACAAATAAGTAAAAAGCCAGGATATCCTAGTGTTGAAGGCCAGGGAAATGTTTTAAGTCTGGACTTAACTGTCCTCAAGATTGGGAAGACATAATAACCAGAGAGAGGCCATTCCACAACTGATGACAGTCCTGATGTGTTTAGCAAATTTAAAAAGAGGATCAACCAGCAAACCCAGATTCTACAAGAGGAAGGAGGACAGAGGACCAATCACACTGTCATGTCCATACATGGAATTACTTTGACCAAACACCAGAACTTCAGTTTCACCTTTGTTAAGGTTTAGAAAGTTTGAGCTCTACCAGAGCGATTACCTCCATAAGACAATCCTGCAGCATTTCAACAGCAGACTGGCTATCATTAGTGGTTACAGGTAGATAAATCTAAAAATCTGACTATTGTGAAACCATCTATGATTTAAAAGGTAGAAACTATTCCAATTTAGCTCAGCTTCAGAGAGAGAGTAAAGACAACTGTGTCTCACCTGTGTTGTGGACAAGTCATCTTTTCTGGGATTGCAAAGGTCCAGGATTTGAATTCTCCACCTTTACTCATTTACTCAAATGCTCACACTCAGCTCAGACCGACATCATTTCTGCTTTACTTTGGTTTGTTTTCCTTGCTGCATTCACTTTGAATCTGAATAACATGGGACTGCTTCTTTGTATGTAGGTCTGCTTGCCCTTTGTTATGTGTCACTGTTATTATGTATAAATAACTCATAGGTCTCTGCACCAAAGCCATGTAGCCATATTCTCTCTAAATTCAACTTGACATTACTTCTGGGCTGAAATGGAAACCTCCACACAATGCAAGCTCCATCCACACTGGGACTGTAACAGACTGCCAGTAGCCTTGTTTTGCTAACACCCTCCAAATGATAAAAATGTCACTTACAGTCCTATCTGGAAGCATGGAAAATCCACCCAGCAGCATCAGCCACAGTGGCATGGCTGGCGCTTCTCTGCTCTCTGCATTTTTTTTTTTTTTTTTGTAAAACACACGACTTCAGCTGTAATACTAATCCCCAGATAAAAAGAAAATCTGACAACTGGCCATAAAAAGACCTCTGAGGAAACGCACTTTACTTCCCTAAGCAAAAAAAGAAAAAAAAAAACTGATGGGCTGAGGTCATGTTTGAAAATGTTTAAATGCAAAAGAATACATATAAAGCAGTTTGAACCTGCTTCCCATGTCAAGGCATAGATGTTTCTCACTCCTCACTTTATCCTTAAACTGAACAGAAACAAGTTGTTTGAAGATTAAACAGGCTTATAGAAATCATCCGAGCTCTAAAATGTTTCTAACTTTACTTTATTTCCAATGCTCAGACCCTCTAATGTCACAAGATATTTAAACCTGAGAGGAGGGGCAATGACATACAGTATGAAAATGAAAGGGGGTGGGGGGTATTTGTCCCTTTCAGGGCCAGCTCGCCCATTTAGGCAAACACCACTAGGGAATAACATAACAGCGGCTATGTCTCTTCCTTTTAACTCCCATTATCCAGGACAAATGCTAAAGACGAGTGCTCCAGTCAGCACTTTATGTGCTGAATTCTTGTCCTCTAAACCATTTATTTGAATGATTTTCTTTAAACTGCACAATGGCAGCCAGACAAGAATCATAGAATAACACTAAACTCTTGTGTGAAACACAAAGCATTCAAATATCCAGAGCTCCGTCACCCACAGGTTTCCCCTCCCCCTCACTTTGCTCCCTGTAGCAGCCGGGTTGCAGTATCACTGCACCTTTCAAGGACACCACCACCAGGAAGGATAGAGAGAAAGAAAGAGAAGAAAACAGAGCAAAATTTAGATTAGAAGGGGAGAAAAGAGTAAGATTTTTTTTAAAAAGGAGATAAAACAGTAAAACAGGCGGAGCTGCTGAAGAGGTAGAGGTGAAGAAATAAGGGGATGACATCATGTAAAGTGGGGATGGTTAAAGATAGAGTGCAGGTGGAGTGAGACCCACTGAGTGAGTTATTGGGAAGAGACAGAGAGAAAGGCAGCCATGGTTGCTTACGTCACCTTCAGGATGACATTGGCAGGACATGCTGGTCTGCTGCCTCATCAATTCTACTGCTGCCCAAGGGGACATCATATCGTGCACACACACAGAAAAGCGCAGACACACACACGCGCACGCCCAGCCCCTGGCAACGTGGCTCTACCTGGCCGAACACACCCGCAGCTTCTGATTGGCTGCTGACAGCCAGCAGCACTCCCCCTGCTCCCCAGTCAGCAAGACTCTGCTTGGAAACAGAGTGGCTGAACTGCTAACACCACAGGCCACTGCTGCAGCACTGATCTGCACTGCTCTGATCCTCATCTCAGTTTCAAGACGAGCAACTATCCTCAAAAAAAAAAAGAAAACACCTCTCTTGACTGCATGTAAGTGAGTGGTTTAGAGCAATAGTGTGCCATAGCTATAAGGTTATGCCCTAAATATATTGTTCTGGTGTTAGCTGATGTTATGCTGTGCCATTGTACCACAGCTTATTATAAAACATTCTACTACATAAAATATTTGAATCAGCAACAAATATTTAAAAATGCTGCACCAGTACATCAAGACAGCAAAACAAAGAGCAGTATGCAGGGTCCAAAATTAACATTTGCCAACAGCTTAATGAGGGTAAATCCAGAGTTTGGAAGATTAATAAATTAGGGTCACCAGCAAGGAGGGCAGTACATAATTACAAGTGATAACACATATTATGCAATGATAATTACAGAGATGCATTTTGATGTGAATGAAATCAAATTACAGCTGTTTGTGTATATTTGATGCACCGCAAGTACTAAACCAAGATGAGAAACTTGCTGAACTTGCGCCCTGCCTATTTGGCCACAGGAATATCCCTTTGGCTGACTGGTAAGCGTGCATGACTCTCACCCAGGAGTCTGTGGTATCGAATCCTGCCCAGGCCCTCCGTTGCGTACCTTGCAACACTAGATATTTACGTAGGCATTTACATATCAGTATCTGTCTGGACTTTAATTCATTATACATATAGTGTCTGTCTCTATTATCAAACTTGAATGAGCCGACCGCAGTCTTTGGCAACATAATGTTGCTGGACCCCCCCCCCCCCCAAAAAACGATTGGGACAGAATACAAAATGCTCTAATGATAATCTAAATTTGATGCATCCAATTAGTTTGACTGATAAAAACTATAGTGTGAAATTATAAATTGCTCACTATATTGTATGTTGGGATCAGTTGCTTGGCAACCTATGTAGACCCCCCAAGATTTGCTGATCCTATAAATCAATATTGTAGCAAAGAATTCCCTATCAATCAGCAGATTTTACATTTTTACACTTTACTTTTTCTGTGTATAAAACAAAAGAGATACATGAAATAAAAAAGAGTTGATGAATCTTGCCACATCTGAACAAAGCCACACTGCCTGTTGCTCTGTTTCCAGTCATTATGCAAAGTTGACCAGCTATTGGCTTCATTTTCAACAAAAGGATTTTTCCTTTTGTTTGTAGAACAATTGGGAGAGTAGCATACTTGTGACTTTGTTAAATTCTGTACAAACCTTTAAGATAGTCGTAGGCTAGTGCGGTTATGGGTTGGAGTAATATATTTAAGCACTGCATCATTTAATGCTTGATTGTGTCTTGATAAAGTTCTTTGTGAGGAAAACGCCCCACCTCTTTTGATAAATCAATGCAAAGGTGGGAGGTTTTTGTAGGTACTGCCTTTTCCTTTCTTCAGCTAGCTTGAACTTTTCCATATCTAATCTTCTTATCTCACTGTTGGAAGCTAAGTGAATAAATACATTTCCCAAATGTCAAACCTATGAATGAAGGGGGGTTACTGGATGATAAATGATTTTAGAGAACAGCAAACAGAGTACATGAGTACATGAAACCGGATTGTTTCCTCACCTTTTCTTGATACTGTCGTCTGGAGGAGTCCAGGGACTGGATCAGAGCCGTTGCATGGCCAATAAAGACAGCGTAGCAGGTAGCTCCTACAATCATACTCAGCATAGTTAGCCAGATGTCTGACAGACTCTCCGGGGCCTGTCGACCGTAACCGATGCACAGCATGTGGCTCATTGCCTTGAAAACGGCAAAGGAGTAGAGTTCTGACCAGGTATCATTCTGTTGAAAGAGAAGAAGAAGGATAAATAACCAAGAGGTAAAGACAACAATGTAACATTGCTGGGCATGTCTCAGTGGAAGGTGGTGACAGAAAGTTAGTACTGTAGCTAGAGTAAAGCTCTGGGGACAATAAGGTCATGAAATAGCTCTCATGCAAATGAGAACTTCAGGGACTGTGTTGAATTTGTAGGAAAGAAGGGAGGAAGTTGAAACAACATCAGGGGAATCCTCTGAGGTCTAATCAGTGAAGCAGAGATGGTTTGGAAATTATTTCCTTGGAGGGGAATGATAGTGAGAGGTCATTAAATATGCCCTTTCATAGCTGCATGAGTAGAAATCTACTAGAGGCAGTGACAGCCGTGGACTGTTCACCAGACTCACTTAGAGATTTAGAAGAGAAAAACCGCCCTCTAACTTCCAAAGAGGCATTAATAATCTTGTTCAATGACACTGAGAACATGTGATGGACACAGCATACTTTCTTAAATGTATATTCAGTGGTGCATTACACCCCTGCATGAAAGATCAAAGCACTGAAAGGTGGTTTTGGTTATTTTAACGTTAACAGAAGATTGGTGCCATGTCTATGAAGAAAACAAAATTACGGAAATTAATCCTTGATGTTTTAATATATTTGTTTTCTATGAAATAAACTATAGCTGCTATGTGCCTGTGTAATTAGTTAAAGCTAAAAACAACTTGCTAATAACTCCTTAGAGTCTGGTTGAGCACAAAAACATTCACACACACACACACACACGTTTGTTTTTATATCCCTGTGGGGTACATCCATTGACATAATACATTCCTTAGCCCCTTACCCTAAACCTAACGCCCATAACTGTTTGCCTAAACCTAACCCTTGCCCTAATCCTAACCAAAACCTAATTGTAACTTAATCTCTAAAGCCTAATCTTGACCCTCAAAATGGGGTTCGTACCCGTGGGGACCGGGAAAACGTCCCCACAAGGGCAAAACATCCCCGCGGTGATGGTAAAAATCCGGAACATGTTGCAAAAACGCACCCACACACACCCCTCACATTATTTTTTATGAGATTACAAAGAGCCTGCAAGCTGCACCCAGATACTAAAAGAAATCAACAACTCCAAGATAAGTTTGTGAAAATGTGCTCTGTGGTATCTCCATGTGTTTTGATTAATAGTAACTTTTTCACCCCTTAAAGACCAGACGATCAACAAATATAGACATCCATGGCCTTAAGGAAAGTGACCATTTATGAAAAAGTTGATAATCAGTCATGGAAAACATGCATAGATAAGTAAATGTCTCGCAAGAAAAATCATACTCTTATGAAAGAACATAAGTAAATTAACATGACTAACAGATGAACATAACTATTATAAGTTAAAAATAGTTGAAATAGATGTGACATGTAAGTCCCTATGTCTAAAAAAAAATATTATTATATATGGCATCATTGCATTTGTGGGAAAACATCACTACAAACAAAAGTTAGGTGGTGATTAACAGAACAGAAAAGATACTTTTCTTTTAAATCTTTTTTTTTATAAACACAGGGTAAGCTGGCACTTATCCCAGCTGCCACTGGGCAAAAGGTGGGGTCCACCCTGAACAAGTCACCAGTCCATCACAGGGCCAACATAGAGACAAACAAACAACCACGCACACTTACTCATACAGACAAATTATATTTGCCAATCAACATAATATGCATGTCTGTGGACTTTGGGAAGATATCCAGCAGAACCCACACATGCACAGAAAGAACATGCATGAACTTTCTGTAAGGCAAAACTATATGCCCCCCCACAAATGTTACATCATCTTATGATTTACTGAAAAGCAATCTAGAAACCTGAGCATCCGCTTATTCATCATTTGGGTGCAGGTGTCAGTGCTTTGGATCCCCCTTTGAAGCCAGCATAGCTACAGACAACACAGGAGTCCCGCGGTCAGCTAGTCATTGTTCCAATGACTGTTTCCAAAACAACTGTTGTGCTCCAGTTGTTTACATGCATACAACCAAAGCATGCTTATGATTTGTCAATACTATGTTCTATTATACAATAGCTTATGACTGAATCATACTGTATTCAGATTACAAACTAAATTTCTAATGTCCCTGTACTAAAATCTTGCCCTTTACATGAGCCATAAATTAAGTAAAGTAAATTTAAGTAGTTGTGTGTGTTCAAGATGTGCATTTGTTGGTTTGCTCTCCGTCATAAGATTGGTAGTAAATTTAGAAGTTATATTGAGTAGAAAGGATGTTACTGTATTTAGCTGAGCTCTGGAAAATTTAAAGAAGTTTAACTTCTCCCTGATGTTTTTTGTCAGTGCTTTGATTGATTATCCAATAACTAAAACAGTCAATAACTGTTTCTTGTCTTCAGCACAGGGGTCTATTACCCAAATAACAAAGTATTACTGGACCACTGAGTGACAGAAGGGCCTCTGCATATGAGTGGAAGAGAATCAAGACTCCAAAAATAAATATAGCTCCACCAAGTGGGCTGAGACTAAATGGTGTATGTGAAAGCAGACAGAGAAACAGTGGAGTGAAACAGATTGAATAATAGATGAATGATGAGCACTTTAACTCTGAAATAGCACAGGAGAGAGAGAGCAGGAGCGACTCCATATCATCCAGTCTCCACTGTTCTCCTCAGAGGTTTCAGTTTAGGAACAATCCTTTGCTTTGTTGCCTATCAACGTCTCCATTAGCTGCAGATAGTCTGTTTGAACTGGGCTGATAATGCAGGGGCTTTACATTTATCCTGCAGAAACCTAAAGTGTGTCTTCTGATGCTCTGCTGCAACCTTGCTCTGCCATGATGCTTTAAAAAAATTACCTGTCAAAGAGAACAACGATGCTAAGTAGGTCAAAATACAGCTTAAACTGATGCATAACATGGCAACCCATCCAGTAATTTGGAAGATATTTAGCTCAGAACCACAAATTTTAAGCTACACCATTGGGACTATCTGGAAACTTTCAGCATGATGTAAGTCATTAGGATTCATCCCCTGAAGCATGAATTTCTCTGCATGACTTAAATTTCCAAATCAATGACTAAAATGCATCTGCGCACATCAAAATGACATATCTGGACGTTTGTTTGTTTTTTTCTTGTAGAAATAATTCCTTCCAGTCTTAAAATGATATTGATGTACACTAGCTAGCGTGGATCTATGTAGATTTATCCAAGTATCTATCTGCACCATCTGCTTACCTTTATTTTACTTTAACACTGTAAAACTACTGTGCTTACAGCAAGTTAACACTGGGATGATTCAGACACATGTTTGAAGCAGAAACTGAGTCTAAAAGAAATCAACAGATTATGCAGGGTCATAAACTTGTGATTCATAAAGGAAATGTATTTTATGTTTAGCTCTCTAGAAAAAAAAACATTAGAAACAATAGACTTTTTTTTTTTTACTTAACTTCTTTGTCAAACAACTAATTATGTTTCATTATTGTCAGATAAATGTTGTTCCAGCTCTGACTCCACCAGCTGACAGAATGAACTGGCTGTTGCAATCAGCTTTTAAGACTATCGTTCCTGCATGGGAGTTGCTGCAATGCAGTTGCAAGGTGAAAGTGCTCATCCGTTGTGCTAACGGCTTATTACACTAAAGATATGCTGTGTAGCACATTGACGGCATATCATGGCAGAGTTATCAAGGTTAAATACTTGAAAAGGATTATTGTTTGGCAATCAGTTCATTATTTCTAGAAACAAAGTGATGAATGATGTTGCTGTACCACATCGCCATCAACACTAAAACTGACAGGATAGCTGAAAGATGAAGGAGAAAGGCTTTGACCAGAAACTGAAGCACACAGTGGAAAGTGAGTTATGTGATTGATGGCTGATAAGCTTAATAATGATTAAAAATAATAATAATAATAATCAAGATGTAACAAAGTCTCTGTGCTAGCAAGTCTTACCATCCACTGGTTTAGTTAACAAAGGTTAATCTGAGTTAATTGAACAGTCAGTTCTGTTTTCTGCCTTCTTTATGCTTGACTGTCTCAGTGTGTGTGGTCTCTCTGCAGTGTGTTGTGGAAAGTGAAATGTATTTATTCTGAATGTGAAGCTCAGAGTGGCTCTAGATCAGTGGTTCATTTTAAGGTCAAAAGAAAAGCGGGTCTATCTAGCATGAACATCATGTTGCGCAACGTATGTAGCAGTGAGTTTTCGTTAACGATGACAAAATCATTTCTTTGACGCCCCCTTTTTTTTATGACGATAACGAGACGATGACGAGCTAGACATGTCTCTATGATGACTAAAACATGATGTGTAACAACGTGTGTAAACTTTCGTTGCCGAGACGAGGCTGGACGAAAATGTTAATCTCTGGTCTGTCAGACGTACATAAGGCAGGAAACGTCTACCTATTCTGCATTAATCTGTCTGTCAAAAGTTTAAAAGTTAGTTGCATCCTCTTCTTGTTTGGGTATGCCGACCATCACTGGCGACATGCAGCCGCGTGCACATCAGAGTTCTGCAGGTTTACCAACCCGCATCCACCTGAACCGAAACCCACTAACCGCGGCTCTCCCTGTCAAACCTGACCCGCACGTCGCACATTCATTTCCTAAATTCACAGTAGTTTCTGTCATTTTGCCACGTAAGGGCTTTATTTATTTGATTCAGAGATTCCTGCATAAAAGATCGTCATCCCTGGTTGTAACTGTGTTCTCCGTCCCCCTGGTTCACATCACCAGCAGTGTCTCTGTCTCTGCCTGCTGGAAATGATCCCAGCGCCTGATGTTTAAAACACGTCATGTCCAACGAAAAAGAAACTTATTCTCACCGCGACCCGCCCGAACTACATAAATATCCGCCCACACCTTAACCGTGATATTATTTTTGTCATTTGTATCTGCTAAACAGCGTTTTTGCGGGTTACCGTCGTGTATCTGGACTATTGCAGGACTCTGGTGCACACACCTGTGGTCAGTTCAGCTCTTTTCAGAGAACCGGCTCTTTTGATTTGGCTCCCAGAGAAGAGCCGGCTCTTTTAACTACCGAACGACTGAGATATTTGATGTTTACCTTAATTTTGTAATAAATTAATGATTTGTGTGTAAAAAACTTTTTTGCATTCAGTATTTTTATGAGAAGCCTTATTCCATTTTCAAACTTTTTGTTTATTTGATAGGGACAGTACATATTAATGAACATATGTAGCAACAGAGGTAAACATGTTGGATTATCATTAGTAAGCTAATTAGCATCAGCAGTCCCTTGGCAAGTAAAGAAAAGATACACAATACAATAAAACGACTAAATTAAACTTTCAGGTGTCACATGGTTACATTACAAGACAACACAATGCACTCTCCTCACTATTAACTCCTGTCTTCACTTGCAATGGAACGTAGCCTTTCTTTCTGTTTTCATATATTTGTACAAACCTATATGCTCAAATGTGACTGGCAGCATGGCCTCCATAGTGGCCAGTTTTTCTTTTCTTTTTTTAAAATATAGCCTGACTAAAACTAAACTAAAACAATCAGATACAGCATTTTCGTCAGAAAGACTAACACTAAGACTAAAACTCAGATAGCTGACAAAAACAACACTGGTATGTAGTTTTAAAGAACTTAAATTTTTATGGCAATTTCTTAGACTTTGCTGCTGTAGACACCAAACTAGTCTGTGATTTGAGGCATTATCCATTAAAGCATTAAGCATTTAATAATACAGACTCTCATTGTTTACATCATACAAGAACAAATATTCAGGGGTGGATCATGGTGTATCATTGTATAATGATATTTACAGAAAATAGCAATGAACTATGTTATTGTTTTTTATGTAGGTTATATACATACATAATCATATATGCTGGAATAGCACAATTGAAAGAGCTACTTATGTGTTTTATTAAATTTCTTGAAAAGCTATTTCTTCCTAAGACATTATGGAAATAAAGAAGATGAATTAATTATCTTTTTTCTATTTTAAATACATTTGTAAAAACATGACTGCCTCAGATTATTTCTGTGCACTTTGGGCAGATATTCCATGAGATGCATTAGTTCTTATAAATTTGTAAGACAATGTTCTTAGACAGTAATAAGATTGTTAAAGCATCGCTGAATAGTATGCTGTGTAATTAGGAACCTGTTAGTCAGTGTGCCTTTGCTGGTCCTTTCACTGTATCCATATGTGACAAACTGTCACTTGGTCTTAATGTTTTAGTTCCCTGCAGCAGCACTTCCTTTTTTTTCTAAAGGACATCAGTGAACTCAGCTCATCAGAGCAAAAACACCCCTGCTTTCATAGGTCTGACATAGTCACATCTCCTGACACTCTCTTCCTGCCCAGTAAACAAATACGCCCTTTTCTTCTAGTCCATTTGCAAGGGACAGGCAGCAGCTTTGACTTTTCAGGTCTATATGCTGTTAGTGGCTGGCTGAACGTGTTAAATCAAATCTGTAATGTCCTACAGCAGACTTATAATACTGTTTGGTTGGACTAATTGCTGTGAGTAAATAAAGCAATTTAGCACCATAGTGATTATTGGCTTATCTTCTCCATGCAAGCAGACCACTGTAGTGCAAAGCCCCCTCCTGCTGATGGCAGTGGGGAATAATGGGAAAGAGACATCTCTGTGATGTGGATACAGAAAGGGACGGGTGCAAACAGTTGTAATTACATCGTTGAATCTAACACCCTGTGTCTGTCAGCAATGCCATCACTATTATTACCACATTGCCTCTGTGGTAAAGGTTTTTGCAACGCTCTATCACTGTTATCAACTTCAATGCGTATAAAGTTGTGTAATGCTGATTCAAAAATTAACCTAATTAAAAATAGAGATGGAAGTTGGGGTGCACTGCTAAAGCAACCTGTTCCCTGAAGTAGTACAAGTTTGACAGAATCCAATTACTTGTTGGTGGATGTCATTCAGAGTTAGAGCGTTCTCAACGCCCTCCATGGATTCTGCCTGTGGGCCCCACACTTCCAGAGCCACTGTAGGGTGCAAGGCTTGATGGATGTCCTGGCTCCAACACAATGGCTAATGTTACAAGTTGTCAGCCGCTCAATAGGGGGGTGGTCTCAGGTGGCTGTATACAGTCAGTACTGTGCCAGAGCAGCCCTTTCATTTGAAAATGACGGCTCTCTGGAGACTAGCTGTCTTTGATTATAGGGCAAGGAGAACGCTGGAGGAGTCAGTGACCTGTCAACCCCCAAATTCATCATCCTGGCTTCAAACTCTGGCTGTATCATGTCCACTGTTTATAAAAGCTGAGATATTAAACTTTTGTTGAAACTACTGTAAATTACACCAGGAATACTTTACAAGGAAGGTCACAATGGTTTATGTCATTTTCACACTAAACCCATATACTGTAACATTAAAGGAAGACCAAATTAATTAACTGAACTTAGTTCTATTTCAATATGTTCACACAAGGGTCTTTTTATTAGTATTGATTGATCTGGTGATCAACCTTAAATGTATACTGTACATTAAGGATGTAAGAGGGTTAGCTGCAATATGTTGATCACAAAGAAAGGTTTCTCAGATCCTAAAATAGCATTATATTTTATCTTTAGTCGAACTTATGAACAAGGAAATTTTTTAAATAAAAAAAAGAGAGAAAAGAAAAGCTGAAAATCATTGAGGAGTTTGAACAAGAAAATGTGAGGGTACTTAAGGGTGTAAGGTTGCAAAGATTTAGGGTGTTTCTCTTTTTTTTACTGATTATATATATATATATATATATATATATATATATATATATATATATATATATATATATATATATATATATATATATATATATATATATATATATATAAGAGAGAGAGAGAGAGAGAGAGAGCTTTGGGATACAATGGACAGACCTCAACTTATCACAGTCTATCTGTATACCTGCTTGTAAGCTAAATAAACATTATATATTTTCTTTTAGCATTGAACAGATGTTATTGCTATAACCTCCAGGCTCAGAGGACTAATCTAGTTGCGTTTAAGTAATAAATACTACTTCCCATAGTACAGTACCTATTGTATTTATTTGTCTTTTCCAGAGACGATCATCAATTAGTATTATTTACATATTAGAAGACAAAAATCACACTCAGAGATGCTCTTATCAATAATGACATCCTGGGAAATCTACCATTTTTTCCAAACATAACCAGTCATTGATGGATTAATTATTCAATTGATTAATCGGCTGATTCTTGGGAGATTCTGTTGTAATGAACGTTGCCTGGCTGTTTCACAAAGCTGGTAAACAAACCAAACTGGCAGATCACGCTAGTGTGGCTGCTATGAAACAATAAAACGAAGACAAAGTGGAAACATTCCTGTTCAATTCATTTAAGTCATTCATTGTGCCTCATTAGCTTAGCGGCTGCCTTGCTCTGAATAATCTACAAATCCGAATTGATTGCTCACTAAAACACTCTGGCACATCAAACAAAAAGTAATCCCTTTTCTCTCGCCTACAAGAGTAATGGGATATGTACTAAACTAAATTACTTTTGTACAGCCATAAAAAACAAGAGTTAATCGTTAAATCACATCCAGAAAAACTTCAATGTTAAATTTACAAGGAGCCATGCCCAGTCCAGGCAGTGTGTGGGAGTGGGACCCAAACTGGACCTTTGCCTTGTGTTTGGGTTGGTGTAGTCTTCTTTTCTCAGTGCATGGCAGGGCTGACAGACCAACCTATAAACAACCAGCTTTTATCTCTCTGAGAGAGACATGGCAACAAAGACCCAGCTGCCTGGTCATATTCCCCCCCATCCCTCTGTTTCCCCCTTTTATCTTCTCTGTCATCATCCCACCGTGTTGAAGAGGAAGAACAGGGGGATCTAAAGGTGTGCTTAAATCTCAGATTTCTGTTTAACTGCTTTTTTATTGGTAACTTTTGATTGTTTTCTGGGTCTGGCGCACAGGCTGATCACTGCAACATAAGATGGAGATGTGAGAGTTTTCTTTTTTATCTATTTGAAAGAAATGCTTACTTTTCTACCTCAACAAGTGTTTGTGTTTTTTTTATTAGCCAAACACTCATTTACAACAATTTACACTTTAAAAATCTCAACTGCAGTGCTACAGTACAATGCTGTCAGATTTGCTGTAGATGGATAGTGTTAAAAGCATCTCTAATACTGCCCGTAGTACTCATAATGCAAACAACAGTTTAGCTGTGCTATGCTGGTAGCCACACACATCTGTCCATGGTTACACTAAAGCAGAGCTGAGAAGCAGGAGACCAAAATCTGGTAACTTCAAGTGGCATCACTTGACATTTATCAGACTTCACGCAGCTTCCTCTGTGGTGACAAAGAGCCTTATATAACTATCTTTTCCATGCACGCACATATCTATAAACAGAAATTAATTTGTAGATAGTGGAGTCCTGCTTAACAATTTAAAAATTATGTCACATGCAAAAGCCGCCATAATATGTGGCTTTTCCTCTGCAAACAACTTAGCAAAATCATTGGGATTTCTGTTGCAGTGAAAGGTAAGAGAGGATTTGTCATGGTTACTACATGTTGATAAACGTCCAGTCTACATTTTCTGTTGATTCCCTGATGCTTTAGTCCATACGGTTAGCAATGTGGCAGTCATCTCAGTTGTGGAGCAACACAAATACGAGGCAAATTCAAGGAAAAGCCAACTGGATCTGCAAAAAAGTGCACCCAATTTCGATGCCAGGTGACATAGAAATGCCAGGCAAGTTGAGTTGATTGTTATGGTAAATAGTTAATGTGATGTCAGGGTTCATTGTTTGGATGACTTTAACTTTAACATGTAAGACTCTTCAACCTGCTGAAGCTTCAGTTTCTTTACATCTATGAAAGAAACATAAGCAAAATGAGTCAGAAATTGTGTTCAGTGACCTATTTTTGAGGATAAAGACCTATGTACAGTACGTCAGGGAAATTTTAATCTAAAGAAAATAGAAAAGGAACAGCAAACTCCTCCTCAGATTTCTGAGGATGCCAGTTGAGGATCAGACATGCGAGCACAGATAGTCCATCAACAATCACTTAAAGATGGTTACAACAGTGATGATGCACAGCATAAATCCTCATTATGAAGATGAATACACATTTCTGAGTTCAGTGGTGCAAGAACCATAAACATTGAGATACAGGAAAAAGTGATATGGTCAGATGACTCATCTGACCATATCACGCATGTGTGCTACACACTGTGGGTGCTTTTCATTGGGATAACTTATGCTTCCTTGCATCAACTCTCTGCCAGTGACTGAAACGTTTCTCCCTCTGCCATCATGGCGGTTGCTCCAGTCACTTGGAGTTTACACAATGAGGGAACATCCTACACTGTGCATCATACAGTGAAATCTTTTATCACTGGCATGTTGCAGAAATGCACACAACTGTGTGAAAACCTGAGTATTAAGAGATATGAAATCCACAATCACCATCACAAACAAACCATGTTCCAGGACAAAGCAAGCAGCTGTTCTGCTGAAAAGTTCTTAATCATTGTCACAATGATCTGATTCAACAAGTGCAGGCATGAATAATTATATGATTTTTTTGCTCCTGACAACAGTATAAAAGGAATTAGAAGACTTCTGCCCAAGATACAGCAGAACATACTCTCACGTTCAGAGAAAAGTTAGCTTCTCCTGGTGAAACGGGCTTCCACCACCAAATACTGAGTTTTTCATCTAGCGTACTGACTCTATGGGATCAATGATGTCTCACTTGGTAGCCAGAGCTACTCCTTGCTTGCTTCTCATCATTAGATCCTCACTGGAAGGTACTAAAATACAAAGAAAAGATGTGGATGAGGGAAGCATGCTAGCATAATGAAATACCTCCTGAGAGAAAAGTCCAGAACTGCACATTTGACCCTTACAGTGGCTCTATTATGCTATGGAGGAACTTTTGTTGATGTAGTTTGGGTGCTTGTGTGCTTGGAGGACACAATCATTGCAAAAGTACAAAGTTATTCTGAGTGATTGCCTTTATTCTGTAAGAAAACATTGCCATCTTGATGGGAATGGTGTCTTTCAAGATGACAGCTCCCTTGTCCTGAGGGCATGAGGAATCACTGAATGGCTGATAAGTCTGAACATTATATGAATCATATGCTATAGCCTTCAAAGACACTAGATCTCAACCCAGTTGAACAGCTATGGGAGATTTTTGTCTGATGCAATAGACGGCACTCCCCACCAACATCTTCAAAACATGAAAAAAAAAAAGGGGGGGGGGGGGGGCATCTTTTAAAAAATGGTGTACAGTACCTCCAGTGGAGTTGCATAGATGTGCAGAACTGATGCCGAAGCAGATTTACGTTTTTTGTTGTTGTTGTTGTTGTTGTTTTAGTAGCATATGGTGGCTCAGCGTGTTTCAAACAGCACCTTTGTCTTACAGAAAGACTCTTAAGTTGAGCTTTTTTTCCTTTGTTTGTCATCCGTATATGCAGCTTATTATACATCAAGAGCTGAATCTTCCAAACATACCTCCATCTTGTTAAGGGACACCCAGCAGTCTGAGGGGAAGTCCTGCAGCATGGGAACTAGGAACTGTAGGCAGCCATCCCAGTGACACAGCAGCAGCATCATACCAATCAGGTTAAAGATCCGCATCACTGCACTGGCCAGGTCATAGGTCATATGGAAGATCTGGACAGAGACCATGAGAGAGAGGAAAAGGAGTCAAACTGATTTGAGATAAGTGGACGTGAAGTGCATGCTGGAGCTTGAAAATTCCTTAGATAATTTCATAAAAACTTAGTATCAAGGTGTGATGAATTAACGGGTGAACTGGCATCCAACTCTGCTCCTTTGAATCATTAAGGTTTTTGATTAATGAGTAGAGGAGGCAGTGTCCGATCAGTCCCTAAGCAAACCCAGCAGGAGCAGGCAACACATTGTTCACACAGAGATACATGACATCAGTCAGAGACTCAAACACGCACAAGGCCCAGTCACACACACGTTACACTCACGCAAGCCTGCAGGCAAAGAGATGCACAAACAACTTCATGAGATTCCACATACACATACAGACAATCACACACACAGCGTGATGGACAGGGACCATCATGATACTGAACAACTGATAGTCTGTGTCGTCTCACACATCAATCACTCTCAGCCACTGGACAGTCGCTTACGCCACTCATCTATTGCCTGACTGACCCCAGGAAACCTCACTGTACTGCCGCTTAGATAATTGCTTGAACACAAAATAAGCTATAAAAGGTGTAAACGGGTGCAAATAACAGCGTTCCTCACAACAAAAACACATGATAGTTTGATGAAGTCTACTATGAAGGATCAAGAAGTGGGTCACTTCTTACTCAGTGCATCTGAGGGAGAAGTGATACTCTGTGATGGGAATGATGAAGAATGAGACTGGACATGAATCACATGCGCTGATCTTTCTAAATGCAGCTTTAACCTTTATGGAGTTTTCACTGTCACTTTCTATCAGTCAGTAACTGACAAAATAAAGCATGGGATCATAATTTTTCACTGAGGATGGATGTCAGGAAGAATACTGTATGTTTTGTGCTCTTCTGGCTGCTGGGGGTGTTCAGCACAATGGACAGCTCCATCACTAAACCTCTTCTCTACGACCGATAACGACAACGAATCAGCCGTTTGAAATGGGCACTTCCTGCACATGCCGGTGTCATACTCCTCATCTCATCTTTCCTCATTCTCCATGCATGCCAAGTATCACTTCCCATCATGCATCACTGTGTGTGTATGTGCGCATATCACATCATATCTTCAGAAATCCAATTATCCAAAGGTCAAGTGAGCAGCCGAGCCCCACTGCGCTGTTCACTGCTGCAAAATGCCAACACCAGGCAGCCAATACTGGCATAAACGAAAAGTCGAGTGATCTCATGACATCACTGGGCCTCTTGTGTCCTGGGCTGTTCTCCTTCAAGTGAGGACATAGTCTGAGGAGGGACAAGGCCCAGAAAAAGTGCATACCTCACAGAACAATCTAACAGCTGAGGTGGCAATGAAAGAAATATGATCTACCCAGCAACAGCATAATAAAAGACCTGAGATTAATTTTAGAGAAATTCAGCACAATTGGATCAATTCTCCATAAACTTAATTCAGTCAACAAAATATCCTTCCAAATGGCCACCCATGCCTCCCTGCAGATCGCAGTCAATTACTGACTTGTATTGTATAATCATAGTCAATTGCCCCCCATTGCTGCATATTATCATTATCCTCTACCTCACCTACTCCCCCTCTGGTGCCTTAATTGATTAACTATGTTTGCCCTGATAATGGGCTGCTTATTAGACTGCCTAATGCCACCTGTGAGACTGCCGGGTCAGACAGCAAGACAGCGAGGTGAGGAGGTTGTGTGACAATACCAGTAATTAGGATGCAAACTTTGTTAATGCTCACATATCCTGCTGACATTATATTATTTGTTTCTCAGCAGGTGGTAGGTAGGAACATCAATACCGAGCCTCCAGGTGAAGAAGAGCGGGCTACTTGGAGCAGACAGAGAAACAGATTGTTGGTTTGGCCATGAGCCAGTTCCAGCATATTGAAGGCAAATCAGTGACCTTTTATTGCCAACTAGATGAGCTGGGTCTCCCTCTCTGTGAGTTTTATTATTTGTCAGCATTGTAATTGGTCCAGGAAGGGCACGAAATGTGTGTTCTTACCTCTTCCCATTGGTGAATATAGCGTATTAATCTGGAGAGCCTCAACAGCCTCAGAAGACTTAGGATCTTGGTAAAGCGGACGATCCTCAGGGCCCGTGCAGTCTTGTACACCTCTGAGTCGATCCCTTTCTCCACTATGAGGAATATGTAATCCACTGGGATGGAGGAGATAAAGTCTACAATGAACCAAGTTTTTAGGTATTTTTTCTTTATGGTTTTAGGGTCCAAAATAATGTCTGAGTTGTCCTCAATGATGATTCCGGTGCGAAAGTTGAGCACCAGGTCCATGAGGAAGAAGGTATCAGAAACCACGTTGAAGATGATCCAGGGCGTTGTGGTCTCATCCTTAAAGAAGGTGATGCCAACAGGGATGATGATCAGGTTGCCCACCATAAACAGCAGCATTGTAAAATCCCAGTAGAACCTAGCAGGCATGTGCATATGTAGCAGTGTGTAGAGATGGATGTGTGTGGTGTACAAGAGGGAAAAGAAGGGGGGGGGGCAAAGACAAAAAGAGAGTCAGATAAGAGGGGAGTTGCTGTGGAAAGCTGATAGGCACAAGAGACTTTTGTACTAAAGA
Organism: Atherinomorus stipes; assembly: GCA_023101725.1. Classification (NCBI taxonomy): domain Eukaryota; kingdom Metazoa; phylum Chordata; class Actinopteri; order Atheriniformes; family Atherinidae; genus Atherinomorus; species Atherinomorus stipes. The sequence goes on from JALJCO010014045.1 coordinate 1,044,414, forward strand.
TAGAAAAGTGTAGGGGTTACAGTTTTCCTGTCTGGGCATGCACAGATTCACGAGGAAGCAGTTATAGATCAGCATGAGTTTTAGACAGTGTTTTTTTTTTCTTTTATTAGACTCTTTTGTTCATTTCATATTTCTGCTGAATTAATCGCATGATGTCATAGGTCATACATCATTACTTTTAACCTCAGAGTAAAAAGTGAGCATGTTTTTTCCCCATGCCTTAGTCTGAATTTTGCTGATTTCAAATTGCAGATCTAAGACTGGAAGTTACTTCTGGCCTCCTTTAACCTTGTAATTTATTGCCATTGCTTTTCCTCATTGTTTGGGGTCCTAGAGGCCCGACCGCAGTGTGAGTTTTGTAAACTCTTCATCGATTAATTCTATTATTTTGCTGTGTTTTCACAAAGAAACACTGCAGAAGACAGCAGAGAAGCAAAAGTGGTGTTAGTCGCCATGAAAATTTTGCTTTTGGGGGGTGAATCAGAACATTCATGAAGTAAGTGTTAAAACAAACAAATGCAAACCCTAGAGGGTTACTTTGGGATCTGGGTGGAGCTGGATAGAAATTGAACTCTTCAAAGACATATTGTTTGTAGATACTATATTTGTAGACATATGGCCGGGGTCTGTTAGATCACCAGCAGAAGGTTTATCCTTGTTTGTAATGCTCTAAGCTAGAATTGTGAATATCAAGTCTAAACCAAATTTATTTTCTATTATTTGCTATTAAATAGTAATACAAGGAAATATTGATATAATAAAGCTTTGTTAGGAGTGTTTGCGGTCTGTTTCATGCAGGGGTTTTAGGGACTACCTGATAAAACATTTGTGTGGTTCCATACGGAGTAGGCTACTCGTCATATTGGAGTATACCTGGCAAAAAAAAGACTCCTGTCTCTCTACGTACTGGCAGTTTAGTTTATGGGAAGGGAGATAAAAGTGAGGTCTGAGCCCGTCAGAGGAAGCTCTGCAGGACAGGTGCGGCGCTGAGTCATTACACTGCGACTTATGCAACAAACTCTGACTCCTCCGCTACACGGCAACAAAAACCGCTGCGATTATAATATTTTAAGCAACTTTGCGGCGTTAATGGTGCAATTGTGGTAAGAGTCAGGGGAGAGCAGCTACAGCTTGTCCTCAAATGGGAGTTTGCCTGACAAGTAAGCGTCTCCTGAGTGACCCGTCATCAAATTACACACCAGCTGTGGGGAAATGTCTCCACTTTGGCTTTTTGTGGTCTACTGACTCGGTGTTAGGCTACGAGATGCAAGTGGGCCAAACATGAATGGTGCTGAGAAAAGAGTGGGGGGGGGGGCTGTTTTAAAGGTAGCGCTAAAAGGCGCGAGGCGACTCCAAATGAGAGAGGAGCTGTCCGCTCCCTGTGGTTCTGAAACCAACCGACCCTGTTGCCACTGAAACCCTTTGATTTTCCAAACCAAAAAAACAATTCAGCGCGCCGTAGGTGACAAACAAAAGGCTTACAGGCAAGCAGTAGTATGAGAAGCTTCTCGGCTCGTGGGTTTCCCAAAATATTTGAATGACAAAATAGCTGCTGGACGTCCAGCTGGGTTATATGTGCTTGCTCAGTGACAAACAGAGCGCATCCGAGGACAAGATGCAGGATCCGCGGAGTCGTACAGGCGGTAATGTCTCCAGTGAGCATGCTTGAGGTTTTCGCACACTTGGCTCAAGGTGACATTCCATTACTGAGTGCATCGCATACACACACATAGATACGCACACATAGCCTACATCCCGTCAGCACGGCTCTTGTCGCAGAGGAGAGACTACAGCAATTATCAGCCGGATTCCTTTGAAAAATGGCATTTCAAATGAATCCTATCGCGTCAGAGCTCTGTTCTCTGATAAATGTGAGCGTCACGCAACGAAAAGTCGAGATGTAATAGCAGGCCTGGTTTGTTGAGCACCCCTAGACATGCTACAGTGTGTGTGGACTGGAGTAGGATTTGTTTACAACCTTGAAAGGACACTCTTTGCTTAAGTACATTTGCTTGACAACAGGTTGTTTTCAGAGAAAGGTGTTACTGGGAGCCCATTATAACGCATCACTTAAAATTACGTGCAGATTTAATCACTTGGGACAGAATGAAAAATCAACAGCCGGTGGCCCCGAACATTAATACCGCATGTGTTACAGTGGTTCTGCTACTCATGTAAAGTAAGTTTAGATGACAACGAGGAACCTACGGGCCTCTCGTGGCTTCCACCGTATAACTAATGGCAGCCCCATCTCTTACCTGAAATCACTATAGGGGTGGATAATCCAATTTCCAGCTGATTTTACCCTCTCCTGCTCCCTTTCCACTGCCTTTTGACTACCATACATGCGTAAGGAGAATTTGTTAACTCCAGGCTGCAGCATACTACTGAACTGCCGCTGCATGAAGCTGGCTTGGCTGCCTCGAGGTTCCGCATCCTCGGCGGGCACAATTGGCGGTCCATCCTCCGGCTTCTGGAAAGTGACAGAGTTCCTTGGCTGCTGGGTCTGAGTCTGAGTCGGGCCGTGCAGTGAGGATGAGGCTTTCCGGCTCGGTGCGTTAGAGAAGGACACCTTGGAGTCTTTTTTCTCCGGGACACCGCTGGACACGGGGGTGGCGCCGGGGTTTGCGCTCTCTCCTCCTTGCCCCCCAGTCAGGGATCCAACTGGTGTGATCGAGCCGTCCATACTGGCGGTTGTCGAGTTACAGGCTCCTCGTTTGGCACCCCCTCCGTCCTCGACTCTTCCCGACCCCAAGGTCTGCTTCTCCTGCTTGGAGATTATTGAGCGCAGGCTCCCGGTACCCGAGTCCCTCCTGCATTCTCCGTTTTTGTTGCATTTCATGCTGGAAATTGGAGTGACGCCGTTGCAACCATCACCCACTGTCGCGTTTAAAACCTCTACCGCGACCGCAGAATCCGACGCCTCCGCCCCAGATGCTCTGCTGGTCTCGCCGCGTTGGGCAGCATCGCCCGGACAGGGTGTCTCGGTTGCTCTGGAGGCAGCAGTGGGCCGTGAGGCGGCAGGAACGTCCTCTGTGTGCGTAAGGCAGGGCTCCTTGTTGGAGTTTCTCCTGGAAGCCGAGGACGCGGCTCCCCCTCCTGGCGTAAAGTTCTTCATCCTAATACTGCCGCCGCCTCCTCCTCCACCTCCGCCGCCGCCGCCGCTCCCCCCGGCTCGGCGCAACCGCGGATACTGAAACTTAGACTCTTCTTCGCCGTCCTCGGTGTCGTCCATCACAACCTTGCTGGTCACACCGTGCTGCTTATCGCTGGGAGCACCGGGAGAACCGGAGCCCATACAGTTCTGAACGCTGTCGCTTCTTGGACATTTGGATGCGACAGCTTTGGATGCGCTGATGTGGCTGCATCCACTGCCGCCCACCGCCTTCTTTTTCATGGTGGCAGCAGACGCCGGTGAGATCTCATTCCTCTCCATGACATTGAGCATATCAAATTTTGCCTCCAATTATCTTTGAAGAAAGCCAATCACAGAGAGGGGGGGAGAGCGAGACGGGAAGGGAGAGAGAGAATGGAGAGAGAAAGAGAGGGAGGGATGGACGTGACTTACTTGCAAACTACTGCACTTATTCTCAGTCATTGTGTCAGAAATGCTTAAGCATCAAACATACGGAACCCTTTTGACTGTGTCGAATGCGATTAAACTATTTGTTTGGGCAACTTTAGATTCAGTTGAAGCTGCTTTTGAATAAGGCCCCTGCTATGACCTCCAGCATGAATTTTTAAGTAAGTCTGCCAAGATAAAGACGCTGTCAGTCACAACAGAGTTTATCAAATGAAGCTATAATTGCAACGCATCAATAGGCCTATAAATGCCCTGTGGTGATGAGGATTCTCTTAAAGTCATATGTTTAAAGGTGTCTTGACAATGACAAGTCTGCTTTGATTAATGCAACCCTCAGTTTGGGTTTAACGCCCTCTAGTGGCCTCACAGCATAAACACGTGTGAGACGAAATATCCCACAGGGTTCTGGCACAACTTTAAACGCAGTCCAAACAGGAGCAACTCTACAGTGAGAACAGGCTTCTGAGTTACAACCAGCTGATGGCAGACTTTGTCAACAGTTTTTCTTGCAAACTTTAATGATTTAACATTTAAGGAATGTATCTGGAATGCAGCTGGTGACACTTTTTATAAGAGTCTAAATAAACATAGTACAATTGAGAAAGGAAAATCATAGTTGGTATTGTTGGAAAGCCTGTTGTATTGAAGAAAGTATTAATGAAAAAATTATTGGCCATTTAAACAATTCATCTATTTTACACTGTCAGAGACCTCAGTAGTGTGTATCCATCCACCACAGCCTGACACATCACATTTTCCTGTGGGCTTGCACCCATTCCTCAACCAGTAGTTGTTGGAGGTTGTGTTGGTCACTCTAGCAGGTGTGCGATTAGGTTGAGGTCTGGACTACAGCAGGGTCATTCCATCTTCTCCTCTCCCAAATTCTCGAGGTAGGCTACTCGGTGATGATAATGGCTCTGTGGGAGAAAGAGTGTTGTTATCTTGGAAGAGGTCCCAGATTCTGAAGATTCAGGATTGCCACGCGCTCTAGAATCTCATTCCAACATGTCTGTCAATCAGTTAGGTGCCAATCACACCTGGAAGCACTTGAATCTCAAAACAAGAGTGAATACCAACAGGAGAATATTGTTTTGGGGAATTCTGGCAGATTTTTGGGGAGGTGCTACCCACAAATTCACCTATGTTGTTCGTTCCACAGAGGCACAATTCTCAAGACCTCATAGTAAAGGTGTCTCATCAGGCTTTCCAACTTTGTATATATAACACTAATTTAAAGGGGAGAAGTAATCACCCAAACACAATCTTCCTTATTTGTTGTGCTAATTTAGAGTATTAATTAATGCCAGACTCATGATTATTAATTGATGCAGGAGGATTTATCATCGCATCCTGCTGCTCAAATGATCAAAGCACTTTCATCTTATTTGATTAGGTCACACTTAGTAGATTATCTTAGCAGACATTAAATCTTATTACACATCCATGTTTTGACTCAGTCTCTCTGAAAACAGGACAGCACCTGCTACTTGGAAATATATAGAGACACTTAAAAAAAATCAATTCAGTTTTCAGATGCCAAAAATCACTAAACACAAAGACAAATATTTGTAACATTTGAAATCCTGCTATTGATGACATGTAATCGTAATCAGCATTAACAATATTGAATTTGAGCCCATCAGGGCAGGAGTTAATGGAGATCAATGACATCTCTTGATGCACTCTGCCCCCATTTCTGAATGAAATCATGAGTAATGCATCAATAAAGCTTTAATTGAGTACATCATTAGTACCTTTTCTCCAAGGTTTTACCCAGCTGGTTAGTGGCAAATACAATGGCACAAGCACCTAATTCTTCTAGCATATTTTGAATGCATTTGTGCCAATAGCCAAAGCTAAAAAGCCACTGAGCACCATCATAACACATCTAGGCCATGATAACTGAGTACTCTATCACCAGTGGAGAGATAAAGTAGTTAACCTGTTTTCTTTGATCTAGTTTTGGTTCAGTCCAACTTTCACCACAAATACTGTTCGGTACACTGCAGAATGAAGACAACAACAAAAATCCATATCTATCTTTCTGACATCCTCCATTCATTTTATCAGTCAAAATTATGCAGCTTCACCAAGGCTGGCTTTCATTTCTCAGTAGGCTGAGACAGTGATTAGATGCTCTATGGATGGTTTCAACAAACTGCAAACCAAATACACGGCAAAATACTTCTGAGAGCTAAAAAAAAAAAAAAAAAAAAAAGCTGTTGCTGGCCCAGAAACATGTTGCAGCTGCACACAGGTGGAGAACCATGTCTTGATAAAGTTGATCATTGATCAAAATGAAGTGTGTTAACCTACATAAGGAAGATGAAGTGATGACCTTCTTGTTGTGGCACAGAATACACACAAATGTCCAGAAAATAAATGAGATGGAATTAAGGAGTAGCATATTATCTGCAAGTTTTCCCATACTTTTTGTTTAGTCTGGTTAGTAATAAGGTTAACCTATATGTCTTCACCAGAACCCTTGTCAGGATTGTGTAAATAAGCCACTAAAACTAATCGAACAGCTTTTTATATTTGTAGTGGGTGGCAACACCTCATCTATTAGCACTAACAACTTTGAGAGCTTCAGCAATAAAATTAATTTGTTATTCCTGTTCATTTAAATATGAGAGGCTTGCAGGTTGCTGCAGTGACTCATCCACCACCTGCTTGCTAATCACTGTTGAAGATATTCGGGCTCAATTTGAATGTCAAATAAATTTTTTGTTGCACTTTCATCAAAATGTAACAGCAATAGTGGCATGCTGTCTCCTTTTCAAAAGGTTCTCGAGGACCTTTTAGCGATGCCAATACTAACAAAGGTTTAAGAAACTCCACAGCTGCAAATAAATAATAATGAAGTGAAATAAAACTGTGTGACGACTATGTGCTCAGCTTCCTTTTTACATTTTTCCTTATTATCTATTTCTCTGGCATATGTTTTGTGAGTTGTCAGTATTCATTTTATCATGGTGATTTACTATGAACATCAATACCATAAATTTGCAGCTATTACATTTTCACAAAATTGTCTGTCCTGCTGTCGATCAGTTGTAAATAATTCGTATTAAAGGTGCAGCATTTAACAAAATCAAAGGTCAATGGCAGGATTTATCACAAAATTAAAAACTGTGTTTTTATTGGTGTCTAATCACATTACTAAAATAACAGCTGTTTTCATTTTTATAGAATAAACCATTTCTATCTACTTACTGTGGGTCCACAAACATGGCAGCTGCCATATTACCATTTTTACTATGGTGTCTCTGTATGGACAAACGACTCTGAGAGTGAAGTTAGAACGTCTGAGCTTTAAAGGTGCCATGACATCAAATTTCACTTTTCTGTGGTTTTGGGGGTATAATATGATCTGTTGTGCACTGGTGAGGCCATGTGAATGTCAAGAGCGAGTATCAAAGTCCCTGTTCATGGCCGGTCAGCTTTGTGTCTTTGTTCAAAAACAGTTGAATCAGACAGCAGCTTATCATTCTACGTAGTTAATCATTCTACATATTTCATTTTCTCCAATTTGAGCGCACTAAAGTGAACAGCCCTCCCCCCTCCCCTCTCCTTCCACCCGCTGCTCCACTCCCCCCTCCCCTTCTCCCCTGACTGATACAGTACATTGATGTGAGCCATGCTAGCATGCATGTCTGACTGCATTCAACATGGGTGAATTCAAGTCTGGGTTTTTGAACAAATGGAAACCTCTGTAGCAACAATAGCTGCATTTACATGGAGCCAAATATACTGATTGCTTTTGGTTTAAAAACCCTTCTGCAGGATGGACAACTCCGGTCCTTGAGGGCCGACATCCTGCAGGTATTAGGAGCTTCCAGGATGCAACACACCTGACTCCAATCAATGGGTAATTGTGCAGCGCTTGATGTGAAACTCTGCACAGGTAACAAGGTGTGTTACCACAGGGAAACTCCTAATACCTGTAGGATGCCAGCCCTCAAGGATGAGAGTTGCCCATCTCGGCTCTATTGAAACGAAAATTATCCATGTAAACACCTCTTTCCGAATGAACAGCGCCCAACATAAACAATTTTTATTTGGTTTCCAAACTGATCATGGAATCATGCAAACACTGAATTGGAAAGTTGTGAGGATGTGTTTTTAGTGCATGCTTTAACATACTGTAAACGTGCAACGAGTGACATTTAATCACTTTGGCAGATAGTGATGAACATATAAATCCCCTGGACAGCAACAGAAAGTTTGTTTTTAAAGGATAACTTTCTTTTTTTTCATCCTTGCCCTTATTTTTAAAAGTTTATACATGCATTTACTCACCGGTATCACTTTGACTCCTTTGGAAGACATTATGTTGACTCGCCCTTCAGCGTACCGTATAATGGGACAGCCTCTCTATAAGGCATCATCTGTAGCAAAACTCCTTCATTACCTCCGCCAAGGAGGTAATGTTTTTGGTAGCGTTGGTTTGTCTGTCTGTCTGTCAGCAACTTAATGGAAAAAGTACTGGACGGATTGACCTACAATTTTCACTAGCCGTGTGCCTCAGCCCAAGGACGAACACATAAAATTTTGGTGGCAATCCGGATCACCTTCTAGATCCAGGAATTTTTAAAGGATTCTTATCATTGTGAGATCGGCCTTGTTGGAAAGGCTGTTGATCAGGCGTGAGTGCCCCCTTGTGGCAGAAGTGTGCAGCTGTGCTGCTGAGCACATGATCGTCAGGATGCAGAAATGAAACTTATGAGCAGCAGTGAACACAAGGAGAGAAGACTGTTGGACAGACTTCTAGCCAGTTGAATATGGTGAACTGTGTGCGTCTGTGAAGAACTGTAAGTAACTAGTTGTATTTCTGCCTGAACAGGATGTTTGTTTACTGTAGCCTTTAATGTTATTTAGCTGATTTGCTTATTCAGAAGTGTTCCTCCATTCACCATGTGCCTTTTTATGCTATTAAGCTAGCTAACCTGTTACATGCCAGTTACTGTAACTGTTAGCCTTGAACACATATGCATGTTTAGTCCTAACTGTAAGGGATTAATACCTTGAATGTGTTTATTTGCTGAATGAATATTCTTCATGGCTTTGTATTTCTGTGTCCACACTCACTTCCATCCAGGCATTCACCTTATCTAGCCCTGGAATTCCTCACCTGTAAGCCTGTCGTTTGTTGCATTACTGTGCTGTTGTGATTAGGAGTGGCCGGTAAACACAGTTAAGTGTACAAGCGAGTCCTGTGTGTTCTGACTTAAACCCCATAATGAACATTGAACCTCCTTACCAACGTCTAAACAGTCTTACATGGACATCACCCTAATAGGCCAAATTTGGATAATTTTTCCATATAACTCCATACAAATAGCCTGAGTGTTTGGTAAAAAAAAAAAAAAAAAAAAAAATTGCAAGAAAGGATCTCAATGAGTTCTATAATGTTTAGAAAAATGATCCGGATCCAGAGAAAATTCAGGATACTATGGTCAAGAACACATAAAAATAAGGGAGTCGAGCTGTTTTGGGGAGGTCTGCACTCTCCGAGTAACCTGACTCCCGCCACCTGGTATTTGCAATACCATCTGGGGAGGGAGTTAACCCGATGTCATTTCAAATTAGTCTTTTTTTCTAAAACTCTTGCATGTGATTGGATAGAAGATCTGTCCGTCATCTTGACTGACACGCTACTTCAGCCACTCACGTTGAACCGAATGACGCAACCCGTGACGCAACTCAGAGCGACACCAGAGCCACCACGCATAGAGGATCGAGTTATCAAAACATGTTATCAAGCTCAAAAAGCTTCAGTCAAACAACATGGCGGCGGCGGACAAAACAGTGGAAATAGCCAAATCAATTTCGTCGCTCTGATTCCTACGGCAAGCCGCCATGATTGTTGTTGTCTGAAATAACTGACTGACTACACTGCTGTCGCCTGTGCTTCTACATCACATCCGGCCAAAACGCCGCCCATCCTTCAAAAGTCCCACCCGCGATTAGTGATTGGCTCCTATTATTCTCTAACCAGACGAAATCACCTATAACTGTCGCCTTACTCAGATGGAGTGCGTGAGGAAAGGGAACGCCCCCGCGTGTACTTGTTGAACGCACCCAGATGATGTAAATCAGGTTACTCTCCGAGTGCTTTTCTTGTTTAATCAATGCTTTATATAGAATGAACGAACAAATGAGTGTTATTGTCCTGTGAGTTCAGAGTTTTGCGGGTTACAATTTGTTGGTGTCTAGGTTGCGAGCTGCTCTTCTCAGCTGTGCTGCAGCAGCGTGCATCAGGAACACGCACAACCTGTAGAGTGCAGAGAAACCCCCAATTACTAAAGGAGAGTTAACTCTGATCTCACAAGACAATAATAATCGTTTGTTCGTTCGTTCATTCTACTTAAAGTATTGGTGAAATTGAAGAGTTTTGCTGCAGATAATGCCTTATATAGTAATAACAGCTGCCCCGTTTCTCCCATTATATGGATGCACGCCGAAGGGCAACTCAACGTAATATCTTCCAAAGGAGTCAAAGTGATACAGAAATTTTTACCGGTGAGTAAACATGTATAAACTCCTAAAAATAAGGTCCAGCTAGGAAAAAAAAAAGTTATCCTTTAAAGGTCCTGTACCTGATTTTAGTTTAATCTCTTTCAGAGAAATGCTTTATACACGGCATAATGTGTGTTAAAAGAGGTAATTTCATAAAAATAAATCACTTATTGATTGCATATATGCATGAATCCAGGCCTTTTTAGTTTAGGTTTCTAAGGATGGCGTGACGCTCTCTTTGTGCCAATGCGGTTCATTCTACATAAGTTTCGGTTTCCAATCAGTCACTCACAGTGTTTTCTAACGAGGAGCACCCTCCTCTCTCGAATGCACGTCAGCACTTGTAAACAGAACCGCATGGCGTCTACCGAAGGGAAAGTGGCGATACCGCAACAGACTGAAAGAATAAAACTGAGGAGGAGAGAGGCTTGAAACACAGGAGAGACCAAAGAAGGAATAAAGTTCGTGTTCTCGGTGGATTGTACTGAAGGTAGAGAGCAGCTGGACGCCTCGGACTGAATGTGGACTCGAAGTCCGCCTGGACAGGTATTTTTTTCAATAACTTTCTTCTCAGTAACATTTACATCCACGGGTGCTGGCGCTTCCTCTGCTAGTCTACCATATATAATACATATTGATATTTACAACGGAACACGTCGAAGCTTTACATCAGTGCTTCTCGAAGTGGCCGGTTAGAAACTTTATCAGGCTGTCATGTAGGGATGCACCGATGCATCGGCTGGACATTGGTATTGGCCGATATTTGCCTTGTTAACTGCCATCGGCCAATAGAAATGACATTTGCCAATGGCAGTGGCCGATTATTATTTATCCTATATATATATATATATATATATATATATATATATATATATATATATATATATATATATATGTATATATGTATATATGTATATATATATATATATATATATAATGATTTACATGTGTCATCAACACTGTTCTTAAGAAAAACTCTTTTTCCCCCTCTTTTTTGGGCGGGTGGGGGGAGATACTGGTTGAAGGCATCCACGCACTTTCCTCAGTAGAGAAACAAAGATGGCGGCGGTCGTGTGGCAATATTTTACCGTTACAGAAAAAGATCAGCGTTACGCAGTTTGCAGTACATGTTCCACAAATATTTTTTATTGGGCCATGAAAATAATCTTCTCATTGAGTATGTTTTTGTTTATTAGGCTAAAACCACTCAATTTTGTTGGGCAATATACTGAAGCATTCTTTTTAGTGATTATCAGTCCCAGGTTTTTGAAAAGTTTTCAGAAAAGAGCTTGTTATAACTAATGTCAACCACAAAGTGACATTAAAGGTTGTTTCTGTTTCATAAATTGGTCTGACTGAATTTGTGCTCATTCAAGGATAGACTGATTAAGAGCTGAAAGACTTGTAAATTTCTGTGGCACAAAGGAAGTAATAAATAAAAATAGAAAAACCCATCGGCCAAGTTGTTATGTTAAACATCGGTATCGGCCCAGACTTTCACAATCAGTGCATCCCTACTGTCATGTTGTAATGTCGCCTATAACATCATAACTCGTCATAACTGTGCATCTGTGTACATAACTGTAGTTACGGTAAGCTACCGGTTATCATAGAAAATGTCATTTAGCTGATCCGCAGCCATTTACTGCAACCAAAACAGTAATTTCACTGGAAGATGCAAGTTTTCTCTGGAGAGTTTCTTTGTGCACGAGTATGAAACGTGCACGTTATTTCGTGCATGTTGAGTGGGAGGAGAGAAAAACGAGAGTAGGAGCTTTTCTTACTGGGAGAAACAGTTGGGGGCGGGGCTTACAGTTCAAACTACACTCTTCACCTTTCTTACGGTTCGCAAATGTGCAAAATCAGGTATAGCGCCTTTAAAGGGACTAGAAGCAAGATTAAGAAATTAAACTGGCAACTGGCGCTTCAGGTAACTGCAGCCACGAGCCAAGCCATCACGGGAGCTTGCACAAACTGAAGCTATAATGTTGTTTACTACGCTTTTTCTTCGTAGTTACACTTTTTAGGTGGTCTTTCAGTTGATCTGGATCGTTTGCTGACGGCAGAAGAATCCATAACTATCGCTTACAGTGTTAGAATTCACCACGACCGTCTTCTTCCTGTATCAAAACTGTTGGGGATGCAGATTTAGCGTCATTTGACGTTACATCCGCAGGGCAGCGCCGGAAATTCGGCCACCGAACTGCAGCGCATTTTCCAGCACACAGCCTGTTCAAGGCAACGGGGAGAGAGACATGCGTGGGCTCGTTCTTTTTAGGTATTTAGCGCTTCATCACCCATTAGCATAAAAAAAAGGGACATGTATGTTTATTCGTTTGTTTTTTTAATTCCTGCCTCTAGTCCCTTTAATTCAAATTCTGTCTCCACACCTCTTTCTCTTTGTTTTTTGCAGTAGGAGCGCATGACTATAAAGCTGCTGCTTGATTAAAGTAATGCAGAAACCACAACAACCGTGATGACCAATTTTAGACCTCTGTCTATTATAGGCAGAGGTCTAATGATGTAATATCATTCTGCGCATGTCAGACAGGACCATTCTGCTTAGATGTTGCAGCATGTACACACCAGATGGGAATGAATTTGTTCCCATGTAAACAGCTGCCTTGAAATCTTATTTTGGAATTATTTTTAATCCGAAAAGGGAACAAAGTCCCCATGTAAATGTGACTATTGAGGGAGGCGACCAAAATGTTGTCATTACCCATAAGTTCATTTATTTTCTTAATGCTGTCTTGTCTGATAAACATAGTTCACTGTCTGAAGTAGCCATGTTGCTAACAGATAGCCTTTAACAAATTCCGACTGCTTGCTACCAGCAGTTTGACCCAGGTTCTCTAAATAAGGTTAGAGCCAAATAAGGCTGTAGCCAATCAAAATGAAGTCAACTTGGTTTCCAGGTAGAGCCTCATATCATTACCTTACCTAACCCTTTAATGAGGGAAAAATGGCTGCCTGAACACCCTCCCCCTACTGACATATGCAGTAATGTCTACTACATTAAACAAGTTTATACTGCTTTGTCATCACTCCTTCATTGCAGCACTGGTTTAGTCTTTTAGGTGCAGGGGCACTGTTTGGGATAAGTAATGTTGTAAAAGGTACATAGAAGTGCACATGTAAGCTACAAAATGGACCCTTTCATAATTTATACTTGCGCATGCTCATGACGGTCTCTGCAGTTTGGCTGTCCATTGAAATGGAACAAGTGAGTTTCTTTATGGCATGAATTTAAACTATGTCAGACACTTTTTGCATTTTTGACTGCTTTAATTGATGAGGGGAGATCTCTCCTTAACATGAATGGTGAAAGGACATCACATCATTTGTAAAACACGGTGGAGGCAGTGTGATGGCTTGGGCAAGCATGGCTGCTAGTGGTAATGGTATTCAATAAGGCCAACTTCACACCTTTTAATTAGCCATTTTCACAACTACTGAATAACACAAACTGGGGTAATTTAGTCATCTTTTGCATTTAATTACATTTTAAATCGGCTAACTCCCCCACATAATCCACTATACAACTGTGAAACTGTCTTTCATCAGCAGAAAGTTTTAAATCTGTTGGTTTCAGGACTTTATTGTTGCAGTACAAAAACATCAGTAAAGTAACACTCATTTTGTTAAATTAATTTGGCCAGTACATGTTAGATGCTCCCATGCCTTTTTATGTTGTTTTCAACATTTAATTTTCCACAACTTAATTTGTGTTCCAGTGAACATGTAGGTATGTAAAATATTGTGCAATAGAGAAATTACCTGGAAAACCAGAAAAATGTGTCTGTTGCTGATCTGTCTCCATTTTTACCTTGGTAAGATACAAAAACAAATGAGCAAGCTTTCATTAAAAGCAAATCTGATCTATAGAAGAAAAAAGAAAAAAAAATCAATATGACCTTAAAGATTTCTTCAATGCAAAAAATTGGAAAAAAATATTGGTTTTTACAGTAGTTGACCCAGATTGACATTCTCACTTTCAGACAGAATCCTGTGCAAAATAAAGATGCAAATAAATAAAAATTAGAAAAAAAAACCTTTAAAAAATCTGGTGCATAATCTCAGTTTGACTTGTTAGCTGTACAGTAACTGACTGTTAAAAATGAGTTCTCTATCTACAAATCTATCAACTCTGCACCGCACAAGCAATTTTTTTTCCTTTGAATTTTTTCTCTCTTCCTTTTCATAAATAAAAAAGGGCATTTTGTCTTTTAAATATAAAATGTGTCCCAGCCTTGTGGCAAAGACATGTTTCCATCAAAAAGCAGTCCACACTGACTCAAACAAAAGCTCCAGGTCAGGTCACAGCCCCACTGTTATATTTCACATCCTTTCCGAATTTTCTTTCAACTCAGTCTGAACTCCCCATATACTCAGTAACAACAACAGCAGGACCCAGCATCCATTCAGCACAGGTGGAGGAATGATGACTAAAAATTCGTCCCCAGAAAATTATCTTGGTCTCAGTTTTAAGGGGGAATTGTTGGGTCTCAGCAGAATGTGGCATTTACAGATGTGGGAGGGTGGTGAAGATCTATGAGTTGCTGGCAGCATTTTCATTACTAGGTGAACTCGGTGATGAAGATGAGGAGGAGGAGGGAGAGAAGTTCATTCCTGATAACCCCGGTGGGTCTGTGGCTGTGTTCTGTCCACTAAGACTCTTCCTGCACACAGGACACGTGTCGTGCTGTCAAAAAGGAAGATCAACAAGTTACTAAAGGGGTCATCAGGACACAAACAACTTACATTAATTTACATGTTGTTGTGGATGGTAAGTGATATTTTATCATTTATTAGTCTATAATTGTGTTTGAGATTGTGCAATGGGCATAACCTTGTCAACCTTTTCTCTGCCAACAATTACAAAGCATGTCAAATGACAAAAATCCTAAAAATGACCTCCCACCCCAAAAATCTGACTTTTAATTTTCTAAAATTTAATTCCAAGCCAGACAGTCTTGCAAGTCGAAGTGGACTTCAGTGTATTCTATGACTTGCTCAACACACCACACGATAATGGTGTCAAATCCAGAGCAGTCACTGCTGCTAGCAGCAGAAACCTGTAGGGGAAAAAAATTAAAAATAGTCGGAGGACAGATGAGAAAATAAACTATGCTGGTACTTAGCTGAGGGACTTCTTTACAGACGTTGGAACACTTCACCAGTGCTGCTACATTGTTACTGATACCCAAGTGGTTGCCATAGCAACTCAAATCCGATATGCCCGCAATATGAAAGTCTCAGGCAGGTTTGAAACCAATAAACAAGAACCGAGTGTAGCTTCATGTGTTTTCACATAACCTTTTCTCACAGTACAAGCCAAACACTTGGAATTTATCACCTACATCAATTTCTAAAAAAAAAAAAAAAAAACATTATTCAATGTCCAATAAAAATATTTTGAATGAAATATTTTTCTGGTGAATCAACCCTGGTTAAATTGCTGTCATTAGGATTACATGCCAACCGGCCACTATTTAAAACCAGTTTCTGCACTAATAACATTCTGACTATATATCTGGAACGATCATTGATTTGAAATTAATTTCTCTTCTGCAATTAATAAAGTATATTTCATTTCATTTCACATTAAAAAAATAACCACAGACGTTAAGTTTATTTTATTTTTTAATTTATTTTTGGTTGTTTTTTTTTTTTTTTTTTTTTTTTTTACTGAAAACACCGATAAACTGTATTGTGATATTTGGCTATATTTACAAGTAAAATATTCAACCATTTTTTTCCCCTAACAAATTTAATGTCTACGTAAGCTGTTTAATGAAAATCTGTTGAAAGATATAACTGAACTTAAAGCTACAGACTCTCTAGCTCAAAATGTAGATGTTTAGAATAAAGTTAAAAATCACCAATATGATTAGCATTTTTTAGCTTTTTGCATTTCAAAATTATGTGGAAATATGAATTTTATATGAACTTTCTATACAAGATTTAACAAAGTACCTAGGTTGTAATTTCATTTAAACACCAGAAAAATATGGCTTCAAAAAGATGCATTTAATGAAAGTGATACTCAGCTCACTACATACCTGCTCCAGCCATGGCACTATACAGTCATTGTGAAACAAATGATTACATGGAAGTTGCCTAACACTCTCTTCAACACTGTAGTCTTCTTTGCACACGGGACACTCTAAACCAGCACCTGCAAAAACAGAAATGACAAACCATCTTTGTGTGTGTGTGTGTGTGTGTGTGTGTGTGTGTGGGTGTGCGTGTGTGACCCAGGGTCATACATTTCACAGGAAACTGTTGCAACATTGATTCTGTTTTTTTTTCTTTCTTTGTTTGTTTTTTTTTTTTTTAGTAAAAGACATTTTTGAAGTACTTACTGACGTGTTCTTGTGTGATAGAAATGGTGGGTAAACTCTTTATTCTTTCTCTGTCTGCAGGAGGAGGACCAGTGTTTTCAAACTGGTTTAATAACTTTAAGTAAAAGAGAACAGAATCACAATTAATTGACAGTATCGTTCTATTTCAATAGAAAGATGTGTTTGATTCAACAAAACAATTTTAAAAAAAGAATCCCCAAAATGCAGAAATCACTTAATACGCCTGGTGCCATTATGCACTTACAAAACAATTTTCAGTACCATTATGTTGGAAAAATGTTCCCGGGAATCTGCAGCAATCAGTTATATGACGTATATATCTGCTGTCATGTTTAAGAACAAATAGTTTTTTATACCTGTGTGATGATAGCATCAAGACCATTGGCACCCCAGGCATAATCCATTGGATTGGAATGTAACATACCCCTACAAGACACGAAAGTATCACATTAAAAAAAACAAAAAAAAAAAAAAACACACAACAGATATGAAAACAGCAATAATAATTTGTGACGTAAAACAATTACCCAGACATGTCTTACATATTCTCCAACTTACCATGGTCCCATCCCGATATTTGGCATAGCAGTAGGCGCTATAATTCCATTTACTAGCTGCTGGATAATTCTGCATTATGGGGGAAAAAAAAAAAATCACAAGGGCTGAATACATCATGCACTTGAAATGATGCCAGTTGCACCAAAAATGTAAGAGCAACAATGATGTGTAGACACACAATCAATGATTAACGATTCAGGTGAAGGGTTAGTGCAATGTGTGGCTAGCTACGACATGTTTCAAATGAGAGTTACGTGACCTAATATGTCAAGATGAGAAAATAAATCAAAAGGCAATTGGTTGCAAAAAAAGTATTTTTTTCATACTATATTGATCCGATTGGGGAAATTGAGGCTCTGCATTTAACGCATCTCTAGATTAACTAGACAGCAGTGGTCTGCCATGTCTCTTCGAACGGGGAGCAGTTGGTGGAGGTGCTCAACGGCCCACAGTGGTTTAAGCAAGGTTCTAAGCCCCTATATTTTCACTGTGTATGAAAATATCACTACTTCTCTCTGGATCATTTTGCCAGTGAGGTCTCAATAGCTACCTTCACATTTTATCCATTTCACATTGTTTTTGTCAGTTACGGTTCCTGGGACAAAGAGGACTGTAGCATAGTGCAGTTGCATCTGTTTGAAAGTACAATCACAGAAAAGGTGCAAAATGGAAGTGCAAAATGGCTGCCACGCTTCCAGTAGTCTGCCCCAGGGCAGCTGTGGCTACATACGTAGCTTACCACCACCAAGTATGAATGAGGAGTGAATGAATAATAAATCTGGGCGGTTTGAGTGCCTTGCAAGAAAAAGCACGATATAACTAATCATTATTATTATTATTTTTACTATTATCATTAGGTGATAAAGAAATCAACCTTAACGCAGTAACTTGCAATAATAAAACTAGATAAATTTGCACCAACTGAAATTGTCTGTAAAACCAGTTTCATAAATAAAAAAACACACTAAAGGGTGCTCTCTTTGTGTGGTTACATATCAGTGTGTGTGAGTTGGTTAACAGGCCTCCAAACTTCCTGTATTAGCAATCTGTTCGAGATCCAGTGCTATCTATGAAAAAGAAGTCCAGTCCACGAAGACTAGAATCTACAACTAGTTGTGGCAAAAGATTTAAACCAGACAAAACAAGATGACATCAAATTTCTCCATCCATGGTTTCACATGTTAAGAGCTCTTATAATGTATTTAATATTAGAGCCAACTTGAATACTGCATAGTATGAACATTTATTTAACAAAAACTTGGTCAAAATGCAAAAGCAATGTGTCAAGAATTACAAGCAATAGGGATGTAACGATTACTAGTAAAATGGTTAACCATGATAAAATTACCAACGGTTAGTAATACCGTTTCAAATTTTAATTATCGTTAAAACTGTGACTGATCACTGCACTTTGAAAAACTCCCATTGATGCTGTTCAATGGCTCGAAAAGCAGCAGCAGTTCCAGTTTGCAATCTTTAATTTATGAAAACATGGCGGAAGGCAACGAAGGCACTCAGATGGACAGTACTCTTGAGATTTTTTTCCCCTTTAAAAAAGACAAAGTAGACATAGACCCATTTTGGACATTTTTAAAGATGCTGGGGGGTATTTCTATAACATGATAAAAATGATAACCATGATAATTTTGGTCACAATAAACGAGATATGAAATTTCCATATCATTACATCCCTAACAAGCAACAAGCCCATATGATCACTTTTACACCACTGTTATTAAAAGTTGGTATAAAATGCTTGCACAGATGTGCTGTGTTTGGTTTCCACCAAACATGATAATGTGCATTGCAGTCAAACATCCTCATAAACTTGAGGTATATTCACCCCTTTGAAAATTGCCCTGTAAATTTTCTTTCTCATTGCAAAATGATGGACTGACTGATTTGGAAATGGTGTGGTAACCCTTCCGCATTAATAAGAAGCAATAATTATATCTCTTAAGATCACTATTGATGTCTTTCTTACTTGAATTAAACACATACAGTACATGAATGTTCCAGACCAGCAAACTACCAAAACCTCCAGACTAAAGTCATACATACTACAGGGTTGTTTGTGCACACCTGATATTATGCTCTGTCAGAGCATATTTCACAACTCCCTTACACCCCTAGCAGCGGCAGGAGGAGAAATGACACAGAATACATAAAGGTATGCATAGACCGGAAAATATATTGAACAACTGATTGAAACACTTGAGGCAGAGTTTGGCTCAACTGGTTGAGAAGCTGCCCCATCTTCAGAGACTACAGTTCCTCGGCGGAGCGGTCTAGGTACGATTTCTGGCCTGGGACCCTTTGCTGCAAGTCATCTCCCACTCCCTGCCCCCCTTTCCCATTGATATACTGTGATATAAAGGCCACTAGAGCTCCCCAAAAATCGAATTGATTACCATATTATATAGTGTCTGTATACAGGGTAGACTATTTGAATTTTGTTTATTTATGTTCACTGAGGAATATGCACAAACAGTATGACTCTGCTAGCAAGCACAGCACCACAAATGTCGTGTTTATCCCTTCCTTCCGATTCATTGTTTATAGCATCCTTAGCAACCACTGTAGCAACAACCACAAAACCTGAAAGAATGTACATTGAAACAAAAAAAACTATGGATCGTGTACATAAACCAAATGGATATTATGAAAATAAAGCATATATCTGTTGCTAGAAAAGTTATTCAAACAAAGTTAATGCCACAATCTATTTTTAAAAGTATAAATTTCTACTGAAGACTGAAGGGATATCCGCCATGTTTCTTGTGGTCAAGCCAGGGAGAAACTCGGCAGTTATGTAACCACTGCTAGAGGTCGCTTTTAGTAAAAACATAGATATAGTCCATATTTTGGTGCGTGCACAAACAACCCCATTGTACGTCTGGCTTTGGAGGAATGGTTGAAACCTCAGCTTTTATGGTGGAACTTGCGCAGTAAACCGAGTTAATTCCACTCCATTTTACCTGGCTGCAACTTAAGTAAAAGTATGCTTAAAGGTAGAGTCCGGAGTGTTTCCCCGTTTCTGTTTGTAAATACTATTCAAACTGAGAGCCCCACCCCTCGGGCTAATGGTCACATTGCTCTTCTGCCCCAAGCTTCTCCTTCAAAGCTAGAAAGTGGGTGAAAGCCAAACAAATATTAACCATGGTTTTCGAGTGTGCACTATCTAAACCTCTTTTCGCTGCAAAATACTTCCTTTTCTTTGCTACATCCACCATTTTTATCGAGAATTCAAGAGAATCTGGTGTTAGCTCCAGTCAACATTTAAAAAAAAAAAAAAAAAAAAAAGTTTGCTCCAATCGGCGAGTTTATCCCAACAGAGTGCTATGCCCTTAGCTCTGTCATCGGCTGAAGACAACAAGCAAATCTCGACCCAAAAACATCTTAAATACACCAAAACAAAGGGAAAATGCAAAATACAGCCAGGGGAGGGGGAGTTGCAAACAAAACTCGCCACCACACGAAAGCAGTGGCCCAACAGTGTGGATTAAGGCAGATTTCACTCATACAAGTCTAGCGTTTATTTTCAGGTGGAAAACTCCGGACTCTGCCTTTAATTTGTAAAACTCTACTTTTGTATTTTAGTTCAGTTTTGTTTAATAAAAAACATAGCGACAGTGTAATAAATCATGTCAAATAAAATCAAATCAAACTTTATAAAGCACTTTCCATGCAAAATAGCAGCACAAAGTACTTTACATGATAAAAACAACAGTTTTAGCATCTAAATTATGGATGGATATGTTGCTGTTAATCTGAAGACATGGCAGGACCAAATTATTATTTTTTTAAATAAACAGAGTCCTTATAAATTAAATCTCACCGCCAACAGTGGGTGTAGTTGATTTGTCACAACTATGATTTAACGACTACAAAAATATAAAGCTGCTTAACACAAATGGTAATGACATATTGATCTTTATCACTTAAATAAATGCTGTTGAATATTTGTTGAATATATTAATGAAATACTATGTTTTCTAAGTGTCTTTTACATATTGCTTAAGCACATGCAAGTACTGTCAGAAGCTCTCTTGTTTTCCATTCTTTACACATGCACTACTACTGAAAATGTCTCACCCCTCTAAAGTGGGCACTCCTTCATGGCGCGTACCCTGTCTTCGAGGAACATGTCGACCCCGGGGTTGCCTTGCACTATAACGCTGACGTGAAGCCATTTCCCTTTCTCTCCTGTTTTCTGTTTCTCGGTTGTCCTCAGTGGGTAGCCGTGTTCGAAGGTCAAAATTTTCATCGAAAATCCCAAGGGTGAATGGACCATACCCAGGGGGAAATGTGAATAAGTGCTGGTGATCCATTGTCTAGAAACAAGAACAGTCAAATCAGCTACAGGGTGCTAAAAAGTTTTCTTTCACCAGTTAATGTCAGACTGACCTCAAAGGCTGGGCGATTCTGATCACTGGCCGAGGATGTGGATGCAGACCCATTTTCAGAACTGCTTTAAACAAACAAAAAATAAATTAACTAATGAATAAATAAAGGGCTCAGACATCCTCACAAAGAACACAAAATAATAGAATGAAATGCTACAATCCTTCTCACCTTCTTTCTTCTGGGAGTTCTTCAATAAAACCAGATTCACAATGTGGACATGTGTATTCCTACAAAAATATATATGTAAATACACACAATGTTTAACATATACAGTAAGCAGCTGTCTGATTATCAGATCTAACATTAATGTACTTAACTACAGCATGAAAAAAACAAACATCTTAGAAAATTTTAGCTTGAACTTTAGCTAATTTAACTTTATGGGTATTTTGAGGAATGTGTATCACTTTACAATCTTTTTTTTTTTTTTTTTTTTTTTTTTTTTAATCAAATTTATTTGAGCTCTTATTTGTAATGTCTTGACAATGGACCACTACACAGCTAAGCAGCTGACTGAGTGTAAAGTAAATGTTACTGTAACATTCAAGAAGATTCCCATGAAAAGCTTGACAACAGACTGCTGTGGCAGGCAAGCAATCTGTTGTCAAAACAGCAATGTCTACTGTTTAAAAAGACTTAGAACTGATAGAGTACTAGTTACACTTCTCTTTGTCTTATGTTACAACTATCATTAGCCAATGGAAACGTTTGTGAACAATAGATGCTCACAGTAGGTGTAAAACGTTCATGGAATAGAAATAATTAACTATAACCTGACGGACTGGAGTAAAATGGTCCTGTCAGTTAGCAAGTGAACGTTACATGACACCACTAGTGAAGCTGCCAGACTGCAAAGACGGGCTTTATTCAACTGGTAACGGATGCCAAGATTTTGATACAATTACATCCGTAAAGCACACAATTACAGCACAAATGTACCCGCCAACTTCCTGACACTTGGACTCTGTCGTTGCCTGTAAGGCTAGCTTAACTGACATAGCTTAACAGCAGCAGTGAGTGAACGGGACTCTTTAATCGCCACACAAACATTTATACCCCCATGAGCCATAATATATTGTCGTTCCTCGCGCATTCTTACCGGTAAACGTGGAGCAATTTCAGCTGAACACCGGTGACAAAAAAACCGGCAGGGCCGTGGAGGGGCTTCAGCCATTTCTAGTAGATGAACAGTACGCTACGGACGGGTAGCAACAAGGGACAACAAAACTCGACTTTTGCTTCTGTGACAGGAAAGCACAACGAAAACGGAAACACTAGCAGCAGCGTGCGTTGTCATGACGTTTTGAAAAGATTACCAAGAGAGAACTTCCGGTTTAATGTTTATTTCCCAATTAAAACCAGAATAGATATTATTAGAGATTACAAATTAACCAGGGAATTAAAAAAAAAAAATCGGGATTTTTTTTTCGATTTTTGGTTTCAATATATACGTTTGCAGTGGAATATATAACGCTACTATAATATGTTTATTGAACGATGTATAATGTAATTATTATAAAATAAGATAGGTACTACATAAGTCGAATTTTTTTAAAAAAAAATGGGCAAAGACATTGTATCTCTGGATGATGCTTTATTGTTATCGTCCGTTTTCCTATTTTAAGGACATTTATTATCATTTTTGCATGAAATGTGTCGGAGAATATCTCCTAATGTAAATCAATATTTCTATTAGGCTACCTTGAAAGAAATGCTGAGATTTTAAAAAGTTGCTTGAGGTCTCAAAAAGTAACTTTAGGGGTTTGAAGGAATGGTGTCATGAATAGCATATTCATTCATCCATGAGTGACGCAGTATTAGATTTGTACTTGAGCTAATTCAGCCGTAATAATGCATTTATTTTGAAAATCCCAAACAGGAAATGACATTCTCATTGTTGTTAGCAAATTCTTCAAGTCAGTTAGCACAATCAGAATCCGGAGGCCTCATTGTTGGTTGCGTTCTTTCATCCAAAATATACATTTATTCTTGCTACGACCATGGAGTCTGGCGATGCGGGTAAATCTTTAAATTGTCCGTAGACCAAAGCTGACTGATTGTTAGCTACGCTTACTGATCACACAGGCTAACTATCTATCTTAGCCATTTCTGTAGCTTATGTAGCAACTGGACAGCCCACTGGCGTAACAGGAGAAAAGTTGAGATTATTTTCTGTTACTAGACAGCCATCAACAAATAAAATTGTTAACAACTTTCCGCAATAAAAAATATGTTGTGTCTAGCCAGTAATTACAAATTTAGTAATGTACTAAGGGTCTCTACTCTACTACTAAGACGGGTTCTTTTACTGTGAGGCGGCACTCATGAATGAATAAATGTAACCTATTCCAATTACAACTGAATTTATCAGGAAAATTGTACAGTTGATAATGTGCATGTTTTGTTTTTTTGTTTGTTTGTTTGTTTGTTTTAAACCAGAAAGTGTCATTAGTTGTGCAAACTCGTTGTAAACTGTCAATCTGTAATAGGGCGAGGGGGTTGGAGGTCCAGACCGGTGCAGCCGCAGAAAAACAAGATGAACATGAATATTCTCCGTCAAGAAAAACTCATCGCTCAAAAGAAAATGGAGATTGAAGCCAGAATGGCAGAGCAAGCAAAAATGAATGTGCAGACAAATAGCAGACCTCTGCCTCCAAGGTAATAACAAACCTCCAAAATTCCACACACATGAAAATTTAACACAATGTGAACCATGTTGTAATACACTATTTTTACTGAGATGACACCACTGATAAACAACAACAACTTAAATAAATATTTTGTTTTTACCAAACCCACCTGTTCCCCCAGTCTGCAGATAGGCTCTTCCAATAAATTTGCAAATGATGGAAGTTTCTTACAGCAGTTTATGAAGATGCAGAAGGAGAAAGACAACACGTCCGGTTAGTACCTTCATCTGTGGCATATTTACCTAAAGATTGCATTTTTTTTTCTCAATGTCAAATAAATATGATTGGTGAAATGATATTTTTCTTTGGGTGAAAAAAAGATTAGCATAAGGTGTTTAACAGTTGTGACAGTTGTGTGTGGGAGGAGGAGGATCTCTAAAAAGGACAGTTCACATTGCTTTACTTAATTGTTGTGGTTGCATACATGAACCACAACTATGTAGAGAAGAAATAATAGTTACAGAACTAATCTAAATTCTTGCATTACATCTATTTAGAAATGACTTCTTTTTTATACTTTGTCTAGGTTCAGCCAGCGATACCAAGACTCCCACCGCCTCAAATCCTTTTCCAGGTGGAAACACTATGCAGAAAAAGAGCATTTTTGTTGGCCAACGGTCTGGCCTTGGAGTTAGCAAAATGCTTAGTCAGTTCAAGAGCTACTCACAGTCCAAGAAGAATCCCATTCTCAGCCAGAGGCCAAGTGTATTTTGTTCTCCAGATGATGATGATGAGGAAGAGGAGACTGATTACTCCAAATTCTTAGAGATGAAAGGTAATTCAAGGCCTGTATTTTTCAGTGAGTCTTGGGAAATCTCCATGAGTTGGACATTTCATTTGGTCCTCTGAGTCATCAAGTGGCACAGTTGCCTTGTCACTGGCATTTTGTCCCGTGTGCCCTTTGACTAAATATACTGATAGCGTGCTTAAAGTTTCTCCCCCAGAGGATTCAGACTCCAGACTCATAATCGACAAGATGGCCTCTTTTGTGGCAGAAGGAGGACCTGAACTAGAGAGAAAGGCCAGGGAGGACTACAAAGATAATCCTGTTTTCTCGTAAGTTTGAAGGGCGTTGTAGCTCAGATTAATTTCTTCTTACGATGTTTTCAAACTTCTAATTTAAACCTTTACCCTTTCCTTTTAGTTTTTTGTATGATAAGAGTAGCATGGAGTATCTCTACTACAAAAAAAGAGTTGCAGTATTGAAGAAGGATTTGCAGACGCCTGAGGACAAATCAGATCATGGTAAAATTACATTTCTATTCCCACACATTTTTCTTGGATCTTTTTCTCATATTTATCGTTGAATTATTAAACCATTGCTGCAGCGGGGCTTAGGAGTATTTCTGTAAAGTGAATTTATGCACAGATGGCAAGCATTTCGCTCTCACAAAAAGGATTTTTTGTTGATCATTCCTCTCACTGTGACATAATGGTAGCCTTTGATTAATTTATTGCACACACTTTACCATCATCATAAGAGTTCACTACTAACTGATACGTTTAAGAGAGCTGCACACAAGCAACCTCATGTTTGATCTGCTAAGCTTAATGTCAATTAAGTCAGTGTGTCGTTATTAGTATTCTTAGAAATGCAAAATAGTAAAGTAATGCCTTGTAGTTTGCTTGTCTTTTAAAATAGAACAAAGCACCTCAAATTAATGTATAAAAAAACAGTGCTCCTGTAAGCAAATATTAAATAGATACATTAAACTTTTAGTAAATATATATATATATATGTTAAAAAGTATGTAAATTATGCCGAATGGGGGTATCGGCCAACACACCCAACGTATTGGCTGATGCAGATACCAGCAAAAAATGCAAATATCTGCCTAAAATATCAGCTGGCTTATGTATCGGTCTATCCTTATGACAAAGGTATTCAGTTGTATTGTGAATGAAATGTCTGTATTCTTGCGTTCAAAATTACATCATTACACAAAATACACAACACAACAAATAAAATTCAAGTAAAGGTACTAATCTGATGATGATATGTCATCAGTTTTCTCTATCAGTTAAGCTGTGCTTATACAGGGAATTACTTTTTCCTTGTTACATTATTCCTGCAAATACAAGAAAACCCATGTGGATGAGTCTGTCAAGGCTTTGTTTTTCTTCATTTTTTTGCAATAAAAACTCACATCCATACAGTTCCCCATTCACCACCCCTGTCCCCCCTTGCTCCTCCTCCCTTTTCCTCTTCTTATCCTCTATCGGCTCTAGACTGGTGGTGTGTGAGGGCCAGTTGAGTACGGTACAGTAGTAGAGTGTGAATTGAGTCCCAGTACTAATAGGCTGCTTAAAGTCTCCCCCCCAGTGGATGCGGAAACCCAGCAAATGGTTGAAAATCTGGCCAAGTTCGTGGCAGAGGGTGGCCCCGAGGTGGAGGCAATTGCTATTGAACGCAACCGAGACAACCCTGCCTTCAGGTTATTCACTGTCTACATCTCCTCTGTAATTTAGAAACTTATTTTATTGTTGCAAGCTTAGTTTGAGGTACCCTGTTTTTGGGGGGGAGGGCGGTGTTTTTATTGTTTTGTTTTTTTTAGATCTCATTCAACCCATTTACCTTCCTTCCTTTAGGTTTTTATATGATCAGCAAAGTCCAGCCCACTATCTCTACAGAGAGAAACTTCAGGAGTACCGTGCCGCAACCTCTCAGAGCTCCTCGTCTCCAGCAGCAGAGTCCAGAACAGATACTCAGCGACAAGCTGCTCCTCCAGTTCTGAGCAGCTCCTTTGTACCTCAGAGCCAGGAATCTGAAACACCACCTGTCAAACGGAAGAGAAAGAGTAGATGGGGGTCTGAAGATGACAAAGTCCAGTTGCCAATTCCTCCTATTGTTATTCCTCAAGATGTAAACACTCCAGAATCCAACACGCCCTCCCTTTCTGGTACATAAACTTGTGATGTATGTGCATATCTGTATATACATTTGTGTGTTCTTTTGTGTTAAAAATGGTTATGAATACAAAAGCTTATGTTAATGCTGATGATGGTATCCTGATGTAATTGCTAACAAGAAGCCGACACAGACTTCCCACACACAGTTTGCTAATATATAGTCAGAGATGTTAATTTAAACTTGCACTTGAGTTGATTTTAGTGACAATTTCAGATTCAGCAGCTAAAACTGTATGAATGTGTAAGTTTGTGGTGTCTTCTGTTTCAGCTCAGGAGCTGAGTGGTCTTGGTTACAAGAAGGGAAAGCCTCTGGGTTTGGTTGGAGTGACCGAACTGTCTGAGGACCAGAAGAGACAACTCAAAGAACAACAAGAGGTACAAAGTGGTAGACTTCTGCTACCATTTACTTTGCTTTTTGTCATTTTGAGTTAAATCTCTCTTTAAAGGGGAAGTTCAGGATTTTTGAAGTAGGGCCTCATTTTCAAGTGAGCCAGAATGCTGCTTGTCACTGAAGACAGTTTCAACATATTTCATTCCGTTATTCTAGTTCCAGTTGGTCGCCGATGCTAGTGCAAGTCAATAGGAATCTGCTTGCCTGTCATTAATAACAATCTTATCCACTCCACAGAACATTTGAGACAAATCATTTCTAACTTCAGACTATCTGTGTAAATGCTGTGTTAATAGAATAACGTTACAAATGAAACTAACCTGCATTTTGTTGCATCTTGATTGTTGCTGCTGAGAAACTTTATAAAGTTTTACTTCCTGTATTTGGCAGCAGAGTGATGTCATCTGCTGCTACATGCATGAAGAAATTTGATTACACAAATATAAAGTCTAAAATACGGCCACGTCTGAAAGGCATGAGGATATGTTGGATTTTGAAGATGATTTCAAACATTTTTCATCAAACTGTCACCATGTCTCTATGAACCGGAATACACTGCCAAAGGTAGTAAGCTGGTAAGAAACTAGTTCCTCGATATGTAATGCAAAATTTGTACAAGGCTAGTTTTACTTTTTTAACACGAGTTTACTTAACACGGCATCTACACAGATAATCTTGCTGATTTGCCTCGAATCTTCTGTGGAGTGGATAAGATTGGTTTTAATGACAGGCTAGCAGATTCCTGTTGACTTCCACTAGCATTAGCATCAGCAACCTCCTGGAACTAGAATAACGGGATGAAATATGTTGAAACCGTCTTCAGTGATAAGTAGTATTCTGGCTCACTTGTAAATGAGGCCCTATGTCAAAAATTCTGAACTTCCCCTTTAAGTCAAAGGTCAAAGCTATTTTATTTTGCTTTGAGTATTTATGTTTTACCATCTGAATATCCGGTGTGTGTGTGTGTGTTTTCATACAGATGCAAGAGATGTATGACATGATCATGAAGCACAAGCGTGCAATGGCAGACATGCAGAAGTTGTGGGAGAAAGCCATTAGAGATCACCAACATGAATATGACAGTGATGAAGATGTGGACCAGGATGCAGGCACCTGGGAACACCAGCTGAGAAAGATGGAAATGGAAAAGACGCGAGGTAAACCTGGGCAATCATCTGAAAAATGTTTTAATTGGATGACACCGCATGGAGTTGTTAATGATTACTTTTGGTTATTATGTACTGTATCAAGTAAAATACTTGACTTTCATTGTGCTGTAATTTGTTTTTTCCATTTTCAGAATGGGCAGAATCTCTGACAGAGATGGGTAAAGGGAAACACTTTATCGGTGACTTCCTGCCCCCTGAGGAACTGGAGAAATTCATGGAGACCTTTAAGGCACTCAAAGTTAGTTCTTCTGAATTCATCATTGCTTCAGCTCTCTGAGAAACTAATTTATACATAATCTTTTGTATTTTTGGGGAAAAGTGAGGTTGAGCTGCTTTTTTTGGAAGAATGTTTCCTAGGAATCTTCCTGAAAGTACAGTAAAGCATTTTTTATTCACAGGGCTTTGCTAACGGAAGGTCATAATCAGTTTAGCGAAGCTGGGTTAATTTAAAATGCCTGTAAACAAGATCACATCCATTCATAAGCTGTTTATCTGGGTCAGGGGCACTTTAGTTATAGCTTGCAGAGCAACCCAGACAACTTTTTGATTACAAGTTTCCTAAGCTCCTTCAGACGGAGACAATAACTGTCAATCGTTTATAAATGAATTGGCTATTTCAGCACTGATGTGCGAGTCCACTTGCTATCGCATTTAGAACTTCAAATTGCAGAATGGCTGTACAATATAGTAGTTGAGTTTTATGTAATTGCATTTTACTGCCAGAGGGATATGAAGTTATTAGAATCCGACAAGAGAAGGATGAACTATTAAATGCCACACAGCTTACCGTTGGAGATATGTCTTAATAAACAAAAACAAGTGCTTTTGTTGCAATTAAAACATCTGTAGTTGCTATAGGGCTAATGCAGTTCTGCTAGTTGTATCTAGTGAGTATCGGGAAGGTGAAATAATTTGGACATGCACAATCACTACTTAACTAAACAGACTTGTGCATTATTTACCATGTAAATCAACTTACCAGCAGAGGAAAAGCCAGCCCTATCTACGCTACATCATTAATATCAGTGCTTTGTTAGTGACATCTTTACCAAAAATTGTGAAACTTCCTTAGTGCACACAAGGTGGAGAAACGGGATGGCATTTAATCAAAACGCTCAACTAAATCTGGTTTGTTTGCACAACTTTGTGTTGTATTCTTTCAGGAAGGTCGGGACCCAGACTACTCCGAGTACAAAGAGTTTAAGTTGACGGTGGAGAATCTCGGTTTCCGAATGCTCATGAAAATGGGTTGGAAAGATGGAGAAGGCCTTGGCAGTGAAGGACAGGGAATCAAAGCCCCAGTTAACAAGTGAGCCTTCATCCGTCTTATGTTTCCATTTAACAATGAGTTTGCAAATGTGCCCAAATATACATACAGCACATTGCAAGTAAGGCTTAACAGTAAACTGCTATTTTGCATCAGTATTCAGTCAGTTGAAAGTACAAGTTTGGAGAAGTTCAGGAGTTGTTTTTTTTTGTTTGTTTGTTTGTTTTTTATGTTATTAAACTGATAAAGTCAATAATACAATAATAATACAGTTGTTGGCTTTTGGAAACGTGTGTCATTGTGCATTTACTTCTGAATAGCCAATTGGTCTAGAAGACATTTTCATCAATTTAAATTTCAAGCCATGATGATCTTCTAAAGAGTCAACCCAAGTGTAAACAGCTAAATACAGTCTATGATATATTTATTTATTTTGGTTTTTAAACCCCTGTTTATTAAATTTTCCTGTGAAATTGAAATGGATTTGCATTTTTCAAACAGAAACACTGAAATTAAATTAATTTTCAGTCTGCCAGACAGGCATGAAAAGTAAGGCCAAGTTTGAGTTTCTCTCTGTCCAACTCCAGGGGAACGACAGCTATGAATGGAGCTGGACTGGGAGTTGACCGTCCAGCTGAGCTTACAAAAAGTGACGATGAATATGACGCTTTTAGAAAGAGAATGATGCTCGCTTACCGCTTCAGGCCAAACCCACTGGTAACGTGTTTAATGCTTTCTCTTGGTCTGAAAATAGTCTGACTTTCTACAAATTTGCACAGATTGTTTAATCATGTTTATTTTACATTGCATATAATATTGTCTGCTAATTACTAAATAGTATAATGAGTTATAAATGTATCTATTAGACATTGCTAAGACCTTTACTGTTTTACACGTGCACAACATTGTCAAGTACCATTTGCAAGAATATTTGTCTTTAACCTACTATTATATTTTCCTTTTCTTTTTACAGAATAATCCACGAAGACCATATTACTGATGTAGAAGAATATTTCCGTTTATACTTGTTCTTGTTTATCATAAATTCAAAAAAGGTCTCTGCAGCTGCCACTGCTCTGCTTGGATGTGGACACTCTGGAAGTAGAAATTTTACAGTTTTAAGTCTGTATGTGACAGAGAAAGTGATGAAATTGAACACTTACATTTTATGTTTTATTCAAAAAATTGACTGCTGCTTTCTTTAGATAGTTGCTCATCAGTTTGTTGCATTCAACTTAATACTGTAACAAGTTGTAGAAAGATTGGCATCTTCTGATTTTTACAGTGATTTCACTTTAGTTAGTGCTATCATTTTGTACCATTGCAAACCTTTGCACTCACATCAAAATGTCATTTCTGTACAGGTACACATCCTTCTGTATTATTGCATTGAGTGAAGTCCTCACTGTGTTATAATTGTAACTTCCTTTCAATATGTGCTGCATTGTCGACAATAAAGAAAAAAACTTCTTGCTGAAATATTGAGTTGCAAGTCTTAACAGTAAATCTGCTGTACCTGTTTAGTGTTAACTTTTTATTGGAAAGCAAAGTTGAGCTAAAATAAACGTATCCCAGGTTTATGTCATGCATGTGTGCTAAGTGCAAGTATTCATGTAACCACATTAAAAGTTTTATCACTTCATTTACGCATGACTCTGGACCACAGTGTCACTAAGCAGAGTTGACCAGGCTGAAGCGGCCGTTGGTAAGGAGGGTGACAGATCAGTGAAATCAGACCTTCAGTTTGCCATTCCCTTGAGAGGTTTACACGGGATAAATATAACCCAAGAGATCCCAGCTAAGCAAGAGCCACATCATCAATCAGCGGAAATAGAAGTCATAGTCGGAGGTGTAAAAAACATGGTTGATCAGTGAATGAAATACTGTTATCCCCAGAGCATCAGGTCAGTAAAATGTTAAGAAATGATAAATAAATAAAAAAATCCATGTCTCAATGGGACACCAAATTATTGCTTGTTTTGAAACTTGATCCCTAATAAACAGTGGTTACCCCTTACATTTGAGAAGCAGGTTTAACCGAAATTTTAGATTTAAACACTGCAGATTTGTGCAGATGGGAAGAATTTTATTTTTATTCAAATAAGTTAAATTTTCCTTGGAACGCATACTTTATGTGTCACAAAAATAACATTTTAATCTTTAGACATGGATGTAAATGTTTTATGTTTAGACATTCGTAAGAGCAAGTTTCCTTAACAAACAGGGTTCTTTCTGTAAAGCCCAAACAACTTATTTGGCAACATCTGTTCCACAATTGATCCAGTTATTATTCATTCGTGGTAGGCTACTAGCAGTGTTGCAAAGTACCTATTCAGAAGTTTAAAATTTCTCAGTGAATTATTGTTTTTGTTTGTATATGTGTGTTATGTAACAACTTATTTGTTTGCTCCAGTTTTGCACACACACTGGGACACAAATCAATCACAGTGTTTTGCAACAAGTCTGGTAATGGTTTGCACTTTGTGGTAGGTGTGCGCGCGTGTCAATTTGTTTTTCTAGTCTTCCACCTCTTTCGAAAATCTGTCTTCAAGTTATGCATTTTAAAATTCTGCGTTTCATTTGTTTGTTTTGCAACTTTATCTGGTCACATGCTAGCTATCTTTTATGCTGGTCAATGTGTTAATTTTGTATCCTTTTGGTTGTGCTAGGATCATTTGGCATTTCGAAGTTGACTATGGGACTTTAGTTTACCTCTGCTGTGATGGTCACCTGACTTATCACATTTATTTAATTATTTATTTAACTTTGTTTCATTATTTAAAACAAGACAGTTGCCATCCTCCCAAAATGAGAGAGGGGGGGGGGGTGCATCTCAAGTATCCGGGGGGATAAATAGCAGTTGACGCTGTCCCCGTGTCTACAGTGTGCGGAGCAAAACTTTGATTTGACGCATTAACGTGCGGGGCTGTCTGTGCGAGTTCGGGGGGGGGAGGTAAACAAGATGGCGACAACCTGAGAGGCAAGAGTAACGTGAAGAGTCAATAAAATTAATTGGCGTTGTGTCAGACTGAAAGGAGACATTTGCTTCATCAAGGGCGGATACGCAAACTATAAATAAAGCCTGCAACGGAGATCAACTCATATGGATCTAGGTGAGAACTGCTCCGGGAGCTAGTTGGGTTGTAAACCAAACAGCTAGCAATATACTCTGGAATCTGAGCGTCTTGCTAACCATCGGTTAGCTTGCGTTAGCTGGAATCATCTGGTATGCTTAGTCTGTTCCTGGAGTGTGCTGGATGTTAAAGATGATGGCGGTTTTGTTAATGGATGGCCATAATGCAGTGTAGTCACAGAAAAATGCATGTCACCTAGCGTGGCACTGGTTCACCGGCAAATGAGGTGAAGTTAGCAGTTCTTAACGTCAGACCAAGTTGGCTAGCTAGTGCTGCTGCACAGCCACTGTTAGCTACAGTTGTGTGACGACGTTTCACTTGTCACCCTCTTTACTTGAGTACTGTCACCTTTCACTGAAAGCAAATGCGTTACATTTGTTTAAAAGTTAAAATTGGCCATGGCCATTAAAGATGTGCACATCGCGCAACCACAAAGTGATAGCTTATATTGGGAATCTTATTCATTCAGCCACAGTTGCTACACTAGCTTAGCAGCTAGCCAACTGTTAATTCTTTAAATATGTGCAGTTAGTTCACCTCTATATTCTTGTACTTGACCATTTGTTGTTGTTCTTTTAGCTGTATACCAAAAGTATTTCAAGCTACAGTTTTAGTTTTTTTTTTTTTCGTGAAGGAAAAGACCACCTTAAACATTTTTGTGCCAAATATCCAGTTATATTTGAGCCCAAGTTAAAGGATTTCTGTGCATTTAAGAGCTGTAATTGTTTAACTCTTCCGTAAGTTTGAACGTGAATATAATTCATCTAGTTAAAGCTGAAGCTTTATCATTAAATTCATAATCGTTGGACTACATCTTGAATACTAAACTGACATAAAAGGGAAATTTTGTCAGTGTCAGAATATTTTCAGACTTAACTGGGCTAATATAAAAAAAAGAAACTTGTCAACAATAAGCTCTCATTCTTGTATGTTTAGTCAGAGTTGAGTTTTTCTCTGTTCTTTGTTTTAAGAGATTAGTCTCTGTGTCCGATGAAAAGCTCACAGCAGAGAGAAAACCAAACTTAACCTGCTAGGTGTTGATGTGTGGACAGATTATTTTTTTAAGAGGGCTACCTTGGTCAAAAGCAATGAAACCCATTTGTGCATTTTCATTAATATGTTAATGGCCCTTTTCAGGTACCAGGCTGTGGAAACTGTAGTGACATGGAGGACACCTGAGGACAGTTCATCTCATTGGATGGTTCAGTTGACCTCCTGGAGCCCGACTGACACCAAAGATTGGACTGATACTACTGCATGCTTTGGCTGTTGATCTATGCTTGGATCCAGTCCAGCTATATACACTTATGTGTCTAGTGGAAACTATGTCATGCAGCATGGACCTTTGACAGAAATGCAGTGCTGCGAGGCCTTGAAGCAAGACTGGTTGCCTTTACTTAAAGTTGGACGGTATTAAATTTATAAATAGGTTATTGTGTTTCACACAAAGTAGTATAGAATAGTAGAATAATAATTTTTCCAATTTCCCCTCAACTGCACTCATCATAGACTTATGTTCATAATGCACTGTATAAAGCACTAAGTCAGCACTGGAGCAAACAAGTCCTGCACCAATTTTTGCTCCTTTTGAGTAGAAGGAGACCTGATGTTTACAAATTTCAAATTGATCACCCATCTCCTCCCCTAACTCTCAGGCCTCATTACTTCCCTGCCCAGTTTCAGTATTTTCTAGTTCATCTTGTTGAATTGAAACACTCAGTTCCATGCTGAAAGGTTACCAGTGGATTACACCCCAGCAGCACTCATCAGCATTTGCAAACATTTTTCTTGCGTACAAGGCTTAAGCTTTGGTTGTAGATCCATCAGTCATGAGTGCCAGGGAGCTGCACCATCTTGACTATCTGAATGAAAATGAACTGATGGAGATGGATACTTTTATTCACCGGATTGACTCTACAGAAGTGATCTACCAACCACGGAGGAAGAGGGCAAAGCTAATAGGAAAGTACCTGATGGGGGATCTACTAGGGGAAGGATCTTATGGTAAAGTCAAAGAAATGCTGGACTCAGAGACTCTTTGTCGCAGGGCTGTCAAGATACTGAAGAAGAAGAAGCTTCGGAGGATTCCCAATGGAGAAGCCAATGTGAAAAAGTGAGTTTTGTTTGTGCTGTATGCTTTGTCATTAGGATGATAAAGTAATTGCTTAGTGTTGAGCTGGAGATGGTAAGTTGGATTGCTACACACAGTTGCACTGGCTTGACTGTAAACCTTGATCTAAATGAGTATCAATTTGAGTCACCACACTGAAAATTTAATTAATCAGCCCAACATTCCAATGGGTTTCTAATGGCTGTGTGCCACAGTGAGAATGGTCTTTTATGTTTGATAAACTATCTTGATAGCCATATCCTGTTCCTCACAATGCGTGCTCTTGCATTTAGAAATGCAAATCAGCTGTTTCTCTCAGTCTCCTGTAAACTGATGACAGCTGAAAAAGAGTAACCTTTCCATAGTTTGGTTGATGTAGTTTATCTTTGGAAAAAGCAGGAGCAGCTGCAAGTGGTGCAAAGAAAAAGTACTTGTGTGGCATGTATTTGACCAACTTTGATATTATTCTTGGATTTGGTATGAAGTACTTTACATTTCACCTACAACCACACCCAGCAGTGATGTGAAGTTGCTCTGAACACACCCTAAATACTTACAATAGTTGGAACCTTTTGGGTATTATCTTTTTGTCTTAACCAGTAAGACTTCAGGAAGTCTCTACATATTTTCAGATACACTTACCTGTTAGATCAAGTCTTATGAGGTCAATCAAGAACATTTAAGTATTGAAATTTGATTAACTCAGAGTTCTCTTTGTCTTTACTAAAAAGGTAGCAGTAAATGAATGTGAATGAAAGGCACCTCAGATTTCTAAAACTATCTTAGATAATGAAGTTAGAAGTTGTATCTCGCCTGTGTATCCAAAATTGTCTGCCCAGACTGTAAAAGTGATGAGATGACCATAGAGAACCTCTTAACTTTGCTCTAGGACAAAATTTTTAATCCCCAAATTTTCTCTGATTTAGTATCTGTTTGTTTTTTGTTTCTTTGTTTTTTCTTTGTTTCTGCCACTGTAATTTAACGTTTTACTCACATCTATCAAAACGCTTTCTGCATCACCATTTTCCTGATGAGCATCAGAAGTTTTAATCACAGTGGTATTGTTAAATATTAGTTGAGCCTTTCACTGTGGGCCTGTGCTAATTATAGTTGGCTTTAGAAAACTGTCAGAATGAGTTCACTTCGGGAGAAAGAAGCGCTCCAAGATGTGTTTGTAGGCCAAAGTTAAAACGGCAGCAGATGAGTAATAAGGAGCCACAATGAAATTCCAGAAAGAATCATTTCAAATGTGATCTTTTAATAATCAGATTTATGGACTAATGTTTAAAGAAATTGTTCTTCCAAGACAAATCCTGTTTTAAAGTTTTAAAATACAATTTTCCTTTGTAGTAAATACGTCAATTTATGAAAGTGCTATATTACAATGAACTGTTTTTGTTTTTTTTTTTCCCCCATTACGTCTTTTAAGTGTTCTTATGCTTGTAAATATATTTGTTGGCTGTGATAGACAGCTGATGAGACTGATGAAGCACAACTGCTTACAGACATAAAAATCAAAGCATCAGATCCGTATGAAGGACATTTGAGGGAATTGAATTGTTTTGTTTGCAAGACATTGAGCCTAGCAGATAAGGCGCCTCATTTGTCTCTCACAGACGTCTTCTAATTCTATCAGGTACCTGCCGTGTTCACCTTTGAGTTTATTCAGGTGCTGACCCATTAGAAAATGTCTAGAGAACTTGAGAGCTAAAGTACATGTGTGAAATCTTTAAGTGTGAAATTAACAGGTGATGGCTTAAACAGACTTAGGGGCTGAACATACCTCTGAGGTGCTTCTCAACAGCTCCCACAAACATGTGACAACTTGTTTTAGCTTTCCAATGTCCCATTGAGGGCAGTGCTTGAAATTTAGAACCACTTGAAATGTGTGTCTGTTCGTGTTTGGATTTTTGTTTTGTTGTTTGTTTGTTTTTTCCTGTTGTCAGTTTTTGCTCTGACATGGGAGAGAACTCTAGTTTTTGCGAAGAAAGTACACTTTTTAAAATTGGTTTGCTAAAAGGTGTGGACTGCCACCAGAAAATGTTGTAACAGACATGTTTTGGTGCTCATGAGGGCAACACTCCATGCTTTATCCTGTTTGTGATGAAATTGCTTGGGGGTAATGGTAACTAATGAATACACACACTTGTAGCATATTGATTGGCAAATGGATCACTGCTTTGAAACAAAGGAAAACTTTGAGAAACATTCTACGCTTTGGAGCCTCTAAACACCTAAAATCCAGCCGTTTATGTAAACCTCACATTTCTTTCTTCATTATTTATTTACATGAATCCTAACTAGCTAACTTGAAGAAAATAATCAAGCTTTGCTCTGAATGTAGGGGCCACAAAGAAAAAACTGACTATTGCATTCCACAGTTTAGGATTTTAGGATATTTCTATCTTAAAATATATATGTACAGCGGGGGAAAAAAGTATTGAACATGTCAACCTTTTTCTCAAAAAATATATTTCTAGTAGAGCTATTGACATGAAATTTTCACCAGATGTCGGCAACATCTCAACTAGGGCTGTGAAATTATTCGAAATTTGATTGTGATTTCAATTTTCATGTCAAATGATCTCCAAACTCACATAATTGAGTTGAAACTATGTATTTGCCATTTTTCTATACACAATTTCTGAAAGAATCGCACATGCGCAATACATTCCCTTCCATGCAGTCCTCCTACAACCTAAACTCATGCAGCTTAAGAGCAAAGGAGTTGTGTTTTGCCTAAATTATCAATAACAAAGGTTTTTTTTTTTTTTTTTGACAGAGATAGAAATGCTGAATAGATGCATTGTGTAACTAAAAAAATAATTGTTTGAATAATTGAGATTTCAGTATTGACCAAAATAATCATGTTTTTTTTTCCATAATCAACCAGCCCTAAACCCAAGTAATGCACACATACAAAGAAATCCTAACATATATGCCCATAAATTAAATTATGTCTAATGTAGTGAAATGACAAAGTGAATAAGTATTGAACACATGAAGAAATGGAGGGGCAAAAAGATATAGAAAGCCAAGAAAGCAGCTGGATTGTTGGTATTTAAAAAGTAATCCTGTCTGCTATTAGTGCAAAGTATTATCAGCTGGTTTAGTCCTGACTGATGCCTTTAAAAAGGTTTCTCATCACCAAGGTGTCAGACAAGAAACATTCCATGATGGGTAAAAGCAAAGAGCTGTCTAAAGACCTATGCAACATTATTATTGCAAAAGACACTGAAGGCATTGGTTACAGGTACATTTCTAAACTTCTGAAAGTTCCGCTGAGCACCATTGGGAGCATCATCCGGAAGTGGAAAGAACACTGCATTGTCAAACCGGCCACAGCCAGGCGCTCCTCGCAAGATTTCAGACAGAGGAGTCAGAACAATAATCAGAGAGGTTCTCCAACAGCCTAGCCCCACTTGTGGAGAGCTTCAAAAAGACCTGGAATCAGTAGATACAGTTGTTTCAAAGAAAAAAAAGAAGAAATGCACTCAACCACCATGGCCTTCATGTATGCACACCATGCAGGACTCTATTTCTGAAGAAAAAGCATGTTGATGCTGGTTTGAAGTTTGCAACACAACATCTGGACAAACCCATGACGTTCTTGGAAAACATAGTCTGGCCAGATGAGACCAAAAATTAACTCTTCGGATGTCAAGACACAACATGTTTGGAGGAGAAATGGCACCACACTTGACCCCAAAACACCATAGCAACAGTGAAGTTTGGAGGTGGGGGCTGTTTTTCAGCATGTGGTAGTGGCAGCCTTCATATCATTGAAGTAAGAATGAATGGAGAAAAGTAGAGACATTCTGGACCAGAATCTGCTGCCAGCTGCTGAAGATGAAAAGAAGCTGGATCTTTCAGAAAGACAACCATCCCAAGCACACAGCCAAGGAAACACTCACCTGGTTTAAGAAAAAGAAAATAAAAATGCTAGAACGGCCCAGTCAGTTGAATCCAATGGGCTTTATGCACAACTCTACTACTTCCTGAACCCAAGCCAACTCCTTTTGTTTTCTGTTTTTCATTACATTGAAGATTTGAAGACAATTTGTGTGGAAGAATGGGCCAAAATCACACCAGAGCAATGTATTTGACTTATTTCTCCATACAGTAGGCGTCTGGAGGCTGAAATCACCAACAAGTGTTAAACCAACAAAGATCTAAGTATTAAATGAATTTCAGTACTTATTCCCTGTGTCATTTCACTAAATTACACATGACTTAATTTATGGGCATGAATGTTAGGATTTCTTTGGGTTGTTGCCGACATCTGGTGAAAATTTCATGTCAATAGTTCTAATATTTTCTGTGAACAATGTTGACGTATTCAATATTTTTTTCCCCCGCTGTATATACAACCACACTTTTTGGCCACTGTTCAACCAACAAGTTAATCACAGTCCCTCGGTTGCTTGACAGATCTTTAAACAGTTCTGCAAAGAGCCTGTAAAGACCTGTTTGTGAGTGGGTGCCATAGTAGCCCTCAGCCTCTCCATTCAGTGGCTGTTTAACATTCCTGTCTGCAAAACATTTCCTGCTTCTACAGTGTTGCTATCGAGATGGGCATGCTCATGCTGGTATTGATTGAGCAATTCCATTTTTGTTTTTGTGGTCATACCTCTAAAACGCCTGTCTGGGATGACAGGAGTGCTCACATGCACTGGTGCAGCATAGCTTTAGATTTTGATCAGTTTATGTTGCTGCTGCACGATTACAGTTACTTCCGTATTGCTGAGTGTTGCAGTCCTTTCAGCTCTGCAGGCCGAAAATGCTCAAGGTCCTTCAGTACACAATTGAACTCAGACTGCAGATGAACTGCAGCAGTCACAGTGCCTTCTCTGTCAGTACAGCCAGAGCTGTTTTATGATTTTGTACTATGGTAATGAGAAGGGCGTTTAATTGGGTGGGGTTTGCTACATTTCAGATGTTTTATCAGTGCTCGCTCAGTACAGTCACAGAGACTCAGCTTGTGCAGCTTGATATAAGGCTATTTCTGGCACCTTACTGTATTTTCATCATATTTCTCTTCCACATGTGAATGAGAGCCCGACTTTTTAACAGTGTGGTGATGCAGCAGTATCTGCCTTTGTGTTTGTGTGAAAGCCAGAGACTCTCTAGGCCTAGCATATTCATGTTAAGGTTGTGTTAAGGGCAAAACGGTAACAAAGCTACACTGCATGATGATAAGGCCCCCAAAAAACCTCCTGTCGTTTTTGTTTTGTGTGTGTGAAAGTTCTGTATTGGCCTTTAGTTTTTTAGTTTTTTATTTCAGGCGTAGGTGTGTAAGAGTCTGTGTGTTTTACCTGTCATTCTGACTGAATACTTGTTGCAGTAACCATGTTGCCAAAATGAGTGAGGAATTGTCAGTTTAAGTGATTAATCACAGTCAGTAATTACATTAATCCTGAGATCTCATTCCTTTTGCTCACCCACTGCTTATCAAGACTTGCTGTCTTGTGCAACAGTCTTAATCCAGCTGTGAATCAAATGTTATATTTCTTATTAAGTTAAACACACATGGATAATTGAAAATTAGATAAAAATCAAGTATACTCTATCTAGCAAACAATTATCTAGCAAACTTTTCATATACTGTATAGCGAGGGTATGAAGGAGTCCACAGTTGGTACTTTTTCCTCTTCCCATCTAGATTCATTTGCTTCCCCACTCACAGCTCTGATGAATGTTAAGTCTCAAAGGATTTACTATGGAGGTGATTTAAACATCTCCTTGGCTACTGAAATGAAATGTCAGGTTTTCCGTCTTCATTGTGAAGCTTGTGTAATTGACTCCTACTGTGCTTGTCCACTTAGTTTGGTCAACACATTTATTGGCATTGGTTTCGTCAGTGGAATACATTGTCAAAACCAAGAAAATGTAATGCTTAATCTCAAAAGTTAGTTATCCAGTCATAAGTCACAAATAACATCAACTCACTCATTACGAATGCCAATAATTCTCCACTGTCTAACAGTTTGTTAGAAATGGGATTTTTTTTTCTTTTTTTTTTTTTGCTTTAATGTTCTCTTTTATTTCTGTTTATAGGGAGATTCAGCTGCTAAGAAGACTACAACATAAGAATGTGATTCAGTTAGTGGACGTGCTCTACAATGAAGAGAAGCAGAAGATATATCCTTAAGCTGCTAAATGATTTGATTGTGTTTTATTCTATATTTATGTAGTAAACACTTTTGTAGTAAGTATTCTTTTTTAAAAACATCTGGCATTACCAAAGTATCTGTTTGGTTGGTTTGGCAATTTCTCTTGACTCCTAGTTACGTATATGGTAATGGAGTATTGCGTTTGTGGGATGCAAGAAATGTTGGACAGTGTCCCAGAGAAAAGGTTTCCAGTATTTCAAGCTCACGGGTAAGACTTTCTCTCTCTCTCTCTCTCTTCTGTAGTCTCTCTTTCTATGAGCCTCTGTGCTATAATTAGTCTGACCCTTTCTGCAGCAGCCTCTCTAGGCCTAAGTTTAGATCTGAGTCTGCAGAGGCTCTGCCATTAAAATAACTGACCAGAGATTTTGTGAATGTTTGGTTACTTCTAGAAAGCAGTTGAAGTAATGAGTGATTAAGCTTCTTATTAATGCAGTATTAAATTGTTTTTTGTGCTAATTGTTTGATTTTCCCACTCTTCTTTCGTAATGTGCATAAATTCTTCTGTTTTTTTATGTTCTTGCTTTTTTCAGGTACTTTTGCCAACTCATAGATGGTCTTGAATATTTGCACAGCCAAGGAATAGTTCATAAAGACATTAAACCAGGGAATCTGCTGCTGACTACAGATGGGGCGCTTAAAATCTCTGACCTGGGAGTAGCAGAGGTGAACTCAGACTAAATGTCACCATGACATTTGTTAATAATTCCCTCCAACTGGAATTTACAGTCTTGTATATGATAGCCATTGTTATGTTTTTTTGTTCCTTAAATATTGTA
The DNA here is from genome assembly GCA_023101725.1 of Atherinomorus stipes. NCBI lineage: Eukaryota > Metazoa > Chordata > Actinopteri > Atheriniformes > Atherinidae > Atherinomorus > Atherinomorus stipes. Next base: position 1,086,472 of record JALJCO010014045.1, read on the forward strand.
AAAGCTTTCTGTACCCTTGTTAATTTATTTATTCTGTTTGTTTGATTTTTTTTAAATTATTATTCTTTGAATGGAAATGTCAAGAAGTTGTCCAGTTATTTTATGAATTGTATTCAGATTCTTTTTTTTTTTTTTTTTTTTTTTTTTTCAGGCCCTTCACCCATTTGCAGAGGATGACACGTGTCGCACCAGTCAGGGCTCGCCAGCCTTCCAGCCCCCAGAGATTGCCAACGGACTGGACACCTTTTCAGGGTTTAAAGTGGACATTTGGTCTGCTGGAGTAACACTGTGAGCCACACTCGCAACCTTCAACACCACTGTCCTGTTTCAAGGGCACCTAACAGAGTTTGTCATGTTTTTCTTACCATCTTCTTTTTCTCTTCAATACAGATACAACATTACAACAAGTCTTTATCCATTTGAAGGAGACAATATCTATAAGCTGTTTGAGAACATTGGAAAAGGAGACTACACTATTCCTGAGGAGTGTGGACCCCTCTTGTCAGACCTACTTCAAGGTAATTCCTGTTGAAAGCAAACTCTTTTAACCCCAAAGCAGTTTAAGTAAATAATTATTACAAAGAAAAGAAAAAAAAAAAAGACGACCTATAGAATTGTGTTAAAAGAAAAAAATGTTGGATGTTGCTCTTCACACCAATACACTTCATTTGCTAGTTGGTGTCTACACAAAAACTATGCAATCAATTTAAGCAGTTATCTCTTTGCTGTTATATTTTTAGAAGTCTTTGCTAACCACACACACACACACACATCTGTTCCTCATTGGCAGAAATTGGACAATCTGCCATTGCAGTACCTTCCTAGAAAGTTGTCAACTTTTTTTTTTTTTCCTTGTTTAGTTTTTAACATTTGATAGTGAATAAAATTCCATTTAAATTTATCCTTCTTCTTATTTTAGGCCTTTGCTTTGTCATTGGCTGCAGTCTGCCATTATCAGAAATGATCGGGCATCATCAGAAATATGTGGAACAGTCTTAGCTATGATCTGCTCTTGGTTCTGTTGATTGTGTTGTTGGTGCCTTAGCTTAGCTTTGCTTTGCTGTGGAAAAGACAAAGAGAGAAACTTAGTGTTAAATAAATAATTAAGATGACCTGTTGTCTGTGCTCATCACTCATTCTTTGCTGTTGTAACATTTTAGATGCTTTGTCATTTTTGTCCTGTAATACATTGTCCTCCTTGTTTGATTTAACTTTCAGGCAGCCAGTTATGTATTCAACCAATGCATAGCATAATTTCCAGGGGCTGTTACTCGTTAGGTTTTTCTACAGGGCCTGAGAACACTATAAACAGATATCTTTGTGAAGATATGAAACAGCCTAAGGTCTGAATGCAGTTAATTTACAAATAGTAGTGTAGTATTCTTTTTTTAAGGTAATTACTTAAAAACTTACCTGCAGGGTACTGGTTGATTCATAGTGCAGTATAGAATTAACTGAATTTTATAGCTCTGCTGTAACAGCAAATGTCTGCATCATACATTGTTAGGCACTGGCATGCATTTATTTTAATAATGAAAGGGAAGCTGTTTTTCAGGAATATGTTGTTCTCAAGATTACAGAATGCAGGTTTATGCACTCTTACAGAAAATGGAGTATTGGATTGAACAAAGAAGATATTAAATTACCTGGACATGAAATCACAGTGCCTAAAAGTAAATGTGATCTTTTCTATATGTTTCCAGCAGATGGTGCCATAGCACTGAAAGTTGCCGTTACTTCTCAGTATGCAAGGCTTTCTCGAACAGTAGAAATCCCTTCTGCTGTTGACGTGGTTTTCATTGATCTGGAGCCAGCAGCAGAATACTAAACACGTCATAGTCAGGCATTGCTTTTCACAGGTTGAGTGCTGCAATATTTCGGGCTTCTGGTAAAAACAAAGACGAGTCAAGAGTCCTTTTTTTTTGTTGTGAAAAAAATGTTTGACTGTGTGGAAGGACGCCAGCTCCCTGTTAAATCCAGTAAGAATGTTGGGAAGATTATGTTTGTACCAACTAAAGAAACCTTTCAAAGACAGCTGAATGCTTAAGTACTATTCCAGCCTCTTATCCAGGTTTGCCTCCGCCATTTTTATGGAAATGAATCCACTGCATGCTGGACCTTCATTCTGGGCATTTTTTTTTTTTAATTAATTTATTTTTCTACCTTTTGAAATTATGTGCTGTTATTTGAAAGAATGAGTGTCACAATGAGTTGGGTGTTTACTAACTCATTGTAAGTAAGGATTTCTTTGCTCTTATAAAACACATTGGGCCTGTTTCCCGCATTTTGTGAGTGTGTGACGTCTGTCGGTGATGACGCAGTACCTGAGAGACAGTCGGTCCATAATTACATGGTCTAAAATAAGCCTAGTGCTACAAAAGATGTCCTTCAGCAGGCACAGCCTACTATCAGCTCTCTGCATTCTGCCCTTTTCTGCCTAGTGGGAGACCATTGCATAATTAGGATAGGCACCACATTACTTCTGCCTTATCATACTGACACTGCTTTTCCCATAGATCCATCCCACATAACTATGATTGAGGGCACAAAATCCTCATTACATCGGTACAGCGGTTAAGCTATTCATTTTGATGTTTCCTTATGGAAGCTCATTGACTACTAAAGGTACATGGGAAGCTTTGACACAGTGATGAATGAGACTACTTGCATTAATGAATGTTCCTTGAAAGGTTGTCATCTGTCAGCCAGTAGCCTCCCCTCAGGGCTCCCACTGTTGCTACACTGTCAAGGGAAACAGATGAGTGGAGATTTTTTTTTTCCCAGATTGTTGCCATTAGATCCACCTTTACCATGTTTGTTTTTCAGGAATGCTTGAGTATGACCCTGTGAAGAGGTTTTCCATACAAAACATAAGGCAACACAAGTGAGTGATTGAATATAATATTTTGGTGTCTTGAATTAATTTGATGTAATGAATAAATATTTGTGATAATGAGTATATCTTCACAGGAAACACTTGAAAAAGAAAAATTCTTATCCCTCTCTTGTGTCAAAATTTTGCCAGCTGGGTACGGAAGAAACACCCTCCATCTGAGCCCCCTGTGCCCATACCTGCCAACGCAGAAAACAGGGACCCCTGGCGGAGTATGACAGTGGTCCCCTACCTGGAGGATTTGCACGGATACACGGAGGAAGATGATGACGAACTCTATGATGGAGAGGATGAGATCATATATACTCAGGACTTCACGGTGCCAGGTAAATGCACACACAACTGCACATGAGGTGGACTACTATCAGAATTATTGGCACCTTGAAATTGTAAGTTCATTCATTCATTTTCTGTACCGCTTATCCAGTTTAGGGTTGCAGGGTTTGCTGGAGCCTATGCCAGCTTTTGTCAGACGAGAGGCAGGGTACACCTTGGACAGGTCGCCAGTCCGTCGCAAGTCCAGCATAGAAAGACAGACAAACACACTCTTTCACAGACTCCTAGGGGCAATTTCGAGTAACCAATTGACCCTTTGCTATGTCCTGCCCCCCATGGTTATTGTTGCTCAGTCTGACAAGCTTTCTTTTCCATCTAATTTATGCCTACATCAACATGAACTGCTCAGCGATTTCAGTGAACATATTCCGAAGGAAATTGTCTTAAATTTCTGGAGTAATATTTGGGGAATATCACAGGGAGGTAGACAGAGAGGACTGCAATATGCATTAGAGGAATACATCATCATTTGTCTGCCGAGTAATAGTGATGAAGAGGATATTAAAATCAAAGTGAATGCTCAGTGTTCATACAGAAAGACTCAGCAACCCCAACCCCTGCTGCTAAAAGATGGAGAACGGGTGCTTCTCAAACCCCAACTCAGACTCCAGTAAAACAAAGAAGAAAAGTTTTGTCTTGTGAGTAGAAGAGAACCAAACTGGAGTCTGACCGGTGCCGGAGTAAGACTGGAGTAAACAACCGAGCAGCTTTTTTCCCTTTCTCTTTTTAATTGGAGGGAGCTATGATCTGCTCTGGGAATAAAACAGGACCCACAGTTGACTTTCTTCTCTCTAACAAGGTAAATGTGATGAATGATGGAAATAAGGATGCATACTATTGCACTGCTAAGATTCAGCATGTGAATGTAGCAATATGAGTATTTGACCAATAGAGGTCAACTAAACAATAATAATTCAATTGAAATGGTCTCCAAATTAATTTTTTTTTTTTTTTTTTTTTTTTAAACTCTCCACCCAAACATTCTGGTTATCTGTCATCAGACATGAAAATCCCATCTATGGAAGTAAAGTTTGCCAGAAAGTCCTTTCCTTAGTTACCATTGCTAACGTTTGATTGGTCAGCAGCGGTTCTTGGGCGGGGCTGGCGAAGGCTCAATTAACCTAGCATGCATGTCTTTGGATGGTGGGAGGAAGCCAGAGTACCCTGAGAGAACCCACGCATACACAGGGAGAACATGCAAGCTCCACACAGGAAGGCCACCGTTGGAATTGTTCAAATTTCAGCCGCTTATATTAGTGACCTTGTTCTTTCATTTACTCGCCAGTAAATTGAGAGCTTTGCCTTTTGACTCACCTCTTTCTGCACCACAACAGACCGATGCAGGGTCTGCATCACTGCAGATGCTGCACCAACCCACTTGTTAATCTCCTGTTCAACTCTTGTGTCACTCATGAGCAAGACCCCAGGATACTTGAATTCCTCCACTTGGGGCAGGACCTCATTCTTAAACAAAGGCGAGCAATTGATAAACGACATTAATCCAATTGAAATGGTTTCCAAAATAAATCAAGGGCTATGTCTGTAGTTGCTTCATAATCTGAATAAAAACAAAAGTAGTGATAACTTAGTGGGAACAACTGCTTTTTTAGCATTTAAGATCCAAGAGAATGTGTTTAAAGGGAAGCAGGATGTTTGTGAAATAATCTGGAACGCTTGATAATCTGACAGCATTGCAGACAGATTCTGTGGACCTCTGATCATTGAAGCTGCTGTTCAATCTGACTGAAACATCTTTAGGGAGCTGATGTGCAAGAACTTTGTTCAGTTGGAAGATCCTACAAACAGGACTGTGCTAGTTGTGAATGTATAAAATGTTTCATAATTTTATGTGCATTTGTGAAAGAATTGCTAATAATGTAATGTGAAATAAGCCGGCCATCCTCAACAAGCCACAGCATATGAGCAAAACAATCCAAGCTAGATTCCCATGTCTTCCCTTGCCTTAAAACACGTGAGTCACATTGTCAGATGCAGTTGGCAAGAAAAACAAATCTGCAGAATGCCAAAAACATGTGGTTGTCAGTACAGATTTAGAAAAAACTGGTAAGTAACTAGTCTATTATGCCCTGCAGTGCCATGTGCATCAGTCACATAACTGAAAATACTGCACAGTGGTTCCTTACATAAATGGTTGGCCAGAAAAATCCTACACTTACAAAACAGTACAGGAGATCTAGCTGCAATTCAGGTGCAGTGAAATGATATTCCTGACTGCAAGTTAATGTGAGTTTATTAAAGGAGCCCTATCATGAAAAATGGACTTGAGAGCTTGAGAGCTTATCAGCATTTTATTGTGTTATATCCTCATTAAAAAAAAAAATTAAATTTAATTTTTTTTTTTTTTTTATATTTGATAATAAAAAAATAAGAACAACATAACTGACTTACACCGGTATACGCAACGAGGTGACACCAATCACGAAGCGACAAACGCGCATGCACAGCATGGTAGCAAGACGCCCTCTTTGAGAGTAGCAACTAGCTGCAGCTGGAGCCACTACAAACTACGCCCCTTTACACACCGCGCCCACCGTTGGAGTGAGTGGAACCTAACCCTAACGACCACACGCCCATTTTCACAGCAAACCACGCCCATTTTCATGACATGCCTCTGGGTCTGTGGCTGCAGTTGGGTATACTTGCTCTTTGTTGAACAGAAACTAAAAGTTAAAGTTTTGAGATAAAAAAAGGAAAAAAAAAAAAAAAAAAAAAAAATAAAAAAAAAAAGTAAAAAATGTATAATAAAAAATTTAAAAAAAAAAAAAAAAAATTGAAAAAAAAAAAAAAAAAAAAATAAAAAAAAAAAAAAAAAATAAGAAAATGGATAAAAGGGGGGGAAGAGGAAAAAAAAAAAAAGGAAAAAAAAAAGAAAAGGAAGGAAAAAAAAAAAGAAAAAGGAAAAAAAAAGAAAAATTATTAAAAAAAATATTAAGCAAAAAAAAAAAAAGGAAAAAAAAAAAAAAAAGGAAAAAAAAAAAAAAAAGAAAGAAAAAAAAAAAAAAGTAAAACAAAAAAAAAAAAAAAATTTTTTTTAAAAAAAAAAAAAGAGGGGAAAAAAAAAAAAGAGGGACCATAAAAAAAAAAAAAAAAAAAAAAAAAAAAAAAAAAAAAAAAAAAAAAAAAAAAAACAACAAAGAGAATCCTGACCTATACACGCACTCTGAGGCAGAAACTAACAGCCTGCAGGAAGATTTCCTCAGAGACAAGCAGCCATCAGCTAACAGACGTTTGCTCCAGAGTTCAGGAGAATTTTTTTTTTAATTTTTAATTTTTTAAGCTCTAGAGGACGCCAAGCTGGGAAAAATGTGGTTGCGTTCAGCGTGGGAGTTTATTTGTTGTACTGGACGAATTGACTTGCCAGAAGTGGTTGGATTATAACTTCAGGAGCAGAAAAAAAAACCTCAACTTTGTGTGTGAACTTCACTCCTGACAACTTCATGAATCTCGGGCAGTAAAGTGTTTTTTTTTCTCGGGGATTACTTCTGAAACCTGACGCAGTTCCTACTATAAAAACGCGCATGGACAGACAACAACACCGGTGAGTGAAACACATCCATCAGCTCATTGCTAACTGTTAGCCTATGATTTGTTCGCTAATTTACTTCCTTGTCAGGGGTCTCTGTGGTACTTCTGTGGTACTGCGTGTACTTCAAACTCCATGTCAGACTCTGGCTTGAGTGCATACAGCTCCATAGCAGGCTGATCCATTTTATCCCGTCGATCGGAGTCCGATTATCCATCAATGTTTACAAATAACATCCATGTGAGCTGCCAGTGCCGGTGCAACAAACAATTCTGTGACCCTTCAGAATCAGTGTCTCTTCCGGGCGACGTCATGAAATGAGCGTAATACATGTTGCAATTGGTCGAGAGCTCCGTGGTTCAGTACAGTCAGCCATCTTACTTCCGTGTTGGACATTAGACTCATAGAAAAACTAATATTTAACACCAAATTAGTTTCTATAGTAGCGATGGGAACATGTTTACCTTATAAATGCCTGCATTTGACTTTTGGAACGTTTGAAAAGCATGATACAGCTCCTTTAAAATTTTCAAAAAAGAAATCTCTGCTAAGAGCACTAGAGGATGCTACACTTTATCTTGTAAGTCCTGCCTAAGCACATAGTACAGTTGGTTTATTTCAACAAATTTAGTAGAGAAGTACTAGAGAAGTCTCTGTGTAGTGTGTAAAACATGCTCCATTTGTCTGCTCTGTGTAGTAGATTGTCAGATGAAACCTGTGGCTTTTAACTAATATCTACGCCAGTGTTGTCTCCTTTCATGATGGTGCATGTCATGGATCTGCTTTGCTTGTTTTTTTTCACAGTTTTATCACAAGTTTAAATAATTTCTCAATAACTGATGAAATGTCTGTCACATGTTTTGGTAAAAGAGGGACCAGTGTAACACTTTTCAATCATCTTTTTGACTCTTTCCACCTTGCACGTTTCTGACTTGTTTGAGGGTACAGTCAGATCGATTATATGGATCTCTGGAGTTTTTGCTTAACTGAGGCTGAGAAACCACACTAAACTTCCTCCAGGATGCTGCATGACATTGCAGCAGAATTTCGCTTTGCTGCATCACACGCTAGCAAGCACATATAAACACACTGGCCAATTTTGAACGCACACTGTGGCGGATTCAGCAAAGAAATTATTGGAGGAATAAAGGAAAAAGGGAAAGGGACAGAGCAGGAGGTAAGACAAGTCAAAATAAGTCTGTCTTTAGAACGCTGGAGAGAGCTCACTGTACAGGCAGGATGCAAGATGAATGCTGAAATAGCTGTTAATAGGGGGCTATAGGGTAGCCCCCTCACTGAGAAAATGGCAGAAGTTCTGTCGTGCATCTTTGAAGTTCAGACTACCACACAACAAACTGATAAAAAATACTTGACTCACAATTTTATTCTCAAATACATTTCCCCTCTCTGCAGTTCAGCCATGTTGCTCCTCATCCCTCTTTTAGACCCAGTATAGTTAGTTACTAAGTGATGGTGAACTGACCCAGGTCACAAACAGAAATACCACACCAACTTGTAACAGGCAGTTGGCTGTTGATAGATGGGAACACTTTTGGACTTGAGCAGATGTTACCATTTACTTCACACTCATTTTACTTCTTTTAGTTGTGTATTTTGTTGCCATTTAATTATTCATTTTCCAATTTGTTGCATACCAACAACACTGCTTTGAAAAATCTGTTTCTATATTTTTACTTCTTTTATTGTCTGGCTGTTGCTGTTTTTTAATTTCCTACCAAATTAAATATACTTTTTTCACTGCATGCATTTTGACTCTGGTGTAGTAACAGAGGCTGCATTTCTCCATGAAAAGGTCCTGACACACTGAGACTCTGCATGACACTGAGTTGTGATTTCATCTGAGAGTCAAAACATCCACAGTGAAGAACAACAACAAGCTGCACTTGGTCAAATCCTGTTTTGCTCAGTTTCAGTAAATGTTTATCCGCTGTGTGTACAAACTAACCCACTGTAGACGGATGTCAGGATGAATATACAGCAGCATAATCTTTTATATTTGAACTAACTTGGTCCCAAACTGTTCTTTTATCATTTTTCTCCCTGGATTTTAGATCCTATATCTGTTGCCAGGCAACAGGCCGTAATAATAAATGCAGCAGTCAGTGTTTGGTATCTAGAAGTGGTGCCCCACATAAAAACCAAACTGAGCTGTAGAATGAACGGTGATCTAAAAATAGTCCAGTTGAAAGGGTTTTGGTGTGGGAGTATGAATGGGTTTTCCAGTCTTTCTTTACTCCTCCTCCCTCCCTCCCTCCCTTTCTCCCTCCACAGTATTGTCCCTCATATGATGCTTTATATCAATGGTCAAATTAAACAGTTTGACCTGGTGTTTAATTTCCTACATTTCGCTGCTTGTAGTGTAACAGTATTTGGTTTGTGGGAATTAAATTTTCTAAAGTTATCCGCGCTCATACAGACCAACAGAAACGGATGCAATTGAAATAAACACTTGGCATCAAGTTAAAGGCTTTATTTTTCAACCAGGTGGATTTCCCTGTTGTTTATCCAGTGTGGTTATCTGACCTGACATTCGTCTGGTGCTGTAGACAGATGAGCTTTTCAGGGTTCTTAGAAAACATATTTGCAGTTTGCACACTAGTAAATTTGTGATTGTTTCCAACCATATTATCCCCCTGTTCCCTCACCCATATTGGACTTGTTTTGAATATAAACTATGTGTATCTTTAGGGCAAGTGGCTGAAGAAGATCAGGGGAATGGAGACCACAGTCCAGCTGTAGCCAAGCCAGTTTGTGTGAATGGGACTGAAGGGGGCTCTCTGAACAGCAAGGCCAAAGCAGAACGTAGATCCTCCTCCTCATCCAACCCTTCACGTAAAGGAATCTCCACAGCCAGCAAAATCCGCAAGCTCTCCACCTGCAAGCAGCAATGACACCTCACTTCTCCTCCTTCTACCATGGCAACAGCCTACCTGGTGAGTGTGTTGTCTTCAAAAGCTGCATTTGAGCATGTGCTGCTGAAGTGGTATCCTTTTAAACTATTAAGAGAGGGAAAAGATTAAACTGCAGAAAACATGGTGCTTCAGCTCCACAGTAAAATAACAATGGAATGAGAATGTATTAGAATGGAGTGAGAAGGGGAGATGGAGGTATGTAAGGGGAAAATGGAGATGGAGAGAGAGAGAATCTGTTTATATTCAGCAAGCGATGCTCTGACTCACCATCTCTCCCAAGGCAAATACTGGGGAGTTTTCCTATCCACTCACAAGAGCTGTCTTGGGATTTTTTTCTCTTTAAATTTGGGATCATCTACATTTTTTCAAGGGGGTTGTCATTCATTTATATGACATGTGGCAGATATTTGCAGCAAGCATGCATTTAAAAAAAATTCTTATTTTACCAGTTGCCACCCACAGCTGCTCTTTCTGTCTTGCACACATACAATCCACTCTCAACGCGAGGGTTTTCGTCACGGGTGCAGAGCAGAAGAGATGCTGTGTATTAATTTGTTCAGGGGATGACTCACCCTGCATTAGATAAAGTGGATTGTGGGATGTTTGTCTCCTCACTCTGTGGGTTGACTCTTTCCATTTTAACAGCACCAGTTTGTTTTGTCATAAAATTCTGTCATGTCATTCAGTTTTATTTCGGGGACATTGCTTTTGGTCATGTGTCCAGATAGAAAAATACATCTCAGATTCCACCAGACATCTGTTAAATTCTGTTGCCTCTGTCCTTTCAGGTTGATCTGTCCTCGTCCTTCTGTGTCTGGTATTGTCACAGTTGTGAGAGAAACCTGCTGACATTAACGTCCCCAAAACCTCCTCAGACCACTGGCCTGCAGAGTCTTTTGAAGATGAAGTGCAAGTGATCAGGAGGACAGCATGAAATGTTCTTTTTTGCTCTGAGACTGAGGCATTTGCCGTGAAGATGGTGTTTATTTTCTTTAATAATTTGGCTCCCTTGAACTTGTCATCCAGTTGTGTCCTCTGCTCATATCCCCTCCCCCTTCTGTCTGCCCTGGTCAGAGGGACAAATGTCGCACCAGACGTTACAGACACCATCATCTCTGTTTCTGCCCACCCACCCTTCTTCTCACCCACTGTTTCTTTTATTTTACCTTTGTTTTTACAGAACCCTAATGGCAGTTTTTAATACACATTGTCATGTGTAAAAAAGATTAAAGAGGAAAAAACAAAAGTTATGAATAATTCTATATTTAAATCTTTGATGAGTTATTATAATAGTTCTACCATCAACATAAAAACTGCATGCTGTACAGAGCTGGAAGAAAGGGAAGTGCTTGGGTTTGTAGATAGGCTGACGGACTGAAGCCCTGAGATCCACTGCTGAGCTGTTGGGGATTTTTGGTTTTCATTTGTTTTATTTTTATTTTTCCAATGAATATTTTTTTAATTATTATTTATATAAAATGTGTCCCAAACAGGCTGTTTTGTTGGATTATCCTTTCTGTTTGCATTTAAGTTGAGCATATTTTTATTTTGCAATACAGCACAGTTGTTTGTCAACATTTGGTATTTTTCTTATTTTCCCTGTCCGTTTGGAGGTTATGCTGATAAAAATACGCCATCTTTTTTTTGGTCTGCTACCATTTTATAATTGGCACCAGTACCGCCTGGTTGCAGATGGTGAGCCTCGACAGTTGCCCAGTCGCTTGTTTACTAGTGATGCTTTGATGTGCCGATCACATCAGCAGGAGCCCTGCCCCACTCTTACGTAGCCAGGACCATCATCGGCTCCTCACTGGGAATAGATCAGAGAGCAGGTGAGTCACAGCTGCGAGGGTGGGAGGGAGCAGCTCTTCCCACGTCAGCAAGGTCGACAGAGGCTCTTCGTAGCAGTGCAGACAATAAAGTGATGTCTTGTGTTAACGGGCTGAAGAACATTTCTGTGGCGTGATTAGTATGTGAGGACACACTTCGGGTTTCCGTTGTGATGGGAGTGGTTGTGCTGTTTCAACATTTTTACAGTTCATCAGGTCACACGAGTCAAAACGGAAAAAACCAGAAGGGGTAGTCAATCTTTTTGTACCTCTTTTGTTTTTTTATTCAGAAAAACTTGGGAGTCCAAATTATTTGCCACAGTTGGTCCCACAAGGTTTTGCCTCTGTCAAGGCTGCAAGACATCTGAAATTCTTACACTACTCATTTTTACAATAAAGTAGGTGGTGCCACATGAATGAGAACAGACGTGGATTCCCTTGGATACACAGTAGCTCAACATAAAGTATGCGTGTGTTAATAAAAAGGGAGCATGCTGGGTCTACTTTTGGTGACAGTCCTCTCCATGGCAAAGACTTGAGTTAATGACACTTGTTCCAGAATCTGACAAAATAATCCAAGTTGCAATCAATTTCCAAGCAAGACCTGTAAAAATTCTTTGAAAAGACAAAAATACATTTTTCTTCCAGTGTACATCACTTTTCCCACTGTAGTTCTCACTTCAGGGTCCACCTTAACTTTTAGTTTTTTCTTTTTCAAATTTAATCAAAAAATAAACTCATTCAATGCTCAAGCGTGTGTTCATGGCAGTAGGACAATATCTGCAGGACTTTTACTTTTTGCAAACTGTGGAGCAAACAATAGGACTTTAGTTAGAAAAGTTTTAGCTTTATCAGGTTTTGGCTATACACCTCACCAGTCCAAGTTCAGCGTTGGTTTTAGGCTTTCCAGGAAAGTACAGAATATCTGTTTTTTTGTTGTGTTTTGTTGTAATACACAGTTTTATCTGCTTCAGCTGGGAACAGACAATGCCATCTCTTATCAGTTTCATCCTCCCATTTCACAGCATCAACTCTGTCGCTGGGCCAACTGTGTAAATGCCTGAGAGGATACCATGTCATTCATTTTAACCATCATCAACTGTCAGTCTTCCCTCAGCTGAGTGTGGGCGGCACTCCACGGAAGCCCCTGGATACTACCTCCTTAGTAATGATGTGCAACAGGGACCGATGACTAATAAAAATAAAAGCGAATGAAATATTTGTGTAAAAATGCTGAATTCATGCATTTCCACCACCGTTTGGACCATTTCTTGTGGTTACCATCTCCTGTAACTTTAACACGGTGTCGTCTTCGCTGATGACGCAGCGTTGATGAAGAAAGGGTTATACACTGAAGCATTGTTAGTCATATTGCCAAATACAAAAACAGCTCTCGCACATTTACTGTCATGATGAGCAAGACAAGGACACTTGAGGAGGATACGGATTCAAAATGAGAGGAATGGGTGACACCATCATTGTCATTCTTCCCTTGAAAGTGCTTTTTGTCTGAAGTTAAAACTGTACAGTATTTAAATACTTTTTTTTTTACCTACAGTAGCATGCTAAAAACTCACAGTTAAGTCTGAAAATATCTTCTGTTTTGTTTAGTTTTTTTTAGGATGATCTACATCTTTGAAGCTATGAGAGAAGTGCATTTAATTGTTAAGAATGATTACCAATAGAAAGGGACATCACATGTCACATGGCAACACCATGGCAGTTAAGGTCTAAATGAATGCAGGACTAGACTGGCCATGAAGAATGTACTTCTGACCTGGATAAGACATCTGACAGTATTCAATGTGATGGTGTTTGAATTGCTGTGGACCTTTTTAGTCCTGATGTGTGGCTTATAACACTGAATCTGAAAGAAAGCAATGAAGGAAATGGCATAGCTAACGGGTTATATTGGACTGAATCCAGGTGAGGCTGTGTGAGACACGGTGAGTTCACTTTCTGATCCTCCCTGGCCAGGTTTCTCTGCACTCCGCAGGCCGCCATAAAGCCTCTCTTCCACTGATGCCACCAGCTTATCTGTCACACTGCTCTCTGCCTGCAGGGAAACCTCTGATAGGATAGCTTGACTACTGTTGTTGTTCCTGTTGTCCACTCTTGGATCCATGTGGCTCATGTGTGCAGTCACAGTACTCACAGACTGACTAGTTGTGCTTTCTGTGTCCTTGTTTGGGGAGACTTGGCAGCAATCAGTCTCACCAGTGGACTCCTCACAGCTAGAGCTGTTTTTTGTTGTGTTGGTTACTTCATATGTTTTGCTTGCTGCACTCTCAGCAGCGTTCTCTGCAGCTACTTCGCTTGATTGATCTTTGCCCTCTGCTCTCTCCTTGGCTGCCTCTTCAGAAGCCGCAACTTCACTGGCTTCTTCATCTGCAGCACTCGCAATGCGTGAGAGGGTGCTGTGATATCTCGTGTCCAGAGGGTAGCCAGCACTGTCACCCCTCCTCAGCGGAGTAAACCTCTGCCTCTCTAAAGATGGCGAGTACCTCCCACCAGAGGCTGATCCTGGGTCACTGTATTGCTTATGTCTTTGCCACTGTTTTCGGAGATGAACTCTGGATCTGTGCCTGGAGCGTAGCGGAGAGTCCTGCTGGTCAAAACGCGGGTCATGACGAAGGAACTCATTAAAAAGAGCATCTGTCTTCTCATCAATGCTGTAGTCACGGCGGCGGAGACGAGGTCGGTGAGGGCTGGATGGCTGGCTGATTGGCTTCAGTAGTGGAGACAGTAATTGAGTCTGGGATTCTGGAGGTTTCTGAGGATGAAGGGATTTCAGGAGTTGATATGGTTCTTGAAGGGTATGAGATAGGCCACCAGTCTGAGATTTCTGCTTTCTTTTGTCCCCTGTCTCTGTGCTGTCTCCCATCTGGTCCTCCAACTCCTCCTGAAACAGTCTGGCCTCAATGCTTTCACACACTGATCCTTTTCTTCCTGAACTGGTAAAAAACAGTCTTCTCTCAGATGCCGTCTTCCCTCGTGGAGCACCAGGAGTCCCAAACAGCCGCATCTCTTCAGGGGCCCTGGATGGTGCTTCAATAGAAGCATAGCCACTGTCCATCTGAAGAAGCTTCCTGTTTCCTCCCTCACCCTCTCCTCCAGCTCCACCTCCCATCTCACTGTCCACACTTGATGCCCCTCTGGTTCCCCCCTCCAACCCTTCTCCCTCCCCTTCTCCTTCAGGTTCATCATCCAGGTCTTGAGACAGGCAGCTGTCAAGACCAGAACGAGCTCCTGCACCACCAATGGATGAGACGCTGTCTGCATCACTGCGGATGGACTCTCGATCTGTGCTGCTCTGGTCCGAGGAGGCGTACTGCTCCAGAGAGGCTCGCAAGCTCCAAATGTCTCTGTACAGGGAGGGAGGGGCCTCTGAGCTCTCCTGGCGAATCAGGAATGACAGAGATGAGCCAGAGTCGGTCCTTTGTCTAGCTTCAGCTCCTAAAACTACTTCATCTGCATCATCCACCTCTTCCTCATTCGTTTTCCTCACATCTGCAGTGCTGCCATCTGTATTTGGGTCGGTTTTCTTTAACATGTCCTCAAATCTTTCCTGCATGGCAGATTCTTGTTCCCTCCCCAAACAAGTCATCATCTTCTGCAGACTCAAGCTCATCTGCTGCCACTTCTGTTCTTATAGCTGCTCCGAACATTGTCTTCTTTTCCACTTCGGTTCCATTGACTGTGGCCTCCTCTTGCCTTTGAGCAGGATCTGATGGCAAACACGGTTCTTCTCTCCTGGAGCTGATGCTCCCACTTACCTCCACCATGGCCTCCAGTTTAAGCCTGCAGAGATTAAGAGCACTCAGTTTGTCAGTGATTCTGGAAATGACAAGGTGAAAATCAGGGTGTTATGGGTGGGGATGTACCTCCCAAGGAAGACTGAAGAGGTGGATGCAGCTGCAGGATGAGACAGAGACTCTGCAGAGAGGGACTGGAGACCACTGGTCTGGATGGGCGTATGTGGGAAAGATTCAAAGGCATCATCTGGGAGAGGAGAGGATTCATCTTCGGTGTGATCTGTGTTTTCACTTGCTGCCCTCTGTCTTTGAAAGGGCCTCCTCTTCGGGGACCCTGGTGGGAAACACACAGATTTGTGATTCAGAGGAGATTCTTTTTTAGTTTGTTTTTTAATAGCATTTTCTTTGCAATACTAGGCATTTATCATGTATCAAATATTAGTCATCGATACAGAGTACAAACCTTTAGCATCCAGGCTGGCAGCCCGGTGACTGGTGTCAAACTTCCACCTTTTAAAGTAAGGCCCTGCCCCCTCCAGACTGGCATGCCGCCGCAGTTTAGAGAGGAAATGTAGAACTGAAGTCTGGCTTGGAGGTTGAGTGGGCTCTCCCCTCTGTCCCCTTTCACTCTCGGCTTCCCCTCTGTCCCCAAGGGCCTCCATCTGACAGGAAAGATGAAGAGAGAGAAAGGATTGAAGGAGGTGATGACACATTAAGGAAGGAGACACACTGAGATGAATTGTGATGGGAAAGGAAAAACCCTCAGGGGACAGCAGTTTGTCATTTTGTCACTCAGTTGCAGCAATGACTGATGTCATTGTGCATCAGTAGCTTTTAGCCTGTAGCAGCAGCTTTTCTCAGGCTACGTATAATATAAGTGGATGAATCCACACAAAAGAAAAATATGTTGTGTATGCAGACTTCACTGTAAAATATGCACTTTGAGAAAATGCATTTACTTCATGATTTCAATGTTCTGTTAGTTTATGCGGGAATGTTAGGTGACATTGAGAAGCAAAACACAACAACAGGAGATTAAGAGAAAAAAATTCTTCAGAAAACATCATGATAGGAAAAAAAAGAGTCCAAATGCAGAAACTATGTGGAAAAATACATCTTAACTGCTTAAATTAAGAGGAAAACTAGCATCCATATGCTGCTAATCAAATGCTTTTGACCATTAGTAAATGTGAGCACCAATGTCTGGTGCATTTAAATGTGTCTTAACAACAATGCTAAGGAAGAAATACAAAGAGGAAAGCCAAACTCACTGTCTGGGATCGAGAGTGCTGTGTTTTCATGGCTAATGAAGACCGTCTGCATCCCTGGTCCAAGACGATGGAGTGATGTGGGTCTCCTGGAAGTCCCCCACTCAGACTCTGTCCCATCCAATCAGGGACTCTTCTCTCCACAGGCTGGAGAAAAAAAAAATGGAGTCAGATATGCTGCAGACTCTCATAAACCCAGGCTGCTATCATGGCTATAAATATTATAATTTTATGTTCAGTTACTTGGTAGATGGTGAGGGGAAGTTTTGGCACTGCAGTCTCATTGATGTTAACAGTGCTGCTCTCTGTTGAATCGCACTCCATGATAGTAAGTATTTTCAGGTCACATGGGGCTGGAGGCAGGTGAAGGTGGGTAAGTCTAGCTTTTTTCAGGTGGTGGAAGTCCCCTTCAGTCAGCGTGTACCTGAGCAAGAAGATTAATCATCTGATCAGAGTCCACCAGACTTCTTCATCAAAAGATAATCTCAAAATTCACCTCAGTTCAGCTCAGCTATACCTGCGTGCTTTGTCCTGAGTCGTTTTCTCCTGTTCGTAAAGTGCAGATTCATTGAAAGAGACTCTTCGGCCAGTGGAGCCAGTGGACACAAATCTCTCTGGCTCGCCATCATGACAGCTTGATGCTGAGAGGGCATCTGATTCATCCAGGCGAATTGTAATTTCTGAGTGACAGAATTGACAAGGACACACCAACAGAGAGGGATGAAGAGGATCGTGACCAAACTGGACCAAAATACATGCGTGAACTCCTTTTTCAAAAGTAACTAAATTGTTCTGACCTTGCGTGGGCTGAGAATCCTCAGCGTAAGTGGTGTTTGTCTTCTCAGGGTCATCACTGGCTCTGAAAATAAGAAATGATTTTCACAAGGGATGCACCATATTGGAATTTTGGCCGATATCCAATATGCCGATATTTTAAAACTCATGTGGACGATATCGATACCGATATTAAAGCTGAAAAAATAAGCAGTCCTTGCAAACAGCAGTTTTGTAATCCGTTTCTGACACTTTAAAAAATAGGGGTGGGAAAAAAATATCGATACACTAAAATATTGCAATATTTTCATGTGCCGATATCAAATTGATATTTAAAAATGCAGTATCGATCTATTCTATTTAGAAAACTGTGAGGGCGGTCCGGACACCCCGCACTAAGCAGGTGCTATATGTGGACACATACCCTGATGACATTTATTTGTGTTTTGTTTCATGTATTGATTCGCTAAAGATGGATCCTATTTGGTGGATTAATGCATTGATTTGAGTTTATTTTCTGTATGTTTTGATTTATTTCTAACCTCTCTCTCTCTCTCTCTCTATCTCTCTCTATCTCTCTCTGAGGTGAATTTGGAGATTAGCACAGTCATGGAGGTGTGCCCATGAGTGTGGCTGGCAAGAATCTGGTGTGCTTAACTGGCACAGTCCAAGTGGCCTGAGGAGAGGAGGGAGACTGGAGAATTAGTTACTTTTTTCTTACTTTACTAGTATTTGTTTTTTGTTTATTTAAGTAAATGGTTATTGGTAATGGTGTTTAGTCTTATTTTGGCAGGTGTTTGCAGCTACTTTTGTATTAGATGTTTTTAAGGGGCCACTAGCGTAGATACACCTGTCAGATTAGTTTTTGGTTGGGCCCATAGTCTTTATATATTTCGGGGGGAATGTGACTGAAGAGGACAGAGAGAGAGGAATTTAAGGGGCCATGTTATGTCACTGAGAAAAATAAAAAGAAACAGAGCTCTGCTAATTTGGAAGTCCCAAGTGTTCTTTTGTTGGTTCCACATTTTGGTGGACGCCGCCATCCTGCTGTCCTGAAGGGTTTGGCCCTGGTTAAACCTAACAAAAATCTGGCGAGATTTCATTGTTGTGTTCCAAACTCTCGCAATATTGCAGGAATTCTCGTGAGATTTCGTTACTAAAATAGATCGATACCGCGTTTTTAAATGTCAATATATCAGCATATGAAAATATCGTGAAATTTTCGTGGATTCTCAAGAGATTTCGTAACAGAACAATGAAATATTGTGAGATTTCGTGAGTAAAATAGATTGATACCATGTTTTTTAATGTCAGTATATCAGCATATGAAAATATCGCAATATTTCAGTGTATCGATATTTTTTTCTGATCCCTAGTCTTTAGAAGTTTTAAAGTCTGTAAAAAAGACATTTTTGAAGTAGTAGTAGTTTGTTTTGTTTTTTTTTAAAAAAAAAGGGGGGGAAAAAAAGAGGGATTCAGTCTTAAGGCCGATACCAATAGGGGGCCGATTATATCGTGCATCCCTAATTTTCACTTCTTGTGCTGTTTCACAGGAGCCAAAGTGCTTAGCCACGTTGCAGCTTTCCATGTGATATTCCACACAGTTTGCAGTCCTAATCCCACTGGCCCCTGTAATCCTTGTGCCTTTTCATGTGAGTTTGGACCAGCACTCACCTGGAGTAGCGCCGTCCGCCCAAGCAGCAGCGGTGACAGAAGAGGAGCAGCAGGGACAGCAGGACCAGCGTCCCCCCAGCAAAAACACTCAGCAGCACTAACAGCAGCACGTAGTTCTCCACCTGGCCAGCTGACACAGGCACATCCTGATGACATGAAAAGAAAAGCAACAGCCTTTGCAATCGCGGTACTATACTGAGTAAAGCCTTGTGGAGGAATACAATCCTGAGATACACTTTCCAGGAGTATTTGCATTTTATCCTGCTGTACAACAATCAGTTAAAACAACTCTCAACTTACTGTTTTAGAGAAAGACTGATATATTAATAATATAAATATAACCAGCAACATTAGCTAATTTTACAGAATGCTGTTTTTAACCACATGAAAGCCCAAAAACACAGTTGATTTTCATTTAATGCACAGAGACGTCTTCAGTTTTGTTTTGTTTTTTATTCTTTTATTTTATTATATGCGATAGATAATATAATATGGAAGTTTTCACAATTTTATGTTGAGGAACAACATGCATGACCTCTACACATCCTTACTTCTGAGACTCTTCCTCTCTAAGGTGCTCTTTTTGTAACTCATCATGTTACTCACTTGTTGCTATATGAACTTAATTATTATATGATGCCCCTCCAGCTGTCCTAGTTTAACTTTTTTCCACCAGTACCTACTTGACCCAACTCGACTTGGTTGTTTTCCATTACAACTGAGAACCATCTCAATGTGGGTGGGGTTGTTATAGTAAGGTGGCAAAAGTCCTTTGAGTTCATTTGTAAAACATGACACAACAATGCAATAGTATGCCTGCTGGCTGTCTACTTGTGTGTAGCCATGTACCTTGTAGAAAATCACAGAAATTATAAAAATCCATGGTTGCTGTTGCCAGATTTTTAAAAAAAGGAATGGCACTTCATTCTCCAGTGATGCCTCTTCTTGGCCAATCGGTGGCCTGCAGTCTGTAGACGTCACATTTTTGGCTTGACTCAGTTCCCTTGAACCCCCAGCCAAGTGGGTGCAAGTTAAAGTACCTAAATGGAAATCCTATAAACCAAGTTGAGTCGATCTGAACTGAACTTTTAGTGGGTAAAAGTGGGGTCATTACATTTCCAGCTTTTGTTGCCTTCTTCCAATTCAATTGAATTTAAGATAAGAGTATATTCTTACTAAGATGGTCAAATTAGTCACTTTCATTTTAGGTTGTTTTTTAAGTTATACAGTGAACAAACCATCAATGTATGAAAAAGCAAACCAAATCTGTTTTTGATTTACATTTTGGACAGTAGCCCAATCATTTCAAACTGGGGCTCAATTTTGCATCAATTTTGCAGAGCACTATATTTTAAAATAAATGACATTTTAATCTAATTCTTTTTATTTCATAGAAATGTGATGGAGCTAAGTGCAACTCCAGATTAGTGTATAAAGACAATAACTAAATAAATAAATAAAAACTGATGTGCTTTAAAAATCACTCTACTTTTGAGCAACAGGTTTTAATATCATGTTCCTCATATTTTGATAAGCTGATCCTTTTGATTAAATCCAACACTGATAAGAAAATTTGCTAAAACAAAACAAAACTTCTGTACGTTTTTATTTTGAATATGAGACTACAGCTTATTTTTAAGGAGAATGTAAGAAAAAGAAATGCTATATAATATGTATGAATTATACTTTGGAATAATATGAGTGGGTGTTTTTGTTGTTCGAGAATTTGTTTAGGATTAAGATGGAAATCTTTCTGAATAAAAATAAGATAGTTTTCAGCTGCTTTTATTGTTTGTTTGTTTTTTTTGGGGGGACTGAAAACACTTCTGGACAAAAACAGGCCCGTTTAATATCCCGACTACTTCATAAAATGGTTGCTGGCAAGTTCAAATTAGGCACACATTTTTTCATTTTTCCAAAAACATTTTCTCGGCTTCATGCTTTAAATATTATTTTATTTTTTCTTGCTGTCAGTTGGAAAAAGAATTAAATTTTTTTTATTCCATTTGATGCCATTTCTAGGAAAACTGTTGTATTATAGGAATGTATAGTGCAGGAGGTTTGTTGTTTTTAAAATATTTTTTATAACCTTTTTCAGTTGTGCTGTTTCTGTGTTGATTTTTTCATCTCATTCTGACACCAAGAAGAGAAGAAAAGAAAAACACTCCAGATTAGAAAAAAAGGTGCTATAAAGTTAGCTGTTAGATCTATTTTATTTAAACACTGGAGTCACTGGACTCCTAGTCTGTCTGCACAGTGGTTGAGTTGCATTTATGTCCACCAGGGACGAGGGTTTACATAATTACACATTGTAATCCTGTTACCAGCTGTGTGTGGGATGGGACAGTCCCCTGTTTTTTTTTTTTTGTTTGTTTGTTTGTTTCTTTTTCTGGCCTGCTTTCATTTTCTGTAGATATTTTTGAGAAAAGACTAGCGTTAAGCACTCAAATAACCTACCAAACCCTTATTACCGTCAACTACCAGCACCAAGCCCATAAAATCACACTCAAGGAAAAATTGATGCATCATGAAAAATTGTTTTAGAAAAGATAAGAGCTGAAAAATTACATAAAAATGGAAACAGGTGGTTGACTTTGCTTGCTGAAGATGCAAAAACGGGAGCTTTTCATTTAGATATGAATTATGTCACAGCAATCATCAGCCTCATCACAGTGAACCTGACCTTTTTTGTAGACTTTTACTGTTTGGTTTGCAAAGCAACAATTTGATTTCCATTGCATGTTCTCATATTTGTGGAACTCATGACTCATTCCTTTACTCAGGCAGAGGCATACACATCTCTGGCAGCTGCATTTCGTTCCACTGGGACAGTAATTTATTACTTTTTTGCAGCAGAAAGGAGTTTCTTTGTGGTAATTTGCCGACAGCTGAGCACTTTAATACAATAATACAATATTTAATGAGTGGAATTTATGATGAAACACACTCTTAAGTCGCTGTGATTCTTATCCAGACACACACTCGCATACATCTAGTCTGCTCACTCACACACTTGCATACGACACAACTGCTCCTCTCTGATTAATGCTCTCGGTCTGGGCTGAGTGAGGCTGGGGATCCTAATCGAAACGTCAGCTAGACCCTTAATTTAATTTCCCAGCTCTTCTCAATGAGAAGGAAATGAGGCCTTCACAGACTAAAAATGGAAATCAGGGGAGGAGGAGGAGGATGCCGACACGCATGAGCAACCCTCACATGAGACTTTTTTGGTCCTTTTTATAAAATAAAAAAATAAAAACAATGTCAGTTTTGGAAGAGTGAAAAAATAATTGGAGTCTTTACACCATCACAAATGTAAAAGTTTATCAGTTCCAACATTTTATGTTGTGTAATATATAAAGACGTAAAGGACTGTCATCACAAGAGAAAACAGTGCAGAAGCTCTTCCTGGAGCACAGTCTAACTATTAGAGAATTATTTTAATAGGAGCTGCAGCGCGCTCACCTCAGCAAAAACTAAAAGCAAAGCACCTGTCAAGCAAAGCACCTGTAACTGTATTAACCTCAATCATCCCATGGAGACGAAAAACAGCAGATTTTATAATGACTCTCATTTTATTGCGTATGGATAAGGTTCCTTTGTAAGGCCACCAACATGCTAACACCAATCTGTGTCAGCTTCAATCAGAAGTTCAATCTAACAGCAGAAAGTCACCACATGAAGCAAAAAAATTGCTGCTGAACAGAAGAGGCTGTCATCCCCTGTTCGTAAAAGCAGACAAATGTGACAGTCAGTGTCTTTATGTAGAGGAAAAGACGTGTTTTACATAAGTCAGCATTAAATCTGCTTCAAGCCACATGTTAAACTGAACTCTTTGTTTCACATGAATACAATAAATTTCACATTATTGGTCTCTGTGGTAGCCTACAGTCAGATGATGCCACTGAACACACAAAGTAGACCGTGTTGGAAGCTGTGTGTCTGATACACCCACAGTAACATTTGTATGAGCATCAGAGCATTTGTGGTTTAATGAAATCTGCTGTTTTTACAAGCTCAGCCAAACAAGAAAAACAGCACTAGCAATCAGCTGGAGCAGCAAAGCATTTCTACAGTCTTCAGGCCATGTTGCACACTGCAGAGACAAATCGCAGTCAGCTCTTCTTTGCACTTATTTAACTAGCTGATGCTCGCAACTCTTCCTGCAGACAGGATACATGCACAGCGATGTTTAGTCCTGTTTTGAATCAACTCCTCCGTGGCTACAGATCAGGCTGAACAACACCTCTTCTCCACCTGCAACATGATGCTGATGACTGGAATATTGCGTTGTTATCTCAACATGTCTCGTTTCTATTTCAGTCTAACTCCAGTTTGATTCATGGAGTCATCGTACACTAGAGTGCAGACACTAGCTGAAGGTGTGGATGGCATGTGTTGATGGTGTTGACAGAGAAGGGCGGTTCATACGCAGCGGTACTCACAGTGGAGTTCTCGGTCAGCCTTGTCAGAACAGGCAGATCATTGCTCATTGTCCAGGTCAGTGTGAGTGAGCCCTGCATCAGATGAAAAAAGGGTAGAGTAAGATGACTGGGCATTAATATGATTCCTGTTTTCTGATGCAGAAACTTCAAAGTTCAGATGATTTGGAGAATAAGATGAGCAAATTCAAAGAAAAGACTTCAAAGCCAGTGTTGAAATGATCTTGCTAATTAGTTTTCTATGATGAGGCTTCATTTAGTTCATTCCCCTGTGCCACAGAGCAACATTGACATACAGTGAATTATGATGGTCAGCATTTTCCAGCATTATGAGAGAAAAAAAGGGTTACTTTTTTCAGTATCATATCAGGTGCTGGAAGGGCTAATAATCAAATTAAATGTTTAATAATCTCTGACTGAAATCAGTGCATCTCCAGAATACTGATTAAATGCTGATATGCAGGTTTCCAATATTTATTTAGGTCAACAAGAAAGCTTACATCCCATACTCGGGCAAAAAAAAAAAAAAAAAAAAAAAAAAAATCTCACACACTTAGAAAAGTGCATTGCTGCACCACCCTTGAAAATTCTGTTTTTTAGCCCTTGTTTTTTGCCTCTTAGATGATGCTTTTCAAATGTATTACACAAATATGTAGACAGTTAACAATAGTTACGAGTTTAAAAAACAGACAAACAAACAAACAAACAAAAAAACAGTTTCTTTTATGTCTACAAAAGAATGTTGAATACAAAAGAAGGTAGAATGTGGATTTTTCAATGCTGCTCATTCATAGGTTTGCTCACAGACTGTTCCCATTTGAAGACTAATTTGAGACAAAAGCTCCTCCAGATCAAATGAAAAGTGGTCCTGCTGTATTGGACTTTATGATATTTTTTTAAGCTACCAAGTTTTAGTAACAACCACATATATGTAAACAGTCTACCATTACTGCTGCTAGTTTGTCTGGCACCAAATCTAAAATCTTCCGTTTCTGGGTTTTGGCCTGAGATGCTGTTATGTTGCATAACTGGAAAGAAATTAAGAGATTAAAATATCTAATATCCTTGTTACAGGTTTGATACTGCAAAGGCAAAAACATCCAGACTTGCAGCCTCGAACATGATGAGTCAAGACCCTTTGTGAGTATTAGAAATAAGTCAATGAAAATATACGCTCTTCAAATATAAAGTTGGAGACTCTGGGTTTCTATTACAATTTTAGATCTGATGATTCATCTCTGGCTTTATATCTGGAGTCACAGAGAAGATTATACAACTGGTTTTACAACCATTACCATACCCCACCACCCCACCCCCAAGCACCATCAAATTGTGCTGCTCTTTCTGTGTAAAACTAAGCAATATTCCAAAAACCGGAAACCAACCCCTCTCTGGGCCGACTTCTGTGAATTAAACTGTCCAAATATATATATATATATATATATATATATATATATGTGTATGTATATATATATATATATATATATATATATATTATATGTATTATATATATATATATATATTTTTTTTTTTTTTTTAATGAAGACATAATAATCTCTGAGCTCATCTGTGAAATGTCCATTCTGCAGTAACGTATATGAGACAGCAGAGATCAGCTCTAAGAGTCATATTTTATGTAAGATGTCAGACAAACCAGCAGCTCAACGTAACAATGTGACTGCAGCTCTGAATAGAAAAGCAAATAAAGCACGCTACTGCACTTGCATAGAAACTCATGTTCTGTTGAATTATCTTCATTAAAGCTTCACACACATTCAGTGCCAGTAGGTTATTTTATCCCAACATTTGCGTGTGTCTGGAAGGTTTTTTTCTCTTGTTTGAGATTTCACAGTAACAGAACAGACTGCGTATAAAGATACAGTGAGTTAGAATATTTCAGCCCACTTGATTTGATTTAGTCTCCGGTCTCTAACAAGTCTAACAAGTGTCTAACAGAATTAAACAAGGTGGTGTTATGCACTTAATTGTTCAATATCTTAAAATAGTTGTGGCATGTTTAGGTTTTCGTTGTCATCACAGCAGGACCAGTTGGGATGGAAGCAGAGAGCCCTCCAAGCAGATGGTCTTTTCAAGTAAACCAGTCCAGAATTAATTTATCTGATCAGAATATAAATCTTTAAAAAAGCTGTTAAATTTGTCCAAATTTCCACAATTAGCCTAACTGGGTGGTTTACATGATGCACATGTGGAAATATGTAACTATAATGTGTTTTGACCCTTATTGTGAGAATGAGTTCATGCGGTAAGGCCCGTCTTTAATTTAATTTTAATTAATTTAGGAGAAGATTCAAAATATTCTGTTATTACAACTATTTTTCTGCATCCTCTCCTTTTTCTCCATCTTCATGATCTTATAGTCAGCAAATAGATGCAAAAAACTGACTGCAATTGACAAAAATAAATAAATAATCATAATCAACGTGTGAGTGCGTGCACGTGTTGGTTTCCGGAATTTAGTGGCATGTTACAGTCCCACATCATCTCCGGTTAAACCAGTCAGACAGATGGACGACGCGGCTCAAACATACACACTTTGTAGTAGATGCAGCTAGAGCAAAGATGCTGATTGTCTTTCTCTTTATAAGTAGGCTACCATCAGTTGTAGATTAAAGAAGAAGGGGAGGGGATGTTGTATGTCATCCTGATGTGTAAGTGGGTGATGAAGTGGTCCAGATGTGCTGTATGACTATCTTACGGTCTATTAGGGTGGCGTTGAAGGAGCTTCCCTCCACTACACTACAGCGATCCGCTGCAGCCGGCGGCGCTCATAGCGGCAGCATCAGCATCAGCATCAGCAGCATCTTCCCATCTCCTCCGAAAAGCCGCCGATCAGGACTGTCCCGTGCCTCTGCATCGCCTGCTCTAAGCCTGCGGAGAAATAAATCACGATTGCTCACACAGGAGCTTTCATGTGTCGGGCGTAGGGGGGCTCCGCCACGGTCCCTGTGCGTCAAACACTTAATAAATCATATGCTGCGATTATGGAGTCGGCTTTTTCACCTATCCCGCGTCTTACATAATGATTTAGTGCCACATTACAACGCGAGCACGCTTTTAGATCCATGCGAACTGGTCAGGTTAAATGAGAGGGACAAAAAGAAGGACTCACCCGGTTGTAGACTCGGTTTGAAGCGGTCCACAAGCAGCCTGCCCCGTCTGCATACTTTAATTTGGGCTTCAAATAAAGACTCTAGTTATGAATGAAACCACACGCAA
The DNA here is from genome assembly GCA_023101725.1 of Atherinomorus stipes. Classification (NCBI taxonomy): domain Eukaryota; kingdom Metazoa; phylum Chordata; class Actinopteri; order Atheriniformes; family Atherinidae; genus Atherinomorus; species Atherinomorus stipes. The sequence goes on from JALJCO010014045.1 coordinate 1,113,157, forward strand.
TTAGACACACCCACCACCCGCTCCTCGATGCGCCACGTGACCAGCGCTGATGATGATGATGGTGGGGATGATGTGAGATGGAGGAGAAAAACCCGTCTTCATTCACAGTTGCTCATGAATGGCAGCAGCTGTTGGAGTGGACCTCTGACTGCTGATGGCATCAACATAAGATTTTATGCCAGCGTAACCCTTCTGAAAATGTTGAAAATGTTTTCAGTTTGATGTGTTTAATCTGCATCTGTATCCTTGTCGTGAGATACAGTAAGATGCACGAACAGACAGATGGGTGCGGTAATCGTTTTTGTAATCTCTCACTTCGCCACATGGGGGCAGCATTGTATTTATGGAAGATACGATGGAGGTTCTGGATGAAGGTTTGTTTGCCTCGTCAAATCCAGCTCATTTCACTCTAATGTGAGAAAATGATTACAAATTGTTCCACGATTATTCCAAACAACCATAGTGAGAGCATGTCACATGCATCTCTGTTTCTTAGAATGAAGGGCAGTGTATGTAGAGATTATCTAACATTGAATTCAGAATAACAGCGATTAAATACTCCCAATAACAAACGTTTATTATTCTATAAATGGAATTTACCGTATGGAGAGTTTGTTATTTACTTTAAAGTTGTAGATTGTTTTATTTTTCCCAATGTGTTTACAGTAGCCTACACAAATATTCTATTACATTTATATTGATCCAAAAACACAATTTTCTGTCTCCACCTCTGCGGTGTGCATTCTCATTGATGTAGAGCTTTGCTGCATCCACATTAAAGTAAGTCTATTTGTGTCTGCATTATGACTGACAGGAGGACAGTCTGAGAGTCGGGCATCTGAGAATTAATTTTCTGCTTTTGCAAAAATGTCAACCTACTGTAAAACTCTGGAAAACAGACTCACACCTGGGACAGACTGGGAAACAGAAATAGCAGCACATGGAAATCAGTTCAGAGGAGTTCAATGGCCCAAATTTATTTATTCACTAGAGTGCTTGATACAGTGTACTGCATGACTGAGATACTGAGATGTAGTTGCGCTTCTGTTCTTTTTGTCCTCTGCTAAAAGTTTTATGGCCTCGTGAAATGTATATGACATTGCAGATCATTTCTGGAACAGTTTCAGTCATCTCTGCCTGCCGACGAGGAAGTGCTAAGAGTCACGGTGACCTCTTCAAATATCTGAGTCAATGAGATTTTCAGGAAACAGTTTGAGAACATTTGACCCTGCTTATAATTATAGAAAAGATAATAATAGATGCATATTATGTGTGTTAAAAAAACAGCCTAGTTTTCTCCAGGAAATAGGTGATATATGAGAAAAGATACTGTTTTTTTTAGTATGTTCATAACTGGGTGTAATTGGACACAAAAATCTGTTGCAAAAAGACTTAATTTTGGCCTTTCACCATGTTTTTGGCAAATCCCATTTATATCAAAGCAGCTGAAGCGTCAATCATATATGCAATCATAAGGGTTAGGCCTTATGTGAAACCATGTTCTCAAAACTTTGTATTCCCGGTAGCAATGTGTTGTCAAGAAAAATAATCAAAAGAGGTTGTTTTCCCTAAAGAATATCACAGGGCTTTCTCGCCAAACTTCTGTTGTTTGCTAGATTCTTAATGCGGCAGGTTTTCAAATAGCTGTTTATACTGTGATAGATTTAGGCTACATTTCAAAACAGTGTTCAGATTATATTTGCAATCTGTTGAGTATTAATGGAATGCCTCAGGGGAGCTAAATCCCTGAGGCTGGTTGTAAAGTTGAAAAGAAGTGAAGAAAATTTGTTTCACAGTGCAATTTCAGTCCAATCCTGTAGAGTTTCTCATTTACACACATATGACACTTTCAGGTTTTGGTTTGTTTAGCTGTGAAAACATGAGCACAAAGACCAACAGAATGTTATCACAGACCCACAGAAAGTGGAGCAATGTTGCATTATTTTACATGACTGGTTTTTATTTAATCCAAACCGTGACCTTTTTCTTATCAGATAGTTTTGTAATCTGGGCTAAAAGCAACAAAATTGGAAAGAAAAAAAAAAAGAAAAAAAGAGGGGGGTCACAGAGCAGGCAGAACTCAGACCCCAACTTCCTGTGATTAAACATCTTTTTAAAGTGCAGGTTTTCAAAGGGGGAAAAAGGCCAAGCTCACGCCCTAACTTCTTCTGTTGTGGACCTGTTGGTCTGCCACAAGCTTTTCTGTGAGTTCATTACATGTAATACTTGCTGAAACCACATGACTGTGATGCACTTTCTTCTCCAAACATCACTATCTAAGGGCAAGATGCTCTGTATGTGGCAGGAATGAAGACAGAGAAGGCATGCGGAGCATGGAAGGCCTTTTTCCTAAAATTAGACGGAACAAATTCTTGATGTCCTTGGTGTGAGAGACTTTCATCGAATTCTTATAAGTGAGGCTCCACATGTCGGTGACATCTTCAAAACTGCACAATGAGAGAAACATTCCTTCTAAATGCTCAACATGAAGGAAAACTGCTTTTCTCCCTAAGCTCAATGATATTTTAATGTGTCTGTTAATGGATATTTTGAGCTATTTTATCAGAGCATATTGAAGATAATGATTTGCAGCAAATAATGATTAACTGAGGCCATGCATTGATTTGGACACAATAGCACTGCAAATATTTTTATGTGTTGCATGATTTTTTAAATGTGCTTACACTGTAAGACGGGGCCAGTCCTTGCAATCATATCAGTTAATCCGTCGCTTTTTTATAGATATTGTTCTAGTGTAATCATTTAAGCATTTTAAATCTATTTCCAGTTTAATTTTGATTATTTGCAACAGCTCCACCAGAGATGAGAATCAGGCTTTATATGGTCAGATAACTACAATAAGTAGCTGAATGCAAAATCATAAGCAGTGAGCTAAATTGTACTTTCACATTTGAGATCAGTACGAAGACCAAAACAGTCTCTTTTCTGCGTCTGCATTTCAGTGTCCCACTCATTTGATGAGATTCTACATGAAATATTCAAGACAAATTCCTCACATACAAATGCTTTATCTTAAAAATTCCAGGATGTCTAAGGTGCCACATACCACAGGATTGAAACATCTGGGAAATGATGCCTGAGGTGGGAGGAATGTGAAGAAGAGGATGGTGTGTGTGTGTGTGTGTGTGTGTGTGTGTGTGTTACTGGGTGGTTGACGTCAGAGCTGCGTCTGTGCATGCTCCGGAGAGCAGGACATCCTGTGGAATTGTTCTCGCCGATGGTCGAAGAATGCAAAGCAGCAGCCTCTCCCGTCTCGCTCATCTCAGCGAAAAGCTCAGGGAGGAGCGGCTCTTCATCAAAATACCACAGGGTCACTCAGTTCATTATGTTATCTACAAAGAAGAAAGACTGAGGAGACGTCAGGGACACGTTCCTTTAGGAAACCAGTGAGATTCAACAAAAAATAAAAGGAAATATTTGGGACTGAAATCATTTTATGTTTATGTGACATCCAACATATTACTAAGCTGCTCTGAACTTAGTATTTAAGGGGAAATATGCAAACAGAGAAAAAAATAATGAAACAGCCAAACAAAGACAGAGAACACTAAATGAGTATCTCATGTACTGCAGGGTCTTTCAGACAGATGGGATGCAATGAGACAAACACTACCTGTCTGCCTTTAGGGGTGAGGTGAAGAAGGGTGTGGGGTGAGGTAAGTTGCAATAGAGTGGAGTGACGCAGGCTATAAAACGTGGGTGTTGTTGGTGCTGCTATTTTTAGCCGCTGTGAGGGGACACATCTTAGCTGCCTTTCTCTGCCCTTCCCAGCATCTTACGTCACATTTTACTCCAAGCCGTTCCTCTTCACCGTGCATCATGTGACAGGAGCGCCTGCAATCCTGATGTGGACCAGAGACTCATGATATGAATACCAAAAACAACCTAAAATATGATCAGGTGTTTTCTGTCAGCATCTCTTCCCTAAGGCTGAAGCATGACTGTGAATAGATGAATGTAAGTGCTCATAAAGTATTTCCCTGATTCAAGCAAGATGCATGTTGGAAAGGTTTCTGCAATTTTTATTATAGAAATATTTATATTGAAAGAAATATTCTCAATACACTCTGCAAATGCCACAGTTTGTTCTGCCTTTAGTGATTTCCAGTTACACACATATTTTGCATAGTTTTTGCAGTGACATGCAAAAGTTTGAACAATCTCTTACTTCCATTATTATTTTTTTATCATGGTGAAAAAGAAAGGGATGTAAATGTATAAATTTAGAGCTCAGACTCTGTGTTCCAAGTCATTTCATCAGTTTGAAATATAATTGTAATGCTCAGAATAAAAACACATTTTTGGCTGCAATATGCTTTTAAAAAGAGAATTAAGACCCTCCAAAGCCCTCTCTAGCAAACTCTGAAGGCAGACTTAACATGTCTGTAAAGCGTCTGAAGATGCCTTCAACAACAGGACGCTGATTCTGGCCAAACCTTTAAATCTTTAGGAGGTTTTGCCATGGCTCTCACAGCTTTGAACATCATTGGTCACCTCAAACAAAAAAACAAAAAGATAATTGGTGGAAAGGTATTTACAGGCTGTATTTGCCAAAGGCTGTGTCTCAAAATAAGCTGACATTACATGGTGGGTGCCCACACCTGATACTCTTGCATGTTGTTCATAAAGTAGTAACTGAGAGATGCATTTTTTATATGACAGAGTTGTGAGCCCTGTTACCCCCCCTCTCCCCCCTCGTGGAGAGACATGAATCACCACAGGGAGTCAGATCTATATCTACACATACATGTGAGTGTAATTGTTTTTTGTTAACTCTGAAGGTTTCATCAGTCCTGGAGTTGAGGTATTGCAGTACAGTCTTTCATTTCAACAAAACGGGATTTTGACATGATGACATCCTGTACAAGTGTATTGCTGAGCGGATTGCATCAGTTATGAATGGGCTCAAACCAGGGTGGAGCCTTGCGGTAAGGAAAGCCCTCTGATTGGATAATATAAGCTCAACAGTCTTGTGGCTCTTCCTGATTGACTGTAAATCCAGATGGGCGGGACTTTCTCTGCCAGGGTTGGGTGTTTTACGTTTAGAGTAGAGCTGCTGCTCAGAAAGAGCTACTATCACACTCTTGTGCTTGAGCAGTGCGTTCATAGTTTTAAACACGCTTCACGAGGAGGTCGAAAAAGGGGGGAAATATTAAGAAAGAAAACTGCAACATTTGATGCCAGCGACCAGAATCTGCTTTTAAACAAATTGCAACCAGCGACTTTGAATGGAGCATCATCATCAAGGTTTTAGTAGCTTCTCCCATCGTCTGTCTGCAGATGGGGCTGGAGTCTCCACTGGTCAACCCATGATGCGTTTGTCCATCGCGTCAACAACCGGTATCCCGGTGGAGCTCACAGTCCCCCTAGAAGAGACTGCGGAGGGTCTGAAGACACGCATCTCCCAGAAACTCAGACTGCAGACGGACAGAATCGTTCTCCTGCATAAAAACAGGCGAGTTATTGCATCCTGAATCAGAGTATGTGATGTGTCTGAGTTGTTATTTTACAGAGTGACTTAATAATGGTCACTCTCTGACTTTCTATCGCTACTTTCTAACATTGATAATAAATCATAGGCACTTGGCTGTGGGGAAGCTGTTGGAGCAGGGAGTGACAGATGGAAGCAAACTTACCCTGGTTCCAGTCATTGAATCGGGTTTACCAGTAAGTAAGCCACTCTTTTTCTCCTTTGGTTTAAGGACATTGCAAGATGTAAATAATCAGACTTACTGATGTTTTACTTTTACCACAGTGCTCGACTGGAAGAGAGAGGACGATGAGGGATGTGTTGGAAAGTTTAACAGAAGTCCAGGTAAGAGTTTTGTTTAGTCTTTATTTATGCTTTATCTGAATGGAAATGTACATTTTATATGACGAATGCAAGACATGTTTGTTTTTGTTTACATATTGTTTACCTATTTGTTGTTGGATTCTTGTGGTAGCTAATAAAACTAAGTCCTTTTTCATAGTTGAAGTGTTTTTTAAATTACTTTTTTAAAAAAACTAAAAAAATAACTCAAAAGTACTTCCTCAACTCATGAAACAAGGCACCCTACCAGAAAATCACCTTATTTGAAGATCCAGGGTGCTTTTGGTCGAAAGAATGACTCGATTTAAGAGAATCCCACTCCAACTTGTTTTTATTTAATACTACAAGCATGTATGCATGCAAATATTGTTGTACCATGTCAATAGTAGATGCCATCAAGCTGTACACACACAAAAATCCACACATACATCGATCACTCATCGCATTATCTCGAGTTGGTCGCTTTCATATTGAGAGTCGGGGAGTGTGAAAAGAACATCTGTGGGTGTTCTGGAGTCATCCATGATGACTTACCTCTTTAACATTACACCTCTTTCACAAACACCACCTGCTCCGCCTTCAGTAGCGCAAGGCTAAACATGACTGAAATACAAATATTCAGGAACTCTTGTCTCTTTTCTGATTGTCTTGCAGATTGATGACTTCCTGTCAGGGCGCTCGCCTCTGACCCTCAGCATTGGAGCCAGTGCCCACATGATGTATGTGCAGCTCCAGCTGTCTGCACAGCAGGATGTCAAAGAGCTGCAGCAGGACAGGGACTCTAAAGCTCTGAGCAGTTGTCGGCCTCAAACTGGTCCGCTGACATCTGGCACTGTGAGCCACACCGACTCTGCTTCCACATGGTCCACCACAGGATCTGTTACCTCACAGACTTCCTCTCCAGCCCAGCTCTCCACTGACTCTTCATCCTTCATTCAGTGTCACAGCCAGAAACCAAGATCTTCCTTGCAATCATCCAGCTGTTTCCCACCTGTAACCTGCCACAATCCCTCTTTTGTCTGTCCTGCTCACAAGTCTCCTTCTCCCTCGGGTTTGCAAGCAAACACACCAGTCTGTTTAGGCAGAAGCAGACCCTCTGGCTCCGGCCCAAGGCCCCCCAGTCCGGCATCAGCATCAACCTTGTCAGAGGTTATACTGTTTACATGTAACAGAAATTATATGATACATTTCATAGGATGGATTAGAGAAATTGTCACATTTTAAAAAAACAAACAACATTTTCCTCATTTGGTCATGTTTTTTTTCCCCACACAGAGTGATATTACAGCAGAGCAGCCAGGAGCAGTCATAGAAAGTTTTGTGAGTCACTCTCCAGGTGTCTTCTCAGGGACATTTTCTGGTAAGTCTCCAGCAACTGACAAACACCAGCAATACTTCAGTTTTTAGTCTGATTAAGATAAAACAATAGATACTGTAAATGTAGCTATACATAAAGGTATAACAGAATTAACTAAACAGAGTTCTGTTGCTTTTCCCATCAGGGACACTGGCCCCTTGCAGTCAGAATGGTGTCAGTAATCCTCGTCGTGGCATCACCATCATTCTCCAAATCCTCCAGGACCTCCTTAGAGCTGCGTACCACCAGGGGGCTCCAACTCCTCCACCTCACGTCTGCTCACCCTCAAACCATCAGCCCAGCCAAGTCGCTGCAGACGAGCAATGCAAATCACTGGCCCAGGGGACAGAGCACGGGGGTAAAAACGATATTTTAGCCACAGAGCACTTCAGTACAGTTCTTATATGTATTAGGAAGCCTTTTCATTATGACATTTATCATCTGGGGCTTTAAGAAATACAGATGCTTGCTTTTCTGTCAGAGAACTTAAAACCCATCTAGTTGAATTTCAGGAAAACTGGTGGACAAAATGAGAACTTTTATATAATACATTGATTTATCAATCATTTAGAAATACAGCAGAGTTGCCAAAATGATAGTTGCGAATGATGAAGTAAAACTTAATAGATTAATTAATGTACTTATTCCACCTCTGAGCTTCATGTATTTCATTTGAGTTTTAATCAATTCATAATGAATGAAGAGCTCCTGATCATTTGAAGACTGTTTTATCTTTGTGTGGCACGTTTAACATGTTACTTATTGTGTCTGCAGCAGGCAAAGAAAGTCAGATGCTGCATTCATACACAGAGGAAAATAAAGCCCTTCACTGCAAGCTAGAGCACCTCCAACTTTTGATGCATCAGAGGCGTCTACGCAGGCGGACTCGCAGGAGCTCACACCTCTACCAAGCAGCTCGTCCAAACCAGCATCGCCACTATTGTTCTTAGTCATCTGGATGGAAAATAACCACTCACTGTGACAGCCATGGCAACTTTCTAAGCAGGACACCAGTTAGGAAAATCAAAACTGACCTCTGGCTTTATGATGAAACACCTAGAGAGCACACAAGGTCAAGTAATGGGGTGATGCTGTGATTCCCATTGTGGACTGTTTAGAAAAAATATGAGTACTGATGTGATTCCTGTCCTCAAGGGGCAATGACTCTCATTTGTAGCACAATGTCACAAAAAAGCTCTGTTTTTGTGTCATGCATTTCAGTGTTTGGTCACTGTCTATTTGTCTGTGTAATCCCACGTGTCTGAGAAAAAGGCAGCTGATCTTTTTGGTTTTTGTAAAGGTGTCACTTTGTTCAAGAGTAATTCTCTTTGCTTCGCTCTTGCTTTTTGTGTTTCTGTAGGTGGTCTGGGTTGTCTAAAATTCACATGAATTGAGGTGTGAATTGGGGTCAAGCAGTGTAGGGAGGGGTGTAACGACTGCATTGTATGTAGCTGATAGGTGATGGTGTGAACAATCCTCCTATTGAGAGATGGGGCCTTTTGCTTCCTTCACCAGTGGGGGTATCCCCAGGTTGTACTGTAAGGGCATTCTTGAAATGCATTTGTTTTTTTCTCATGTAAACTTGATGTTACTGTCCAATAAGCTCATATGTAGTGAAGACTTTTCTTCTCTTTTCTTGGACTTTTTTTTTTTTTACCAAAATGTCATCCCCATATTCGAATCAGTTGCAGGGTGCTTTACACCGCCTATGTAAAAGAAAAGCAAACTAAAACTGAATGTATTTGTCACATTGAAGAAAAAAAAGGTTTTATGGATTTATTTTTTCCTTTTTGTATTCAAGCGCCTTAATTGTACTTGAATGTGAAGAGTGTGTTATCTTTGTTAAAAATGTTCCCTTTAAATGATCTGATTTTGCAGTACGAAGAACTTAAACAATGAGGGGAAATATGCAAAGAATAAAAGTTTAAAAATTAACATTTTGCAAGACAAGCTTTCTTACAAAGATAAATGCATCATATCCCTACTTTAATTCATAAACTTATCCCTTCTCAGATATATGTAAAATGAGCTATAATGGTTGAAGAGTGGATGTTGGCTGTAAAATTAACTATTATACTTTGCAATATTTGGTTACTGTTACAGTTGGCTGAGGAGTTATAATGAAGAAGAAACTTGTAGTTTTTCCAGAAGGTGACTTTTTAATACAGATCAAATACACTGCTGAGCGATAGTGTATATGCCTGGAAAATTTGTTGGAAAAACTTTGGAAAACTTTAAACTGACCAGGTTGGAGTAGTAATTGTTTAGTTAACTGAACTGTTTCAGTTCGATTTTATGAGAAATGTCAAGAGTAGCTGTGACCTTTTTCCCACTGAAAAAGACAAGAAATATGAAAAATTCATTTTTGTTCATTTTTTTCCTGTCCTCGTTTTAACTCCAAACTTTCACTGTGGTTTGCCTTCATGCGCAAGTTAGTGAAAGTTTATTAACATGATAGGCATGGAGCTGGCCTTTCCTGTTACTGCTGGTCTTGGACTGCTAAATATTGCAGGTTGAGACCTTGCACCACTCATCTATAAGTGGTTTTCACAATTCTACCATATTCCAAACTTTCAACCAGTCTTGATAAAGCTCTGATTTTAAATTTCTGGGTTTGTTTAATTATTTCCAAGTTCAGATGTGCAGCATGAAATGCCGATGTGGTTGCAGGCCAAGCTCTTCTGACTGTGATAATCAGCTGCAGCAGAAGAAAATGACAAATCTGACAACAAACACAGCTAACGTATTCAAATCCTGGACAGTGTCTGCCCTGCTGATTCACTGTTGGTGATGACATTAAACTCAGACGCTATCATATCAAGATAATGTGACACAGACTTCCTGAAAGAGCTCCTGAATATTTGGATTTCCTGAATATGCTTCATCAATTAATCTCTCAAGGACAGTGAAGAGTTCAAACTTGTTTCAGCTGCACTAATTTCCCACCAAACACAAGACGTCATTTTAACGTTGTTTTTTGGGCTAAATCTGGTCGGTCCATCATGACCATATTTGAGCCTAAAAATAGATGTTGAAAATGGGGCTGAGTTTGGACTGTCTGATCTGGTCAAAATTTAGCCCCATCTTTTCAACCAAATTTTGCTGGGTGGGGGCCAAAGATGCTTTCACAAGTAGAGACAAAAGTCACAGAATCAGAGCACATCTTGACTGAGTATATAAGAGAGGTGTTTTTAGGGCTTTTCACATTAATGTAGAGTCATTGGTTAAAAACAGTTCTTCAGCTTTTTTTTTTTTCTATAACTTTGCAGGGGCCCTATGACTGTCTGATCTTGCATTCAGGATCTGATGATACTGGCTTTACCAGAAACAGGCCATCAAAGGTACTAGGCTCAAACAATGTCTCATCCCCCCGTCTGCAGGTTTGTATGCCTTAGTTATCACCCATCTTCATACAATAGATCACTAGAGTGGTTTTAACCCCCTTCCTGATTCAAACGATCCACCGTCAGGCCTGTTACCTTGTGATCTGTTGTTGGAGAAGCTGTTGCTGGCCTGGTGCTTTGTGAAAGCCCCTCAAACCCACTCCACTAAGCACCCAGGTCTGGCTGGACTAACAAAGAAGGTTAACCTGGGCTCCTGAGGAAGGCCCTTTACCTTCATTGCCGTAATATAACATGCAACTAGGATGAATTAAACGCAGAGAAAAAAAAATTCCAAACTAGAAGTAATGAAAGTATGAATTATTACAAATGTCAAAAGCATGTCTGCTTTGACCCCAAAGCAGACTTTGGAGTCAATATATGAGCCTTGCTGCTGGTACATTTGAGTACTGAATACAAAAGATATCAAGGTACAAAAAAAGCTTTTTTGTCAAAACCATCTTCCTATAAGCTACAAAGCCTTATGACATTGTTCAATGTGATGTTGACCAACATATTTGTTTTACATGTAAACATTGTCATCTCTCCATGGCATTGCATTATCTGCAGTACATACTGGCACATTTTCACATTCTTTAGGTATCCTAAAAAAATTTTTTTGCCTCAGATAATATTAATATGTGTTTACTTCTGGCTTTATTCACTGAGTGTGTAAATACACTTGGAAAAAGTTTTTTTTGTTGTTTTTCTGATTGTTTCTTGTCTCATGATCAGCGAAACAAACTCACTGTTAACGGTTGCTTCCTATTTATAAGTTGTAATATGGTTGTAATATGTGGACAGGCAGGGCTGAGCTTTGGGCTGCCTACAGATGATTTTTTACATCCCACACAAACCATTCAAGCACACCTCTTATAAAGGGGATTCACCTACACATCTACTCCCATACAGCCAAAGCAGACCCAGACCTAAGAATGAGTTCACACATTCAACCAGTTCTGGTGAAATATGACTCACGTAATTTGTTTACACAAATGAAGCACTTAAGAATAAAAAGAAAATAATGTTGCTGATTAATTTTCCTGACCAGTTAAGTTGATGGACAGTAACAAGTGTGAGTCCTATATTTCGATGCCTCTTTCAGTGTGAGATCAGTTTGCTTTGTCATGAGTGTACGTGTTTTCTTTTATTCTTTTATTCCGCCTGACATGACCATATATTTGGATAATTTGGGGTCCTAAAACTGAACTAAAATTAAACCGCTAATGGACATTCATAATCATGCTGACAATAACCATTACACCCTATTTGCTCTACATTTTGTTTAAGACATGTAGCTTTACAGAGATAAAATATTATTGGACTGAAATTATTATGTGAAATTTGGACAAGTGTGAGTGCATTTAAATAAAGAGAAGCATGTCACTCACCAGTCACCGATGTAGGTAAAACTTTAATTGTTTTCTGTAAAAATGGTGGTGATGATGAAGAGATGCGACAATATGTGACTGAAAAAAAAAGATCACATGGAGGTAAGAGATGAAAAATGGCCAAACATGTTAATTGACACAGTGAAAGAGTTTTAAAAATGCATAAGATGCATAAAATGCCCTCAATGCCCAAACGAATAATGAGATATATTGCAAAATCAGTTCAGAAAAACAAAAAAACAGGAAAATAAAAGATACAATGCCCTCAAAATTATGCTAGATTGTGTACTCAGTATAAAAGAAGAGATGAAACTGCTATTAATTTTTAAAATAATGAAGCAATTGTGGTTGTTTTGTGTTACTTTCAGCATGGATATTTTTCTGTGGAAGGACTGGTCAGTTTTTTGTTTTCGTATCCATCGATGAACCAATCTGTTGTACCAGGACTGTTTGTTTGGCATGATCAAGTTTAATAGGCTTTATGCACAACTCCACCTTCTGAACTTAAGCCAGCTCCTATTTGTCTCCTGTCTTTCATCCAGGTGTGCCTGACCTCAGTAACCATGAGGACAATGACCAGACACACCTTGATTTAAACAGTTTGGCCAGTAATGAAAGACATGAGACAAAGGAGTTGGGTTAAGTTCAGGAAGTATTAGAGTTGTGCATAGAGCACATTATACTGCAATACAAAATATTAACAGTTGGTGGCAGTCATACACCGCAGGGAGGAAGTGTGGACTTTGAGACGCGTTAAACTGCAGAAGAAGAAGTGAGTGGTAGAAGATATAAAAGCGGAAAACTCCCTCGCTTCCTCCTCATTCGACCTGCATCTTCACCCAAAGTGACGTTCGTCTTAGTCTATAACAGGACAAAAGGTAAATTTATTATCGCCATTTGTTGTAATGTTGTGTGTATTTAGGTGATTAACTATCTACATGCATTTACATTTGTAGATCAAGAATTGCACGACTTGTATAAAAAAAGGAGATTAAAATTGGTGTTAGCAAATGTGTTAAATTAATCTTGATGCTTCTTGGCAGAATGACGCGCTTGGAGTTTGATGCTGAATGGATGAGTAAATGTATTTGCGTACCTCAAAATTAATCATTTTAATACCACACTTGAAAACGGCGTGTCGAACCGCGTTGTGGGCGACGTGCTGAGCAGCTCATTGAAACAAAGAGCAGCTAGGTGCTACAAAATGGCGCTGGGAGAAAAAAATGCTAGCTCGTGTTAGCTAACTAATTTATGCTAAAGTCACAGAGCTGTAGAATGCACGGCCCATTTAGATCTATTATTCATCGTATTAAACTTGAAAATGGGTAGAGAATTGTAAAGTTGTAAATTTATGCTGTGGTTACCCGGAATGGACCTTGGGGATAAAGTGCGCAATGCGCGATCGCCATTTTATGGAAGTGGCCTGGTGACCTACTTTAGCAACGCGTGACCCTAATTTGTAACGTTATTATAAATACATAAATTTGCTTCAGTCTTTTAAAATCACTTTTTAAATGAAAGCTGAACTAAATGAACTATTTGTTAATGTTTCCATTTTCCTGTAATTTTAGCTATACCTAAAATGTCGGACGAGGGCAAATTGTTCATCGGAGGTCTGAGCTTCGAGACCAACGAGGAGTCTCTTGCTGCCGCCTTCGGCAAATATGGAACCATCGAGAAAGGTATATACCAAGCACTTTTAAACTGCTTGGCTTGAAGACGTTGTTTGTTTTTTTTTTTATAAAGTTTTAGATTACTGAACTTGTTTTTTTTCTTCGTTAGTGGACGTGATTAGAGACAAAGAGACTGGAAGATCTCGTGGTTTTGGCTTCGTGAAATACGACAACGTTGAAGATGCTAAAGATGCGTTGGATGCCATGAACGGAAAGGTAAGTTCACCAAAACGGTGTCTGTATTGATTTCGTTTAGGAATACATAGAAAACTCACTCTTGAATTTAATTATTTTAGACTCTGGACGGACGGGCTATTAGAGTGGATGAAGCAGGCAAGGGTGGACGCTCCAGAGGAGGGTTTGGCTCAGGTCCCAGAGGCGGCAGATTCAGTGGATCACGAGGAAGGGGTGGGCGTGGTTTCTCTAGAGGTATGAAATGCCTCTCTAATTACGTGCCAGAACAGATTTTCACAAACAAACTTATCATTTGTATTGATCTGTTAGGTGGATACAACAGCGACAGGGGCTATGGTGACAGAAGTTATGGCGACAGAGGCTTTGGTGGTGGCGACAGGAGTTTTGGTGGCAGTGGATACAGAAGTGGCGGATATTCCTCTGGCGGCTACAGGGAAAGCAGGTGGGTTCTGATGAAACTTTTTTTTTTGTTTGTTTTAAGATGTCTCTCCAGATAAATTTGTTGAAAATTAAAATATTTGTCTTAACAGGGGACAGGGTGGATATGGTGACCGCTCTGGATCATACCGCGATGGATATGACAGCTATGGTAAGCATGAATAATATTTTGATGTAGGTTTATGATGGGGCTGTCAATGTGAAAACATTAACACATAACTTTTACTGATCTTATATAATGGCTACTCCATTTAGTGCCACTGCATTAAATTATGTGTAAGATTATTTTCAGATACATAAATTCATATGCAAATCACTTGACCAGGCTTGCTCAACTTTGCATTTAAGGTAGTTTAACAGCCCTAACCATTGAAGACTTGTCGTGAACGCCCCTCAGTTTTGTACCTGAGCCCAAGATGCCTGTTTGCATACTATTGCCAAATTTTGCTTACCAGTTCCCCACTCTAAAGAGGCTGGCAAAACAACTGAAGCGCTAACGCAAATGCCAAATCTTGCCTACTCAAAAGTTGCTCATCTCACAACTGATGGAGCCCCTTAAAGTATTGACTGTCTTGTGGGTTGAGGGGGATGTTATGAAACTCCGGTGACGGAACTTTCAGTGTCTTTACCTGTGTGCCCACTTCTTATCCTCCAGCTACACACGAGTAAACATCTCCCTGATTCAAGATCATCACTTGGCTGGCTGTATTTCAAAGATGCTCACCTCAAGAAAAATGTCCTCGTGTTATTGTTGACCTTTAGTTTTTGTAAATCTTTTGTAGTAGCTTGGCATCTAAAATGTAGCCATGAGTTTTGGTCATTAACCATGTTACAACAATTAGAGAATCTAGCCTTGCTTTAATTGGGCATCTCATCTAAGGCTTCTGTGTAATCTGACTACTGTAAAATCCCAATCCTGGGATCATGCAGCTCTTCACATGGCTTTTCGTTATCAGCCAATACCATCGCTGTAGACATTTGTCCAGCACTTTAAGTGTTTCCTGATTTTTGAATTCTTTAGCTTTTTTTTTTTTTTTCTTTTTTTCTTGTTTGGGTTTTTTATATTGAAGTATCTGGGGCTTGTTTCATTTATTTTCCCTCAGTCATTGACTGACCTACCTCCTGCCAAGTTTTAAACTGAGGAAAGAGATTGAAATAGACTTTTGGGGTATTTGATGCTGAAGTCCTTTTAGCTATTGAAAAGAACCTTAGTTTAGCCAAGGCTCCTGTATGTTCAATTTCCCAAAAGAGTGAATTCCTTTCAGACTGGTGAACTACACATCCGAAGTGGCCGGCTGTTCATGAAGTTGCAAAATGCAGCATGCTACAGTCTGTCCAAGGTATCTTCTGTGCTCTGCTCAACATCTGCATTTTAAATGTGCTGTAAATGGACTAATCTTGTTTAAAGTGATTTGGAAATTTGTAACTTCGTTTACCCAAAGTAAATCTAGACCGGGAACAGTTTTGTACTTTATGTTCTTTGTATGATCCAAGATATTTTCTTTGTCAGTTTGGCTTCATGGAGCCTATTAAACGAACTGTGGAAAATGATCCTGATTCTGTTGCCTGTTCAAAATGATCGCATGGGGGAGATAAGCTGGGAGCTGTTGGCTCATGTTTTGCTGGGTGGCTACAAAGTTGCCTGCTAAAAGCACTTATGTGAAGTTTTCAAAAGGGCAACTTAATTGGCAGTTAAAATGGAAGGATAAACTACAACCTTAAAGTCCATTTTTGATCAGCTTGTTTTTTTTTTTTTGGTTTTTTTTATTTATTTTTTTTTATTTTTCTTTAAAGCTAAATTGAATTTTCATTTTGGCCATGTGACTCCTGAACAATTTTCAAAAGAAAGCCCTGTTACATTTATCTCGAGGACAAACTTCCAGTGAAGTTTGAATAACCCCAGAAGTGGCACAAGGAAATTGTGGAAAATGTCAGCTGGTGTCATGTCAATGCTTCATTACGTTCAAGAACTCTGCTACTTCAAAAACCTACAAGTCCTTGGAGAGTGAGGTGTTGCGACTACCAACAAGTGCTCAACAGAGATGAAAGCTGCTCTCTTGCCTAGATCATTTGTGGAGAAAGTAGGCCAATGCACGTGAGGTAAAAATCTCCTTTTGCTTTGCTCACATCCTTCAAACTAAGTTCTCATTGTTTCTATGAATACCTTCAAGTTAGTCGCTGTGTAAAGTCACCTGCTTCAGATGTCTCCTAAAAACTTGCCAAAGCCTCACCCTTCAGATATTAAACACAATTGGGTTGGGAAAGTTTCTTAAAAGCTCCTGGATTGTAGTGCTGCTCTCAAAGTCCGTCAAAGAAAAGCTTTTGCCTCGACTCATTGAGCCCAGTCCACTTCTGTCCACTGTATCACTCCTCAAATTTGCTCCAGTAATGCCCTACAGCAGTCCTAATTGATTTGTGAGGTACCTAGACTGTATACAAATGTCTCTGTACCCTTATCAATGTGGTGAGTTATTGTTGCATGAAATTTATTGTGATCCAAGAAATCTGTCTTCCAGGCTTAATCTTTATTTCTCTCTTTAGGGTGATCTGACTGGCTGAAACTACAGGAGTTCCTCGTAGATTAAGTAGTCGGGTGTTGCTGGCAGTTACTGACAGTTACAGATGCTTATCAGGTAAAAGCACATGTTCAACGTTCACTCTTGTTTCACAACTTCTCAGACTGATCCTAAGTCTTCGTCTCTTTCAGGTCCAACATGTGGCGGAAGTGGGGCAGCTGCTGGAAGCATCAAGATGGAGGAACCTGCCAATAAAGTGCTCGAGAGCACTGATTGCCAGAAACTCTCCATTGTGGTATTGAGGGTGTTTTGTAACATGGACTTAATTGCATTTTTGCTCTGGAAATGAAGTGCACATTTTTTTATATTTACCTTTTTTTTTTAATAAAGGTTTTAATCCACACTTGGTTTACAGTTGTCATTTAAACATTTTAGTTTTATTAAGGAAATGAAAATTATTGAATGTTTCAGATAATTAGGTTCACAATGTAAAAGCTGAAATATCAAGTTGAATCTCAACATAAGGTTTTGTTAATGGGGGAGATTATGAAATCTTTTCTTTTTTTGCACTTTGTGCATACAATTTTGTAAAGTGGAAGTTGTTCATAGATGTTGGTAGAATAAATGTGCCTTCAACAGTGATCAAGGGAAGACTTGCACATAATTATGTGAGTAGAAAAGGGGTCCCACACATATAAATCAATCCTCATCCTTAACATGTAAACCTGGGCCTTTGAAAATGACCTCTAGCGGGGGGGGGCTGGTCCATATGGACTGCATTGTCAATGGTTCCCTGCTCTGGCAAACCTGAAAAGTAATATTGATCCAACAACCTTTTAAGAGTTGGATGAGTGCCAAGGTTCCCAAGTGTTTCTCAATCCTGGTCTTTGGGGACCCCTGAACATTTTCCAGGTTTCCAACTCCTCCACACTTGATTCAGGTCAGTTGTACTGTGAAGTTTTTAGCAAGCCTGCTGACCAATTTTCTGAGTCGGATGTGTTAAAGTAGGGAACACCTGGAAACAACCCAGGGCAGTGGTTCCCGGGGACCAGAAATGAGAATTTCATGTCTAGTTCTTTATGAACGGAGCCTGGGGGTATAGTGTAAAAATCAATATTTGGGGCTTTGTATAATTGTGAAGGCATTTGTGTAAGACTTAGCCAAGGGAATATGTACAGTGGATATATGAGTATTGATGGAAAAATAGCCTATTTGATTAATGATATACTGAGTCTTATTATGGGATAGCGGCCTGCTTTGATTGGCTGTTAGGTTGCCAGGCCACAGCTACAAGCTAGAAAAGAACATAACTTCCTGAATTACACAAGAGGGAAATGGGAGCGTCCCTACGATGATTGTTTTAACCATCACACCTTGCTTCAACCATCACTTCACTCACACTGACTCAACAATCAGTAAAACACAGGAGCAAATTTATTTGTATAACACATTTCCTGTAGTTTACTGTTCATAGAGCTTAACATACAACATGAAAACTAGCAGGCGGGTGCAAAAAAACATGTACAAGTACATGAAGAATGTAAAGAGGAAGAGATTAAAAGAACAAAATATTAATCAAAATAATATAAAATACATTAAAATGATTAAAAGACTCAGTCTAGATTTGTTAAAAGATACCATGCATATTTCATGCATAGGCACATGAGAAAAATGTGTCAGTCTGACTTTAATTAAAAGTGGCTACATTTGGTGAAAGTTTAATCTCCACTGGCAGTTTGTTGCACTTGTTTGCAGAATTGCAGCATAACAGTAAAATACTGCTTCTCCATTAGACTGGAGTCTGGTCTTAACTAGCTGATATAAGTTCTTGGATTCAAGAACCCTGCTGGGTTTATGTTCTGAACATTTCATGTATTCTGGGCCTGAACAACTCTGGGTTTTGGAGACAGTCAGTAGGATTATATAATCTCAAAGAAGCCAGTGGAACGACTTTAAAACCGGTGTATTGTGTTCAGATGTTTTAGTTCTGGTTAATACCACAGCAGCTGCATTTTGGAGGAGCTGTAGCCGTTTAGTGCTCTTTTTGGAAAGTTCAGTTGAAAGACGATCACAGTAAACCAGTCTTTCTGGGAAACAAAACTTAATTCTGTTGATGATTCCTAGTTGGTAAAAAGCTGCCTTGATTGCAGCTTTGAAGTGGCTGCTGAAAGATCAGTCTGTCAGCACTCCAAAGTTGCAAACTTGTTTGGCAGTTTTAAGAGCCTGACCTTCAAGATATTTACCAGTGCTCACCCTCTTCCCTTTGCTGTCAAACAGAATAATCTCTTTTCTCCTCTTTGAGTTTTAGAAAAATTCTTTTTCATCCAGGTTTTTATAAATATTTTCAAAAAGCCATTTTCTCAGTGGTTCCCAAACTGAGGAGCCCGGCCCCTTGGGATGAAACCAAACAGGTTATGCCACCACTTAGGGCAGGAATGCCCAAGTTCGGTCCCCGAGAGGTACTAGCCCACAATTTTTTAGAACATACCTTCTCAAACACACCTGAATGAAATGGCTAATTCCCTCATGCACATTATTCAGCTCTGTAGAGGCCTAATAACGAGCAATTCATTTGATTCAGATGTGTTGGAAAAGGGACAAAACCAAAATGTGCAGGATAGTAGCTCTCAAGGACTGGACTTGGGCAGAGACTTTTCTTCTTAAATCAGTGTTTCCCCAACTCCAGCGTCTTCTGTGCTTGTCTTTGATGTTTTCTAACTCCAACACCTAAATCAGATTCATGGAATTCCTCAAGTTATTTGCTGGGCTTTTAACGAGCCATTCATTTGATTCAGGTGTGTGAAAGGATTGCTCAGCAGACATGCAGGGAAGTGGGTCCTGAGGACCGGAGTTAAGATTATTGATTATTTAAAAAATAGACTATTCAGCTGTAGTACAATAGTTTAACTCGAGCTGCATCCATCTGGTCAAATGCTTAACTTGCTTCATAAAAATGTGCGCAGTTTCCCAGGCTGAAAAGCCTTCACTATAGCAGGGGAATTGATTATTCTTTCTGCCACTGATAAGGTTTTAACCGTATTTGATGACGCAGCCAATAAACTAAAGCTTCATTGCAAGTGCTGAGGTGCATGTGGTGGTGGAATTTGGGGACTTGACATTGTCATGAAAAAGTCTGAGAACCTCTAAGCTAGCAGTTTACAAACATAATAGAGGAAATACTGATATAAAGGTATGAAAAATGCATTCAAACTGTGCACCTAAATAAGAGAAAACAAAGTAATGCAATCTAATTTTAGAAAAAAGACACAAAACTGATATGAGGTACAGAAAAAAAGATACTTTAATAGTGAACATTTACAAGCTGAAGTGAGCAAGTGCTCAGGTCCACATGGTTTTGGGTGTGGAAAGTTAGAGCTCAGGACACAGTTTGTCTCAGTGGTGGTTTACATGTACCACAAGAAGCCAAAACGCTTGTGTAAAAGCTCTTCACGGGGCCGTAGGTTGAACAGTTCCTCTGACAGAGGGCTCACCCAGCGGTCTGTGTGGAAAACGCTCTCACCAACCTGCAGAAGTGATAGGACAGTGTAACAGACACATTAACATCTGAAGCTGAATGAACAAGTGCAAACAAGCTTTAAGGATGTTGACAAATTATAAAAATGCAATGCATTTAGAGCTCTGGAATTTCAGTGCCATAAATTAAATTATTGGCCACAAGTGAAGACAAAAACATTTTGAGCTCCGATTTGTTTGGGACAGATTTTTCAAGTTCTTTCTGAACTACAATTTAAAAGCAATATTTTATTTCCTTGAATTATAATTTAGTAAATTTTAATTTATTATTGCCATTTAAGATTTGTTATATGAATTAGTTAATTTAGCATTGTCTTTAATTGTAGGTAGGGACCTAACGATATGAAAATTTCATATCACGGTTATTGTGACCAAAATGATCGCGGTTATCATTTTTATCACGGTATTATAGAAATATCCCCCAGCATCTTTAAAAATATCAAAAAGGGGTCTAAATGTCTACTTTGTCCTTTGTAAAGGGGGAAAAATCTCAAGAGAAATGTCCATGTGGGCATAAATGAATTTCATAAATGAAACATTCAAAACTGGGACTGCTGCTGCTATTCCAGCCAATGAGCAGCATCACTAGGTGCAGTAATCAGTCACAGTTTTAACGATAATTAAAATTTGTAACGGTATTACTAATCATTGGGAATTTTATCACGGTTAACCATTTTACCGGTAATGGTTACATCCCTAATTGTATGGTATGAATAATTTTGAGGACAACTCTATATGTTTGTGTGTCTGGACTGCAAGAACATGCTTTCTACTTTTCTTATGACCTGTATGGTGCCTTCTACTTGCTTCCCACTTTTTTATTTTTTATTTTAAAAGATAGGGACAGTGCTCACATGAACATGGTAATGAGCCTTATCTGCTGTTCTCCATGTGTTCTGAATACATTGATTTCTACAATGTAAATTCTGCATCTTGAGCTGCCCTCTGCTCACTATTCAGTCATTCTGCTGCATCCCCCTCATTCTTATTTCCAACCAATTGAGCAGAGCATCCTGCAGTAACTAGAATGAACAGCAACTGAAGGAAAAGACTAAAGCAAATTGTGAAGACTTTCCTCCCTTGAGGGTTAACTTTTTGGGATATCATTTAAAAAATGAATAAAATAAATAAAACGGGACAAAATGGGGGGTGGGGACAGTTTAAACAAAAAACATTGTGTACATGCAAAAATCTGGGAAATCATGAACATGTTTTTTTTTTCCCCATCATCCTCATTTTGAAGGATGATTAAAATATATTTGTATGTCTCCCTTCCAAAAACAAAAAAAAAAAAGAGAAGAAGAAGAGAAAGTAAGGAAAACGAGGGACTAGTCTTCTTCTATACCTTCCATCCAGGAACATCTTTCATGATGATTGCTTCCTCTTCTAGGTTTTCCCTCAGCATCCTTAGAGTCCTGGCAAAAACAAAAATGCAGTTGCTTTATAAATAGCTGATTTAAACTGGTTGACCTTTAAGACAAAAAAAAAGTGAATAAATAAATAATAATGCTCTTTTTGTTCTGATCATCACCTTCGGTCTTTCTCTGCCTGCAGCAGAGGCATCAGCGCTATCCTGGCCTCCAGCTCCTCAATCTGCAAGCGTCTGAGACATAAAAACAACAGGAACACCAGTTTAATGTTGTCTGTGAACACACAATTTGGCAAAGCAAAACAAATCTTTACACATCTTACCTCCTTTCTCTGTTCCAACTGAAAAGCCTCCAATAGCCAAACACCATGATGCCGATTCCAATGCCAAACATGCTATACCCTGTAGAAGTAAATCGTTTTTATCACTGGAGCATCTTTTCTTTCCATAACGGTTCAGTTTTGATTTGCAATTCAGTACATTATCAGCACAATTACACAGCGATAGGGCAAAATGTTTGCTGCCATTGAACTGAAAATAAGCTAAATCGCACAATGTAAACGGCACGTGACAAAAGCCATGCTACTGTGAACGACTGGTGTAATAATCAGCAATAAAATCAAAATGACCATGTTTGTCTTATTTTGTCTGTTCATTTCTTGTCATGGGGATGATATTAGTTAGACAAAGGAAGTTAGTAAGGAATTAGGCAATAATGAATTCAGTCTGATTTTCACTAATGTTGTAACAGAATGTGTGTGATGTAAAGTAATCTGTGCTGGCCACAGCTATCCACTGGATCTATCCCAGCAATTAGTAGATCAGAGGAAGGGTCAACCCTGGACAGGTTGCCAGTCTGTCACAAGGTAAGCAGTGAGACCAACCATTCATACTCTCTTCTAGGGAAAATTAAGTGTGAATTAACTTAACATGCACATCTGAGGGAGGAAGCAGGAGCATATAGAGAAAACCAACACATATGCAAACACCAGAGAGGCCAATGTTCGAACTCCTCCCAAGCCAAGTTTTGAACCTTGCTGTGAGGCTGTGGTGCTGACTGCCATACACCAATGTGCACTTGCGATGACCATTACCTTTTGTGGCCTATTGAAAATTGTGTTTTAGGTGCATTGTGCTCATATGTTTTGCAGTTCGTTTTATTTACTGATTTACTGCATCATATTTTAGGGTCCAAGATTTATTGTTGCAGGAAACGTTCTGAATCATCTCACAAAAATTCCTTTAAGTTTAATTTTTGTGTTGCTTTTATCTGGAAACACTATTTCCATATGAATTATATCACTTCTTTATCACAGGGCAGGTTCAACTGCATTTCTTACGCACAGGTTGCCAGTCTGATATCCAACAATAACTGTAGCAGCTCTCAATCTTTATCTTTATTCCCTGACCAAGATAAACAAATAGATCAGATGATTTCAGCCCAATTTTGAAAATTGTTTCCACTTCGTCAAATTGTTCTTTATTCAGGAGTAGTAGTAAAAGTAACTTAGATATTTTGTACTTTAGACAGTAAGGATAACACAGAGGTACATTAATTTGTCTGTACAACACCAACACGGACAACACATCACCTTAATCCGTGTCTCGTGCTGCTGCAAATCTTACTTATCAACGTTAGAAACATCAGCTCCACGCCAAAAATGTCAAAGTATCTAATAGCTTAAAATTAAAAAGCCTATCACTAGTGTAACAACTTATGGACCGTAACATCTAAACCATTGGAAACATTTAGCAAAACCTTTGATAACTTGTAAAGCAGAAAGTAGCAACCAATGTTGGCTAGTTAGCAAGTGGCTATCAAAGCTGTCAATAACTATCCGCTGAGAAGCTTCAACATTTTGCAGACTTTCACGCTGCATTGTTAAAAGCCTCACTCATCATTCGTCTAATCGACGGGCATAAATGTACGAGCCTTTAACTACCGCAGCACTTTTACCTGAGCTTTCGTCTTGAGCTGACAGTGAGCAGTTAGCATAAACCACTGTTAGTGACTGAGCAAATGTCAACTCAACTTTTCATGTTACGGAAGTGATGTGTAGGCGAGTAAGTTAGGGTATGTGTGAATGTGGTGCAAGTACCCGAAAGTCCTCGTTTTGGTAGATTTCTTTTATAATCAAAGGCTGCATAGCCTCCCGGAGGAGGCATGTCCTGCTTCACCTTGGACCCCGCCATCTTCTTCCAGCCGGCTCTGTCTACAACACGGCTGACGTCACTCAGGCTTCTTCCTCTGTTGTATAGAAAAACTCTAGTGGGCTCCAGCGCCCCCTCATGTTCCATTTCTTATTCCTCATGGCCAGGTGACAAAATCTTATTTTTTAATTACGTTCAAGTTTGGACACAAATTTAATCAATCAACGAAAAAGAAATTGAAATGACAAATAAATTACTAGGTTAATGGAATTATAAATAGATACTGCATTCTGACTGGTAAACATTTCTAATGTTCACATGAATAGGAATTGTCAGACAACTAAATAAGAATACACATCCACCTGCATTGTTTGAGATAATCACAATGCAAAATATTCCGTTATGAACAAAATCCTTGATTTTTTTTCTTAATAATATAGTACTGAATAAGAAATGGAACAAGTGTTTGCTGTGCAACAAAATAAACTTCTGCATTACTGAGTTATGCATCAAATGGTACAAATCATTATTTGATTAGTGTCAGCATAAAAAATACTGTTTTCTGAATTTTTATACACTCACACACCCATATTTTTTTTTTATATCCCCGAGGGGTATATCAATTGACATAATGCATTCCCTAGCCCAGGGATCACCAATTCCGGTCCTTGAGGGCCAGTGTCCTGCAGGTATTATGAGCTGCCCTGCTGCAACAGACCTTGTGATGTGTGTAGAGCTTGATGTCAAATATTGGAGGCCCTTACCCTAAACCTAACGCCCATAACTGATTGCCTAAACTTAATCCACACACATATCTATATATAGATATACATATATGTAGATGTATATATATATATATATGTATACACACATATACATACTATAACTTTATACGCATGTGTGTGTATGTAACAGTAAGCCCAGTAAGTACATCAATAAAAGCCAGCCAGTGTTTCTCAACTCCAGTCATTAGGACCTACCTCCCTGGATGTCTCCTCGGCAACCGTTTCACACATCTGACTCAAATAAATGGCTTATTTACAGGCTTGCAGAGAACTTGATGAAGAAGTTCATTCACCTGAATCAGGTATGTTTGAGTAGGAACACATCGAAGACAGGCAGGGCAGTAGATCCCCAAGTAATCTACTGCATGAAGCTGTACACTGTAAAGTGGTTTCAGACAGATGAATATGACAGCTCAGCAAACTATCCATGTGACATTTGTTCACTGTTAGTAAATCTTAATATCCTTTCAATGGTGTGACATTTCCATCTTTCAGTGTCCTTTACAATCTTTTGACTATATATTATGCTAAATATATTGATCTGTTACTATAGCTTGCTTTTCACATACATTTTCTTAAACTATAGGTCAACTAATACAAGCAACAACTGAATTTTGAATACACTTGAAACTTTTGTAGTCCCTGAAATTGCTTAATTGGTCAAAATTTCTCAAGATGCTACAGGGAATTATTTCAACAAATGCCCCGAGGCAGACCAGCCAAAGCATTAAATGGTCATCAGTGTTATGTCTCTAGATTAAATCTATGTCAGTTACACACACTAAAAAAAAACTGTTACTACAAGGATTTATCTAAACAGATATGGAATTTGCTTGAGAAGCTCAAATCTAGTTTCTGAAGTTATGTGCCCAAAAATTCAGTATGTTTTAATACAATGACATTGCCAGAATTAATCGAGCCAACTGTGAAAGAGTGGATCAAGAATCATGAGACACTATTTCAAGGCATGGGTCACTCACCAGAGAGTACAGGCTTTAACCTTATTTGGAAGCTTTTTAATGTGCTTGACAAAATTTTACACAGCGGTAACCAAATGAATGAATGAAATCCTAAAGAAACCAGCCATTTAAAATTGAGATTCTTTTTTTATTATTTGTTTAGGAGCAAGGAAAACGTAAACCAAATAATTTTAACATAACTTTGAACAATGCAGATTATTGGAAAGCAGAGTAATTAAGCAATATTGTAAAGGAATTCAAGGTGGTCTTGTCTAATCTGGAGTCTTCGGGAGTAGCTGGGAGACAATTCTTTAAGAACCAACTCAAGGCTACATATATCCCCTGTCGTGGATAATAGATAAATATTGGAGGCAAAATCTCTGGCTCCAGTGATGCAAATTCAGCTCCTTCAGAGTTTGCATTTTTCAGTGATGACATAACACTAAAAATAATCTTACAATGTCGACAATAATATAAAATAAACAAATTACACATGGTAATTACAGATGACTTAAGCAATAACACCGCGCTTCTTCAGCTAAGGTGCAAAATGGGCAAAAGGGTAGGCATGCTGTTAAACAGGAAAAAGAAAAAAATAAGACAAAGCTAGGATAAACTCCTCATCAGTGGAAACCACGTTATACTGAGTGATTTTTAGCCTTTGGGAGAAAAAAAAAATCCAAAATAAAAACAAAATAACTTATTGTAAATACAAAATAAATTCAAACCTTTAAACTACACAGGTGACGAAATGAAATTTTACAACTTGGTTGTTTTGTCCTTACTTAAAATAAATGTGTGTTTTGTTTTTTTGTTGTTGAATACAAGTTCTTGGGTATGACTATAACCATTCAAGTGTCAAAAAGTTGGGCCTGTCTGACCCACATCATGGCAGAAAGGGCTAAAAAGCCCTCACAGAATACTCAATTTTAAAAAAGTACTCCAGCGGACAGAACCTCTTATCACACATTATTTAACTACTGCGTCTGGAGGGCAGAGCCCAAAGAAAGCTCTTCAAGTATTGTTCTTTCCTTGCCCCACTCAAATTAAAATGGTTTCTGCATAACTATTAAAGACCGGCAAACTTCAAAGGAAACAACAGATATCATGAAAACTAAAACAAAACTCATACAAAGGTAATTAAGGAACGTTTCTTCACTTTGAGAGATTGTAATTGCTTAACAGTCCTGCGGGAGTGCTGTGGACCATATTATTGGAGCTGAAGAACTTGGGACAAAAACTAATCCTGAACAGCAGTATATTGTTTTGTTTTGTGTTTGGTTTTTTTTTTTCCAATTATTTCCACGTGTTTGCAGTCTGCGAAATTGACGAACGAGAGGGGATCATGTCCAGCAGGTACTCCCTCTGACGAGCGTCCACGGTGGCAGAGGTCTTGTGACCCGTCAGGCTGGGGTTCACGTAGGCCATGGTCACTCCTGTGAACATGCAGCAGACCAGCATGTCAGTGTGTGGAGCACACTACTTTCTGTTCACTTAAATGTTATTTAGTTGTGAAAAAAAATCCCTTGCCACCCTTTCCCTCACAATGCACAGTTACACACAGAGGGAAAATGACAGAATGTCTACTCTAAAGGTAGAGACGACCAGGAAAAAATATGAAACCACAAAACTGAGGGACTAAAGCAGGAAAATGGAGATCAGTACCAGGAAGGGAACTGGATAGTAGGGTTGCCTTGTCCGAAAACACTTCCTCCTATAATTTTAAATTGCATTTTCTTTTTACTCTAGTGAGTGACATTAAACTAATCGAACATTAGTCAAAATTATTATTAAACGCTATTAAATTTTAAATTGAGCATGTTCAAGGATTGCTTTTGGACCAGACAGGAATTGAAAGAGAGCAGATGTCAGGCGCCAGAGTTGGGCTGGTATTAACGCGAGTCTACCTGTATTGCTGTTGCTCTGCTTCTTCCATGCAGTGGATGAGGCACTACCTCCGCTGATATTCCTGCCGCCGCCGATTCCACTGCTGCTCACCTTTGAACTCTGGACAGAGCGGTGGGAAACATGAGCATGCTTACCTGGCCGGCTAACCAAAGCTGCGGCCGCCACTGCACTCTGCAGCTGGGAGGAGGAGGAGAAGGAGTGGGGGACGCCTCGCACCCCAACTGATGAGACACCATGGGACAGGTGGCCCTTTGAGCTCTGTGGGGAGTTAAGAATCACAAAGGAGCCATTTTAGTTTCAGTTGCACCAACTCCACGTGTTGTTCTTAGAGGGGGTGGGGGAGCTGTCTTACGTGTTTGATGGAGTGATGATGAACCATGTTGGCTCCCTGGCTGGCCTGGTGGTGATGGTGGTGGTGGAGGGAGGACACTCTAGCTTGAGCCTGCTTCAGCTGCTGAGAAATAAGCTGCTCTGACTTCAGTGACAAAGAGGCAGATGAAGAGGATGACGAGGTGCTGTGAGAGATCGGTGACGATGTCTGTTGAATAATACGTTGCTCTATTTCTTGCTCTTGTTGCAGTGCTTTGACAAATGCAGCTTTCAGCCTATTGGTATGCTCAGCTTTCAATGCCTTTTTCTGATTGGATGACATGCAGTCTTCACAGAGCACTGCCCCGCCTTTTGTCTTGTCCAGCCTCCAGCGGCAGGTGAAGTCAGTATTGCACTGGGTGCAGATGAAAGGGTCTCGATTGACTGGCTTGGACAGTGATACACCCGTCTTCCCTGGATGGGGAAAGATTGGAGATGCATTAAGATTACAATGAAAACAAATTGGGGTACTTGGACAAAATGAAGCAAGAGAAAAATAAAGTCAAAGATAATGGCCAATTGAAAATAATGAAAGAAAAAGATAACGGCCAATATAATGTCATGAAGCTGGTGGTAATGTCACAAGATATGTTAGCATTCAGTACTTTCTATTACCATCAAAAACATCAAACAAGAGAAGCAGATAATCTTTAAATTTTTTATCTTAAAAAAAACAACTAATTTTGTGTTTAATACTAATCAAGTTTCTATCGATATACTTATCATGTAACAAGCTGTTGCACTTATAGGGACGTAAACAACAAAAGTGACCCAAAACATACCTCTGTGAATAGTATCTAGGAGATTCTGTACCACTTCCTCAAGCCCCACCAGG
This sequence comes from Atherinomorus stipes, assembly GCA_023101725.1. NCBI lineage: Eukaryota > Metazoa > Chordata > Actinopteri > Atheriniformes > Atherinidae > Atherinomorus > Atherinomorus stipes. Next base: position 1,141,850 of record JALJCO010014045.1, read on the forward strand.
TAGATGAACTCGTTGTTGGCCGCTGAAGGCAGGAAGTTGAATTCTGGGGCAGGTGGTTTGGGTGGGGGAATCTCCAGGAGGGTCTTCTCCAGCTGTTTGCGCAGGGCGAGTTTAGCTGCAGCTTGGCGACTGGCTGGAGAGTCATTAATGCCAACCACAGAGACACCACTTCCTGAGGAAGAGCCTTTCAAATTGGATGGCGAGCCCTTAAAAATAAGCACACAGAAAAACAAATTAGTAAACAAACTTGCATTTGCTTTCTCAAAACAATGCAACTGTTATTACTTGGCTGTTAAACTTTGATTGACTACAGGGTAATAAATCAGGAATTCTCAATCCTGGTCCTTGAGGGCTAATGTCTTTCATGCTTTCATGGTGTCCCTGCAGCAACACAACTGAGTCCAACCTGTCTGCTAATATGCTATTGATTAGTGATGTGCGGATCGATACGAGAATATAGATATTTTAGCACTTTTTTGTAAATAAGGAGTTTTTCCCAAACTAAAATACAGTAAAAAGTCACAATAATATTAGAACCTTGTCTAAATTCTACCCAACTGGTAGGAACTAGTTTTTCTTCCTTCTGCCATTGTCAGATGTGCAATGAAGCTCAGCACTGCAGCCACTGCCCAGCAAAGCAGCACCATAATGACCCCTCACTCAGTTCGCAGCAGTCACGCGTAGAACAACGGCGTGCTACAGTATATGGTGCATGTAAGAAGACAGAGGTACAATAGCAACACCACAGACCTGAGTCAATTATAGAAGGGATAATGCCCATAACATGGAGCTTTAAACTGATAAAGAACAACAAGGGTCTGACGCGTGATTACTTTTTTTCATTCCTTTTCCCTTGGAGAAGCCCAAAGTGTCGGTTTAAAATTAAATTAAGATACCATGTGCGATTTGGAGAAAGGTTGAAAATTTAAAGCAAAACACTTTACAAATGTTGCTGTAAAAACGTGGTTTAAATTAGTTTTGTGCACAAAGACGTTGCTGCCAACCAAAGAAGCTGCCCTCGGTTAATCCACCTGCTCAGTCTTAGCTAGTGAAACATTTTAAACTGGCTTGCCATTAAACATCATACCTTCACCTTCTGCCCGTCAGTTCTCCTAAAATACTTGGTAACGAGTAACTGCGTCATGTTTCCCAACAAGACTAGACAAACGACGTTGAAAAGTTTCCGAACCACACCTGGCTATTTCTTGTTTTAATTGAAAGCTAACGCTTTGGTAACAACGATTAGCTAACACCCTGTACCAAAACGGGGTGTGTGGGGGAGGACGGAGGGGGTCTTACCTGTTTGAGCGCAAACTTGTTGCCAGTGTGAGCTGTGCATTTATGTTTGTATATTAAATGATTTAATTAAAATGTTAATTGTTCTTAAAGTTGACTGCATTGAAGGTATCTGTTATCCCGATTTGTAATTCTTGGTGATATAGTGAGTTTTGTGCTTAAAGTGCAGAACAGAAAAAGGATAGTATAAACTTATTAATACAGTATTGTTTGACCATAGGAATATACCTCACAGACAAGTAAATAAAATGTTACTTAACTATGTCTTCTACGCTGACAAAGTTATTCCTAGAAATATAATTATTAGTTGTTTAAAGTATATCAACTTTTGTAGCAGCTTTTCATTCTGCATATCTAGTCATGAGTGCTTTATTTATAGAGCGCTCCTGCATCTCATACTATTGGTCCTCTTTAGCTTCAAAATACAGCCCACAGCCACGGCAAGCACAGATCGGTCCTTTTTTTTTAGCATTTGGAATGGATTTCTTTTTAGCTTTAAAATTCTTCATCTGGTTGTCTTATTTCTGTTTTTTTCTTTTTTTTTTTCTTCTTCTTCAACAACATCTTTGGCGTAATCAAGGACCTTTCTGTTCCAAATGCGCAACGAGCGTAAGTGCGTCCTGCCATCCTCGCCTGTACTCTTCATAAAATGTAAGCACTTTGGTCAGACAAATATCACCCACGTAGGCAGTTGATGAGATGATATTGTATGAATGCTGCTGCTGTATGCTCAGGAAGATGGTTTTGTTGTGGAACAACATGTAAACTACAATATGCTGCATTAATAGTACTTGGGCGGTTTACCAATGTAAATGTCATTTTACACAGTTCAAATTTGATTGCCTATTTTTTAGATGACACCTGAAGGGCCCTTCAGATTTTATGGCTGTAAGATGACCCTTCGGGTTACTCCTCTGACCCTGCCCTTGCACTGAGGCAACAACAACAAAAAGACAAAAAATTAAGACATAGTGAAACTGGACACCTTTTCTTTAATTATGCACCATTATTGTTCACCTGAACAGTTATACGGACCTTTGAAGGTCCAAGTTCCTGCTGTCTTTTCTTCCAAAGTCAAAGCAGTGATTCATTTTCTCTCTCTTTTTAAAAACAATTTCATGAAGATTGAGCCTTGACTGTAGAGTTGTGTCCAACCTGCAGTTTTTTTTTTTTATCTCATAACCTCTCTGAAAACAGAAGATGCTGCACTTAGTTTAAACATCTTCTGAGTTATTTACCTGGCCTGCAATCGGTTGACTTATTAAGCTGGTTTCTCATCTTTTATTCTTAAATAATTAGGAAACAAAATAAGTCAAAATGCAGAAGCGGTAAGTACAAAAACTAAGTATTGCTTCTTCCAATGAAATTAAGAGGTGTTGATCAGTCAGCTGCTAATGAAATCCACTTTAACAATTCATCACCAGCAAATGTAACTGGTCGTTGTTGCCCATTTCCAAAATTACTGCAATCCAACACAATTAAGATTATTCACAATTGGAAAATAATCACAACAGTTACCAATCTTTCCAGGAGTCAAACACCCAAGAGGTACATTTCAGACCCTGCAAGCCTCAATGATCACTTTAGGACGGTCAATGATTAAGTTCTAAACAATATAACAAAAAGATAGAAAAGAAAGTTTGAACAGATGATACAAAGAAGAGATGTCTGGTCATAATACAGAGCACCATGGCTAGTGAAAACCAAACATCAAAATTTAGGCTTGTTTTGCAGCCACAAGACCTGCTCAGCCTTCAGTCATTAGGCCTTTTTTCATATGCTTTGCAAGCCAGGACTGCTGTTCCTTTGCTGCACATCTGCATCATGTAGAAACTGCCGGAGAGACATGGGGTTTGAATGTTGATCTGCAACTGATGCGCCTCTAAACTGGCAAGGGAGGAAGCTAAAGAGGCGACATGAGCCTGCATGATTGCATGCTTACACACATAAATCTGTTATTCTGGAACTTGCCACTAACCGACTCAGCTGATTCTGCAACGCCAGCTTGATGTGTACAAGCAAACACCAATATGGAGCTGGCCACCTCTGTTTGGCATGTGAGAATTACCCCCCAAAAAGGCAGCAGATCAACAAGAGCCCACTTTGTATGTGCATAAGACACAACTGGTATGTGAAAAGGGCTGTAGATACAACCATTAAACTGTGATATACCAAGTATATTGGAGTCAAATGTGATGTCATCTTTGAGACAGCAAAAAGCTTAGCGAACTGAATCAAGCAACAGGGTGCTGACCCCTAGTACACCAGCAAATCTACCAGATAATAGCAAAGAAAGAAACTGGCCTTAAAAAAAGATTGAAATGCAAAGATGGGATCTTAAGAGAACTGTGCATTAACAAAATACCCATAAACCTCAACAAACAAAAGGAAACAAATTAAGAGGGCAAACAAAAAAAAAAATTAAAAACATGACTGAATACATTATACAGAAAATGATTACTTAAGGTTTTTTTTTTCTAAAGGTGGTTATATATTGTCATGTGATCATCTGAAGTTGTATTTACCTAAAAGCCACAACATTTTTATGTTTTTAATTTAGAGATGCACCGATCGATCAGCAACAGGCCGATAGTGCCCCTATCAGTTTTGATTTGAGTTCTCAAAATAGATCAAAGCAAGCCAATCAGATGACATTTACAATAACAAAAGCGTTTTAGCACACCTGAAGTGTGTTGCGCGCATCAGGCACAGGAAATACAGAGGAGACTCCAGGGAATCTCTTCACTCCACAGAGACAGTGGATGATAAACCGTTAACTGTGTCCGGTCCCAGGTTTCCAAACGGTGGGTTGATGACCTGCTTTTAAATGGGATTTAATGGGCTTATAATGCTGTCCCAATGTGGGACTGCAGGTAGTTAAACTGGGCTGGGTCAGACGAAAGCTGCGCCCATTGTCGACGCGTATCTCCTGGAGTAAATGATGAAACTAACCAAACGCAGACCACCTCTGAATTATCTGATGAAACCACACACGGCGCAGAGATGCCTGACCACATCGTTCTCTGCCCTCGTGGAGCAAATAAAGCCAAGCAGCTGCTCAGTTCCATCCGCCATCGTACAGAGACACAGACAAAGGAAAACAACTAGCTAAACTCCAAATTGTGACTCTGAGAAAGAGCCTCTAGAGAGAGTGAAATGTTTATTATAGTGCACGGTGCGTGTTGTGCACATAATACATTTTTTATTTTAAGATTTAATTCCTTTTTCAACCGGAAGAAACAAGGTTTATAGTTTACAACTTGCATCAACTCTAAGAGAGTGAAATGTTTACTGTTGTCTGTGTTGGTGCGTTGCACGTGTTGTGTGTTGTACACATAATAATTGCCACAAGAAAGCATAAGCTAGTAAGCTACACTTACAGGTACTCCCCAAAAAATTAAAATATCCTGAAAAAGTTCATGTATTTCTGTAATTCAACTTAAAAGGTGCAATTTACATATTGTTTAGACAAATAATATGTAAATCAATATATTTCAAGCTTTTGTTTGTTTGGATGTTGCTGATTAGAAGTTGCAGCTTTAGAAAACCTCAAATTCTAAAACTCAAAAATTAGAATACTGTGAAAAGCTCCAGTATTGTAGAATCAGAGTGTCACATTCTATTCAAGTAAGTAATCCAAAACACCTCCATAAGTGCCCCAAGCCTTACAAAAAAGTCCCTGTCTTGGTTTAGGAGAATTCACAACGATGGGGAAGACTGCTGATCTGACAGTTGTGCAGAAAACCATCACTGACTCCCTGCACAAGGTGGGAAAGACACAAAAAGTGATAGCAAAATAAACTGGATGTTCTCAAAGCACATTAACCGACAGTTAAGTGGAAGGAAGAAGTGTGGAAGAAAACGGTGTACAAGCCGGAGGGCTGACAGCAGCCTGGAGAAAATGGTCAGGAAAGGGCCTTTCAAAAGAGTGGAGGACTTCATAAGGAATGGACCTGTGAGCTTCATTAAGTCCAGCAATGCAGCCGTCTACCAGGACATTTTGGAGAACTTCATGCTTGCTACAGCAGACCAGCTGTAGAAGGATGCAGACTTCATCTTCCAGCAAGACTTGGCACCTGCTCACATTGCCAAAAGTACAAAATCTTGGTTCAACAACCATACTTGATTGGCCCGCAAACTCACCTGACCTAAGCCCCATCGAAAACATGTGAGGCTTTGTCAAGAGAAAGGTGAACGGGAGGAGACCAAACAATAAAGAAGAGCTCAAGGCTGTGATTGAAGCATGTTTTTCCTTCCATAACATCTGAGATATGCCAGATGCTGGTTGCATCCATGCCACGCCGGGTTAAGGCAGTCATTCAAGCAAAAGGGGCCCCAACCAAGTACTAAGTACAGATGCAAGATTTTACTTTAGGAGGCCCGACTTTTTTGTATTTAAAGTCCTTTTTAAATTGATTTAATCCAATATTCTAATTTTTTGAGTTTTTGAATTTGAGGTTTTCTTAAGCTGCAAGTCCTAATCAGTCTCTAATAGAGTGTGAAATATTGCAAATTGCCTCAGTCTGCACTTAAAGCAGTGGTCAATTCATGATAATTTCTCATCTCCTAATATTTATACTTAAATAACATAATTACAATGTTATGTACATGGGACAAAAATATTGGAGAATTTCTGGATTTGATGCTGTGATCTGTGATCAGCACTATCGGGATCAGCAGGTGCTGCTTTTGGTGATCGGTGATTGGCCCTCAAAATCCTGATAGGTGCATCTCTACTTAAATTAATATTATGATATCCTGATGTGTAAAACTGATGTATTTTGTTATGACTGTATATATGACAGTCACACTATGATAAAGATCACATCAAAGCCTGACTAAAAACATTTAGTTCATATGTACACTTTTAAAACCAAAATATAACAAAATCTTTTATAATCCAGTCTAACTTACTCAAGTAAACAAATTTGGACTTATACATACATGCATCTTGTGATATACTAACCAGTGTGTTTGTGCTACTGCCGACTCTAATGAGGCCTGATTGGACCATGCCTCTCTGGCCCTGGCCTGCAGGGGCTGACGTCCTGGGGCCCAACAGAAGCGGAGGAGGTCCCGACCCTGAGCCTCCAGTTGCAGCCATCTGCTGCTGTTGCTGCTGGCGGAGAGCCTGGATCTGCTGTGGAGATACAGAGATGGGCTAACCAGGACAATGAGAGGGGTGACACGGAGGAACGTCACAGACAACGGAAGTGGAGAACAAGGGGAGGGACATCAAAAGCACCAAAGCAAAAGCGACACACACAGAGAGAGAGAGGTGCAAAGAGAGCTCATAAGTCCTAAATATAATAATCACTCTGTAGTTCGTCTCTCGAGAGTTAATCGACAGCAGTAAGAGTGAACTACCACTGTCTTGGCAAAGTCTAGATTTAAGCATGTAAAGAAGATTGACAGATTTGGTCATTTTATTAACAATATCAACACAATTTCCTTCATGACTCACCTGTGCTCCTCTTACCAAAGGAGGCATGATGATCTGGGAGCCATGTTTAGAGGACACCTGCTGCCCTCCTCTCACCAGAGGGGGAGGGATGACTGTGCCTGAACTCCTTCCTGTCAAAATCTTGTTGGAGAAAAATTAGAAATGTTTTACTTATGACAGAACTGTGCTTTCACAACAATAAACTGCCTAAAGATATAGAAGATAATTGAGCATTAACCTGCTGAGTGCCTTTATTGCTTGCAATTGTTCCTCGAATTAAAGGAGGAGGAGCGGAGGAACTGGATAAACCTGAGGGCTGAAAAACAGCAGAGAAAGTCATTTAACAACAAATACTAAACTCTATACATTTCAGCTGCTCACTGCTTATATCAGGTTTAGTGATTGATATATAAATTAATTTATTACATAGAAAATGGCAGTGGCTAAGTACTTTGTGACAAATGATTAAACAGTGCATTTAGATGCCTCTCCAGTGGGTCTTTCATCCCATGGATGGACTTCTCTTTGACCTGTAGCTAAAGAGCTAATCCTTGTTCTACTCTGCAGCCTTGCTGAGCTCAGAATAGCAGCACAGGAGCCTGATCTCAACCTAATGTAGGTTCTGTTTGGAGTTGTCTTTCCAGCTTATAGGAGCCAATGTCGTTTCACACAACTCACCTCAGAGGCAGCTGGACAACATGGAAGACTATCACGTAGAGCCTGTTACATACTCTGTGAAAAGGGAAAATTTTTTCTTTCCTCTTTTCGAGGCTGCGCGAACAAAATGACATCATTTTGCTCATGCGGTTTTTCAATATGCGTACTCGTCTGTACTTGTGTCCTTTACTTGTGAAACATCATCAGTTAAGGTCCAAGTACAGTTCCAATATAAAAACACATCCAAACCAGGGTGATTTCTCAATACCAAGTATGCTTTCAAAGTATCTGTGTACCTGCTAGTACAAAGTCGTCAGGTGTACAAACTTCTGAGGGCGCTCATCGTGCATCCAGAACAGAAGCATACTTGATGATGTGTTTGATGTCACGAAGTCCTCATGTATTTGTGGAAATGGAGTGCCAGTAACTTCACTGCATTATGTGCAGTGATAATAAAAGATTTATTTTCTATTCAGTTCTACTATATTTAGTCTTAATGATCAGAAAAAGAAAATATGCATTCAATCCACATATAAAGTAAATCAGCAAGTTTAATCTAAAGTGCAGACATGAAAACTGATCAGGGGTGAAAAAAGGTGCGAATGATGCAATCCCTCTAGGGGGTCTGGGGGCATGCTCCCTCGGAAGAAAATTTTGGACATTTTATATTCAAAAGCATCAAACTGGTGCACTTTGAGAAAAAAAAATAAAGCAGTTACAGGCCAGTATGAATCGATAGTAAAGTATCTACATATTAACATTAAAAATGATAAGAAATAAAAAACGACCCTTATCCTGTTTAAGAAATGAGACCAACAACTTCTATGAATATGAATGCCAGGGTGATGATAGCCTCAACAAGCTAAAGATGTCACGTTCCATTCCCAAACTTCATTACACATAAATTTTTCATAAATGGCTGAAAAAACGTGATCACTTTGAAAAAACAAAACAAAAACAAACAAAACACTGAGGACACAAAAGAGTTAGAATTTTTAAAGGCCCTGATCAAAACTGCTTCATTCAGTGAAGTTGTGCTACATATTCTTTAAGTTAAGATGTCTGATAACGTGCTTGAAACCTACAGATGATCCAGCTGTGCAGGTTTCAGCTGTACGCATTCCCGCAATGTACACGACATTCCCGGCTTGACACGCAACAAGACAATAGGAGCACAAGTGTTTCCATCTTCACCTTCATGCAGTTTTAAAACTCTGATATTTGTGTCTGAGTTTCTGGTGGTTGACATGTTTTCCGACGCGCACTGTCCACGCCGCTTGCAGAAGTGTGCTCACCCATGAGGACATTGTGTGTGTGTGTGTGTGTCTGTGTCTGGTCACATCACAGAGAACTGAATGGAGGGTGGCACAGAGAGCCGCTATACTGTCAAGTTAACCACATAAATGGCATCAGACTGTTTCGTTTTCAAAGAAAGTATAAAGAAGTCAGTACCCTATCCCCCTTAATTTTTTTTTTTCCCTCATCGGATCCAAACAATTCACGTCAGTCACCATTTTTGGATTCAAAACAGCTAATTTTGCCAAAGTTTAGGGATTTTAATGTGTTGTAAGAACTATTGTTTACCTTCTGCAGAGTGTCCCTCTGTATTTGGCTCTGTCGTAGTTTCTTCAGCAGCACCAGTTTGGCCTCTTCCAGCCTCAGCTCCTCCTTCAGCTGCTTGATGATGCGCTCCCTCTCTGCTGGGCTGCTCTTCTGTACTCAACAGAAGATCAGAACATCATTTACTCCACTAACAAACATTTTTAGCAATTAAAACATTATAACATGGCTTTCTGTGCACCAGTAAATTCTCATCTGACCCTCTTTCAGTTGCTTTGCTCTGACTTTGAACATGAATGACATACACTACTCACAAAAAGTTAAGGATATTTGGCTTTTTGCATGATGTCAGAATGAATTTAAAATCCACTACAATCTTTACAGGTAAACTGAATTAAACTTTCTCTAAACTTTTCTATGCACATGTACATTGTTCAATGGTTAAATATTTATTCTGCATCATTCTGTTCGCCAAAAACCGAAAGTTGAGTATCCCTAACTTTTTGTGAGTAGTGTACATACATTACATAGTAATCTAAAATAAGCTTAAAACCAAGTTTTGGTTACAGTTTAACTTGAGTATTACAATGAATTCAAGGTAGAGTCTGGAGTCCCCCCCCCCCCCCCGAAAATAAACGTTAGACTTGCACAAGTGAAATCCGTCTCAATCTGCGCCTTTGGGCCTCTACTCTCGTGTAGTAGCGAATCTATTTGCAACTTCCTCTCCTCCTGTCTGTAATTCACCTTTTCCCTTTGTTGTGGTGTGGTCGGGACGTTTCTGGGTGGAGATTTCTGTATACATCGCCAGCCAATGACAGACCTAACGGCATGACGCTGTGTGGGAAAAAGCTCATGATTGGAGCAAACGCCAGTCACTCGAACTCTCAAAAAAAAAAAATACAGAAAGAAAGAAAAAAAGAAAAACGGCAGACGCTGCGAAGAAAAGGAAGTACTCTGCGGTGCTTCAGTACACATTGGAAAACCAGGGTTAATATTGGCTTTTACCCGCTTCTGAGCTTTGAAGGAGAGGCTTGAAGGTGAATAGGCTGAAGAGCGAAGCGGCCATTAGCCCGAGGGGAGGAGCGCTCAGTTTGAATAGTGTTTACAACAGAAATGGTGGGGAGACTCCGGACTCTACCTTTAAAACAGAATAGTATCGCAAAATGCATTTTTACTGATTGTGGGTCTTTTTGTCTCACCATGAGGAGGTCCGTGTCCAGCATTTTAAAGTGGCTCAGGCCATTCATTGGTGGACTGGGGGAATCATTATCTGACAAAATGATGACATCGTCATCTTCAGGGGACGGAGGACGCTTCTCCCTTTTTATACTGCTGGAAAAAAGACAATATTATTCAGCTTCAAGTATTCTCTGTGTAGAAAGTAAACATGAATGCTGTATACTAAGAACTGAACAGGATAATGTCAGGAACACAAAATTGTAAAATGTAATTTGACTTCCTTTTTTCCCCTTCTTCAGTGAATTTCATGGTAGAAATGTTCATATTGTATACATCAGCTTAGTTTACCTTTCAGTTACATACCCTTCTCATTCAGTATCATGACACAAGGTTTTATGGCAGTATCAGTATATTTAAAACTAACATTCTCCAAATATTTTGTGTGTATATTTATGCAAATTTCTACAAAATTTAACCACATTTGGTTATAAAACCGTAGGGAATGCCAGGAAGATTTTAACTTTAACTATTTAACTATACGGGTACGTGCAAAAAGATCCAGCAGAGGTAGAATAAATATGAGGTAAAATAAATCACAGCTCCCCAACAGTATATTTAGCATCCAAGACTAATGTCTGCTTTCAAAGAGATTGGCTTCTCAAACACACAATTATAATTCATGACCACAAGTTTATCTGCTCTACAATAATCTAACAAGTCCAGACACCTCTCCACACAGCTTCCTTCTTCATGTTGATGCTGTTGCAACATCAGGCGAATAATCCTAAATGCCAAGGAGGGGCAAGGTAGGCCTTAAAGCTCCAGCACATGTCTTCTGAGTCTCAATGAAATGGCTGTTTTAGAGAGCGTGTTTCCTGTTGAAACAGGACACTGGCAGGGTATAACAGGCGTCTGAGGCATTTTGGGAGTGACCTGTACAGGGCTAAGTATGTCACACAAAGCATACTAAGAAAATGAAAGCAACTGGTAACCTTGAAAGCAGTGTGGATCAACCCGCAGTGATCAGCATTCGGCCCACTAAAATCACATCATCATGCATATTTTACACACACACCTCCTCCCAGCACACAAACATCTACAACAAAGTGACAAGTTTAACTGCAGGCTATATGTTAGGTGACCTAAATTCATTGTCTCAAAAACTGAAGTACAGGAGTAATATTACTATAAAAACAAGGATAGCCTTGTGATTGTGCAGATTATGCATTTCTGTGAAGGCCAAGACCCCCCAAGTCAAAGCATAACATGAGGCCCGTCTCTCCTCGCTGTCCTCCTTATTTGTGTGTGTGCGCATTAATCTCTCCTCAGGGCTTAGCGCCATCATCACTTCCTGTGGATTAATCACTACTCTTCCAAAGAAGTCACATGACCTCAAAGTCATCATCACGTGACACACTCCCCCCCACCGTTCCTTCCACTGTGGAAACCATGGCAACAACCGGCTGGAACCAGTTTGTGACACACGGCTTCATTTTGTGAGAGGGGAGTTTTTAGGGTTCAGGTGGAGAATGGAGGGAAAATGGAGGTAGAGCAACAGCCCGCTCCCCCCCCCCCCCCCCCCCCCCCACACACACACACACACACACACACACACACACACATCCCAATACAAATACAGAAAAGGGTTAAAGTAATATCAAGATTACAAAAGTAACTTTAAAACATCTTTAACATTTTCATATTCAAATAAAGTGTCATTTATCCTTTTGTAAATTCCTAAAAGTGAGGTTTCAAAAAAAGATCCACATGAGGCAGGCATAAAAACAGCATTATTTCTGAAGCCCAAACAGCTGATCCTTCGTGTGAGCAGTCATGCATCAGAACATATTTGCAAAAAGGTGTCCAATCTGTGCATTTTCCACTGCACATTAACTACATTTAAAGAAAGTGAACAGAACTTTAATATACGGAGTATAAAAACTTATTTTGTTCCTTGGTCATTTGAAGTTTCTGTTGACTTTTTCTTATGCAATACATCCACATTTGTATCAATAAAACTTTGATGGATAAATTTCTCACCCTCTGGTGGTGCTCATGTCCACAGGCTGCTCTGTCTGAACTTCAACTTTTATGGTGGCCTTTACTTCGCCTGCCGCCAGCATGCCGCTGGATGCTTTTGGCTCTGTCTGCCGGACCCGACTCCTTGCGTCCACAGACGGCTCCGTCTTCGCCTTGCTGGCTCTGTCATTGCAGTCAGTCCGATTGTCTGAGCTGGGTTCAACAGTCTGCTGTTTCTGCGTTTGATCCTGATCATCCTTCACCGGCTGGGATGCCAGGGGTAACAACGGCAGTCGGCTCTCCTCTGGCTCCTGCTCCTTCTCAAGTTCTGATCCGGGTCTAGTCCGGTTCTGAACGTCCTGTGCCAGTAAAAGGTCAGAGTTAGGTTCAGTTTGTGTCTCTGTTGCAGGTTCAGACTGGTCCAATTTAGCTTTTTTGCAGTCATTGTCAGGATTGGAGGGTTCGACAGACTGTGGAGCAGCCTCCCTCTCCAGCGCCCTCTTCTGGCTGCGTGTCTGGCGGACAGCCTCTTCAGACATCCCCTGAAAATACAGGAAAGATACTGTATTGTAATTGTTCTATATTTGAACTCCATCACAATCAAATCCCACAAGACACAAAGATCATACCAAAGTGTAACACTGAAGGGGAGTGGATGTGTTATAATTTAAGCAATTTTAATCCTGTAATAACTGAACAGATAAAATAATTCAGCATGATGTGTAAATGGTGTCTTCAGCTTATAAAAAAAAAATTGTAGAAATGGTGAAAAGTAGTAGCTTAAAGTTCTGACAAACGCATCACAATTGTTGGTTAACAGCTATAAAAAACATACAAGCAGTTCTGTCAAAAGAGAAATTAAATGATTAAACAGAATGTGCCACAATATCTGCCAATGGTGCAACAAAGTGACATAACAGAGGTTTAGGTCTATAACAAGTTATCCATTTTATGCAAAGTACTGATGCGATTCTGTACTTGAAAATAGGTGCACAAACAGACAAAACTGACCTTGAAACAGCTGCAGGGTACCAAGCACGTCTAAAACGGTCCCCCCAGACAAAACATGTTAGTGCAGTCACATGACCAAGATGTTGACTCCAGTATAATTCCAAAACATCCAATTATCCAAATTTAAGTCTAAACCAAAAACCGAGAAGGGAGAACTAAAGAAACAAATTGCAACTACTCTGTAAATGCTTAATGTTCATGAGTAAAAAAAAAGAAGAAAAACCTGCAGATATTCTGAGTGTAACAGGGTTTTTTCCAAAACTGACCACCAAGAAAAATGCTGCAGCGAGACATCAAACAGTTGGACAACCAGGACAACATCATTATCAAATTAGTTAGAATGAATTTAGGGATTATCTCAAATTAAATGAAGCATGATTTCTGTTAAATATTCATGACAACTGACAATTCCACATCTTAGTCATTTTCTATGTTCAGGAGGGATTATTTTTCTATGGGTTTTCAGAGGCTGTGGCTGCTTTCTCCAAAATCAGGCACCCATGAGCACCGTATCCATTACTATATCCGAATTCCCCAGTACAACAGATTTAATCCCATCCAATGTTGATGTCAGTTGTGGTACAGACGAAGACGTACAGCAGCTTGCTCTGTCAGACAGATGAGCTTTACAGAGTGTGCTTGTGCCCTCACAGAGCTGCACCAGTACATGGCACACAGTGTCACACTTCACCCAGACAGTGGCTGCTCTGAATCCCTCAGCCATGTCAGAAATGAAAGGGCAGACAGAGAGATGTTAGACACCATCACACAGTACAGGTCCACATTTATAGTTTTGTAACTGACCCGTGATATTGTTCTCGATTTGTCACTGATGCACTCTCCATATCAATGACAGAAGACAGACAGAAAACAGTCTTCCCATTGATAAACCTGATAAATTGACAGAGTATACAACAGACAGCGTTGCTTGCGCTCAAACAATATGATGTAGGACTCAGGGTTAATTACCAGCTAACACAAAGGAGGAATGCTTAAATTAAAATGACTTATTGTCATTTGCAGTGTGCAGATATGTTTATTTCTAGTACCGGCTATCTAATAAACAGATTCATTCAGCATCCAGACAGGTGTAGTGAGAAGAGTTAACAGATTTTTAACTTTCACTTAAACTCCTTTTCTTTGTCTCCCACAACAATCTTTGTCAGGATATTTCCCAGTACAGTTGAGGGAAACCCCATGACATCATTCCAGGGCAATAAGTCCTGGTGATATGGTGATCATTATTGCCACCATATCTGAACATTTAACCTTAGTATGTAGTGATCAGAGTTCACCTCACCTTCAGGTGTCTTTGTGTCAACTACTGGCCAGTGTAAACTTCGGGGGTGGGGGGGGGGGGGCTTTTTTCTCCAAAAAAGGGGGGGGGCACTATATCCCCTTTTGGGCGGGGGACATCACAGGGAAGGGGGGGAAACAAAAAATTAAAACCCCCGGGAAGAGAAAAGGGGTTTTTTTTGGGGGAGCCCGGGGGGGGGGGGAACACCCCCCATACTGCAGATCAAGGCTCCGTACAGGCTCTTGGTAAATTCATTGAGGAGATTAAAGACTGGATATGTCTCAACTTTTCTTCAGCTGAACAAAAACAAAACTGAGGTTACTGTTTTTTGGAGCCAAAGAGAAACGACTGCAAGTCGTCACAGAGGTTCAGTCTATAAATGAGTGCAGTGATGGACTCGGACCTAAACTTTGAAAAACACATTAAAACAATCACTATATCAGCAGCCTACTATCACCTGCAGAACATCTCAATGATAAAAGATCTGATGTCTCAGCAAAATCTGGAAAAACTAGCCCATGCATTCATCTTCAGTCAGCTTGATTATTGTTACAGTGTCTTTACTGGTCTACCTAAAAGGAAAAAAAAAAAAAAAAAAAAAAAACAGCTAGACAGCTGCAGCTCATTCAGAACTCTGCTGCTAGAGTTCTTACTAAGACCAGAAAAGTGGACCACATCAGGCCAGTTTTGAGGTCTTCACTGGCTACTTGTCTGTCAGAGGATAGACTTTGAAGTTCGGTTGATGGTCTATAAAGCTCTGAATGGTTTAGGGTCCAAAATAGATCAGTGACCTTCACCTGACCAAGTATGAACCCACTATACTTCTCAGGACATCTGGATCTGGTCTTTTATCAGTTCGCAGAGTCAGAACCAGACATGGATAAGCTGTGTTCAGCTTCTATGCTCCACATGTCTGGAACAAACTCCCTGAAAGCCTCAGATCAGCTGAAACACTCGAGTTTATTTAAATCCAGGTTAAAGACCCACCTGTTCTCAGGTGCATGTCAATTGTTTTCATTCAGGAGTCCAAAACTGCACCGCCTCTTTTAAGACTTTGTTTAATGTTCTCTCTTTCTTTTTAATTTTAAATTCTGCTTATTATTCTCTTCTTTTTTACTTTTTAATAGTTTATTTTCTTCTGCACCCCGCTGTAATGCTTTTAATATTTTATGTAAAGCACTGAAATGTTGTATACATGAAATGTGCTACATAAAGTTGCTTTGTATGCTTTGACATGATTACAACTTTTTTTCCTCAAATCTTTACATTTTTGGCATTTCGGAAAATATTCATGCATTCATGACGCATATGAGCACGAGTATCCTATTTCAAGAAAAAGAAACTGGTTGTTTGTACATATGGTCCATTACCAGTGGTTTGGATAAGATGCAAAAATGAAGCAATGTGGTAAACACAGCTGACTGAGAAAGGAAGCCGAGTTAATTCAGTCGGTGCAGAAGTAGTGATGAAAAATTGATACTGTTTGTAGTCTATTCATAAATTGTTTTGTTCAATTTTTACTTCATATTCAGCAAACTATAAATACCAAAATACATATAGAGGTACTCTGAATTGACTTTAAAGGTAAACATGTTGACCCATATACCATGCTTCAATAAGACAGGAGACAGCCTTTGCTCAAAGTTCACCCAATGTCAGAAAGACAGCACAAGTTATGCTCAGAAATGCATCCCTAATTGCTGGATGACCACAAGAAGAAAAACAGCATGCTCTGAATCTACGCATTTACTGTACGTGAAAGAATGGAGACCCAGTCCTCCCAGCAGCCTGCAGAGGCCTGCCCACTGACATGCAGCAGGAAGCTGTCTTTGGGGCCAAAAGATGACTACAATTAACCCTTACAACCTGGGCTACTTCTCAGTGACACACCGTACATGCTTCCATCCCCTCCCCTTCCTGTTCTCAAAGTAGTTATGGCGGCAAGCATCAAGTACACATTGTGTATTCACTGGCATACCTATACCATATTCACACAGAGCGCCAACGCAATGTGCAGAGCTGATCATCTGATAACTGAGAGCTGACTAAGTTTTTTTTTAATACTCTGGCATCATTGAGACACACATGACATGACCCTTCCCAGGATTCAGTGGGACACACAAAGCACTTTTCCTGTGAACCGGTTTAAACTGGTTCACTGGTGTGTGTGTGTGTGTGTGTGTGTGAGAGAGAGACTCTGTCAGTGTGTGTGTGTATGACTGAGAGAGAAGCTGAAGCTGGTTTTAACCCTTCAGGTGCCAGAGCAGCGCAGGGCTTTCACAGTGACAGCCATTATACAGTGTGTGTGCGTGTGTGTGTATGCGGAGGCGGGCGTTGGGTGTTATGATGATTATCATTGGGTCTGAGGAATATCGCAATGAAATGATGCCGATAGAAGGAGCCAGACATAAGACACACCACCCAATACCCCCACCCCAACCTTGCACGGACACTGACCCTATCTCTGTAATGGGGACGTGAATGGCTGACAGGGTTCACATTTCATCTCCATGGCAGTTTACACATATTTCCTTCAACCTTACACACACGACAGAGTGAATCAGACCCTAAAGCACCCAAGAACTTGACCCCACATACAACCATTACAAAGCTCCTGAAAGTAAAGCTCAACAAAAACATAAATTAATATAAAGTGGACAAAGTTAGCTGTCTGCTCAGTAACGCACATATTAGATTAGAGAGCAACACCATCCATTTCATTATCAAGCTATTTTTATCAGCAGGCATGTGGTAATAAGAATGAGTCATGGCATAATTATCTGAATTGTCTCATATACAATATAACCCTGATAAATACTAAAACAAAATGGAAAACCTCAAACAGCTTTTAACAACACGATTAAGACTCAGCTGCACAGCAAGGGATGGTGGTCATGGTAGTTCACTTTATGGTGCCAACTCTGGTTTATAGCTGCATACAAAAAAAAATTATAAAACATACATTTCAATTATAAGGGATAAAATTATTTTGCAACCATGGTGTTGCTCACAAAATACATAAATTCTCTGCCGTTATGCATCTTATAGATGAGTCACATGTCTGTGCAACAGGCCTAAATAGGGCACAATATGGGTACATCATCACTTTTTGTATTGTTAATGGCCCCCTTTCAATCAAACTCTTGTTTTTAGCTTTGTTAAGGTGTCATTATAGTATTTTCTATACACAGCATGGCTTAACACTTGTCCCTTAGAACTGTTACAGTGTCAGGGTTTCATGTGTGGGGAATATATACGGAGGTAATCAGGTTGGGATCTGTCAGAGCTGGCAGCTGTGAGCAAGACAGATGGAACATCAGCAGCACATTTGCTATTTGTCAACATGGTCACGCAAAAAACCAAGACAGTCTGAGCAGAAACAAGGGTGATCAGCAGCAACCCACAAGCAGTGAGGACAGAGGTAGAACTAATCCATATTCTACAATCTGAGCACATAAAATGAGGCAAAAGCATGGAGCTAATCATTTTAAGGAAAGCACAGATGCTTTTCCCAGGATAAACTTCTATGTAATTTTCATCAACACAGATGAGTTTTTGGAAATTTAATACAGCAAATGCTCAGAGTGGGAGTTCAAAGCAAACATCTGCATAGGTTGCAGCATAGTTGCCTCTGTGTTGCTAAAACTCTAAAATAATTATCACATATGCATTATGGTATAAATTAAAAGTTGCAATTCTCAACTCTCATGGTACATATGAGGGTTAATCTTAACGAACAGAAGTGAAATGATTGCGACTGTAATGACCAATTCCCAACTCTGACCTGCTGACTCCAATTTTGGCCATTTCCAACTGTCTTAAACTTTAACTGACATACAGAAACATTTTTGTGACTGAATTCAATCAGGACAGAGGACAGAGCTTTTTTTGTTTGAACGAAATCCATCTAAAAATTGAAGTTGTCAGTATTGCACTTTGTTGGCAGTCCCTGCACAGTCATCTCACAGTTGTCTTTCATAAGTCCAGCTCATAGAATGACCTGTTGATGAAAATGAGGGTGTAGCTTGCGTATGTCTTTTTACAGCTTGAAAGAAACCTGGTGTATGCTTTCTCAAGATTTTGCATGTGAGTAATTGATATGAGAAGTCACAATATGTGCAGCAGGTGCACTTTATGCTTCAGTTACAACATCTGGGTTGTTGTGCTAGATCTCTGTACATACAACTATCATGGATGCAAATGAACAAAAACATCAGAATAAATTATAAGCTGCTAGTTGTCTTGACTAACAGTGATGAACTGTTGCAGCGTTATTACCCTCTGAGTCACTGTGCATGATGTAAGCCACTGTGCAGTTCATGTGTACATTTTCCAGTATAGTTGGATACATTGGGGAGTGTTTGACCAGCCACTGACCATGGCAGGTCAAACTCAAACTCAAGGCCAGATTATTTCAGCCACCAGGTATTTAAAGGGTGGATTTCTACCTAAGTCACCAATGGCTACTGAAAGTCTGACAGTAATTGAGATTTCAAATCTATTTCTGCAACTATTTTCAATTGTCTGACAATCAAGCGTAACGCAATACCTAAAATGAGAGAATAAAGACAAAATATTTTCTGTATAATACTAACATTATGATCTAATTTCCCTGCATCATTCTCGTTTCTTAATCAATGAATGAGATACGATGATACACCGTTTAAATGCATGTAAGACATCATGTCGTCTTAAAAACATGTCTACTGTACAGATGGTATAGCATATTTTGCTGTGTTGGCACAAATTTATCTAATCAATCATCTCATTAGCATTTGGCATGTAATTAAATTACAGTTATCACTAACACAGGAGCACACTGAACAGTGCAGGTGCTTGACTCCTGACAAGTGTAGCTTTCACCAGCACTGAATGAACGTACTTTAATCGGGAATCAGGTTGCAACCACTATCAGGGCACTGCTCGTCCCCCGTCTTGTCTTCCTGCTTGGAGGTGATTATTTATCTAGTCACTCTTGGATCCTGTCAGCCATCAGTCACTCAAACATCAAACATCCAAGCCGACAGACTCTCTGCAAGCCATCAGTAAATGTCTGGTTGGACATACAGTATGTGTTCAGCACTATTTACCCACTCGCAGACCTTTACCCTGAGAAAACATATGTCTACATCGCACAAGGATTTAAAAAACAGAGCAACTATGCAGCCTCTCTACTTTGTAAAACTGCTGCCCCAGCAAAGTATTCTTACCCATTTTACTGGTTAGATCAGTCAGAATAACAAAATAAATATAATTTTCATGCACTGAATTGAAAAACAATTCGCCTTGTGACCTAATCAGAATACAGAATTTTACCTGAATTCATATGCTTGAAAAATTTAGCTTCAAGACAAGTAATGACCAAAGAAAGCACTAGATCCCTGCCTTGGTCAACTTTATATCAAGAAATCAGTGTTTTATGTTACAGCCCTCATCGTCCACACAAATGAGAAATTACCATTAGAAAACATGTTCCTCCCTGTAGATGAATGCTCTGATGCTTGGCCCCAAGAAGTTCTTCACAGCAGCTTAAAATATGGCCAGCAGATGACCCTTTAAAGAACCATGGCTGATTACACAACCACTCAGGACCAGTCTTATGTGCGCAATTGCTGGAACAGTGCTCTCTGCAAATGCTAAAACTTGCGAGGCAATTCAGTCAATCTTGTGAATTTAATGCAACAAAAACAAACAGATACTTGGTAGTTGCAAAAACTTCAACTTCTATACTGTCAGTCAGAGCAGGTAGTTCAGTAGTCCCAGAGTCAAAGTAAAGCATTCTCCTCTTTTCTACCAGCGCCTTCACTAGAGGCATATTGTGAACGTGTAAATAACACTTTACAAGGCCTTTGTTCACGAAAACAACTGAGGGTTCATTCCAGACCGCCACAAAGAGGCAATAAAGTCTCCCACCACACTATCCTCACAATGTATTGCATAAAGTGGCTATGTTTTGCAGCAGTCCAGTAGTACTAACCATCCTATAATGGCTGATAAGGAGGTTAACCATCCATGAGTGGGGCCATTAACTTTTAGGCAGCTACAGGTAAAAGTAAGTTTTCCTTCTGTAGAAACACCAACAAATCAACAAATTTGCTTGCAAGTTTTAAATCATTGCTCTGAACACACAAGACATGCAACACATGATCTTTCAACTTTGATAAACCTTTTTTCTTATTAAGTGGATTTATAATCAGAAGCTCAGCACCTCTGAACAAAAAATACCCTGAAATCATCCATTTATGTTACAACTTAAAAGGCCACGTTTCTTCCTATCCTAAAAGCGTAATTACTACACTTACATTTTAGAAAGCGTTTGTTACAGATCTAATGGCAGACCAGATGATGTGAAATTAGACTTGAGCTATTTTTCAATTACATTTGGCATTTCATCAAATAAGTAAATGACTTAAATGATTATAAATTAACACCGGTAACCAAAGACTTCATTGTGCTGCTTTAGATGCTGCATGTGGATCTGTGAACGCAGCGTGAGCAACACCGGCCTCCGTCATATTCAGTCATCAAATATTAAACGGGTTTTAATCCATCTGAATACGTCCACATCAACAGAATATGTAGACTTTTCCACGGACTGGTTACATGACAGAAATCCTGAAACACAATGTTGTCCTGAAGCGCTGCAAACTCGTGTGGCTGTGCGTCCCTGTGTATGTGTGCGTGTTCGCCTGTCTGACTGAGAGGAAGAGGCAGAGTGGGAGTGTGTGTCACAGAGTGTGTGTATGTGTGTGTGTTCAGCTTTAAGAGGAGGAAGACTACGGTTGTCACAGAGAGAAGTAGGAAGATTAGCTACCAGATAGCAGAACCAACACTGGTGCCACGGGGCTTAAAGCGGGCAGCCGTGTCCACCATTAACGTTTCACCAGCCAGTACACCATCCAAACCAAACTCAGCCCTTTAAAAACTAAACCCAGCCCACACTACATGTGCAACTAGCCGGCTTTTTATTACTGACGCCGCCTCGAAGAAGGTGTGCGTGTTATTAGTTAGCGAGCTAACATTAGCTACATCGCACAAACAAAAACACGAAGCCTCGTTAGCTTGAAGAAAAAAAAACGGACAATGTCTGAGCATGAACGGCTGCCGGGTACTTCAAGTCAAACTAAACAAACTCCTCCAGACCAACAGCTGCTCGTCAACATGACCCGCACAACCAGAACCGAGCCCGAATCGTTGACCTGGCTGCACCCCGATGCGGGACAGCTCAAAAGGAGGCAAAAACTTTCATCCCACTGTCGTAAAAGTACGGTTGTGTGAGGCTCATCGGGACTGTTTACCTGTGTGTCCACTCCTGAGGAAAAACCTTCGACTCGGAACTCATAAATTTCATCGACCGGCCCACGGACTCGACGAGCCGCCGGCGATGTAACGTTGTAATCCTTACCTCATTTACCGACTTCTACCGCACAAATTCAAGTCCGGCTGTCATATTCACAAACCGGTGCGCCTAACAGAGGGTAAAATAAAATAAATTTAGGCTGAGCTAGCCCCCCCTCTCCTCCCCAGTGCTCAACCTTTGGCTCTGCGGAGAAGTGTTACTTTTCAACAGCCCATCAGCTTCTTTATCGTCACAGATAGGTGGAGGAAAACCTGGCTCCTCTCGTCGAGTCCGAATAAAAGGCTCCCCTCGATCCACTTACTAAAAAAACTTAAGCTTCTCATAAGTCAACTTACTCAGTAGCTTTATCGTCTGTTCTTCGCCGATGGTCGAGCAAGGAATGTTTAATCTGCAGTTAACCTCGATAAATCGTTGCTTTTTTGAAATCCAGGGGATATCCTCTTTTTTTCGGCCCTCCCCACTGCCGCGTCTGTTGCCAAATAATGCGCCTCAACACACATGGAGCCGCTGCGTCCTCTTATTGGGCATGCGCACCTCGGCATACCAGGGCGACCGGATCACATCATGCAAGCCACTGACCAAGGGCCAAAGCAGGGCGACAATGTCAGGGGCCCCAGGATCCTCAGTGTGACCCATGACTGTGCCAGCAAGTACACAGATACCTTCCAATACACATTTTCACACTTACACACACACGCACACTTACACACACAGTGAGGACATGAAATTGTACATAACATCACACATTTCCTCCAAAATGCCCAGCAGCATCACATTTGGTTTGCCAAGTTAAGAGTCTTAACTTCGATCTACCTCACTGCCAGCAGGATGAGCAGACTGAGGCCAACTGTGACACACACAACCCTGACAGATCACAGAGCAATATCAATTTGTAAATGGTAGTAGTTGCAAAAGCATGCAAGCAGGAAATCCAGTCAACAAACCCTGGGGTCCAGACCCTGACCAGTTTCCAGAAGTCCAATGTCCAAGTATTTTGGTCCCTTGATTAGCAGCTGATATGTTTAGGAATTTGCACTGCTGAAGTATAATGTCAGCTCGAGTGGGTGCTGTATTAACCCTTAATGTCAGTTTCTGGTGGAGGTGCTTGCGACTAAACACTCTGAGGTGTCATATGTCTGGGAGTTGGAGGTTCAGCAATTAATATGGCATATTTATGAGCCCAAATCCCCAATAGGTCAGTCAAAACATAGAACCCTGTAAAGAGATGGATTGTATTCATATAGGTACTATATGAATCCCAGGAATATACTTCTATTTTCTCAAATGTCCAGTTACTCCATTAATGATTTTTTCTAGAATTCACTGTCACAATCACGTTCTTGGTGTGAAATTAGTCTCCCTGACACCAAAATAAGATCAAAGTTATCTATGTCATACCTTATGGATGAGCAACCGATCAATGCCCTGATTCCCAATCACTTTCTGTAACAGCTATGAGACAAAAAGAGTCCATGAACCAACATTTATCCCTGACTTGAATCAAAGACTGGGAAAGGTTTGCTTTAATTACTGGTCCACCAGGCCCACAGTTACAGTCAGATCCAAATGTGCAAGCCCAGAACACTCTCAGCTGAGTTACTACATCAGCAGCAGAGAAGCCTCTGTAAAGGCTCCAGCTGGCTTCCTCTTTCATGAGAAGACCTACATCCGTTCAAAAGCATCCACCTCATGAACTGAACTAATCCTCACTCATCCACAAACACAAGTGAATGCTCACAGACATACGTAAACACACACGTTTTTGAAACACAGTGATCTAAGTAAGAGTCCATAAAGCCTGAAGAGGGGATGCCATTCTCCAACAGCTGGGATGGGTTGAAGTGCTTTGTCAGCCTTATCCTGCCGTTCTTTAAATGACAAAAAAGAGCTCTCTCTAGATGTTGCTGTGTCATCAGGTTTGATTGTTTCCATTCTCTCATCCCACCACTCCATCTCCTGAGGCTACAGATTGTGTCATATAAAAGCAATCAAATCTCATAATCACCATGCACAAAGCAAAAATCAAATAAAGATTCATAAAGATACTCTGGAATTAACCAGTAATGATGAATCTTTCTGTAAGCATGCTCCTGTGGACTTGGGGGCTGGTTGAAAATATACCAGTCAGTGACAGCTCTGTTAGAAAATAATGAGGGCTGTTGATACTCTTGAGATCACTGATGCCCCTATATGTTCCCCCCTTATCCAATACAGGAGATTTTATTTTATTTTATTTATTTATTTACTTGCCATTTTCTGCAACCTGCATGGGGAGGGGGGGGGGGGTGTGTCTGTAAAAAGGCTTCAAACCAAAATGAATGAAATGACTGAAAGATATCAGTGGAGTTAGAAATTATCCTGACTGTCTGCACCAAAGGATATCTCCACATTTCATCCTGAAACACTGAACTTGTCATCATGTTGGCACAAGGACTCACCAAAGACATTATAGGGCATTGTACCAATTTATGTTTCCAATTATTTTTCAGAAAGTTAAACATACAGGATTAGTGACTTGTGTAACTGCTGCTGTTGCCTGATAAGAAGTTCATCTGTGAAATTCATCATCTAAGGATCATGAATATGAACCAAACAATCCAGGAATGTTGCCTATACAAAGTAACGGAAAACTGAACTTGGTACAAAGTTACCAACATCTTTGTTGCAAGTGTGGATTAAAAACCACACATCTCATATTTTATTGACTGATTTGAAAAGGAATGAGCATAGAAGAGAATATAGACAACAGTCATAAATGTATGACTACTTTCTATCCATATATTCCTACTACAACATACTCATGCTAAACCACAATGGTTTTGTTGAAAACACCAAATATTTATAGTCTAGATAATGAGACACTTTTTGAAGACTTTTTGGTGTCTGGTCAGACATTTTTCTGTGAGTTAAGAGTGCAAACACTAATAATTGTTATGATAAAAGCTAATTAAAAAACCTAGCAGGATAATAATAATAATAAACAGACTAATAACACATAGTCGGGGTCATGCTTATCATTTTAAACCTGATTATTTCTGAGATTGCAGCTTTGTGATATTGAGTTGGATTACATAGGCTAATAGTAGCCTATCAGGTGATCATAATTCTTCTTATCTATAAAGGTTAATATGTAGATTAGTTGCATTTTAATTGTTCAGACCCACTAGGACACATTATGAAGATCATGAAATTGGTCAGATTTCTTATCAAATATATGATATCATCTTTCAGTAAATGTATGAGAACATGGGGAGTGGTTTGGGGTTTCATATTATTCCAGATGTAAAATCTTACTATAATTTGACAAGACAGAGTCACATCACAGGCCCTGTCCAGGTGAAGGGATCAACTCTGAAATCAAACCGAGGTGATGTCAGCAGCCCCCGGCTCCTCGCTCCTCTGTCTCTTCCGAGCAGGCCAAATGGCCGCCCGTTACAACATGACAGCTTCAACTTAATCCTCATTAAGCACTGTAACAATGCAGGAAGTAGCTGCTGCAGTCACGATTAGACGGGCTCACTATTTGGCAGGAAATGGCTCCGTTCAGCTGCTGCGTCCAAGACACCTCGAGCGTCCCAAAACTTTTCACTTCTCACTTACCCTCTGCGTCTGGCGACGATCGTCAGCCGGTAGCATCGGCCACAGAGATATGTAAGAGATTAGATTAAATGTAGTTGTTCAACAAACACGAGTTTGATTTAGACATGTTAGTTTTGATGAGCTCTAGAAGGGCTCTTCAGTTACCGATGCGCGTGGCAGGCGGCAGTTCATTCATGATGAAGATGAGGATGAAGATGATTGGGTAAAAAAAATGTATCAGGAACAAGTTTTCTGAGTATGAACCCAGATATCTTAGTTAACAAACCCTTTCATCCGTGAATCTGACTTATTTATAGGCTCTTGTAGAGACTTGTCGATGTCTGCACTTATTTGGATTTAGTAGCTAAAGTTTAGATTAAAAGTGAACTTTATTTATTTATTTATTTTATCAATGTAATTATAAAAACATTGATGTAGAATAAGGTGAACTGATCTAGTATAATCCTACTGGTATTAACTAAACAAGTTTGAACCAACTTGACATTTAGACATGTAAAACACGCTATTTAAAGTGCAGTAAACAAAAAGGTAGGTTTTTTAATCAACTAGTAAAGACTTTTTTTCTGAGAAGTGTGCCTTTGATAGGCTATTTCCGTTAGTGTTATATCATATAATTACAATTTCATAACCAGATCATGCAGATGAGATGGTCAGCACGTGTGTGGCAGAACTTTGCAGGCTGGCTGCTCTTTCCGGGATGACACTTCTCACCCTCTGCCCCTTGTGTGCCTTCATTAATCATCTACGTCAACCGGAGCAGTATGGTTGAACTTTTTTTTTTTTTTACACAACAGTTTTATATTGAAATAAAAAAAGAAAATGCATGACTGAAGGGGGTGTTCTGTATCTAAACAGCAAACATCTGATTTTGAACATTTGTAAAAAAATACACCACATTCTTTTTTCTTTCCTTTTTACCCAGCATCCTCTGTTACTCATTCAAACAACTCTGTATTGGTTTACAGGTTTACTTCATCCCTCCTGACTTGAAGCATAGGGGCCTTGATGACACTTGCCTCAGCTGATGATCTTTATCTCCTCTGTAGTCTTAGAGCTTTATGAATGTTTGTGTTCTTCACTTTTCATCTGCTGTTCAGAGGTCAGTCATAGGACAGCGCTGATTTTTAGACATTAACACCATTACACCTTTATAAAATTGTTCAATACATTTTATAAATCATGAAAAAAAACATCTCTTGTTTTCTATTATGTTTTAGAAAAATGTGTTTAGGCTATATATGTATTTGGCCATGCAGAGTACAATGCTGAGCACATATAAACCAAAATTTCAACAGGAATTTAATTTAGGCCAACTTCTAGTCATTAATTAGCTGCATGTCTTCAATTTTATTTGTTTTTTTTTGTTTGTTTGTTGTTTTTTGCAGGTGTTTATTGCTCAGTTAAGTTGTAACTCTCTCTTACTTTACTCAGGCTGAACCTTTCAAATATGTTTTGTACAAGCATCATTGGTTTATGTTTTAAATTAATGCACTGAATATTTATGCTGTTATCAAACTTTTTCTGGGAAATTTTGTTTCCATCCATTCTTATATAAACAACAATCAATGCAGACATCTAAATGTGGTAATATAGTTTGTAATTCTGACATATTGATGTTAATTAAAGTCAGAATATAGCTACATTGCCCCCCCCACCCCCCAAAAAAATACACACACACACACACATACAAAAAAACAAAAACAAACAAACCAACAAAAAACAAGAAAACACTGGAATTTAACTAAGCAAACCGGTAAGTGGCTCCTATTGGATAATTACTGCACGGGTGATTATCTTTCAGCTGGCAACAAGTTATTCAACCCTAACTGATGTAATGAGTAGCTTCTTATTTCTTAAACAACCATTTGTAAAGACACATCCTGTGGTCATGGACAGATGTTTATTGGTTTAAAAAGGGTCAAACCATTGGCATCAAGCAGAAAAAAACATAGAGCAGAAACTACTAAAACTTGGTTAAGAACCGTTCTACATATTATTAAAAACTGGAAGGACTGTGGGGAATCATTGTTGTCCAAGAAGAAATGGTTGGGAAAACATCTTAAAAAATTGTGATTGGTCATCACTTTAAAGTTTGGTGAAATCACCCCCCCCCCCCCCCCCCCAATGTTTAATGGTGAAAGAAAGAACATTTTTGCACATACAATGTGAAGGAACCGCAAGGGATTGGGGCTGAACAGCTGTGTAGCCATAGGAAAACCAGGTGAAGGTAACTGGAGAAAAAGGCCCTAATTTGGTGGGGACCAATTGGACTCTGGAACAATGGATCCAGATTTACCCTGTTCCAGAGTGAACATCAGGGTCCCAAGAGAGGCAGATGAAATGATGTACCCATTAGGCCTACGTACATTGTACAAGCATATGGGGGCTGTCCATGATCTGGGGTTGCTGCAGGTGGTCAGGTCTCGATTCAGGTTTATGTTCAGCAACATTATGTGCCCAAAGAGTGACATCAGCACTGAATGAGCAGGTTATTCTATTGTTTTTGTCTTCCCTGATGGCACAACATATTCCACCATGACAATATCAGTATTCATGGGGCTCAGATAGTGAAAGGTGGGTTCAGGGAGCATGAAACATAATTTTTACACATGGATTGGCCGCCACAGAGTCCAGACTTGAACCCTATTGAGAATCTTTGGGATGTGCTGAAGAAGCCTTTGCACAGTGGTCCAAAAGTAGCGGTCGGACCCTCCACCATCAATACAAGGTCTTGGTGAAAAATGAAAACAACACTGGATGGAAATAAATCTTGTGATATTTTAGAAGCTTATAGAAACAATGTCACAGCAAATGCTGCTGTAATCAAAGCTAAAGGAGGTCCAATATTTATTTATTTTTTTCCAAAATGATCAAAAGTCAAAAGTGCATTTGAACTAACAGGAATAAAACATGCTCCTTTTCATGTAACAATTTGATTTTAGCAAATTTATCATTTATTTGATGTTTGTTTGTACAAGAACAGGTGTTTAGTATTAAGAAAAGCTGCACACCACAGCATTTACAGTCTGAGCTAATTTGCAATGCCTGTCCCCAGATGGGCCTTTCAGTTACATAAAACTCAGCATAAAACCCCCCATAAAGGTTAGTTTTAAAATAGAAAATACAATTAATACTTTAAAAAAAAAAGGGTCCTGCTTAAAATTTTCAGATTATGAATACCATGTTAATTCTTCCAACAGAAAAAGCTGTTTGTCCCACCAATTTACACCAACCAGCGTAATATTCCCATTAGGTGCTGCACAAGCTATAGAGTCTGTGACTGACTGGAGCTTCAAGGTCACTGAAGACCTAAGGAGCCCTATAATGTAAGCAATTGAAGATATGTTCAAAGTTATCACACCTCAGGAAATGGTAAAGATTTAATCGCATTTTATTTTAAAAAAACACGGTAATATGATTTAATGGCTTCCTGTCCAAGATCTTAACTGCACTATTACATGTCATCTGGAGGTTACACAATGACTTCTACATGAGAAAATCAGATTCCATGAAACTGCTAAAGATTGAAGTAAACAGTCTCATGAAGAGACTATATGTCTATTTGGTTTCGCAGCTTTGCTCACCGACATAATATCATGATATTTAACTTCAGACTTGATTAAATTGCCAATGGTTGATTTTAGGATCATCACTAAGCGTTTTGAATCACTGACCTCAAAGATCTGATCGGAGACAACATTGCCCAAACAAAAAAACCTTGCTACATGTTCCATCTATTTTCCATCTTTCCCTCTGTTTAGCACAAATGATATTCTATCAGTCTTAAGTGCTGAGTCCCGATTTGATCTTTATCATAAAGAAAGTTCAATGATGTGTTTACCGTGTATCAGTAAAATCCCTTTAAACCTAGAGTTGCAATTTTATCCTACATGGTGAATCATCTGCAAAAGCATGTTTGTTATGTAAATTATATTCTTACAAACAATAAAAAAAGGGCATTGTTCTTGGTTAAGGAGGTGCCCTCCCAAAGGGCAGACCGCACACATAAAAACACTGTCTTTATGTTTTACTTCCTACAGTAACTCAAAGGTTATAAGGCTTATTTGAAAAGTTGTTTTGAATTTTTATTAACAAAACAGCCATGAAAAGGTTAAAGGTTTTTGTCAATGAGAAAAAAACAACTAAAATACATTGTGAAATACTCATAAATAAATTTTATTTTTTTTCTTTCTTAAAACTCCAGCATTCACAACGTAAATGACCAACCTTGGCGGATTTTAAACAATCAGGATGGAAATCTGCTTTAGACTTTTAACGATATCATTAAACATGTTTCTTACCTCCATTAACAAAGTTACATTTTTACTCACCATCACTTTGTGGATAATATATCAAAACTAATCAACCATACTTGGCAAAAAAAAACCCCAAAAAACAAACCACCTAAATGTAGTGTAATGAAAACCATTAAATCAATTAATGATACATACATAAAGATTTCTAACGCCATCATCTGGAGGAAACGAGTACAACAGGAAAGCAGATGAAGCCAACTTTGTTTTCCACAAATGTTTACATGAAAAAGATAACAGGTGGGAGCTTCAGCATGAAACAATGTGTATAAAGATGTAAAATTCAGTTTTAGTAGAAATAAAATGATCATAAATGGTGTGGTGAGTCCAGGTAAAATGAGCGCAGCATACAAACACTCATCACAGTGAGAGGTCTACAAAGATGCACAGGAAGTCTAAAAGCTTTTCTGATGCATCAACCTCAAAACATACAGATTATTAGAGATGTTCGTTCACCTTATATCAAACTACTTTTGATATTTTGTAGTTCTAAGATAATTAAAAACTTCTCTTCAATCTCAGCTCAACATGAATCCTCACAATTGCTCTCTCTCAGCAACTAACCCAAACACATCACAGTAAAATCAGTTCACATACACAAACACATGCATAATATGCATTGACTGCCTGTTGGTAGGGAAATCTTCAAATTCAACAGCAAAACATGAAGACTATGTGGTCTCCCCATCAAATCAGTTTACTTCATATCTTCAAGTAAAAAATACCTCCATGATGGTTTTGGAAGACTTATAATTTAAATTTAAAAGTAAAATTGTCATTTGGTGTCATTACAAGTACCTAAGTCTTTTCAAGGTTGCAGCATGTTAATCAGTGTGTTCTCCTGCAAAGAGAATTTTCATATTTTTTGACAGAACAGGACCTGAAACCAGATGTATGAACTAAGTGTGTGAAAAGCACAAATATTTTTATTTAATGAATATTAATCTTTGTTATCATACGCATTATTTATACTTTCATTTTTCACTTGAATTGATGTCGGCACTTATTTTGCCACCTGTGTTTGTTTATAAAAACACTGTTTGTGCCACAAGTTATTAGATGTGGTGATGAAAACAGCAAGGAAATGCGATTTTGCGGAGTGTAAAGTTGACACACTTATCAGAGAAGATAAACATTTGTGTGCTTTGTTTGGTGATCCAATTTCTGGTATCACAATCTGAAAAACTATTGAACAGAAGAAAAAGTGCACAGGCAAAATCCTCCAACATGACCCAAAAGCATGAACATCAGGGACATTAAGTAAACTTGTTCATTTTCAGTGAAGTTTGAGAGAATTAAACTGCACATATCAATGGAGAGGAATGTAAATCTGAAATGTGCCATTTAATTCTGTGGTAAAATCCTTTTCAATATGCCAGGCTTGATTTGAAAAACATTCATACCCTGTACATACAAGTCTATGTGTTTGAACGTGCTGGTTTTCTGCACACACATCTGTCGCCAGCTGTTTCACGCCTGTACTAAATTAGACAGATTTAATACACTTTATATAAAAGTATGATCGATTTTCTCATATCAGGAGGAGCACAAGAGTTTTCTATAAATGTCAAACTTTACTTTTCTCATATCTTAAGTTACTCTTAATCCAGTTACCACGAAGAGCCAAGGATTACACTGAATGGGATTCTGAGAGCGTGGTAATGGTTTCTCTTTCTAATTTCATTACCTTTCCCTTCTTTTACCTTTTCTCTTTGAGTGTACAACATCGTTTCTAGTACAGCTCTCCTCTGTCATATTCTCTGTTCCAGAGTGGTGTCTTGGTTTCAGAGCAGGTTGGTTGTAGATCTGTTCTGAGACTAGAACTGGACAGGTGGGAGGTCGTTTTTCCACTGCAACACAACACACAAAAGCTTCTTTGAAAATCCAAGCAGAGCAGAATGACTCAGTGTTTATACTATGACTGACTGATGGGGGGTTCTGCTGGGAAAAGTTCTGATGCATCTGGGCTGCCTTATATCTGCAGGGAAATGCAGATGTTGAAGTATTTTGCATCCAAATTTCCAAACACCATCTTAGATAGGCCTACACTTAGATTATCAAGTTAATGAAAAGTGATTTAATCTTTTTTGCTTACTTTTCACCCCACCACCACCATGTCCAATTCTAAGATGTCTATAATAGATTAATTATATTTCATGAAATATATACAAAAAGATGAGTTTTCTCTGCTTCTCATGCTCCAGTTGTATTGATAGCTGTGTCTGAGGAAAGATCCTCTGAAACAATCCTTTACCCAACATTACAAACTGATTTTTACAGTTATAAATGTTATTTAAATGTAAACCTCCTCTAAACAACTCTAAGTCAAAATTTATTCAGAATGAATGAAAATGCTATTTATTGTTTCACTGTTGGAATAGTCTGCTTTAGCTTTATTTAGGTTAACTTAAATAATAATAAGGGGGGGGGAAGAAAAAAAATAATAATACAATCCATCTGTAGCACATCGACCCTTTATGATGGGCAGGAGTCTTTTCAAATTCTTCACTCTTCAAAGTCTCTACTCTTCTTTCACAAAAACTGTTATTTTTACACACGGGAACTGCTGGTCCACATAGGCATTTTAAAGCCTTATTTGGGATCCAAGCCAATGTGGGAAAACACTGAAGACTCCAAGCTACAGTACACTCACAATCGAACACACTGATGGAGTCCAGGAGATCCAGTGCTTTGTGGGATAGAGTGGGAGTCTGCTCGCTACAAATACAGCAACACAGCAGCATAAAACCGCAAGTGCTTTAGTGTTTCAGTGTTCTGAAATTGGGATCAAACTTTGGCTTGAAACTGTAATAAAAGTAAATATTAAGTGATTGCTCTACTTATACTCGCCTCAGATTTGTCAAGGAAGGCAGCCACTTTGAACTTTGAGTGGATTTAATGAATCTGTGTGATATAACTCAATCCTGCTTCTAGTACTGAAACCCATTTGGCTTAGAGAGGTGGGTCTGAGCAAGGGTGAGTGCTGATGTTTCAAGTTATTAGTTATTACGCCCCCTGTAGGCCAGAACATAAACTCACACTGTTTAAATCCCCCCCTTTTCCTTATTATTTAAGTTATTTTTTGTGGGATGCAATTAAAACATGTTTTTAGCTTGGAAAGAACACACAGTAAGATTTTACACTTTCATGTTTGTTTTTTTTTCTAGACAACTGAACTCGGTTAATTCTACCTTTCAGAGGTGCAGAGGACCAGAGCTGCACTGACATGTCAGAGATATTACTGGTCAGCTGCATTGGCAGGAACCAGCATCTTGTTACCTTCCTGGAAAACAAGAAGAGCAAAGCATGCAGTTATATCTGGTGCTCTAAGATAACTGAACTGCGTATGTGGTCTGATTGATAAGTGATGTGGCTATTGGTAGACTCACCCCATGCAAAAAAAAAAAAAAAAAAAAAAAAAAAAAAAAAATAAAAAAAAAGAAAATAAAAACTTGGGGGGAAGAATAGGTAGAGGGGAATGAATGATAGGATGGGGAAAAGGGGAAGAGGTAATGATAGAATTATAGGAAAAATAAGATGGGAGGGGGATCATAAAAATAATAAAATAATATAATAATTTAGTCATATAGTAAAAAGAGAGGATCTTCTCGATCTTCACATAGAGAACAGGAATACATTTACAGAAAAAAAAAGAAAAAAAAAAAAAATAAAATATAAATATAAAAAAAAAATAGTTGCCAAGAACAAAGAAGATGTGGTCCAGTGGGACTGGCAGTCTATTTAGATACTCTGCATTGGAGATATTGGAGTTTCCCTTAAAAATCTATTGATGTAAACTTGTGTATTAATCTGTTTGGTTCTAAACCTAATTGACTTATTCAGCACGGTTAATAACATAAAATGAAGGATATTGTTGAAAAAAAAGACAGAAGCCGTCTGATGTGAAATGCAACAGCTTGAGGACAATGAAAGCTTCAGAAGTCAGAGTTTCATCATTTCAAAATGCAGTATAAATGTTTAAACTAATGTATGAGATGTGTTATTCTCCACACAGCACCCGCAGTTACTTGATAAGAAAATTACGATTCAAAAACTTTTTTTTCAAAACATTTTCAAAAAGATTTTGATTTTTTCCTCTAAAAAAAGTTGTACAGATGTTAATTTAACATCAAAGTTAAGCACATTTTGCTTTTGCGTGATTGATGAAGCGGCATGATATCTGTTCCCTTCCAGATGTAGATGCTGGCCAGGTTTGTCACAGTAAACGTACACAGCTTCATCTAACAGAAGAAACACAAAGTCTGGGTAATCTAAGAAACATATGCTTTAAAAAGGTTAACAGATTATGACAAATGTTAGCTTCTCTGGAACTGATACACACGGGCAACATCAATTATTAACTTAAAAGTTCATAGAAAGCTCACAGTCCACAGGAACGGGCTTCACAAAGAAAGAATGAAGACAAAAATACCCTGAGATCTAACAGAGATAATCTGAAAATTACCTGTAGAGCAGCAGTGACCTGCACCTCAGTGTTGTCCATGCAGCTCACACAGACACATTTCAGAACCTGACACAGAAAAAGAGAAAAAGAAAACTGGTTAACAGTAAGCAGCTGTGCAGCTACTAATAGTGCTTTAAACAAAGCACCATAAATTAAAGAAAATAAAAAAGAAGAAATATCTGAATTGCAGGCTCACTAACAATGTGAGAAGCGCGGTATCTATAAACTGCTGACAAACCTGCAAAATCTAAACACAAACCGCTACACAAAATTCATAAAAGATGTTTTTAAAGCATCTGTGTATTCACTGAGAATCAACAACAATCTGGTGACATACAGTGAAGCAAATAGTCGATGACTCACTTCTTCTGAGGCTGTGACTTTGTGTCCTGTGATCAGCTGGCACATGATGACATGCTCCAGAGGGATGACTTGGAACGTGGTCAGGATGGAGTGTTGTCCAGCTATTTGAGCATATGAAGGCAGATCAGAGTTGATGAACTAACACTGCCACCAATGAGGAATGATCAACAAACTTATCCTGACAAACTTACTCTTCAGCTTCTCCAGTTGCTTGACAGCTTTGTGTGTGTGCTTTTGGGCCCTCTCTAAACAGCCTGTGTGCATCACTGCCACCTTTGATCTTTTTCACACTTCTGAGTGCTGATAGTGAAACAAGAGAGATTAAGACCTGTGCAGCATCCAGGAATTGTGTAAGTTGCAGCACCAGGAAAAACACTCGGAGACTCCCTCTGATTTCAAGGTTCCCTGCCAGTTTTCCACGATATTCACACACAGTGTCAGCAGAGGGTGCACCTCACTCAATTCTGCAGCAGCTGCAGGATTACAAATGCATACAATTAAGTTTGCAAAGTAAGAAAACAAGATAAATACAGTATAATGTACAGCCTTTAGTAAGCATGAACGGATTTAACCATTTTTTTACTTGCCAAAAATAAAGGTCTGCAGAAAAACACAAGAACAAACTCTGTCAGACACATTACAAATGCATGTTAATGTGCAGTCTCTCAGCAGTCTGTTTACCTTGGATTCAGATCCCATGACTCCTGCATACTCTGCACCTACCCCAAGGAGGTCACAGGCAGACAATGAATCCTGTTCTAGGGGATGAAATTCATATCACACACACATCTTGAACAAGTCAAATATGAGTGTGCATGTTGTGTAACACTTCTTACTGCCAGTTGAAAAATCAGCCTGCAGTGGCAGGCAAAATATATCTACAGCAAAAACTTCATTATTTTAATTGTATTTAAGTTGATCATGCACATTCATAAACATTGCATTAATCACACAGGAGATTGTGCCATGAGATGGATGCACCTACTTGTTGACAATAGAACTCTGACAGACTTCTTGTAGCTTGACATCTTCAAAGTGTGAGATCTTATACATTGCTGAGGATATACAGAGGAGCTGAACATTTTCACAACTTATATGGTTCATATCTTGTATTGTCTGAATGAACTTTCATATCGCAGCCAAAAAGGATACTTGATGTGATATGAACCACTAAGGAAAGAGAAAAAAGAGAATGCAATGCAGTCAATGTCCTGAACAAGCTTCTTGCACTGACAATGATGGGCATGTTTTCTGTATTCATTTTTTTTGATTTACTGTACTGTCAAACACTGTCAAAACAGAAACTGCTCACCATGTCCTCCAGGTGAGAACTTCTGGATATTTTTAAACTTTCTGGCAAAGACTAACATGATTTTTGTGATGCTTTAGTTGTTATCTTGTCTTGACAACAATATATAATGGCCAAAATCCCTTCTGTATTTAGAAAGGTAAATTACAGTTTAGAGTTCACATGTAGCATGCCTCCCATTTTGTGTAAATCTATATTCAGTTGTCACACCTTGTTACATGTCCACTGGATTTTTTTTTTTTTTTTTTCAAATTTCTGGGCGCGTCACTTGTTAGGAACAAATATTTTTCGTCTATGTTTCAATAGAGCAAATATATGCGTGGGACACGTGGCGGAATTTGCTATTCTACAACACACGGCCGCTCTCTGCTGTCGCTGATAGTGGCTGCAGTTACGATAAGGACGTAACTTTATTCATAGCGGTGGAGCAGGTTGTCACTGGGCGGAGGTAACAATTCAGCCTTTTGCCGTATTTCATTTGGTCAATTTTTTTTCTTAAGAAAAAGGGGGAGAAAAAAAGACGTATATCAAACCAACAAGTTTACTGAATGCTAGTTCTGTGAGCCTTAACGACAATTTCAGAAAAAGCATAATATCCATCAACTAACGATAGCCGATGCATAGCTACCCTCTGCGTTTATTAGCTACATTCTGTACCATCATTGTTTTTCAGCCTTCGCCATCATCGTTATTGTATTTAATTTCAGACTGAAAAGAATATAACGTGGAAAAATGTCGAAAAAAAGGATCACGCAGGAAACATTTGATGCTATTGTCAGAGAAAACATGAAGGAATTTGAGATGGATCCAGATGATGCTCTCAGTGATGCAGTGGAACAGTTTGAATCTCAAGGTAAATTTGGCAAAAGTTAAAGTCCCACGAGTTTAATAAATCCTGTAACGATTATTACAAATAGACAGACATGTTATTCTGTGCAGGTTCTAATTTTAAGATTATGTATGAATTAGTTGAAGACGTGATCTCACACTAAAGACAGACTGAAGGGAAATGAAGATATGTTGAACAACCAAAATTAGTATTAACCCAAATCTTCTGTGTGGTTGCAGGTGTAGACCTTAGTTGTATAGTAAAGGCTATACCCGCAATATTATCTGATGACAAAGAAGAAGAGCAAACAACACATGAGGTCATACAGGTGAGATTTCACCTTGTTTTGTGAAAGGGGGTCAACTTGCTGGAGAAGGAAGAAGGATCTCTTTTCAAAATCCTGCTGTATTCACCTGTCTTATTGCTTGCAGGCATTGGATTCTCTTCGAATTGGAAAAGATTCTTCGGCTGTAACTGAAGTGACATCTGGCATTAAATGCTTTACTCAGCAGTGCTCACTTGGGTTTGCGCAGAGATACTTGGCTGCCCAAAAGGATGCCTACCCCATCATCCTTTCCTACTGCAAAAAGAGTGTGGAGGAACAGGATGCTTTGTTGCTTACATTATCTGCTCTGGCTGCACTGA
Organism: Atherinomorus stipes; assembly: GCA_023101725.1. Lineage (NCBI taxonomy): Eukaryota > Metazoa > Chordata > Actinopteri > Atheriniformes > Atherinidae > Atherinomorus > Atherinomorus stipes. Next base: position 1,179,196 of record JALJCO010014045.1, read on the forward strand.
CAGATGGGCAGCCAGACTTATTGGATGCAGAGGGCCAGCAGCTTCTTTTGGATGTCCTCAAGAAGTACCAAGCAGATTCCTCTGTGATGCGTGTCGCCATCTGTGCGCAGTGCGTCACTGCTGCTTGAAACATGAACAGAACAGGCAGGATTTGGTCAAAAGTGGCATACTGCCGCTGCTGACTGGTGCTGTTACACAACATAGTGGATGTGCTGAGCTGATCAAGGAGGCCTCTGCTGCTCTCAGGGTCATGACATTTGATGATGATGTCCGAGTTTCATTTGGGCATGCTCATGAACACGCCAAGATGATTGTTCTTGAGCAAAATGGACTAAAGATTTTAATTAATGCTGCTAAAGGTAAAGCCACCTAATTACTTGTTTTGTTTATTGAATAGGTTACACTACAACATTTCACTTTTTTTTGTCCAGAAAATGTTTTTTTGAATACAACACCTTGATTTAATTTGTACCTTCCTTACAGCTCACATTGGTAATACTTCTGTTCTGAGTGAGCTTTGTTCAACTATATCCCGCCTGGCTGTCAGGAATGAGTTTTGTCAAGACGTCTGTGATCTGGGTGGATTAAAACTCATGTTGACATTGCTTGCAGACAGCTATGAGTCAGCGGTAGAGTACACTAAACAAGCCTTTTGAATCAGATTCAAGATTGGACTTGTTTGTTTGTTCTTATCACTGAATCATTTTTCTTCTTGCAGGAGCTGGTCCGGCAGATCCTCAGTGCAATACGAGCTGTAGCAGGAAATGATGATGTTAAAGATGCAGTTGTTAATGCTGGGGGAGTCCAGCTTATTGTAATTGCCATGAACCGGCACATGAGCAACCCTGCTGTGAGTTATCACGCCCAAATGCGAAATGACCTTTGCATCTTTTTGTTTAACCACAGTTTAACATAGGGTGTGTGGTTTCAGACATAATTTTGATGATTAAAATTAATTGGCAATGCAAAGAAATTCAACAAATGTTCTGAGAATATGTTCATCCTCTGCTGCAGGTGTGTGAGCAGGGCTGTGCATGTCTCTCTGTCCTTGCTTTACGTAAACCCAACAACTGCAAAGTCATCATGGAGAATGGAGGTGCCTTGGCTGCTCTTCAGGCTATGAAGGCTCACTGTGGTGCTGTTAATGTACAGGTAACTTGACGTTATTGATACAGTGGATACGGAAAGTATTCAGAGTCAGACCCTTTTAAACTTTGTACTCTTTGTTTCATTGCAGCCATTTACTAAAATCAAAGAAGTTAATTTTATGTAGGGGATAATGTATGGAACGCCGGTCTTCGCGTCGGGGGTCTGCTTTTCCCTGAAAGTCAGTATTTCCCGATAATCACCTGCGTTCCATACATTATCCCACTTATTATACGGCCACTTGAAAAAAATGAAATTCAAATTAAAGTCTTCTATTTTTGCGAGGGTCAAATAACTTTCTGATGTTTTACGCTCAGATTAAAATAGTTCCCCACAGTCGAGGCCAGGTCGGGGAACTTGTCGTTTAGCAACGTTTGTTAGTTGAGTCACGGCGGCTGGAATTTGTGCTAGTACCCTTAGCTAGCACCGGCTATTCCTGTATGTTGAACTAGACATTTCCTCATCTTTTGTTCTGATGTTTTACGCTAAGAATAAAATAGTTCCCCACAGTCGGGGCACCTTTTGCTTAGCAATGTTTGTTAGTTGAGTCATGGCGGCTTGAATTTGGCCTAGCACCGGCTATTTCTGTAAGTTGAACTGGACATTTCCTTCTCTGCTGTTAGCTGTATGCGTCTTACCACTGGTCCTCTTTTTGTCTTTTTCGTTTTGGAGAGGGTGAATCCTTAAACTCAGTCTGGACCCAGGGCTCAAAATCTCCACACTCGCCGAAGACGTTCAAATTAATCGGGAAGTCATCCATTTTTGGTCACGAGGTGTTGCTAAGTGCTCACTTGCCGTTTTTTTTTTTTTTTCCGTTCAGTGACCGGACTACTTGTGATGCAGAGGGATATTAGGATCACCGAAAGACCACAGGTTAAAAAAAAAAAAAAAAAAAGATTTGTGGCTGTTGACAGCGGTCATTAAATTGTTTCAGCGGTCATTATATGGAAATAATGACCACTGGAACGTTGGGAAAACCCATTCAAGTCAAAGTAGCATTCTACAGCATTCTAAAGAGCAGTATAATAATTCTCATTAATGTACACTCGGCACCCCATCTTGACAGAAAAAACAGAAATGTAGAAATTTTTGCAAATTTATTAAAAAAGAAAAACTGAATTATTACATGGTCAAAAATATTCAGACCCTTTGCAGTGACACTCTTATGGAACTCTTCTGATCCTCCTTGAGATGGTTCTACTCCTTCATTGGAGTCCAGCTGTGTGTAATTAAACTGATTGGACTTGATTAGGAAATGCACACACCTGTCTATATAAGACCTTACAGCTCACAGAGCATGTCAGAGTAAATGAGAATCATGAGGTCGAAGGAAATGTCCAAGGAGCTCAGAGACAGAGTTGTGGCAAGGCACAGATCTGGCCAAGATTACAGACAAATTTCTGCGGCACTAAAGGTTCCTAAGAACACCGTGGCCTTCATAGTCCTTAAATGGAAGAAGTTTGGGACGACCAGAACTCTTCCTAGACCCGGCCGTCCAGCCAAACTGAGCAATCGTGGGAGAAGAACCTTGAAGAGCCTTGGTGACAGAGGTAAAGAAGAACCCAAAGATCACTGTGGCTGAGCTGCAGAGATGCAGTAGGGAGATGGAAGAAAGTTCCACAAAGTCAATTATCACAACAGCCCTCCACCAGTCGGGCTTTATGGCAGAGTGGCCCAATAGAAGCCTCTCCTCAGTGCAAGACATATGAAAGCCTGCATACAGTTTGCCCAAAAACACATGAAGGACTCCCAGTCTGTGAAATAAGATTCTCTGATCTGATGAGACCAAGATTGAACTTTTTGGCGATAAAGGGATCTATGGTTGGAAGAAAAAATGGGCTTCTCTTCAGGAGTAAGAAGTTTTGTTTATATTAAATGGATAAACTAAAATATTTAAGTTTCAATTAGAGAAGGAAAGGAAAAAAGGGAAAAAGGAGAAGGGGGAAGGGGGATTTAAAAAAAAAAAGGGGGGGGGGAAAAGGACAAAAAAGAAAATAGGAAAAGAAAAAAAAAAAAAAAAAAAAAGGGCCCAGGAAAGGGGGAAGAAGGGGAACCAGAAAAAAAGGGAAAGAGCGGAGAAAAAAATAAAGAACGAATTTTAATCATTAAAAGGAAAGAAAAAAAGGGGATAAGAAGAAAAAAAAAACAAACGAAGAAGGAGAAAAAAAGAGGGGGGGGAAAAAAATAAGAACAAAAAAAAAAAAAAAAGAAAAAGGGAAGAAAGGGAAGATAATTCTAAGCGGTATGTGTGAAGAAAACCAGGCACCGCTGATCACCTGCTCAATACGATCCCAATAGTGAAACATGGTGGTGGCAGCATCATGCTATGGGGGTGTTTCTCAGCTGCAGGGACAAGACGACTGGTTGCAATTGAAGGAAAGATGAATGCGGCCAAGTACAGAGATATCCTGGCAGAAAACCTCTTCCAGAATGCTAGGGACCTCAGACTGGGCTGAAGGTTCACCTTCCAACAAGAGAATGACCCTAAGAACACAGCTAAAATAACAAAGGAGTGGCTTCAGAATAACTCTGTGACCATTCTTGACTGGCCCAGCTCTATGCACAGCTCCACTACTTCCTGAACTTAAGGTAGCTCCTTTGATTTCTGTCTTTCATTACTGGACAAACTGATTAACCCAGGTGTGTCTGATCTCAGTAACTGGTCAGACACACCTGGATCAATCAGTTTACCACAGGTTTTCCCAACCCTGGTCCTCAGGGACTCCTGCCCTGCTGGTTTTCCAGATATTCCTACTGTACTTCAACACACCTGACTCAGATGAAAGGCTCGTTAGCAGCTTGCAAAGAAGTTGATGAGCAGTTGAGGTGATCGGAATCAGGTGTGGTGGAGTTGGAAACCTGGAATACATGCAGGGCAGGGGTCCTTGAGGACCAGGGTTGGGAAACCCTGGTTTACCAGTAATGAAAGACAGGAAACAAAGGAGCTACCTTAAGTTTAGGAAGTAGTGGTGTCGTGCATAGAGCCCATTGAGCATCTCTGGAAAGACTTGAAAATGGCTGTCCACCAACATTCACCATCCAGCCTGACAGAACTGGAGATGACCTGTTAGGATGGCTGTACTAGCTCAAAAAGGTGCTTCTACTTAGTACTGAACAAAGGGACTGAATACTTATAACCATGTAATATTTCAGTTTTTCTTTTTTAATAACTTTGCAAAAATTTCTACATTTCTGTTTTCATTTCTGTCAAGATGGGGTGCTGAGTGTACATTAATGAGAAATAAAATGAACGTTTTTGATTTTGGCAAATGGCTGTAATGAAAAAAGTGTGAAAAGTTTAAGGGGGTCTGAATACTTTCCATACCCAATGTATGTTTAGGAAACAGGCCGTACAACTACAGTATGCTCCAGCTTTTTATGTGGCCGATTTTCTCCCGTTTTGATTAACAGAAACAAGCGTGCATGCTGTTGAGAAACTTGGTTGCACGTATGCATAACTTAAGCCAACCAATCTTGGAGATGGGAGCTGAGGCTCTGATCACTCAAGCAGTGCAAACACATCAAGACTGTGGTGATGTGGGTAAAGCAGCCCTCAGAGATCTGGGATGTAAGGTGGAACTTCGAGAGCTGTGGACTGGAAAACACGGCGGGCTTACCAACTGAAAATAGAGGAGTTCATCATTGCAGATCATGCACCTTATGATTTGGAAAATGAAATGCTGTGATGTTGTTACATACTGTCACTATACAATCGTTGCAAATACACTCACATAGCCTGTGTAATTGTTGAAAAGTCACGCTAACAGTGTTACACAAAACCATATGTTTTACAGCACAAAAACTTTCTATTTTTTCATATATATAATTATGGGTCTTAAAATATGTGTAACATTTATGTTTTTAAGGTGGACCTTTGTTTTGTTTGTTCTCATGGGGGATTTATTTGTAGCTGCACACTATATGAATTTTCTTGTATGTTGATGCAGCCAAAATTGAACATTTATTGAATGCCTTATACTTCTGCTACTTTTTTTTTTTTTTATCTCCTTCTGTATCGATAGCTGGAATATCTGCGTGCAAGTGATATTTTACAGTAACACTTAGACATTTGTGAATGATTTCTTTTTATAACTCTGCATAAACATGACCTAAAATGTTCCCATAACTGGATACTGATGACCTGATTAAACAAATTAATTAAGGGATATTTGGTTGTTTATTAATGGAGGATAATAACCTAATTCTACGTATTTGTGAGCACTCACAATATTTGTTGTGATGCCTTGTACAGCAATAACATTTATGGTAACTGTTCATCAGACCTTCACATCAGAGGTTGTTGTTGATGACTTCAGTAGCTTAACCTCCATTCCTTTTAGGCCTCATAGACCATTACACATCTTACTCTGGGAATATTTGTTGGTCAATCACTGCTGGAAAAGTTTATGTGGACTTAATTGGAGGGGTACATACTTCTAAAACAGGCTTATGTTACCAAATTTTTCCTACGATTTTTTATGGCCATTGTTTGTGCTTTTATATGTTTCCACAAACATATTGTGATTATCAGACTTTCATAGAGCCTAGTTATTAAAAAGAACCAGGGCACCAACTCATACTGATTGCCACGTCTCAAAGTGAAAAATTAAATCTCACCATACGTCACAGTAGGTTTGTATACCTTATTCTTGGAACATTAGATGAAAGTTATACTTTTGTGACATGTATTTAAACAGTTTCTTTAATTGCACTTTAAGAACTTGTGAGAAAATCTGATTATGCCCGAGGGGATATTTATAGAGTAATAAAGAAGATTCTGAACATGTTCCAACATCTTCCAACATGTTCATAAAACTTCTCCACTGTTTTGTTAGTATACACATCACCATACAGTAGATCTAGTCAGATTTAGCCAACAACTTTTCTGCGTACTGCACAGTGAAGGGGGGAAAACAAGCAGGAAAAAAAGAAAAGAAAAAAATCAAACACACTTCAGAAGTCCTGCAGTAGAGTGCCTAGAGAGAGAGAGTGGCGTCAACGGAAGTTCAGAAATCCGGCCGCATGTAGCCTCAAAAAGTTCCCGGAAGTGCTTGGCGGGCCATTCTAAACATTAGGAAAACCACAACAATCGCTAATTAATGTCAATAAATGCTAACGTTATGGAGTAGAAGCTAATATATTTACAGAAAAATATAGCTTTATTTTACTATATTGACATTCGTAATGTTTAAGTACAGACAGAAAATATGATCAATACTCATTTACGATCTTGTAGTAATCCAACATAGTTAATGAGTGACGGAGTCTCCGTTTCCATCAGCCTTGGAGAGTCCGCCACTTAACACTTACAATTTCATTTAAATTCATTGCAAATAAATCGAGTTCTAAAACTTTTTATTACCTATTCTTCCTTGTAAATATGCTGATATTCATGGTGTTTAAACTGTTACAAAACCACTCGTTGGCAGCAATAAACCACAATATTTTCTCTTTTTACTGTCAGACTTGAGTGAAGCAGACAGGCGACTAAATGATTTTGTCAACTGACTGCATTATGTCTGAATTTGCAACATCATGATTACTGTTTAAATCTGGAAACCAATGTCAAATTAAATTTTCATTACAAAAAAATATAGTTTTAACTCTTTGTTACCCATTCTTCCTAGTAAATATCTATGCAATATGAATGGCTTTGAACTCGTTACTTTAAATCATCCCATCACAGCAATAAAACCCACAATATTTTCTTTTTTTTAACTTTCAGATGTAAGTGAGGCAGGCTAACAGGTGACTAAAATTATTTGTAAATTCTCTTCAAGTCTGGACTTGCAACAGCATATTTTAATGAATTGCAAATAAATTGAGTTCTGTCCTTGCTTATCACAAACTTACTCTACTGATTGATGCATAGTAAATCAGTCCTCCCCACAACACACTTAAGACATTGCTTTCCTTAAAGATCCTTATCACAAACAAAGATTGCAACAACAACAAAAAATTAGGTAATCGTATTTAAACAGTTGCACTTTTGCATACTTTAAAATACCACACCACGAGGACATTTTTAGATTCTTTTAATTAAATGAACAAAGAACAGGAAAAATAAAATGCAAAAAACCAAGTACAATTGTAAAACAACATTGGCAACCTCAGAACAGCTGAAGAGGCTTCAGGACATTCTTGGACAAGTGCAGAGAGATAAGCAGAAGTCCCACATGAAGCATCTCCCTGCACCCTGGCAATGCTGTCTAGTGCAGGAAATACAAGGCAGAGAAAAAAGTGTCATGGTCACTTAAGTCCAGCATAATCAGCCACTGATGTGTAGCACATTTGTCAAGTTGCCTCAGGTTCTTAATGGTTGTGTTTTATATTAAAAGAGTAAACACCGAGCAATGCATTACAACAAAATAACAACAGTAGACACACCTGTTGATTTGGTTGTTTGCCCAGTTATAATCGTATAATCAACCTTTGAAAAATAAAAATAGTTGCCCATAGTATTTATGCATTTTAGAAACACCATAGTATTTATAGTAGCAGTATTTTTTATTAAAAATAACCATCCTCTATTATTATTTGCAAGACAGTTTATCAGTGGCATCAGATATTATAAAACCGCAGTCATAATCGATATCAGTGTTTTTATCATATGTTTTACCGCAGCCTCAGTGATATTACATCTTTTTATAACTGCAATCACTTCCCTATATGTTAACCTTGCCACTACTATAAATCGGCAGAGTTGGATTAAGTTATATTTAGCGAGCAGAAATTACATTTATTAGCATGTTGCACACGTTGCTATCCTTATTCTAAACTTTTAGCTGTTAATATTCTCCAAATCCTATAATATAGACGGGTGAAATCCACTAACGTACTTCATAACTTGTTTCGATTTAATTCAGATGCCCCACTGATATGAAATTTAATTCTTTAAACGTTTTTTACCTCGGACAAGTGCTGCTTCGACCAGCTGCTCCGTTGGAATATATAGAGCGGCAGTTAGCTAGCGCTAACTTCCGGGAACTTTTTTTCGAACTCCGCGGTCCGCCATTGCTGTGAAAAAAATTACCATTGCGGTGAATGGAGTTGACGCCACTCTCTCTCTCTAGGCACTCTATCCTGCAGTTGCCAAGCACGGGTCCTGCTCACGCCCCTCTAACCGACCTATCCAAGCGTACTCCGCCTCGGTCAAACTTCATTTCCCACAATGCCTCCGCGCTCGTCCTTGTCAAACCTCACTGTGGTAAGCTAACGTGAACTGCCACGGGAGGCTGACAGTAGTAGTAACGACTTAGATACAACTGCATGGAAGATGTTTGTCACATGAAGTCATTACTGGGCTGCTAGAGTTTAGATTTTTTCTTAAAATAGTGCCTTTAACGCTGCGACATATTTGTTTATTTTTTGTTAGGATAAACTTGTACGTTGATATCTCCATTACCCTGCAGACGAAAGTAATACTAACGGTAGTGTAGCGATTAGCTAACAGCTAGCTTACGTCACTTAACTTGCCATTTGGCTAACTTAGAAATATCTATTGAAGAGCTCGTTGACTACTCGAAATAACAAACCAAATGATGGACATCAGAGCATAAGAAACCTTCGTGCTGGTGTCAAGTTTACAAGGTACGTATTGTGTTTGTATTCAGTGACAGGTTACTGACTGCAAAGACTGGTTAGTGGACAAGTTCAGACAAGGCTGATGAACCGACCAGGGACAGACTGAGCGAGAAGGATGACTATTAGTTTGTGAATGAATGTCTGTTTGTGAAATGTCTGTAAAATACTTTTGAATTTTAATCCTACTCTGTGTCATTGGGTGTTATGACTATAGTAACAGAAATAATAATATGTATTTATTACATACCAATGGAATAACAGTACATGGAGTTGAGGGCTGTTTGAATTGTACAACAATAATGAAACAAATAAAATGTTCGGATGTAGACAAATGGCACAGATACCTCGTAATATTATCCAGTTCACTTACAAGTAACCCCATTGAATGGACGGGTCGGTTCTAAAAAAGACACTGCTGTGTACTGGACACTAGCACATAGGAATGGGCCTTAAATGCTCTTAAAGTAAACACAGGTTGCTGGCAGGGTGAAAAACTGTAAAATGACATGTGTAGGGAAGAGGACTTTAGCGGAAGGTTTAGGGACAGATTAAGAGTGAGGACAGTGGATGTAGTTTGGAAGGGGCAACACCAGAGTTGTAAGTGCACATTTGAGGTTCTGGCTTGAAGCCCGGCTGTATTGCTGCCAGAGTTGATCTCTCTTGACGACCAAACTTTCCAGGAGACCCTCTGTTTGCACTCTTGTCTTTTGTCTTTGTTTAGCTGCATTCTCCGAATGTTACAAAAGTCTATAGGCTTTGATCTTTCTTATTTATTATTTAGTCAAATAGGCCCGTGTGTACTGAAGAATTGTAAAGCAAGCTATAATGTCAAGTTACACTTCATTAATAAGAATCCCTGGGTAGGAAGAATAAGAACATGTTACAAACTAATAATTATTGAAGTAACTTATTAATAACAAAATCTGTAAAAGTATTCTCCCTTTTGCACATGATAATTATTCACACATTGAGCCAGGTTGATGACTAGGGTGCAGTGTAGCTTTCTGCAGAAAATTTGAATTGTAACACAGTGACCTTGACAGTGACCGACACTTTTATAGTAAAACAATGTATCACAGATAATGTGAAGGTGAACAGAAGAGGGTGCAAAGTGTGAAGAAGTCACCTCAATATGCTGCTTCCTTCAGACCATCAAAAGGAGATTCAGCTTAATGCATAGCTGAGCGCTTTTTCTTTTGTTCATAGTCACCACTGTCGTATCATCAATGCAGAGTGAGCTATTATGATAGCAGTTCCTCACCAAATATTTAAAAGACACAGTCAGACATTTGACAGTAAGTCCTTGAGCAATTAAATACAATGTTAACTTTCAACATTTTCATCGGTTTTGATATATGTATATGTATGTATATGTATATATATATATACATAGTATATATGTATATATGTATGTATATATATATATATATATATATATATATATATTTACACACACACACACACACACATAATAATTTTGTAAAACATTGACTAAAGGCTAAAAATGATATGCAACTTGGAAATCATTGCACCTAGTCATGCTACCTTGATAAGTAGTTACTTTGTCAAAGTGCAATTCAGCTTTAGATATCTGACGTATGTACAAGTTTTTCAACCTGCACTTGTTATTCAAAGTAGTTAGGGCTGTTATGAGTAGTGCTTGGCTGTGATACAGGCTGGGAATTTAACAATAAACCAGTGTTAGGGTTGAAGGTTGCATGAATGGGTGATTTGTGTAGAGAAATGATTAGCTCATTGGAACCATGCATACTGCATCCCTTTTTGTAAAAGTTGTGAGATCACTCGAAATAATGTTTGTCCTCTAAAGTTTTTCTCTTTTAAATCTTTGCTAATTTGATGATGACCAAAGTTGTCTTCATTCTATGAATTCATAGTAACGCTGAAATGTGGTTTGCTGACAAGGTGCCTGAATAATGCTCGTGTTGTTGAAACAGACACCTTTCACCTACAAGTCCTCAGCTCTGCCCTTCAAGAAGTTTTTTTCTTTTTCTTTTTGGTGGGATGTATGGTTGCTGTCCTTTCAGTGTCTTTATATAACCTTATGTTTGGTGGTTGCTTAAATCCATTGGATTATTACCCAGGCAACCATTTAGTAGAGGTATGTTTTGTTCAGTTTGTTTTTTTTTTAAATCCTCCCTTTCTCTGGCATCACATGCTGACACAACACTGAAGGGAATTGCAAAGAAGCTCTAAACTGGAATAAATCTGTTTTTTAATGTTTTAAAACTGTCATTTCATCATGATAAACACATTCTCCTCAATGGAAAGTCAGATTAGTAAATGGTGTGTGCATGACAGCTCTTCTCAGAGCCTTGCATGTCACTTGATCCTGATGCAGTTCCCTGAGAGTAACAAGAGAATAAGCTTAGCCGACTACATGTTTGTTTTATATTTAGGCTAACCTAAAACTGACCTGTATTTTTTTCTCTGACCTCTGCAGCTCTCGTCTCCCGGGGTACTGCCCCCACCGCCTCGTGAGCTGAATTCATGAACGTGTTGTGTGCATAGTCGATGGGGATGGGGAGTGGAGTCCAGGAGCAGCGGGCATCACTGACACAGGGAGAAGTGCTGCCACTGGCTTCCTCAAGTCAGTCAGAAACGAGCTATGAGGTAAAGTTTCATGCACACTCTTTTCCTCTACGCTTAAACTGAACAGATTTATCAGGGATGATTGTTGGTAATACATTACTTTGAGCTCCATCAAGAGCTGAGTGTGTGTGTTTGTGAGTCTTGTCCACTTTATATCATCAAATTGAAACACATTGAAAGTTCTCCAAATGGATATTGTACATATTTTACTTCAAAATCTGATTTCTATATGAATAATGAAAACTGAAAAGGTATCTTAAAATTAATGTTAGCCTTTGTTTTATTTATCAATGCTAGCACTGTCACAGTATCAAATTTTCACCACCAGTATCTGTACAGACATTTAAAATTGTAAACAAATATGTTGCTATCAGATCATTTTAAGATATTGACAAGTTCTGTTTTTTTAATGACCACAATTCTCATCAATATGTCTATTGTCAATCCCCCTATCTATACATTTATAACCCTCTGGTTCAGCCAGTGTCCAAAGAAAAACTCAGAAGTATTTCCCAAAACCGCTTTGAAAGACTACGAGAACATCTGGCTCCTTGAAACTAAATGAGACGTGGCTCCAGACTTTTATACATTAAATGTATCTGAATCTGGGGCACGCTTAGCAGCTTCATGGCCACTTCATTTCATTTAGCCACATCTGCTCCGATGTGAGAGGTTTTGTGATTACATTGATGGAATTCCGGTTTAATGATCAACAGCATTTCAAACACAACTTTATGCATGACGCAAATGGAAAATGACAGGATTTACTCTGTTGCTGTCGGTGACCCTAAATGAGATTCTTCTATTGCTGTGCAGGGCATGAAGAACACTCGGTCTGTCCTCAACTCGCTTTTCTCTGGGGCTTTAGCTGGAGCAGTGGCCAAGACAGCTGTCGCCCCATTGGATAGGACTAAAATCATCTTTCAAGGTAAGTAGGATGCTCTGCTGACCTAAAAGTGAAAGTTGTTTTTCCAATGCTTGAATGAAAAAAATGAAATGACATCAAGTCATACCCTCCAATGGGCTCTATGCACAGCTCTACTACTTCCTGAACTTAAGGTAGCTCCTTTGTTTCCTGTCTTTCATTACTGGACGAACTGATTAACCCAGGTGTGTCTGATCTCAGTAACTGGCCAAACACACCTGGATTAATCAGTTCGCCCAGTTATGAAAGACAGGAAACAGGAAAAGAGCTACCTTTAGTTCAGGAAGTAGTGGTGTCGTGCATAGAGCCCATTAAGAAGGAAAAAATCAGCTGTCTGTGACTTGTTGAAATTTACAAAAGTAATAACAAATAACAATTTTATGAACATCATTACATGATTTTGAATTGTGGTTAAACAAAAATATTAAAAACAAACACAAGCTAAAATTTTGTTGAGAAAAACTGACATAATCACTGCAATCAGGTGTTTTCTGTAACATTCAATCAGATGTTTTGGTCCACTGTTTATGGGAAAGGTGCTCTAATGTGTCTTGGATAGTTTTGTTTGCTTAGTTTTTTTAAATTATTATTTTCAACCACAATTCAAAAGCACTATTCTGTTTCACTAAATTATTTTTATTCATTATTACTTTCTTTAGTTTCCTGTTATTTGAATCACTGTTGTGAATTTAGCATTTACTTTAATTGGAGGGTATGAATAATTTTGAGGACATCTGTTTATATACAGTATACATCCTTAAGAATAACTGGGCTTATAAGAAATTGTGTTATTTATCTTATTAATGTTTGTTGTGTTTTTTTAGTGTCCTCAGCAAGATTCTCTGCCAAGGTATGTTTAAACAAGAGCATAAAATATACCACGTCACTTTCACTGGTTGTCATTCAGAAAGTTTTAATCATATCCCCAGCTGTTAACGTTGACCACATATTTTGTTGAAGAGAATTCATATTCAAACTAAATGTTTGCTTACTTCTGTTTCTGGTCTGATCCTCGCAGGATATTTAACAGAGGCTAGTTGAGAAAAAAATGATTACAATTGATACTTTTCTATAAAGCCAAATGTATATATGTCTATTCACCACAGGAGGCTTACAGGTTGATCTACCGCACCTACCTGAAGGAGGGTTTCCTCAGTCTATGGAGGGGGAACTCTGCCACTATGGTGCGAGTCATCCCATATGCTGCCATCCAGTTTTGTGCACATGAGCAGTATAAAAGACTGCTGGGAGGCTACTATGGCTTTCAAGGGAAGTAAGTATTGTCTATTTTTAAACCCTTTGGCTTGTTTATGAATTTATTTGTCATTTTAATTGATAAGGAAAGTATGAAAAACTAACATACTTTTTTTTTCCTCCTGGTTTCAGAGCTCTACCCCCAGTACCAAGGTTATTGGCCGGGTCTATGGCTGGTACCACTGCAGCCATGTTGACTTATCCATTGGACATGGTGCGAGCTAGGATGGCTGTAACACCAAAAGAAATGTAGGGCCCTTTTTATTTTGAAATTTTATGACTGATCACTGTATTACCATATAAATACACTACTACTATGTTACATATTTTACTTTTAGTATATGAAATGTTTGTCTGTATAGACCCGGTACGACGGCATTCTCCTGCGGCACCCCCTCGGAGGAAAAAAAAACAAAAAAAAAAACAAAAAAAAATGAAAACATTTCAAGTTTACGCTATAGTACACAAACAGAAGCTACGCAGGCTGGAAATGTGAAGCTTTAACTTTTGGTTAATGAAACGTTGCTGTTTGCAGAATTTTTAGTGTTTTCGAATGAACTGAAAACAGAAAATTCTAGATTTCTCGATAAATAAACAAGAAGCTGCAAAAGTTGGGAAAAAAAAAAAAAAAAAAAAGTATATGAAATGTGAAACATTAGTTTTTTTCTCCGGAGAAGCAATTATTAAAGCTTCCATGATTTCTGGGAAACCAGTTACAGAACTCATTTTCTGACTATGCTTAGAAACTCAACACTTGATAATTGTTTTTAATTTTCCAGGCTGGGGGTGGGGACTGTAAAAAGTGATGGGACCAGAACTTGTTTAGTTTTAGTTAAACAAATGTTCTTACTTCTATGTGGAAGAAAATAGTTTGGGGTTTTCATCCAAATATGTTTTATATTATTTTGTTTTATTCAGGTACAGCAACATTCTGCATGTTTTTGTGCGGATCTCCCGGGAAGAGGGCTTGAAGACCTTGTATCGCGGATTCACTCCAACCATCCTCGGTGTTGTCCCCTATGCTGGACTCAGCTTCTTTACATATGAAACACTGAAGAAGTTGCATGCAGGTACAACACATACAACTCTTTTCTTTCCTAAGATGCTTCCACCTGATGTTTATATAAAATACTCTTGCCTCACATCCTCTTCTTTCATGCAGAGCAAAGTGGCCGCCCACAGCCCTACTCTTATGAACGTCTGGCCTTTGGAGCCTGTGCTGGTCTCATTGGCCAATCGACATCTTACCCTCTAGATGTGGTAAGACGGCGCATGCAGACCGCAGGTGTTACCGGTCACACTTACGGCACCATCCTGGGCACCATGAAGGAGATCGTGTCTGAGGAAGGGGTTATTCGCGGACTATACAAAGGTCTCAGTATGAACTGGGTCAAAGGACCTATTGCAGTGGGGATTAGTTTCACCACCTTTGATCTTACACAGATTCTCCTGAGAAAGCTGCATCAAATGGGCTACACTCGATAGTACTGGCATGGAAAGAGGACAATGGGGAGGGTGGAATGACAAGATCCCCTGTAAACCCTCCGAAGTTAAACAAGAATGAGGGATTGAGAGTTTGAAGAATGCTTATTGCTGGATAGAAGCAAATGCACAGTATCTCAGGATGTGTGGGTAATAGCAAGTCATGCTCTTGCTGTCTGTGTGCAGCAGATATGAGGTGGGTGTATAGAACACAACCTGTCATCAAGTGCAATATGATCAATCATCTTACCTGTGTGCACATAAATTGTAATGCTCCAGCCCTGGTGAAACAGATCCCTGAGTGCATTTGGAAAAGAATTTAGAAACGCACCCCAGCTCCAAGTTGCCATGTGCAATGATACCAAAGCTTTTGATTTCAGCGTGATGCAGATTATATCATATTAGTATGATTAAGAAATTTAGTGCAACAATTCCCAGCACAAAATTTTTTCGCAGTAACATTTACAAATCATTTGGTTTTTCTTAAAGTTAAAAATTAAAAAAAATTTCTGTCCCACATGATTGAACTCTCATCTGTATTAGTCGTTTAACTGCCGCAGTGACATCAGCTGTTAGTTTTATGTCAGTGCCAACATGTTTGTTTAGAGTGCCCATATTGTTTTATGTTTGTTTTAATTGTTAGCATATCATTGGCTTTTTTTGAAAGATTGTAAATTGTGGCTTGTCTGAAAAATTTAATCCAGATTTTACTCCAGTTAAACCTCCCGTTAACGTGCAGTCTGCACATTGAGCAGTGTGATGGATACTTCTCCAAATGTGAGATCTTGTGCTCTAATTTAACAGCTCTGAGCGAGCATTACCTTTGTGAAGTTTACACTGTCACATTGCTGCTGTCACCATGTGAGAACTGTTGCTTTAGATGTATGGTAATTATATTTTTTTGTGCTGTTGTTTTGAGCTACAGCACATTGAGGCATTTTAAATATTGTTATCGGTGACAGAGTATGTACAGAATGCATGTGTCTTCCATTTGATGTCAAGTCTGACAGCTGCATGCTTTGGCTCTTCACTGCCTGTTTTGTCTGAGAAAAATGGGACGCTAATTCAGACTGACAATTCACTGCAACAGCATTAAATCTCCTGCTTAGGGAGGACTCACTATGTCAAGCTGTAGCAGTAAAAACTAATGGAATAACTTGACTGGAAATATGCAAACCTAATTTGAATTGAGTCATTTAAAACATGTTGGTGTTCTCAGTATTGTGCTTTACCTCTGCACATAATCAAAGACTTAACTAATTGTTGCATATTAATGTGTTTATGCAGAGTAGTGGCAAAAAAGGGACTTCTACCTGCAGCCAAATGTGCTCATTTGGCTGCAGGTACTTTGGGACAGTATTGATGCGGGCTTACAGCCGTTAAGACTGTCGATGGTTTCTATAGATAGACCACACATACCGAGGCAGGAGGGTTGAGCTGAGTGAGCTCTTGAATGCAGAGCCAAGTGGAGCAGAGGTCAACACATGCCAACTATTACGAAAAAACAGTAGACAGGCTCTGGAGAGATGATTTACAGAATATTATGTGTATTTTTAACTCTGTCAAGGCTGCACAAATATTTATTACATTGGTATTTGGATTATTCAGACAAACTTCTATAAGAAATACGAGAAGACAACATTGGGATGTTGACAATAGTTTTAAAAATCACTGCCGGGCCAAAAAAAAAAAAGGAGAGAAGGGAAAAATTTATGGGTAAACAATCTCGTCTTGCTTGAGTTGCTCAGGTCTATGTTCAGCAACATTACAAGCCCAAAAAATTAGGTCTGTTGACAACTGCAATGTCGTAATAATTTTTTTTTTCTATAAATAAATCCTTTTTTCCCCCTTGATGGCCCAAGTTCATTCCAAGATGGCAACACTAGGATTCATCTGGGTTAAGTTGTCAGACTGGTTCAGGACATCATTTTGATGTGAGTTAGCATTGCGGTAGCTTACTGAAATGTTGCCATGGCAAATGTGTGCTGGAATCACAGCTTAAAGTGGTCCAACTTTTTGATTTGGTCAGGTAGTGTATTAGTCAGGAAAAGTTGTAATATGTCAATCTCAGTAATTGGGAAAGTATTTTTCACTTTGTTTCAGTGCATCTAATTTCCCAAGAATATATGTGTGACAAATGCTGCAAATCCCCTGATTTTTGACAGCAGAGAATGTGATCCGGAGCTGCAGCAGAATTTGATTGTTTCTGATTTTGTTGGATTCATAACCTGTATTTGATTCCTAAAATTCAGATTTTTTTTTTTATCTCATCTTGTTGTCAAACGGATTGATGGAAAACAGAGACTTGACACTCATTTTTAGTGAATTAAATCTCTTCAGCTGTTTTTAGAACTCGTTGCTTTCCCCTTATCTGGCTTCTGCCTGAGTGTTATCCTCCCATTCACACTCTTGTCTTCTTGTATATATTGTGGTTGTTTTAACACAGGGTAAATGTGCTGCTGTGTTGAACTATCCTTTAACCACACACAGCAGAGCAGTCTCATTGTGAGTGTGATGCTTTACAGAACTGATGTCCTACCAGCCAACGCATCTGACCAATCAGCTGCAGGAAACCAAGAACTGCTGACAACTTCAGTATTTTAATATCAGTTAATAGTCTTTAACCCTCTCCTTAGTTTAGCAGGAGGGACACTTTGATCAGTGACAGCTTGGCTTGTAAGCAACGTGTCCTGAGCTGAACTTTGGTTTGAAGTACACACTAACTAAAAGCTGGTTGAAAAGTAGTTACTGACTCTTAAGTGCCTAGGAAGAAATGGTGATGTTTTTACAATGACTGAACTAATTCTGCTAACCTTTTTTTTTTTAAAGGTTGCTTCCATTTCTAGCCTTGTCTCAATTATGAAGTTATGAGCATTAGAAGGAGGCAGCAGATGTTTGAAAGTGGTGATTAGTTTGGTGATTGACCTCACTGACTGAATGTATTAACTTCAGGTCCAGTTTTTGTATGTGACTTTTTGTAAAACTTAAACTGCCTTGCAGAGTATCGCTGTCTGCGGCGACAGGTGTGGTTGTTGTTGGTTCCCAGTTCATTCCGACAAGTTTTGAACTCATAAAGAGGCTGTAGGACTTCTAGACAATCATCACATGCCAAAAAGTTTTCTTTTTTGTGACAGAGTAAGAATACAACAGCATTGAAATAGACAAAATGCTAAAGCACTACAACAACTAACTGGTACAAGCTGTGATTCTATTTCAGTTTTTCAAAATGAAATGTAATCTTTTTATTTGTTTGTGAGTACTCTAAACAAGTGCAGACATACTATTTCTGTATTTGTGTTGCAGCAGATAATTTTGTGCAACAGTTGTTTTGTAAATCTTAGTGATTTGTGCCAACTGAATGTAACAGATCTACTAAATAACTGCACCCTGTGTGTCCAGTCTCTAGTGATAATGGTGTATCTGTGGAAATATTATGGAATATCAAATTCTTAAATAAACTGGACATTAAATAATGTGTTCATTTATTTTCATTAGCATGCTTTCTCCTCTTAAAGATTAGTGTTTGTGGAGGTATACTTTGATTTATAATTTAACACCTCTTCTCAGGTTTTCAACATTTTATTTAATTCACTGTGGAGATTGCTGGGTGGCCAAGGTTAGAAACAAAATCTAAAACTGAGCTGAATTGGAGCGCAAACTAGTTACAAGTGTGATAGGAATATTCAGCCTTTAGCCTGTGAGGCGCTGTCATATAAAATTAGTAATTTTTAAAGACATCTATCCAGTGATAAAAGTGGAAAAGTAGTTGCATGTATAGGGACTTTTTTCAACAGCTTGTGGGGGACAAATAGTCAAAGCATGATCTTATGGTGCAAGTTTTTGAGATATATAAGATCCCACAAGATTTTTAAAGAAAACATTAATACAGGAAGAGTATTTATGTCTTTTTAATCTATTTATAGTGAATAAAGTTAAAGAAATTTGGGGAAGGAGTAAAATGATAACAGGGTTACCGAGTTACAGTGGGTACGGAAAGTATTCAGGCCCCTTTAAACTTTTCACACTTTGTTTCATTGCAGCCATTTGCCAAAATCCAAAAAGTTCATTTTATTTCTCATTATTATACACTCAGTACCCCATCTTGACAGAAAAAAACAGAAATGTAGAATTTTTTTCAAATTTATTAAAAAAGAAAAACTAAAATATCACAAGGTCAAAAGTATTCAGACCCTTCGCTCAGTACTGAGTAGAAGCACCCGTTTGAGCTGCTACAGCCATGAGTCTTCTTTGGAATGATGCGACAAGTTTTTCACACCTGGATTTGGGGATCTTCTGCCATTCTTCCTAACAGATCGTCTACAGTTCTGTCAGGTTGGATGGTGAATGTTTGTGGACAGCCATTTTCAGGTATTTCCAGAGATTGTCAATTAGGTTTAAGTCAGGGCTCCGGCTGGGCCAGTCAAGAATGGTCACAGAATTGGTGTGAAGCCGCTCCTTTGTTATTTTAGCTGTGTTCTTAGGGTCATTGTCTTGCTGGAAGGTGAACCTTCGGCCCAGTCAGAGGAAGACGTTTTCTTCCAGGATCTCTCTATACTTGGCCACATTCATCTTTCCCTCAATTGCATCTAGTTGTTCTGTCCCTGCAGCTGAAAAGCATCCCCATAGCATGATGCTGCCACCACCATGTTTCACTGTTGGGATTGTATTGGGCAGGTGATGAGCAGTGCCTGGTTTTCTGCACACATACCACTTAGAATCAACTCCAAAAAGTTCAGTCTGACCAGAGAATCTTATTTCACAGACTGGGAGTCCTTCATGTGTTTTTGGGCAAACTGTATGCAGACTTTCATATGTCTTGCACTGAGGAGAGGCTTCCATCGGGCCACTCTGCCATAAAGCCCCGACTGGTGGAGGCTGTTGTGATAGTTGACTTTGTGGAACTTTCTTCCATCTCCCTACTGCATCTCTGGAGCTCAGCCACAGTGATCTTTGGGTTCTTCTTTACCTCTGTCACCAAGGTTCTTCTCCCATGATTGCTCAGTTTGGCTGGACGGCCAAATCTAGGAAGAGTTCTGGTCGGCCCAAACTTCTTCCATTTAATGACGATGAAGGCCACGGTGCTCTTAGGAACCTTTAGTGCTGCAGAAATTTGTCTGTAACCTTGTCCAGATCTGTGCCTTGCCACAACTCTGTCTCTATGCTCCTTGGACAGTTCCTTCGACCGCATGATTCTCCTTTGCTCTGGCATGCTCTGTGAGCTGTAAGGTCTGATATAGACAGGTGTGTGCCTTTCCTAATCAGTTTAATTACACACAGCTGGGCTCCAATGAAGGAGTAGAACCATCTCAAGTGGAATCAGAAGAAATGGACAGCTTGTGAGTGAAATATGAATGTCACTGCAAAGGGTCTGAATACTTATGATAATGTAATATTTCAGTTTTTCTTTTTTAATAAATTTGCAAAAAACTTCTACATTTCTGTTGTTTTTTTTTTGTCAAGATGGGGTGCTGAGTCTACATTAATAAGAAATAAAATTAACTTTTTTGATTTTAGCAAATGGCTGCAATGAAACAAAGAGTAAAATGTTTAAAGGGGTCGGAACACTTTCTGTACCACTGTATGAACACTCATTTAGACTAGAATAACTCAGATCCAGTCCTGAAACTGTAGAAAGACTTATGACATCATTTAAACTGAATAAAAGTAGAAGAAACCGCAAAAATGAGCAGCAGCGCATTTATTTAGGCCAGTTTATTTTCCCCCTTTTGTGTTCGTTTGTAATTACATAATTTCGCCACTAGAGGGCGCCACTTCTCCATAAATGTGTCAACACGTGTGACTGC